>CM074784.1:7820153-8420153 GCA_037355745.1 Pseudo-nitzschia multiseries
AGAAGAGCCGGGGGATACAGAGATATCCAATCCTTCAAGGCAACGTGGATTTCCGTATTTGTCGTAATCGGCATATGGGAGTTGCTGCGGCTGAGGGGGATATTTCTGGAGAAATTGTTCATCTTTGGCACTGATTGCTGTATCGAGAACAGATGGGTCCCAATGCTTATCTGATGTCATGATAACATGTGGTAGCGTGTCAAACTCAATAGTCGTGTACTTTTGCATCGCAAGGTATGGTAAACCGTGTCGTATGCTAAGAGGCAGTGCATATCCATCGGAGGTGGTGATTACCTGTCCACCGCCCGTTTTGATGGATGTGTCATCAACAGTGGAAAAATATGCTTCCATCTGGCCGGAGGACAATATAGAATGGTGTCGGCCTGTATATGCACATTCATTGAAAATGAGGATGACGGGACCTCTGTTTGATATGGAATAAGCTCCGCATGTAGCAATGGGAATATTTTGTACCTGGTGATTGTTAATGCCTGTGACATTGACATATCGTGGTGGGATATCCTTGGAGATGAGGCATGCATCATTGCCAATGATGCAACCATTTGCGCCGCGATCGACCATGGCAAAACCAGGACTAGTAACCGTAGTTTTGTGTACACGGTATGCGTACGACGTTACTGGACTATGGTTAGGAAAGGTCAGATTATCATCAGGATTATACCACTGGTGAAAATTGGCGGAATAGGAGGATGTTCCTACAGGTATTTGGGTGTCACCGTCCTTTTTGTACTGAATGTCAGGGTTTTTGGAAAGGAATCGAGCAGGATGCGCGGGTGACACGGAAGACTTGAGAGGTCGTTGGTCCTTGGATGAAGATGTTTTTGATTTGTATACACCTAATGATGCATGGAAAACACCTCTACGATCATTTTCTACAGCAGGATGCAGGTCTGCTGCGGAATTGACATGTTCATCTTTGTTCGAAGTATCGTCTTCTAGGAATGATACAGAGTGTCCATGTTGATATGCCTTCTGGGTGATGGGCTTGACATTGTTGGGGTCAGGTTGATCCGTTGAGAGTAAGTCGTGTCATAACAATGCGACCACGATTTTCTTGCCTTCCGGAGAAAAGCTTAGCCAACTTTTCATGTCCTGACGTGATAGGGCCTTCCATATGTTTGTGGGGAGGCGCGTGGTAGGGTCAGGGGTACGTCCAGCCTTGAATACCGCATAGTCTTGATAGTCTCCTTCAAATTCGATAGGGAGAGCATAGCCGTCATGGTTTTGGCTTTGTTCAGATGAGAAGTCATGAACGTGTGCACGTACAGTCGACCGAGGAGCCGCCATCGCGGACTGGGAATCGAGTCGAGTTGCTTTGAGTAGGAGCGTGATTTTAAGTTTGTGAATAGCAGCTGCTTCAGCAACTGCATCTGTCATGGTGCTATTCGTGCCACCTGGATCCTTGACTTTGGCAAACTGTTCACTTAGCTGAAAGCTGGAATAGCATGCCTGACATAATGCTGATTTTGCAGTATGGTACTCAAGGGGCTTGTTGGGAGGACAGAGCTTGTTGAGGTGATTTAATTCATCAAACCAATGTGTGATGAATTTCACTTTGGATTCTTTCCAATTGCTGAGATTCAACTTTAGCAACGCCTGTAGTTGAGTTGAGTTGTCATATACCTTAGCTTTTGATTCGCTGTGAAGGTTTACGAAATCAAAGTATGCTTGACGTCCATTACGTGTGGTAGAATGGCTGTGTACACACGATGCGGATAGATCGCTTTTGAAGACTTTCAACATTAGTACCCAGAAGAAGGCACATTGTTTGACGAAAAGGTCACGTGTATAACCTTGAAGCGCAGCTGGAGGCCAGGTTTCATCAAGGAATGTTTCTGTGTTGATGTTGTATGCCTCGAGTTTAGCTTTGAAACCTACGAGCCAATGTTCAAATCTTGAGTCATTCGTGAGGGGCGTAAAAGACTTTTCATCCCATGCTTTTCGGCACCAAGATTTGTACTTTACCTGCTGAGGTGTCTTTTTGTTACTTCCCGGCGGAGGAGGTGGGGGGTTCAGAACAGATTTGGTCTGCATACGGAGGGCACGGTCCAAGCGGAATGGTTGGAATTCTTTATACGTATATGATTTTACATCTTTCCATTCTTTCTCGTCTTCTTGTAGTTCGAGAGCGAACTCCGCAAGTGCCTCTATGATCCTTTGGATGGATTGAGGGATATGCGTTGGTAGTCCTCCCTCAGTATAGGTAAGCTCGCGTGCAAAATCCGGTTCGATAAGTGCGTCGAGAAATGCATTCCACTCGCATAATCCGCCTTCCTTGAGAGCTGAACACAACTTGTTATTTGCCTCACTTGTTACGCGTAGTAGGGATACAAGTATCGTCTTCATATCAGTATCAAAACTGGGAAAATGGTTGGCAGTAGTAACTTCGACATCACCTGTGCTGTTCCCGCCTCCAAATACATTGGCGGGCATGGCCGGTATGTTCGTTATTTGTGACGGTTCCGATCCTTTGAAGGAATTGCGCGGTGAATGAGAATGAAATCTGCTTCGTGTACGATGTGCGACTGGCATGCGCCAGCATATGGATTGTATTCAATTTTGTTCCTGTTCCTTTTTGTGTGCAAGCCACCTTGGAGCTTGCGACTGTTAATCTATTATTTTCCTTCTGAATCCGGTCCGTTGAGGGTCTGATTCAAAGGCTTCTGAAGAACAGCAACGCTGCGTTAGTGTGTTAGTAGACGAACGATTGTACTCTACGCGTGGCAATTGTGGTTGGATACTTTCAGCAATGGATAATCGGACTACAGGCGAGACTATGGAAACGCCAGATCTCTTCTTGCTGTGACTTGTTCAGATTGCAGCGAGACAGACCTTAGTATGTAGATTACAAGTAGTTGATAGCAACTAGTGTGAATTTTGGGATATAAATCAGTTGAATGTTAAAAGTATGAGATAAAGTGAAATCTTGCCGAAATGCAAGATATCTCTTTTATTGAGATGAATACGTTGCAACTGCTGTTGCGTAGTGATGAGATTACTCGCTGATTATTTCCGTACATGTATTGGTCGTTGACCATATATATCTGTATGCATATATATATACTGTGTGAGAATCACACGCCAACGGTTTTCTTCTCTTGTTCCGTTAGGAAGACTCCATGAATTGTTTATCATTAAGGTCAGGAATTGCTCCCATAGCTCGTGTGATATTTTATGAAATCAGAGTTTGCTCACCGAAGAACAATGGCAATACTGTAAAACAGGGATTGCTCACCGTTGATGCGCGATGGGAATCGATGCACCGTGGGAATCGATATGCCGTGGGAATCGATTACTTTGGTTGATACGGGACTCATAGATTCGTACGAATAGGGTATCTACCATCTGGTAGCTTTGGTACTTCTGGTCACGAAAGGAATTTAATATATTTGTGACCAGTCCACAGCGCTTACAAATTCTTTACCCCCTGGCCCACCAGAGAGTATTTTTGGTGCAATTCAAGGGCACAAACTGACTTATTGGCTAATGGATACAAAGAAAGTATCTGGTCCAAGCCATGAATACATTTATCACAACTCATCAAATGCATATTGGGAACAACTTTGCCCCACAGAATGCTTGAAATGTTGTTGTTTGTCTCTCCAAATGGCTAACATGAGGGTATTTTTGGTGAAATTCCAGGGCACAAACTGACTTATTGGGTAATGACTCCAAAAGTAATATACGGTCCGGGCCATTAATGCATTTCTCACAACTCATCAAATATATATTAGGAACAACTTTGCCCCACAGAATGCTGGAAATGTTGTGGTTTGTCTATCCAAATGGCAAACATGAGTGCATTTTGGGTGCAATTCCAGGGCACAAACTAACTTATTGGGTAATGACTCCAAAAGTATCCGGTCCGGGCCAGGAATACAATTCTCATTACTCATCAAATGCATATTGGGAACAACTTTGCCCCACAGAATGCTGGAAATGTGGTGGTTTGTCTATCCAAATGGCAAACATGAGTGTATTTTGGGTGCAATTCCAGGCACAAACTAACTTATTGGGTAATGACTCCAAAAGTATCCAGTCCGGGCCATGAATACAATTCTCATGACTCATCAAATGCATATTGGGAACAACTTTGCCCCACAGAATGCTGGGAATGTGGTGGTTTGACTCTCCAAATGGCAAACATGAGTGTATTTTGGGTGCAATTCCAGGGCACAAACTAACTTATTGGGTAATGACTCACAAAATATCCCGTCCAAGCCATGAATACATTTATCATGACTCATCAAATGCGTATTGGGAATCGATGTAGCAAACCAGATGAGAGGAATGGTGGTGCCACGTGGAACCCGTACGAAGTACAGACCGGGGAACACCCTTGAGTATACAAGCGCACGTACTACAAGAAAGATCTCACTGTATCAGCATCATCGTCGGTGCGATACCATATCCCCGGAACGTTCCCCGTAGGTACAGTACGAATCTTACGCTCACGAATTTTGCAAGCATCGAATTCTGCAAGCATCGAATCTTGCAAGCATCGATCTCTGCAAATAACAGGCTAAGCGCTAACAAGCCTGCAGAGGATTCCCCCAGCAGAATCCAAGCCTACAGCTCACTCTTTTGCTCCTAAACGATTCTTAGTAGTAGAATAAATAAATAGGTAACACATCCTGGTCCAATAGTCATCCTATTGTTGTACCCGTACGACAAGCCTATCTGTCCTGGTCCCCTAGCCTTGCCTAGTAGTGTACCTGTCCTGGTCCCCTAGTATTGCCTAGCGTACCCGTACAGCAGTCAGTCTCTTAACTCACACATCAACGGCTCCCTATTGTCACCTTACAGCAGGCCCGGTCTTGATTACCCAAGATACCGCACCTCCATGCGTCCGCGAATCGATTTGGCGGTCTGCACCTCCAGTCGATCGACTCGGCCAACGCGCACCTCCAGTCAATCCACCTCCCGGCTTGCAGTCAGTCGCTAATCGATTTGGTCAACGGCTGCACCTCCAGTCGATCTATTCGGCCAAGCGCCCCTCCTAGGTTGCACCTCCAGTTGATTCCGATCGATTCACCAAGATACGGACTACTCCGACAATCAGTTGATTCTGATCGATTCACCAAGATACGGACTACTCCGACAATCCGCACCTCCAAGTGGCGACCATCCGCACCTCCAAGTGGCCCGTCAACACCCTTCTCCGAGGCTACTCCAGCAAGCGATACGATTCCCCACCGTTTCGGCGAACACGCACCTCCCTTTGATTCCTCCAAGATACCGACCGGTATTCCTCACAACATGCTGACATACAACAAGTATTACCAGACCACCACCAGCCCACTTGGAGTGGGACCTGCCCGGGACCTGGCCTACCAAACCATCTATGACTACTTTGCTGAGGAAACAGCCACTCCCATACTCCTAGGCCGGCTCTTGGACCTCTTTGAACCAGAAGCTGTGGGAGCCCTAGGAATATTCCTGACCGGCACCTTTGGCAGGGCTTGACTCTGACTTGTGCAGGGCCTCAGGAAGTACCCGGGCCCCTTAACAGCACCAAGTACCAACAAGGGCAAGGCCTTTGGCTACCTGGATGACATCGAAGGCAATGCCGGGGAGCTAGTGCTAGTGGATGCTGCCCTGCTCGAGCAGGTGCCTGAGACCCTGGTGCTGTCCCTCGACTGACACCTCAAAGTCATAAAGTCTGCTCATCACTCTCACATGATCCCCATGGTGCTAGGCGAAGACCCGCACATGGAGGTCATCACCCCCTACAAGGTCTGCTTCATCCCCTTTGCATTGGTGCCCCTACTCCTAGGCAAAGGCCTTAGTCCAATCCAAGCCTTGAACATCATCTACCCCTATCTCGACACACTCAACCTGGCACTTATCTGCACCCCCCTGCTGAATACCCTCCAAGCTGCAGGCACCAACCCCACCATAGCAGATGGAGGTGTCCACTTTGCCACACCTGGCACCCCCTTCCGAGGGGAGCCCGGCCTGACCTTGTACATGCAAAATCAGGCACTATACCGGGACCTGCCTGGCCTGAAGCAACCCTTCCATCCTGGGCAGCACCCGGCACCCAGGCAGCAGCCACCAGGGCAGCAGCCCGCAGGGATAGATCCAACACTGGCAGCTACCCTTACCGCCCTCGCCAATCAACAGCTTAAGCTCAGTGAGGGCCTAGACCAACGTCGCCCCCCCACCACTGTCAAGAACACCTGGGGCCCCTTGTACGCCCAGCGCCTGCTGCTGCTATGTGGCAAACTCGAGGAAACCGACCTGCCCCCCATCTACCAAGCCTGGGCCCAGATCTATATCTGGGATCAATAAGGGATGAGTGTAGCATTGTCCATCAATGATAGCTCCGTGCAGGACGACGCTTTTGGCAGTGCTATATTTGTGGTGACAAATAATGGTGAGGTTACCCTTCTTTTGAGTGGAGGAGTCATGGGTGTCAGTGAAGGCTTTGTGTATGGACTGTGCACTGAACTGGTCTCTCATGCAAGATGTGGTACCACAGAGATCATTTTCACTTAACAATGTTGTAGAAAGCAAGGGAGAATAGTAGAAGAAAAACTGATGTACCCTCTGTCGTTTGGAGCTGGTATATGCACATATCCAGATCCTTCTGGAATACAACTGGATGATTTGCCTCCTATTGCTGCTGTCAGCCTAACAGGACATTTTCTCAGCTTGGTGTAGGGTTTGTAATCATGGAGAATATGCAGCAGGCTTGTGCAGGAAACTTTAGCACCTGTATCTAGTTGTGCTTGTTTGCCTTGCTGGAAGTATGATGCAGCTGCAAATGGATCTGCTGGCACAAGCTTCTTGACGGAGTTGGCATCAACTAGGATGGAATTGTCATGGTCAAAGTTGGGATCCCCATTGGTTTCCAAATGTGGCTCCAATGTGGGGGCTGCAGCTTCGAGTGTTTCCATATCACAATACACATCAGTTGGAATAGATGGATGAAGGGTAGCCCGTGGGATCATGTTGACCACACCAAGTTGGATGGATTCGTAGGAGCTGACGCTGCTGGAGTCCACGGTGGGGCATGAACCTTCCATTGGTGATGCTGGAGCATTGTCAAATCCTTGAGGATCATCTTGAGGTGACGTGGTCTGGCTGCAAGAAAGTCTGTCTATTCCTGGCCTTGGCAGAAAATTTGGTCTTCTGGTACATCATCTGTAGATTCCTCATCCTGGTTCTCATCTTCAATGTTGATCCTGGAGATGTGTTGAGTAGAGTCCATGATTTGTTGGGTTTCCCTATTGCATTTGCTGAGAAAAACAGCGGTTGCAATCCTGTGTTTCCTCAGAGAATCAACATCTTGGAGGGCAGGACAATTATCAAAGCTATGACCGGAGGTGCGGCATACAATGCGTTTTCTGGATGTGTCAAAGAGGCTGGGCTCTTTGTCAAATGCAGTAATGGTGTTACAATAGGCTTGATGGAGGAATGGATTGTCTGATGCTTCATCCATTTCAGGGTATCCAAGTGATTCAATCAGGCTGATTGAATGGGTGGTCAGAGTGGAAGGGGTTCTGATGGTGCTGCTGCTAGCGCGTTTTTGTAATCTATCACTACGGCGGGAGCTTATTCTAGTGGTGAATGCCGGTTTGGGTAGGCTTGATATGGAGGATTTGTCCTTGTACTTCATCTCCACCTTGATTTCTTGCTCATATGTTTGGAGAGTTTGTAGAAGCCTGCCCGCCTTATACTTATCTCGCTTGAATTGGTCATCTGACTCTTGCTTGTCCTCTGTCTTCTTGTGTAGTTCATAAGAGAGAGTAGCTCCTTCAATGAGATTGCTCACCTCTTCCATTGAGCTGATTGTACTGGGTTGATTGTGGAGGAATACTCGAAGCCTGAGGTAATCTTTGTACCGGAAGAAATATTCCTCAAGTGGCTCGTCTTGTTCGTGATTTGGTGGGTTTCTAACCATACTTCTTTTGTAGGATGATCTTTCCAAGTTGGGATGTGTTTTTGCAATCACACTGTAGAGGGTCTCATATCCTTGTCCGCCTTCAAAGCTCTGAATTGCAGCTTTCACACTCCTGCATGAGTCACGGATGATTTTATCAGTTCTGAGTGCAGTGTAAATAAGATTTCCCCATTCGTGGATAGCCAATTCATATCTTGCAGGGAGGTCGTCCATATGGGTGTCCCCAATGGTGAATCCTCTGAGATGATCAGCTTCTCTTCTGTGGAGGTAATATGGATGGACATATATATGATGCTGCTGTGCATGGGCTGTGACTTCCCTGTACCACTTTTGGACCTGAGGGGCCATGGAATTGTTTAGTTGTGGGAAGCCTGAGAGAAACAATTTGTCTTGCACTGCCTCTTTGGATTTGTCAAAAGCTCTGGTCAGATCAAAGCAATCACCACTCCTTGTGATGAGGCGTTGGTCGTTTCTACCGCTGCCGTAGTTTTGCCTGACAGATATTTCAGTTCCAGTTGCGTCCGTAGAAGTGACTTCAAAGTATTTCATCTCATCGCTGGTTAGGAATTCTTCTCTTCTCTTGCATCTTGCCTTGACTGGCGGTGGTAAAGTCGATGGATTCCATGGGGTAGAACTGGGCAGGAGGTTATCGTTGTTGTTCTTGTTGCTGTTGTTATTGATAGCACTTTCTGATAGTTTGTCAAGGAGAGCGCGCTGGCCTTCGAGGAGTTCCATCATCTTTTCATCACAGATTCTGGCTTGAGGTGTTAAATCGTCATCAGTGGTTTTGTCATCAGAATCTGCCTGGATGGTACCTTCATAAACCTTGTCAAAGCGTTGGGCTTTCCAGGTGGATTTAAACTTCCACAAAGTGATTAGGAGTTCAATGGTAATGGATGGTTTTGATGAATCATCTGTGTGATGCGCGAGTGCATCCTTCGCTGCCTTTTCTAAGTCAGCGGGGCCGCGTAGTTTCTTGGAGTCTCCAGTCAGCGCAATATAGGAAATAGCGCAACTGGATAGTAGTTGTGTGATGTGATCTTTCTGGAGCTCTGTGGAGTGGGGGAGAGGGTAGGTGATAGCATTGACAACACTGCCACGTAGATTGGTCATCATGGAGGGGGCTAGTACCTTGGCGCCCGTTGTGGTGCTTTCCACAAATAAGTCTTCCATGTCTGTATTGTCCATGATAGTGGAGTAGAGGGTATTCAATAGTTCATCGTATGGGCTGTTGCCCTTGAATCTGAATATAATGCCTTCAATAGCATTCCAATCAAATGGGTCAACCATGCTTGCTTGTGGATTAGCGAAGAACCGTGTGTAGAGACAGTGGATACACCCCCTGATTCACAAGCAGGAAGGGGGGAAAAGAAGAAAAGAAGAAACGGTGGTGTCGTCATCAGAAGAAGGAACGATGACCGGAGGGAGATGAAGACTTAACCGAGAGGCAGAATGACGGCGTCGGGAGAAATAACCGGGGAACGGATCGAAGTAACCGAAGAAAGATCGACCGGCGGAGAAGAGCGGCAAAGATTGGAAGCGGAGGAGATAATTAACCGAGGAAAGGACCAAAGGAACGTTCGTTGGAGAAGTAATCTGAGTAGGAGAGGGAAGGAAGATTGGAAGGGAGTCGCTCAACAGCGGGCTCACGACAATCTCTGCGCTGGGGGGAAGGCCTATCACTCAACAGCAATGTCCTCTGGGTGTGACCGGTCAGTGGAGGTGCTGATCGGGCGGAGATAGGCTCTTAAGGTATACACTCAACAGCGCGAGTTATAAGGGCTCCATAACCTGTTTTTACTCTAAAAATAGACCGAAAGGATAGGATAATTAAAATTTAAAGAGATGTGAGCTCAGAGAGTCGCTCTTATTTTTACTGTGTATTTTGCACTGTATCGGGGCTCTCTGCTGTATTTTACATGGTAGAGATCTTCCCCGGTTATTAGTTACTGTAATCTTCATCATACCGATACTGTTGCTGTGTTAGTGTCGCATGTTGGTCTTTCTGTATCGGTCATTCAATGGTATTGGTCCTTTACGAGGTTAAGTGTTTTTATTCGATGGGGCGTATGCTTGTTCGTGGTATATATGCTAGATGAGGCCCATCTGGAATCGGTATCAATTTTCATGATAAAGATAAGCAATTTCCTCACGGGATATTAAGTATATTCGTTTGAATATACTTAAGGGTTCCAAGTGTCCGCTCATTGATCAGGTCTTTGGAGGTGTCTAGTTTCTAACCGATTAACCTCTTTTGTTTGTAGTCCTAAGTGATATTGTTTTTACCACTTAGGGATTTTCGAGTAGTGGAGGTGCGTTTGATTCGAAGGTTCGATCATCGGAATATTCGTATCTTGTATTTCGCATCTCGGTTTGTTTGTCGGCTTTTCCATATTTTTCGCCGACAACAGTGGTTGTGAAAGCAACAGTTGGTTGCAAGGTTGATGGACTTTCTTTGGCACTTGGCACAGGATACTCAAATCACTGCCAAAAGATGCCCTCTTGGTGGACATCTCTCACGTGACAGGCAATTTGACATTCCTTTTTGGAATGCCATGGGAGCCAAAAGCTCACTATGTCACTGTGTCACTCTGGTTGTATCCCAGGTTTTCCCCTACCCTTGCTAGGGTAAGCGGCACCAAGACACACTGAAAGACTCTACTTATGCCTATTCCCAAACTATTGCAGGCAATTGGTATCTTCAAGATTGCGAGGGTAGAATTTACTTGTTCCAAATCTTGTGCAATTTTCAGGAAAGGTGTTCAAGTACATTTCCATACAAGCATCAGTTAGACCGCGTTGTCCAGCACATACAAAGGTACAAATCCTTCCTCGCTGCCCAGTATCGCAATGTATGGAATGAATATGAAGGAAAATCTTTACCTACTAGCTTTCTTCTAAACCCATTTGATTATAAAGATTTGTTTTTTCATTCATCTTTGCCATGGAGGAATTCTGAACTTGTAACCGGTACAGGAATTGTGAGAGAAATTTTGCTGCTTCCAGTGGGTGGTGCCTCAAAAACTCTGTCAATGTCCACCATGCTACATTCAATGTACAAGCAGAAGGCTCACTTATCATTTGATCTAATGATAGAGTTGAGTTTCATTGCATCATTCTACAACAGGCCAGTCATGGTATATACTATCTTGTCTGGCTTTCAGTACTCTAGGAGTGAAATTCACCCATGGTACCAATTCGTTGACAGTTCTGTCAGGTTGCTTGGGGAAGGTGTTTTTCAAGGAGGGATTGAGCCTAGGTTTCAATGCAGTTCCAATCAAAAATGGAATGCATTTTGTACCTCATACTGTGACTCCAATGGGTTGGTTGTGACTACCAACAAAGGCGTTGTTGATTTGAGGCTTTCAAAGATATTGTACATTGGTTATGATTTGAAATGCTGGATGAATGCATTGAAGCAATGTGGTGTTGAACATGCGGACAATCTGTCAATTGATGTCATTCATACAAAAATGGAAAGTGCTGTGAAACAAATTCAATCATCATCTGGTATCAGTGGATTTGACTTTGGCAGATTTTACCTATCCCAATGGTTAATACTGATGATTGGTTTGGCACTGCCAGGAAGTGGTATTCATTTGCTTCAACTCAACATTCCTTCAAAGGAAACGGCTTCATTCAAGCATTTCTTGAATCCAACTATGAGAGACACAGCAAGTTCTAATGTCAAGCCAGTTCCAGTTTGCGATCTAGATACAATGAGGAAGTTTGTGTTCCAGGATCTCCAGTTTCCTAAATATCTTTGAACATGCATGGAAACACTTGGATGTGAATCTACTGGTCACCGTGTATTGAATATAAAGGATATTTTTGTCAAGGGCACATTATTGTTTGAAATTGAAAAACAGAATGGAATTTCTCTTCACAAATCAATGGAACAAACTTATTGGGAGGATACACAGAAACCTAGCTGCATGTTTCAAATATTGAATGATGAATCATGTAAACACATTGAAGGGTACATGGAATACCTTCCTATATTGTGTGAGCTTTCTGTCATTCTTGGATTCTAACATTAACCTTTTTTCCAGACTATACAAAAACTATTCAGTTTCAACAATTAATACAGTCATGGATATAACCTTCCTAGATATAGACTAATGTATCTATGTATTTCAAATAATACTAACATTAACTAATAACTATGTAAGTTTTATCCACATCACATACAAATATGACACAATTGAATGGTCATAGCATCTTTCTAACGTATTGCTCTGTCCAACGATTCCACACTTATAGAGTACTGCCTGCTGGACAAATGCATTGCCTGAGTCATGAAATTTTGATCATCCAACATACTGGGATTCGACACCATCTGAGAAGCAACATCAGCAATATCACATGAATGTTTTAGGGCTTCTTTGGCCAATGACATGTGCTTGTCAACAAAAGATTGTTCCGTTGCCGAATGTTGAACTTGACAACCAGTGTTGATATTGCTGGGTTGTTAGCAATACTGCACATGACGCTGTTCTTTACGCTGTCATTGATGAGACATTTAGTGGCATTGTGCATATTGGTACCAGTCTGATTAAGAAGTTGAATAAACTCTCCTTTGTACCCCACTCCAGGTCCAATTTTGGTTCTACGGGGTCTACTGTTTGGAACGGTAGTCAGCATTTGTTTCATCTCTGTTGACTCTCTCAATACTGGAGGTAAGCTGTGTGAACACAACAACGGCTCTCTAGATATGCAACACATGATCCCTCATAAAACCGCTGCATTCTTCCATCAGAAGAAACACCCATTCTGGAACACTTCACTTTGCATAAACTGTGAACCGAGTCAATGTAAAGATGTCATTAGGTATGCACAAGAGATGACTATTGGTGCCACCTACCGATTTCTCATAAGTTTCAACTTGGGTAGCAATAACCATTTTTCCAAGTGAATCTTTGCTGTTGAGATACCATATGGGAGTACCTTCAGTGATGGTTTGTATGTTGATTTGCTTGTCAACCAAAGAACAGTACTGAGAGAACTTTGTGTAAAAGTTGGATTTCTTGTTGAAGATTTGGTTCCTGTTAAGTATTGGGAATGTGCAACACAGACTTGTTTGTTGGAGAGACATCATGTATATAGCCTTTGGAAGCTCTTCTGTGAGCATAGATCCTATGCTTTTCCCAATAGCACATAGACCATCAAATTTGGACGTCCCTTTCAACTCTAATGTCGCCCTTTCATTTGCTTGATTTTGTGGAATACATCCAGCAATACCCAATGATCCAACATACCACATGTTGAAGTATTGTCTGTCAATATATGATTTGAAAAAACCCTCAACTAGCCTTTTTTCACCACAAGCCAACCAAGACTGTTTGGTTACTTTGGCAAGTGTGTCAAACATTGGTTTGGAAATACATTGGTAAAGGCTTTGTACATCACGTGCTGCCGAACCCTGAAGCCACTTCTTGTCCACACTGTGTGTGCTATAATCACCGTTTGCTTTGCCAATGAGGAATTTTTGGTGAATGTGAGGGAAGCATTACAAGTTGTTGACTGAGAAGGGGAATGCTACTACCGTACACCGAGTTACAAATACTTTGGTGTGATCCGTTACTATTCCTACTTTGAAATTAAAATCATGGACACCAAATAGTCCATCAATGAAACGGAGAAGAACCAAGAGTCCTGCAGTGAAGTAAATTTCTTTTTTGCTTGTGCAAAGAATGAAGAGAAATGGGTGGTATGACTGTGATCCATCTTCCTTTGGCGCAAAGACGCCAAATGTCAAGATATGCCAGTCGTTGGAGCAGGTTCCATGAAATCCATCTGCGGATGCTGTTACTTGGTACCTTAAGGTTCGACATCGGACAACATTGTACAGTAGAGACAAAGAAGAGAAACAAACAATCTTGTCCCAAACCTGGTCATCACTTTTCTTACTTTGCCCTTGGAGTTTTTGAAGATGCGCATAAATATTTTTCTCAGAATTGCTAGCGTTGTTTGGGGGCATGAAATTGCTGGAATGCAATATTGTCATTGAATTATAGGCTTGTGAACAACAATTAGAGATCCATTCACACGGTGCAACACGGAAGTATCCTTCGTCAAATAGAGATGATTCCCATTGTTTTAAATTGTCTTCCAACTGGATTGATGGATTGGCATGCTGTGGTAAAGTTAATCCCATCACTTGCTTCGTTTCAAAAATATCTTTAAGGTTAGTGACATTTGAGGATCTGGTACCCAACATCCGTTCTCTTATGAACTGATGTTTTATCTTGTTCTTTAGTTTGTTTGCAAGCATAGACCTCAACTCAGGAGATGACACCGAGGGACTTTCCTCTTGAACAAGAGCTTTAAGAACCTCTCCTGCCATCGCTTTGGGTTTGAGCTTTGGATTATCTTTCATAACAGAGTTGAGAACCAGCGCATCTTGGGGAGAGAGACCCCTACCATTGCGTGTTTTGTCACCACCGCATGCACAAGCACCAACAATGCTCACCTTTAGTGCAAAGCATTGACCAATTCTCTCCTCTATGTATGCACAACAAAAACCTTGTTGAGTTTTGGCAACAAAACACTGATATTCATGGGTAGTCCCCTTTGGTA
This sequence comes from Pseudo-nitzschia multiseries, assembly GCA_037355745.1. Classification (NCBI taxonomy): domain Eukaryota; phylum Bacillariophyta; class Bacillariophyceae; order Bacillariales; family Bacillariaceae; genus Pseudo-nitzschia; species Pseudo-nitzschia multiseries. The sequence continues at coordinate 7,834,663 of CM074784.1, forward strand.
GGTAGCGCGCATTGAGTTTCAATGACCTTTTGCGAAGCAATTGATAATTGGTTGTTATGAAGGCTTGTTGAGCTTTTTCCAGATTCTCAAAATTAAGGGATTGGGCAGTCTTCCAATTGAAGTTTGGCCTACAAGGTTTCAAATTGTTCTTAGTTTTGCTTTTTGTTGGATCAATTGATTTCCCCACCCCAACTGAGGGACATGCTTTTGGCGGGCTTCTTTGTTCCTTATCCTGCGGGGCTATTGAACTAGTGGGTGGCAAAAATGGCAGCTGTTTCCTAGCCGACAATAAACCAGAAGATGGTTGAAGTTCTTGGTCGCAATGCAGTTTTTTTGTTCTTCACATAAGCTGAAGACACCACATTCTTGAATATCTGCTTTTGGGGTGATGCAATTGATAGGTTTTTGATGGTACAATGGCGCTGAATGAGTAATGCTCAATCAGGCAACACTGAGCCATTGGTGGATGTGGTATTGTCACCCTCGGTGGCAAGGGAGAGAAACATGCCCACAGTAACAGGAGAGAGGTCTCCTGTATTGACAAATAATGAGGTAGGTTTGTTCCAAGCAAGACCGGTAGTGTTCGGTGTTGATGGTAGAGGACGATCATCATCATTGACCCCATTCTCCATGGTTGATGGTGAGTCAATATCCATACTTCCTTTACGGCGTCTGCAATTGTCAATCTATGGAACTGATGTTGTTGTGAGAAGAAACATTGTAACATGAGTTCAGTCAAGAAACAAATGAGCTATAGTAATATTAGCAAGCCAGAGGGAATGCTAGTAAACATATTGCTAAGTGTGAGTTCAACAGAAGAGAAAATACTATGATATGGGCAGTTGGCGCCTGTTTTGGAAAATATCATTCGATTAAGAAGGATGAATCAGCGATCTGTTGCGGACTAACAAAACATTGTGACTGCTGCATGAATTATACTGTCATGAAAAGGAATGAATGACATATGGACAAATAAAGCGAGCCTGAATGCCAATGGGTCATGTAATGTAGTGGAATCATAATTGAAATGAAAAGGAGAGAAAGGCGTGGAGAAAGGTACTCGTACATTGTTTACCCCATTATTTGGTGACTTATCACTCATCATATTTTTTATTTTAGTAAATGATCAAAAGCAACCACAGTAAACAAAAATAAAATGCTCAATGTAAGTGGAATTGGATGGAAAATTAATGTGACCAACAAGCTATTATAAAGTAGGACAATGATACTAGCGTGAACAAAACTACTGCCGTACCACAATCACAGACAAAGGCATTGGGCTCAATTAATGGACAACGGTCTTCTAGACAAATTGGGAGTCCAACGGGTCATTCCACTGGTTCATGTAGCACTGGTTGATCCTGGCTAGATCGCCAAGAAACCCCGGTTAGTGAACTTCCAGGGTGCATGGATGAGGAGGGTGGCACTATGGAACAGCAACAAATCCACTTCGATGACCAAATGGAAGCTCTCCATGGATTACATGATGGTATGGCGGAGGCTGTGTATAACCCAAAATTAGGCACTGCAGATGAGGGGAAGAGTGATAAACAAACCATCAAAATGAGTACTGGAAAGGCAGACCGTCAAAAAAGATTGAAAATGTTGTCGGCGAAAAATACAGACATTTTGTCGGCATCAAATTTGATCGAAAAGCCGACAAGGAAAAAAACACTACGAAGTACAACCGAGGTGCGAAACAAGATACGAATACTTCGATGATCCTGTCTTAGAACCAAACGCACCTCCACTACTTAAAAATCCTTAAGTGGTAAAAACGATATCACTTAAGACTACAAACAGAAGAAGTTAATTGGTTAGAAAGAAGACATCTCCAAAGACCTGATCTGTTGTCGGCGAAAAATACGGACTTTGTCGGCATCAAATTCGATTGGAAAAGCCGATAACAAACGAAACAACGACCGAGGTGCGGAATACGAGATGCGAATATTCCGCCGATCGAGGCTTAGAATCAAACGCACCTATCACTTAGGATTACAAACAAAAGGGATTAATCGGTTAGAAACAAGACATATCCAAAGACCTGATCAATAAGTGAACACTTGGAACGCTTAAGAAGTAAATTCAGAAGGATATACTTGATATCCCGTGGGGAAATTACCGGTACGAGTATGTGTGTAAAATAGGGTGACCGTTTTGAGACAGCTTTTTTTTTCGATCCCCTCCTTACACACATTGATTTGGGTCCTGTTAGTCTTCTTGACTTTAGTCTCCAGCTGGAACTTCTTGACCAAAGTAATCACCGCGCCAGAATTGGCAAGGGCAAGAGCTTTCCATAGATACCCAATTTGCAGGGGTTGCGCGCGCCGGAACCCCTTCGGACTTTATGATTCTTCTGGTCAAGAAAATCACGAAAAGTTGGCAAAAAACTCCATTACCACACCTATCACAATACCAAGTGGTCTCACCCAAACCATTCCTTAACCATAGCATTAGAGGCGCCCGCATTTGGTGGGTTCCCTTCCTTATACCAAGTCCAAGAAGACCTGCAAGTTTCGGATCGATTGGCCGAGTCCTTTAGAAGAAAAGAGCTTTAACAACAGCAACAACGGATCGACGAGGCAGGGCAAAAAACTGCGAAACTGCCAAAATCCTCCCATATCAGGAACAAGGATCCCTCTGCTCGCGGCAACAACAAGACAACCCCACTACAGGGTAAATCGATACTTATCAAGTACAAGAAGACCCCCAAGTTGGGGCTCAATCCGACCAGTCGATTTTTAAAAAACAGCCACAGCCACAGTGACACCCCCAAGGGCCCAAAAAACAACGTCGAAAATCCCCCCATAGCAGCAACAAGGATCCCTCTGCTCGCGCTAACAACAAGCAAGCCCCACTACAGGGTAAATCGATACTTATCAAGTAGAAGATGCCCCCCAAGTTGCAGATCGATCCTCCCGGTCGTTTCGAAAAAAACAACTCCAGCAACAACAACCCCCCCCAGCGCAAAAAAACTCCAACTACAGCAGCAACAACAACACACACAGTTGGAGCTGTGGCAAGAGGCGCCGCCCTTCCCCCTTGCAAGTTAACAAATAACGCTGCTGTTATTCTAAACCATTCCCACACTGGTACTATCACCACAGCGACTGCTATGTTAATTGCGGGATTTACAAAGGAAGAGAGCAAGAATCGCTCCCTACAGAAGAGAGTATTGCGGAAGAGGGCAAAACTCTTGGAAGAACAACAAAATCAGAGGCCCACTCCCCCCCCCACCGCCGCCGCCACCACCCCCTGCTGTTGTTGTTGGTGGATCGAATGGTACCAGCGTTTCGACTGTAACCAATCCAAGTGGACTGTTGGATCCCCCCCTCGAAAAAAAACGCCGAATAACAACAACAACAACAACAACAACAACAACAACAAAAGAGCCCATACAGCCTCAAGCAACACCAATGGAAGCACATCGTCGACGACGACGACGACGACGGCAACAGGAGCAGCGCCAGCAGCGAGTACAGCAGCGAGTACAGCAGCGTTTTTGGAAAAGGAAAACTCCCCCCCCCCCACCTTGCAAAAAGAAGAAACTCACTCTACTACCAACTTCCTTGTTGCCTCTGAAACAAACAAAACGAACGCCACACCAAGTCTTATGTGCTGCCGCGAATGAGCAAGCTATCAGGGTTCGATTTGAGCATGCCTGGAGGGAAGCATATGAAACCTTGGTGCAGCAGCTCCAACTCCCAGCAAATCAAAGGGGAGTGTCACGCATCCCAGCAACGGTTATCTGTGACGCCGTAAATACAACATACGGTACAAACATCAATTCAAATACATTGCGAAACCATGTTCGCGACAGACTCACTGGTCCACCACGCAAGGGACGTCCACCAATCCTTCCAAAAATGGTGGAGGATGCGCTTGCCAAAGCGCTCACAACATTCGTTGCATTGACTGCGGCACAGATGAAGGACAAACCGGATCGTCAGATGCTCCTACAAAAGGTCACAGCGTGCATTACTAACGGTGTCATTCCAGCGCCACTGACTGATCCTGTTTCGTTATTCAGAAGGCTGCAATCACGGTTTGCAGATGGGGTGGAAGTATCTAACCTGAATTCGCAGATGGAGGAACGGCGTGCAACCTACGGAAGTCATAAAAATATTAATCAATGGTTTACAACCCTAAAAGAATTTTTCCTTGAGATGGGCTTTGCACGGTTGCCAACAAAGGAGGAGATCGCAGGGGGACACGAAGGAGAGCTGTATTTCCCCCCTGAACAACTTCGTCGGATAATCAATGTGGACGAAACGGGGCTATCACTGGACACAACGACGACAAAGTCTGGCGGACGTCCTGTCACCCAGTACTGACCTAGCAGCAGGGATCTTCCTGTGGGAGCAAACCGTGCCAATAAAAGCAGTCACCGCATAACACTCCTCTGTGGTAGTTGCGCTTCTGGAGATCCCATGCCCCCCCATTTTCAGTTGAAAAGTATGGCTAAAGATGATTCGAACAAACGGATTCAGGATTCGTTTTTGGAAGAGCTCGAACATAATTCGGTAATTGGAACATGGGGGTTCAACAAACCAACCGAGCGGTGGACTACAGTGAATTGTAATGCTAGTGCGGGGATGGATGGTACTGAGTTTACAAAGGTAGTGAAGGATGCATACATGCCATTATTTCCGGATCTGGCACCCGTACCTGGAAAGCGAGTAGTGATGTTGGTTGATTCGGGTCCAGGACGGGAAGACGATGAGTTGCAAATTATTACAGCCCCTGAAGGCCTCTACCTACTTACTGGAGTTCCGAATACAACACATATTTGGCAACCAACAGACCAGAACTACGGACCATTTAAAACCATGTTTCGCCAAAACAAGATGATGTTGAACAACTCGCGCCGTGCAAGACGGCTTACCATGCGCGCTCACGATATTCCGCGGCTTGTATTTGGGGGACGCGAGGTGGACGACGAGAAGGGAGGTTACGTCACTTTGCACAGCGCATTTCACGACGCATTTTCTGTGGAAAAATCAAAGGCTATCTGGCGCCACATTGGTATCGTCCCTTTCACACGCAGTTGTCTAGGGAATCGCAATATAGCTCACGAGGTGACGGTACAGAATGGTTCTGTAGACCTTACAGCGGATCCAATGACGGCAAAGTTGCTTGACCTTGAACTTCGCAACAGCAACGCAGTAAACTATCTCAACAATTACGGTTTGAAAGGCGATGCATTTGCTGCGAAGGCGCCACGAAACAACGAGAAAGAGAAGATTGCATCTACTAAACCGGGTTCGAATGAGCGGATATTGAAATTGGCAAAAGCAAATACGGCAGGACAGAAATTCCGTATCACCGGTGGATTCGTCACTAACTCCAAGGATGTTTGGAAAGCGAAAGTGTTGAAGGAACGTATGAAAAAAATCGCGATGCTGAAGACTGCAAAGGCACGCGCGGCTGCTTTTGCAAAGAAAAAGGGAGCAGCTGAGGCCTTAGTTGCAAAGTGTGGGGGCGAATTTGCTAGACTACTAGCGGTGCAAGATTTGAAAGTGATATATGATTGGAAGTTTGGAAAGAGGGTTGCTGCTGGAATGAAAAAAGAACATGTTGTTGCTGCTCTAGTGAAAGCTAAGGATGATCCGCCGGTGGGCGCGGTGGAGTGGAGTGAGGAGCGCGATGGCGCTGAGTTGCAGCGGCTGGAGAAAGCAGAGATCACCATGAAAGAAACACTCTTGGGAAAGGCAATGGCAGAGAAATTAGAGAAGTGTGTTCAAACAATTAAGGAGGTGACTCCAGAGATGCTGGAGATAGCAGCCCTGGATGATGGGAAGATTGAATACATTAAAAGGATGCAAGCAACAAGGGGCATGGAAGTGACGCGCGATTTGGAGCTTAGAGCAGTGTAATGGGGCGGCGTCGATGATGACGACGTCGTCGTCGTCATCGTTTTGCCCTTTGACGACACCGCGTTTCGCCCTTCGACGACGCCATTGGTTGAATCGCGTCCCCCCATCCCCCCAGTGTGGTGCAATTGAATTAGTTAATTTAGTATCTGTTATTTGTTTGTTATTCAGTTGCAATTAGATGGATTAGGAAGGAAAGAAGTGAGAGGAGTTTCGAGTTTTTTCTGCAATAGAGGTGCAAAAAATCGTCTCGGAAATTTCGATTCGAAGCGAAATTTCGATTCGGAGTGAAGCGAAATTTCGATTGGGAGTGGAAATTTCGAACCAATAGAGGTGCTGAATCAGTCATGAGACCAATTTAAATCATGAGTGTTAATTCAAGGTTTTGCTTACAGTACAAATTCTACGTAGCCCTACTTTGTCTCTTCGTCATTAACACACAAACTCGTACTTATTGCAATCAAGTAAATCAATACCGATACCGAATGGGCCTCATCTATCTCAAATACCACAAACAAGCATACGCCCCATCGGATAAAACACTTAACCCCATAAATGACCAATACCATCGTATGACCGATACAGTAAGACCGACACGCCGACACGACGCTAATACAGCAACAGCAACAATGGCATCGGTACGATGAAGACTAAATAACCGGGGAAGATCTCTACCATGTAAAATACAGCCGAGAGCCCCGATACAGTAAAAATACAGAGTAAAAATAAGAGCCTCTCTCTGAGCTCACATCTCTTAAAATTTTAACATCATACACCTTTGGTCAATTTTTAGAGTTACAACAGGTTATAGAGCCCTTATACCTTCCACTAACAAGTGGATACCTTAAGCTACCTATCTCCACCCCGTACAGCACCTCCACTGTCGGTTACAGCCAGAGTATACTTGGTACGGGACTTGCATCGCCGGGCTGTACCAATAGACCCCCCCCCCCCCCCCCCCCCGCCTCTTTCTTTCCTTCTTTCTCCTCCTCACTCGCGTATCAAGGGGTGTATACAGATTCTTCTACCAAGACTCTTCTTCTGTAATACACGACCAGCAAGCATACGTATCAAGGGGTTACAACATGATCGATAAGTAAACGCTTGGAACTCTTAAGTATATTCAAATGGATACACTTGATTTCCCGTGAGGAAATTACTTATTGGAATCATGAAAATCAATACCGATTCCGGATGGGCCTCATTTATTATATATACCAATAACAAGCATATGACCCATTGAGCAAAAACACTTAACCTCGTAAAAGACCAATTCCATCGAATGACCGATACAGTAAGACCGACACACGACACTAATACAGCGACAGCAGTGACAGTATCGGTACGATGAAGACACTAGTAACAAATAACCGGGGAAGATCTCTACCATGTAAAAATACAGCAGAGAGCCCCGGAAATAGGTAGTAAAAATAAGAGCCTCTCTGTGAGATCACATCTGTTTAAATTTAAACTTTTTGTTCTCCCTTAATCGTTCCGTACGCACAGCGACGTACAAATTGCTCATTTTTGAGGGGCCAAACAAAAGTCTTAACTCTGTCGGATTTCAAATCCGACTTCATATTCTTATTCCTCATAACAAACTGTCTTAGAAAACACTTTGTCCCAGGTCCCTACTTGGTATTTTGGCTAAGTTATTGGCAACGGAAGCTCTGTTACACTTGCTTTTTTTCTGGTGCGCGCACAAACTCAAAATTCCTTATCACCATGCAAATAAATTATGACTGGCCACTGCACTACACAAATCCAGGATCCAAGCACATCGCTGTCACCATCATCAACAGAGCTAAAATCCAGTAGAAGAGCGGACTGATTTGACCAAAAATAAAGGATTTACGGACTGATTTCCTATTTTTGCTCCCATTGATGACATCGTCATCATCCACCACCATGGCCGGAAACGCAACAAGTGATGGGGATCCCCCCCCAGCAGCCCCAAACGCCACAAAAAAATCAATATAAGTAATAGTCCACAGATCAGGGACCTTAGCCACCTTGCTACCTTGGAATCACGATTTACCGATGGGTATGATAGTGATGGAGCAAAAGGTCCCTTCTATGATGCTGTCCATGAAGAGGGGGATCAAGAGAAGGAACAATATCAGGAACACCACTTTGGTCCTTTAGCACCTTCCCAACCCGAAAACGAGGACACAGATGAGGGGGAGCCGCCAGCGGAGGATGACAGCGACCAAGACGCCGGCAACAACGGCAACAACAACAATGACAACCGCACCAAGAAATCTGTTGTTTGGCTACAACAGGAGCTCAAGCTCCGGCGCCAGCCAACCTCTGGCAACAAAGCAGCTTTGGCAAGCCATTTAACCAAAGCAATAGACCGGAGCATCAATCGATTCAATACAGTGGAGGAAGCAAATGAAAGCAGGCCCAAACGGGGTCGCCGACACCAGCAACAACGGCAAGAGGAGCCGACACGATGCCGTAATACCATGCAACTATTCCCTGATACGCTCCACTGGAGAGAGCTCCATCCACAGGGTGTGGTTGTTGAAGAGCCAGCTAATCCAACCTTCAGGATTACCCAAGCTCCCACTATCTCTGAAGTAGAGGGTAGGCTCAAGCCCCCTCCCAAGAAGTACGACTTCACTGAAGTATTTGATATCCCAGAGTTCAAAGCAGTGAAGACAGAGCGCGAATTTGACCAGCGGGGGAACATTCGGAAGGATGCAGCTGGAATCCCCATCACTAAGTGTACACCAAGGGAGAAGGGTTGTGTTGACCCAGAGTTCCAGAAAAAGCATGGCCTGTCATCTAAATTGCATCCTTGGGAATTTGCGGAGGTATTTCTTCCCCTTTACAATGATGCAAAAGAGAAGAAGAAGAATTTGTCCTTTTCATTTGAAGATATGAAGAACTGGACAAATTGGAAAGCATCCCTTGCAGGTGCAGGGGAGAAGATCTACAAGTAGTCCAAACCATTTGAAAGCAAAGAACTCAGGCAATTCTTTGGGCTCTATGTCTTGCATGGTCTCTGCCCTACAGCTCGCGTTCAATACAAGCTCCAATCTACAACAAGTGATCGCATTGCTGGCAACAATTTCATTCACAACGCCTTCACAAAGCCAAGGCACCCAGGTGATAGCAGTGATGCAAACAGAGTGGGCAATCCAATCAAGAGACACAAGCACTTCAAGTCATTCCTTGCCTGCCAAGATCCTTGTGTCCCTACTCCTCCAAGGAAGGAGTATCCAAACTGGAAGATCCGTCCGTTGATTAAGTGGATGAATTTGCAGTGACCGCGCGCTTGGATGCTATCCTGAAGCATTGCAGTGGATGAAATGACTATGCGCTTCAAGGGTCAACACATTGATAAACATCGAATCACATACAAGAGGGAGGGTGATGGCTTTCAGGCAGACGCTTTGTGTGATAATGGCTACTGCTACCAAGTGTACATGAGGAATGATCCTGCTCCAAAGAAGTATGTTGACATGGGGCTTTCACCTCTTCATTCGCGTACCATGTGGCTGTTTGACTCCCTCAAGGATGAGCATCATCATGTTGGAATGGAGAACCTCTACAACTTGGTTATGTTCTGCAAGGTTGCCTTTAGGCATTCAAAACGAGTCCTGTGTCATGGAGTAACGTGCAAAGCAAATCGTGGCATCCCTGACTGTGTTTTCCAACAGGAGCTGAAGAACATACGCGCTCAGTGGGTAGTGCGCGGAACTGTGAAAGCTGCTGTCCTTGAAGGTGATCCAGAGTGTGCATTTCTCATTGCTTCCAGTGTGTATGATATCAAGCCTGTTCACTATTTGAGTATGGTGACTAGTGTGATCGAGTGGGTGGAGAAAGAAAAAGTAGTTTACAACGTGGAGACCGATAAGAAGGAAAAGATGAAATTCTTACGATTGAACCAACTTGACACCTACAATAATGGAATGGGGGGCGTCAATATTGCTGATCAGCTTAGAGGAGTGTACAGGTTGGATAGATGGGTCCAGAATTGGAAGTGGTGGTGGTCTGTTATGTTTTGGGCTATTGGAGTGCTCCTTACAAATGCCTACAAACTGTACTTGAGTGTGTGCAAACAAGAAGGTGTTAAGAACCCCCGTTATAAAGCTCATTACAACTTCAGAAGAGCTATTGGCGAGTACTGGGTAGATCCTGAAGCAGTTGAAGTGGAAGCAGAAGCCCGAATGTTCTTTATCTCCTCCACTGCTGATCAGTTTGATGTATCTCCATTGACAACAACAACAGCAACCTCCATTGACAACAACAACAACAACAGCAACAGTAACAGCAACAGTAACAGCAACAAGCGATGACGACACCCCCAGTCAAAAGTCTGCTAGGGTGAATGACGCGACACTCATAGATGGAGGGGCTATGGGATGTAGATTGCAGAGGAACTTAGACCACTTTCCTTTCAAGGTGAAGAAGCGGACGCAGTGTGCTATGCATAAATGGCTTGGACTTAGAAAGGATGGGCCGCTGTTGAAGTGTGCTACTTGCAATGTCCATTTGGGTCTTGATTGCTATGGTCCTTTCCACCGGTCTGCTGATCTATTGTCACAGAAGGTGATGCTGAAGAACAACTATGAACAGGAAGCAAAGAGACAAAAGAAGAACAAGTAGCTGCCGGCCAGGGCGGACAACAAAGAGGAAGACGGCCACGACGCGGATTGCGAACAGAAATCACGATTCAATTGCAAGAACCTTGACCTTGACGACAGCAACTATTGCTTCAAATTCACCACTCCTTTCTATTTGTGTGGAAATGACATGGGATTTTGTTGGAGTCTTTGGTGTTTTTCAGGCCGGGTGGACGACGAACGATTATCATCGTTGTTGTCATGGTCGTTCTTGTTCTTGTTCTTGTTCTTGTTCTTGTTCTTGTTGCTGGGCGAGACACGGATTGCGAACGAAACCTTGACCTCGACGACAGCAACTATTGCTTCAAATTCACCACTCCTTGCTATTTGTGTGGAAACGACATGGGATTTTGTTGCAGTCTTTGGTGCTTTCTAGGTGGGGGCGACGTTTGAGTCGAGTCAATGAGGAGCGAAACTCAAAAAGTTGTTAAACACAACGGTTCCTATGAATGAAAATTGGCCGATTTCTGACAAAATTTGCCAAAAATACCCAACTAAGCAATAAAACCCCCTTCTCTGTGTTATTTCACACTAGTATGAGTGATAGGTTGTTACTTTAGTTGAGAATGATGCCCTTTTATTGACTCCACTTGAAAGAACTCGGACGACGATCGTGTCATCAGGTACCCAAAAAACCCAAAAATTCAAAAAAAGTTTGTACACGCGTCGACGTATTTTTCCAGAACGATTAAGGGATACCTATCCGGTCGATTTTTAGAGTTACAACAGAAAACAAATCACAACTCTGCTAATGGTGAAGATAATGGTATGACCCAATTGTTAACGTCAACCACGAAGACAATGGAAGGAAGCGACCATACAGAAGCCGGCATGGAAGGTAATAACCAGAGACAAATGAAGATGAAGAAGACAGTTATGTCAGTAGTGATAGCAGCTTTGATGTGAAGAATCCATATCCAACGTGTCATAATTTTCCCACGGCAGTGAGAGAAGAGAACAAAAGAAACAAGGCAATTGACAGACTCATAGCAAAAGTAAATTGGACTGCACTGCAGTTAAAGATTGGTTCGCGTTGTATGCACACTTGTCATCACCAGACAGACATTGAAAACCTGGAAACGATGAAAAGCATAATTGTCGATTCGGTGAAAGCGTTGGCTGAAACGTTGGAGTCTTTGCCATTTGCTGAGTTGCTTGAAGCACGATCAACAGAGGAGTTGCAAACAACTGGACATTACATACAAGACACACTTGTACAGGTTGGGGCAGGAATTGCAATTGCAGGATGTAACACTGTCTTAATGGCTAGTAATCACCAAGGTTCTGATGAAGAGAAGACGGCGTGGTACCATCTACGGAAAATTTTGAACCGTAACGAAGGTGAAGTTTGCAATGATTGTGGTCACAAAAATTGTAGTGGTTGTCAAGTTATGAATGGTAGATGTAAAACCTGAAGTGTGATTTGTTAATTGAATGGAAACAGAGGCTACACATGGAGGATATTGACGAAGTGGTGAAATCTAATGGTGATGGAGGAAGGACAAAGAAAGCTAAGTAAAAGATTAGCTAAGACATATGGAGATGTGGTTGTCGTGTTTGGAAGGGATGACAAAAAACATGAAGTGTTATTGGTTCCTTGAATGGATATAGAAGATACACGTGGAGGGTGATGAAGGATTGGTGAAATCTGATTGTGGTGGCGGAATGAGAAAGGAACAGAAGTAAAAGGTTTGCTAAAAGGTGTGGCAAAGAATATTCTTTGGTTGCGCAAGGTTGTTCTGCGGAAGGTTTGATATTTTTTGTAGCCATATAGTCTATAGATCATAAAAGTACTAAGATAGTACCTAAATTGCAAAAGTGTACGGTTGTACCTTTTGAAAGTGTAAAGTTGACCCCTGTCCCAGCTCCAGGGCTCTCCGGAACCCACTCGCTCGGCACGCGCGTTTTTTTCTTGGCACGAACCCAAGAAACCCAGGATTGCCAGTCATGGGTACTATTGGTTCCGGAAGAAACTCCCAAGAAAGATACCCAGGAAAACCCAAGAAAGATACCCAGGAAAACCCACCAGGGAAACCCACGAGTATACGGCCGTGGTGAGGAAATTACTTATGCTGCTCATGATAAAAAGCAATACAAATAATGACCACGACCGACGTTTGCTTGCTATTAGTTGACTGCAAACTCGTTTGGTTTGGTTGCGGTTGCAGCAACAACAAGAGCAACAGTGAGTGGCAACAGCGAGCGGCAATGATGATTGCAAGCGAAACGACCGCTGGTTGCGGTTGCTTACAGAGAGGTGACTAGTCAAACCCTACTGCCAAACATTTAAGCAAGCGCTTGCTTTCCATTCTAATTGCGAATCATCGTTGCATTGTGAATTGACGACGGCAAGCAACGCCACAGCAAGCAAGCAGCCAAAAACACTGTGCCATCTGGCCAGGAGCTTGATGACATTAGAGCCGCATTTGCCCTGGAGCATGGCCATGGCCCCACCCGCGCGAAGGGAGCGAGCAGAGATGGCTGCAGGGGAGATGCCAGTGGTATGGTAGAGGGTCTGGGCATAGACTCTCATGGAGGAGGTGACAGTTGCCGCTCGCACCAGGGTGAGGACTCCAGTGTCAAAGTAACTGGCCAGCTTGAGGGAGGGGCTGAAGGGGTGTGTGCTAGTACAGCAGCGCTTGAGATGTAGTATCTGGCGAGCGCAAGCTGCCACAGGGCAGCAGAGGGAGTCACCACTTCTGGCATGAGCCACTACTTCACCCTTGTCCCCATTCTTCTGTGTGGTGAAGGTGAGGGTGACAGAGGTAGCAGCAAGGAGCTCATGCTCAGGGCCATCATGGTGGACAATTTTGGAGCCAAGGTAGAAGGAGACCTCCCGGAGGTGGAAGGCTTGATCATCCCTGGTAGTACCCGTGTACTCACCAGGTCTGAGGCAGAAGAAGAAGGCTATGCAGATCATGTTGGCAATGGCCTGCCTGGCAGGGGAAGGGTAGTCATGGTATGCAAATGGGAGCGCGTGCATGACCAGGGTGATTGGGACTGGTTTGACCCTGCAAGGGGCTGGGTCCAGTTTGGCATAAGCCTTGAACTGGGCAGTTAGCCGGAAGTCAAGACTGCCAGTTGAGTTGGTTCTGGGGTCTTTGGACCCCAAGCGGGCCAGCGTCTGGCCCACTGACCTGAGGGTGTCCGATACTGTGCGAGATCTGATGGGCTTGCGGCTACAGGAAAGCCTGCCATCATGGAGGCGCTGGGCAAAGACTTGGAGGATGGGGATGGGGTCGTTAAGAGACTGGAGGGTTGGTTCAAAGCCTTGAGACAAACAGAATTGAACCCATTGATTCCAATGGGCATCCTTTCTGCGGGCATAGAGTTCAGTGACTGAGGCGCGCATGGTCTTCTGGATAGAGCCAAGGTCAGAGCAGAATGCATGGGAGGCCTCAGGGGACATAAGATCCAGGGCAAGTCCTGGGGGTAGGTGTTGTTAAAATGGAGGAGCAAGGCAGCGTCAGAGAGGGGTGAGCGAGAGAGCAAATCCGCCAGGTGATTCACAGGGCCAGGGATGCAATCCCTGAGGGGGACATATTGGTGGAGGCGCTGGTGAAGGGACTGAATCCGGAGAAGGTAAGCGGCAGGCCCAGTGGTGGTAGTGGCGCCTTTCCTTTGCCAGTAGACAGCTGCCGTGTTGTCATAGCAGTTGTGGGTGGTTCTGTATTGGACACAGGCAGCATGGGCAAGTATGTCATTGTGGGCAATGGAACCAGCTAGCTCAAGGTCACTGTTGGTGATGGTGCCGTGGGGGTTGTCAAAGGTGACTAATTGGGAGGAGACCCACTTGGGGAAGGCATGTCTCCACAGGATGGGTTGTATGTGACCATCAGGTAGGGGAATAAAGTGGATGCCCCCCATACCATCTCCAGAGGCATCACAGGCGCCCATGGTGGCAGGGAAGGGGTCCGGCACCAGTTCCGCAATAGAAGTGGGTCGGTTGGATAGATCAGTGGCGAGCCATTGGAAGTCCCGCAGGAAGCTGTGGACTCGCTTGGTGAGCCGGAGGCGCTGCCGGCCAGGGTCGGGGTGTCGGAAGGCTTCTTGGAGGATGGAGAAGAGTCCCATGCAGCCAGGAATGGCAATAGCCATGGAGCGTAGTTCCCCCAGCACTTGGTGCCACTGTTGGGTGGGGACATGGCGTTGGGCGGGTGTGATGGAATGTAGGATCTCCTGGAGCCGGGCTACGCGATGGGGAGGAAGGCTGATTGTTTTGTTGATGGAATCAATGAGCCAGCCAAGGATGACTTTTGTGGTGGTCCAGGTGGCATCCCCTTGTCGCATTTTCTTGAGGGAGGCTGGCTCCTGTCGGAAGGGGGTGTCGGTGGCCTCAAGGGGCCTGAAGACTTTGTCCAGGGATTGGAAGAGCACTCTCTTGATGGCCCGGCGGGTCCATTGGTTGCCCTGCGCAAGGCCACAGAAGTCATCCACATAGACATCCCAGTATCAAACAGGCTGCTTGCTGGGGGTGGTGCTATGGGCCGTGGGATGGGTATTGGGGGGGATTGCTCTGGGGAGCGCGCTTGGCGCGGGGGCTTCCGAGGGGAGATCCAGCCGATGGGGGGTGAGCCTGGCTTCTGCCAGCCCTGTGGAGAGGGTGGCATTGGCCAAGTCTGCAATGGTTTCAGTGAAGGCACAGAAGTTGGGGGGGCTGGATTTCCACCCCATGGGATTGGTGAGGGGGATGCCAATGAGGGGTGGCTCGCCCTGCCGGGAAGGGAACAGCACTCCTAACTTGATGGTGTCTTCTGGTTTCAACTGGACCCGGTAGAATCCATCAGCTAGGTCAATCTTGGACATGTAGACTGGGCCAAACCGAGGGTTTGCCCGGTGCAGCTTGGTGAGGAGCCGGGGCAGGGTGTGACCAAATTGCATGGCTTCTGCTGGGGCGAGAGGGATGGTGTCTTGGTTAACTTCAGAGTAGGTGTAGTCCGAGATCATTCGGGGGCGCCGGCCTCGCTGGGGGACTAGCCCCAGTGGACTCAGCCGGAGGTTTGGAAGGTGTTGGATGAGGCTGGCTGGGAGGACAGTCCATTGCTGCTTGTCCATCATGTCGGCATATTCTTCGCGAAGGAAGTCTATGCCCTGCCGGGAGGATTGGTGGGGGCCCCGGGCTAGGGCCCTCGCAAGCTGTGCAGTGTTCCAAGGGGGGTCAAGCATGGAGGCCGGGGTTCCTTCCTGCCCAAAGCGGGCTAAGAGGTGACCGGCCGGATGGGGGATAGCACCCACATGCGGGTGGATGTCACCTCGTCCCCGGATGGTCCGGATGAAGTCCCCCCAGCTAGTGCTGTTGTTATAGGCGTGGATGGCCCGGGTGATGTGCACGTCGAGCCGGTCAATGGGGTAACCGGGAGGTGGGCAGGCGGGTGGAGGGTTGCGTACGGCGCCGGGTGGTGCAGAGACCAGGTCGGGGCTGGGTGGAGAGGCCAACGTGTTGCTGGGAGATCCCAGGTCGGGGCTGGGTGGAGAGGCCAGCGTGTTGCTGGGAGATCCCAGGTCGGGGCTGGGTGGAGTGGCCAACGCGTTGCTGGAGATTGGTAGGGGTCCCAGCGTGTTGCTGGGTGGCAAGGAGCTGGGTGGTGGAGATCCCAGAGAGCTGGGTGGTGTGGGTCCCAACACGGTGCTGGGTGGAGGGGGGCCCAGGCTGTCGCTGGGCGGTGCGGGTGCCGGGGGGTGCAGGGCATACAGGAGTTGCGAGACAACGCGAGAGTGCTGCTTACCTAGGTCCCGAGGGAGGGGGAGGCCGGGGCGCGGCAAGGATGGGGGAGGCATTGGGACGTGTGGCGTTCCCTGGAGGGAGCGGGGAGGAGAAGGGGTGTCCTGGAGGCCGGGAGGGGGTGCCGGGCGGAATCGAATGTGGGCAGGAGAGGGGGAGTTCCGGATGGAGCGGGGACCAATGTGTGGGGTTTCCCGGAGGGAAGGAGATGGGGAGTCCCGGATGGAGCGGGGACCAATGTGTGGGGTTCCCCGGAGGGAGCCGGGAGGAGAAGGGGGTTCCTGGCGGGAGTGGGGAGTGGTTGTCAGGCGGAATCGAATGTGGGGAGGAGTTTCCTGGATGGAGCGACTGTGGATGAGCTGATTGGGTGGGGGCGCGTGGATGGCCCCCGAACGTAGAGTGAGAGGGGGCGCCGCGCCGGGTTGGCGCTTGCCAGGTCTTCAGGCTGAATAAGCCTCTTGGCACCATTCCCAGAGCAGGTCCTGCTCTGCTGGCGCGATGTCGACATGGTCATGAATATTTCGGCAGCCGGTGAAGCAACGGCCTCTGATGTGCCAGGAATGGCAGCGTTCTTTGCCATCGGGCCGTTTGAGAGGTGGTTTGCCTTTGGCTTTCATGGAAGAGATGACTAATCTCATTGCTTTGTTTTTTATTTTAGCAGTGAGGGGATTGGAGGGGTCAGAGAGCCTGGGATCTCTGTTAGGATTGTGAAGCTGATCCTCGCGAGGGCGGGGGGTCCCACCCCCTCCCCCCCCTCCTGTAGGTTGGGCTGGAGGGGCTCCCGCCGGAGAGAGTGGCAGCTTGAGGGCTCGTAAGGCATCGACGTTGGACACATTTGGGAGCCAGTTGAGGTTCTGGGTCATTCTGAACCTGTGGATGTCTTCCCCAAAGTCTGGGGAAGGGAGGGTGGTGTCTGCTTCCCATTGTTCTTCTAGCCAACCTCGGATGCGGACCTGGAAGTAGTACACCACAATTGCAGGAGTGATCCGGTCGCCTAGTTCATCTGCAATGGCCCTTCTGAGGGGCATTTGTTGCCACTCTAACCTGGAGAGACCACGTTGGTAAGCCTTCACCACATTATGTGTGGCGCCTAGGAGGGTGGCTAGTACCGCCAGGTAGCTTTTCAGCTGAGTGGTAGCCTCAGTCCAATCGAGGGGGATGTAGGCTTTGGTCTTTTGCAATTCCAGGGAGTCCTTGAGGGAGAGGGAATTGCCCTGGGTGGAGATCATGGTGTCATATGCTGCTACATTAGCGGCTGCTTCATGCTCCCGCTTTAGAGTAGCTGCTGATCCTCCTGGGGGCGTAAAGGCTAGAGGAAGTATGCCATCCGCTACATCAAAAGGGTCTGTTCCATAGAAGTTGCAATCTTGGAACCGCTTGAGCACGGCTGTGGTGATGAGTGGCGCCTGGATCCCAAGGTTGTAGGCGTCTGTCGCAACTTGGCTTTGGAGGATCATGTGGGTTTTCTCGTGTTTGCTCTTCTTGGCCCAGGCTGTGTAGATAGGAGGAAGCTCTGCTTCGGTTGGTTTTCCGCAGAGTAGTAGGAGTCTTTCAGTGTAAAGGTCCCCCCATACTGCCCTGACAGAGTGCAGCTTGGAGGCTTCTTGTCGTCGTTGGTCCAGAGACTCACTCAGCCTTAGTTGCTGGTCTGTAAGAGCTGAGAAGGCTGCAGTGAGGGTGGGGTCTGCTTGTGCTGCAGGGCCTGCTCTGAGGCCCAGGAGGTCTCGAAGGAGGACGTTGCTCTTCATGTAGGCCCGGAGGTTAGCTTCAGCTCTGAAGGAGGGTCCAGGCTCTAGGAGACGTATGGCGCCTAGCAGAGTGGTGGGTTGCGTCCCCACTGCTCGAAGTGTGTCCAATAAGGGTTTGCAGATATTCTCCAGTCCTTGCTGGTGGATGTGAGGTTGGAGGACTTGGAAGGCTTGCTTTGGGGTGAGGCCTCGGCACAACACCAGTGGGACAAATTCAAAGGGTAGGAAACATACCTTATGGGCCTGGAGCATTTCAGTGTGGGCGGTCCCTTCAGGGATGGCGGGGATGTAATCTCTATCCGGATGTTGTGATATGGTGGCTTCATGGTGGGCCATCAGGTACACCCAGCTAGCTGCAGCCCGCGACAGAAGAGCTGCATCCACTTGCACCAGCTCCCCCTCTTGTCCTTCTACATCATCGATGTAACCAAAGGCCCGGCCCCGGTTGGCTGAGGGCTGGGTGATGGTGCCTGGATATCGTCTAAGACCATGGATCACCCGGAGCCGGTCCACCCCAGCTGCATCTTCTTGGAAGATCCCCAAGCCTCCAATAGCTTGGGCATTGAATATATCCAGAAGTAGGGGGAGGAGTCTCTCCCCGTCGGCCTCCGTGAAGAGAGTGTAGATGGCCTGGTAGACGTCGTGCCTAGCAGGGGCTTCCCCAAAGGGCCCGGAGCCCTGGAAGTACTCCCTGTAGTTCATATTGTTGCTATGGAAGTGTCGTGCCTTGTTGTCGTCGGGGTTGGTAGTGGGTAGGCACGTTGAGCCGTCTGCTGATTCTCTCGTTGGTTCGTGGCAATCTTCACGTTGGGGGGGAGGTCGGCGCGTTGGGCCTTGTTCCTTGTAATCCTAGAGCAAAGGCGCGTCGGGCCTTTGGTCGGTCGGTGATAATCCAAGGTGGTAGGCGCGTTGGGCCTTCCGGTGATCCTCTCGTTGGGAGGATTCGGTGACGATAAATGACTATCGAACCGATGTAGGCTTGTACGGGTACAATAGAGAAGACTATTGGACCTGGACGTGTAAGCCTTTTACTTATTCTACTACTAATCGGTTTAGGAGCAAAAAGAGTGAGCTGTAGGCTTGGTTCTTGTTGGAGGGAACCTTTACCGGCTTGTTGACGCTTTGCCTGTAATTTGCTGCTTACAGCGGGATTGCTTACAGGGGAATTGCTGCATGCAGTGAGTGATCGTAGAGTTCGTACCTACGTTGGTGATACAGTGAGATCTTGAATACTCAAGGGTGTTCTTTGGTTCGTACGTCGTGCGTCGTACGTTCCACGTGGCACTACCATTCCTTACATTCGGTTCGCTACATCAATTCCGCAGGGCCCAGAATCTTTTTCACACAACATACTACCGGTAGTAGTCACTCCATGTCACAAAAATGATACTCATAATTCGTGCAATGTATTTAAAAAATACTGAAACATTTTGTTGTGTACTCGTACCGTACATGATAAATAATTCTCTACATATTTTTGCATGCAACAATTTCAAGTAGGACTATTTTCGCAACCATAGTTTCAGCCCCAGTATTATGGCTGCTTCACAATTTTTCTATTCTACAATTTTGTTTCATGCTTACCCCAATAATATTTTATTTTCCATTTGAATTTTGTTTTTCCCACACAAATCTCATCTTTTGTAATAATATCCTCTATGTACAATGATATTATCGTAGCGTTGATACAATCTTCTTGACAATTGTATTAGTTTCTTGAAAACCTGCAATCTAATATGTTATCTCCATTTCACAATACTCACACTACGAATATTGAATACCAAAAGCCAACAAACATATTTTTGTACTAATAAAAAAGTTTTTTTGCATTTGCAATAATCTCCAATATTTCACAATACTCACACTATTCATATCAAATACCAAAAGAAAACAAACATATTTTGTAACAAATATGAAAGTATTTTATCAACTTTTGCAATAATCTCATTCATTGTATTCAATTTGAATAGAAGACCCGTCAATATATTGCACAAACTGTAAACTAATAATTAACTAACCGTGCTACTATAATGTTGTTGTTATCACCAATTACTCTGGTAAACTTTTCATGTATCCGACAAAATATTTGTAGTCCTCGTCATCCTTGTCAAGAGTCTCAACCATGTCACATTCTTGTTCCCTCTGTCTTTGTTCCTCCTTTTTACTTTCTTTGTCCTAATCATCTTGTAATTTATGTTTGCCATGTTGATACATTTTAAGTAGTTCTCTCTCTAAATCTCTTGACTGTTGTTCCTTCCTTCGTTTTTCTATTTCACTTAGGACATATTTGTAAAGAATACGTCCCTGGGCACTCCACCCCTCCTTATTACCAGACTTACTGTCAGTGAATTTCTTTCTCTTCCTTGTGCCCTTTGTTGTGTTTAGCCACGAGCCATAATTGTTGTAAAGGAATAGTAGCAATGCATATGCTTCGTCGCTTGGGGTGAAAATGTTACTGATTGTTGTTCTGAATGTTTTTCTTTTGAAGTCTGTCTGTTTTGGTGACACCACTTCAATAATTCTTTTCACAAAGTATTGTAATTCTGGTGAATTTTTCCTTCGATAGTCTTTGTGTAATTGGTACCTATTTTCTGAGTTCACATTTCCGGTTTCTGTGATTAGAACCGTTCCTGGGAAACTGTCTGGTATCTGCTTGTTCCTTTCATTGTCTATGTGCCAGTGTTAAGAAGCCAATTGTGTTAGAAATAATGATGAGAGAGTGTATACCGGCAACCAGTACGTTGACGGTGACTTACCTTTGTAGTTTTTCCTGGCAAGCGTTTGGACATTGTGCCTACACGTAGTGATTATTCCGCAAAAAATTCCATTCCACTTTTGATCCTTGATACCAATTGTATTTAGTATTTCATTGTTATTCCCTAGTTTTACAATTCTCACTATTGTTGACTGTATGCATTTTTTGTGT
Source organism: Pseudo-nitzschia multiseries (assembly GCA_037355745.1). Lineage (NCBI taxonomy): Eukaryota > Bacillariophyta > Bacillariophyceae > Bacillariales > Bacillariaceae > Pseudo-nitzschia > Pseudo-nitzschia multiseries. The sequence goes on from CM074784.1 coordinate 7,855,566, forward strand.
GGTGGGAATTTCAAATCCCTGAACAATGTTTCTTTGACATATTTCTTGGCAATGTTGTGTTTCAAGTTATTGTTATTGGTGTCTTTTGCTGTCTGTAGAATATCGCTGTTGCTACTGTTGGGGATTCTATGTGTTTGGCTATTGTTTGTGTTTGTTTGGTCACTTCCCGATACACTGCTGGTCGGGCTGTTTGTTGTATGTGTAACAACAGTAGTACCCTTCACCGGACTGCAACTATGTTCTACCATTATTGCTTTGTTAAATTGTTAACAGTAACTTACCGTTTTTGCATTTGATTGTTTTGGCGCGCTAGTTTTATGATAACATTGCTGTTTTGGAGGAAGCGTTTGGAATGTTTTTTCATTCATACTGTTCTAAATAGCCATGGTAAAATTATTACATGCTGTAAGTGCTTGATTTACTGCGTCCCAGGAAGTGCTGTATCACTATTAATATTTCCTGTATTGTTGCACTTACTGATGCCTGCCTATCTTTTGTTCACGCGTGCCGTGGTAATTGGGAATGTGGTGTCCTGAAAATTTTGGCGCAGACCTGAACATTTTGATGTTCACCACCCTATCACTCCCTATGCTCACGTATTTATTGTTCTTCCATTTTCTTGTTTTGGGAAATTGTGCAATGTGGTTGAAACTACCCCCTTAATTAATTTTGGCACGGACCACAATCTGTAGGTTCCACAGAGGATAATCATATGTAGCCCAAGCATTGATTCACGTACTTATTGTTTTTCCATTTTCAGCAACGGCATTGCAGGAAATGCCCTTTTTGTTGTTTTGGTACTACCGTAATACGGAGTACATTTTTTGAATGTACAGACGTGTTTTTGTACTCAATTTTATTACTAGAGTTTTTGTATTTCATTTTTGTACTGAATATACATACGTGATTTCATACTGTATTTTTGTGCTACATCTTTCGTAGAGCATTTTTGTACCAATTGTACATATGTGATTTCATACTTGCTTTTTGTACTATTTTTTTACTGCCCGAACACACCGAGTAGCGGTACATACAGGGAGCACCACGGGACACAGCAATTATGGGATTGATAAAAAGCAGACAGACTTTAAATAGTGTAACTTTCCTTGCCTGGATAGGATCGGTTGATATTGATGACACTGCGTCCAGTGGATTGAGTCCTCCATCAAAGGTGAACATGACTGTTGGAAAAAGGACATACTACAACGTATGTAGTACCGTGTGTACAACCGTACATAGTCCCCGTACCTATTTTTTTGTTCCTATTCCTGGATATTTTTATAAAATACACACTTATCTGCAATTAGAAAGTCAAAATCAGACATTTTTTGTGATTTGTTCATGAATATTGTTCCTGTTATGGATAAGATGAATCATGAAAGAAACAGAAGTGGGTTATATATGATAATTTGTGTGTCACCCCCTGATGAGTGCATTTTGGTCCTGGATTTTAAAAAAATACACACTAATCTTCAATTAGACAATTAAAAATCAGACATTTTTTGTGATTTGTCCATGAATATTGTTCCTGTTATGGATAAGATGAATCATGAAAGAAACAGAAGTGGGTTATCTGTGATAGTTTTGTGTGTCACCCCCTGATGAGTGCATTTTGGTCCTGGATTTTTTGGAAAAATACACACTAATTTGGAATTAGAAATTCCAAAATCAGATATTTTTTGTGATTTCTCCATGAATATTGATGTATTTTAGAGACGAGTTGATCGTTCAATGTCGATCGATTACCATATTAGACTACAATAAATTGATAGTAGTTACGATTTAGCGTTAGATAAATCGATAGTAATCTTAGTTACTAAGTTGCGAATTAGTAGCATCATTTATAGCAGTCATTTAGAGCACCAGTCTATATTATTTTCCTTCTGAATCCGGTCTGCTGAGAGTCTGATTCAAAGGCTTCTGAAGAACAGCAACGCTGTGTTAGCGTGTTAGTAGACAAACGATTGTACTCTATGCGTGACAATTGTGATTGGATACTTTCGACAACGGATAATCGGACTACAGGTGAGACTATGGAAACGCCAGATCTCTTCTTACTGTGAACTTGTTCAGATACAGCAAGACAGACCTTAGTAATGTAGATTACAGGTAGTTGGTAGCAACTAGTGTGAATTTTGGGATATAAATCAGTTGAATGTTAAAAGTATGAGATAAAGTGAAATCTTGCCGAAAGGCAAGATATCTCTTTTATTGAGATGAAATACGTTGCAACTGCTGTTGTGTAGGGATGAGATTACTTGCTGATTATTTCCGTACATGCATTGGTCATTGACCGTATATATCTGTATGTATATATATATTGTGTGAGAAGCACACGCCAACGTTTTCTTCTCTTGTTCCGTTAGGAAGACTCCATGATATGTTTATCATTAAGATCAGGAATTGCTCCCGTAGCTCGTGTGATACTTTACGAAATCAGAGTTTGCTCACCGAAGAACAATGGCAATACTAGAAAACAGAGATTGCTCACCGTCAATGCGCGATGGGAATCGATGCTCTGTGGGAATCGATATGCCATGGGAATCGATTACTTTGGTTGATACGGGACTCATGCTCCGTGGGAATCGATATGCCATGGGAATCGATTACTTTGGTTGATACGGGACTCATTGTTTCGTACGAATAGAATATCTACCATTGGGTAGCTTTGGTACTTCTGGGCACGAAAGGAATTTAATACTCCCCATGTTTCCTTGTGAAAGGTCATCAAGTTTTACATGATGCTTCCATCGTCTTGGAGGAGGTTGCTGGTATTCCCGCAGAAGTGGAAGATGGGCTTGAGCAGTGGATACACAACTGAGTGTCCCCAATGCTTGGTGAGGATATCTGCACAGTTATCTTTACCAGGGATGTGCAGCATTAGAATGAAGCCTTTCGCTATCATGCTTTGTACGCAGTGAAACGATAGGATGTTGTGACGCTTATGCAACCTTGCGTAAGGAAAGGTTGACGTTTGAATCATCTTCTCGTTGTCTCCCCATGAATAAGAAATATCGTGGACTCGTGTTACGAGGTATCGGAACAAATGACGTAGGTCAACAATTTGCTCGATGCAAGTTCTTCCTGCAACGAATTCAGCTCAAAAGGTGGCTGTTTCCGTAGTAGCTTGTTTCTTTGAGAACCACATCATAGGAGTCTTGTTCGCAAAGTGAAGGATGTCGGTTACAGCCTTACCACTGAGAATATCATGCATGAGATTTGCATCATAGAAGTGTGTTAACACTACGGTCTTCCCAAGTGGTGCAGGAGCGTCGTCGGGTAGCTCTTCAGAATGCTCCCCATAGACGGTGTTGGACCAATCAATAGTGTCCGGTTTAGTCAATATAAAATCTGGGGGTTCCACGCGGAACCTGATCTTAAAATGTCTAAACTTGGAGATATATCCGTATATACGTTTGGCACAATCAAGATGTCCTTCTCGTGGTTGAGCTCTGAAACTCGAGAGTGTCATCACGGCTGTTTGAACATCAAATCGTCCAATGGTGATGATCCATTGGAGTGAACCGATCATGCTTTGGTATTTCTGGATACCAGTTTTCTCAAGAAATGCCGAGGAGTCCAATTCAGGATGATCGTTTTTGGCAATGGGTGATTGGAACCCAGTGCTAGGTTTGCATCCGAACATTTGTTCATAAGATGCTTCCATTTTTTCGATGAATTTGATGGGATTCATACAAAGAACACCATGTGCATCTCGCTCAAATCCACAGCCCAGATGAAAATTCATAGGTCCGGATCCCTTCAGTTTGAAGTTGTATGGCTCCAACTGTAGGATTTCCAGGAAAGAATTGGGATCTGCCATGCAAAGACATAGATCATCGACATAGGTGCATATGAGTTCATTTACATGTTCTCCATGCTTGTTCATTCCAGGCTTGAGAAAGATTTCCGGTTCGGCGCGGGATCTTTTGAAGCCGAGTACAATAAGGCAAGCTGCTAGTAAATCACCAAAGCACTTGCCCGATGATCTGAGTCCATATAGAGCCTTGTAGATGATCATTAGGTGACCCTCTAGTGGTCCGAATTCTGGACCTGCCTTGATACAGACTTTCTTGCAGGTTACTGCTTTGAGATAAGCATTACCTATATCGGTACCCCATGCTTCTAGGCTGTTCAGTTCAGCTAGGAACAGACACATTCATAAACCGCGGAGCAATACGACACCGGCATAGACACTGTGTACAGGGGCTTCGGTGAGATTGCCGTTTGCAACAAGGCAAGCCTTATGCCTACCATCATGTTTGACAGCATATATCATGTGTACCTTGATCTGTTGAAACCCATTTGGGATGGAGCTTGCCTTGTACATGCCTTTGTCAATAAAGGTATTGTATTCCTTGAGCTGTTCCATTTCAAGAGTGATGGCGTCTTCCCATTTGTGGTTGCCGTTGGCTTGATCAAATTGGAGGGCTTCTTTGTGGTTACGAGGTACCTTGAATCCATATTGATACTGTGGGGTGGTGCAGAAAGATCGAAGTTTGGCTTGATGCACGAGTCGATCAAGCTTCTTGGTTCGTCATGCTAGGTTGGTGATTCGTTTGAGACGTTTCCAACCTGGGAGGTCAAGCATGTTGTTGTCTTTCCCATATTTGGCAACGGTAACAGGATCATCAGCCGCAATGTTGGCTAATGGTTCATATGTCCGTTCCATATTTTCCCATTCAATCCAAAGGTTATACTTGGATCCTTTGTATTGAGGCTGCTTGTTATCCAATGGGCCTTGGTGTCCTAGGATTTGGCGAAACGACCAAAGTTTTTCATCTTCTTGGGTCAAATCATGGTGGATGTAATTCATGACATCATTGTATGCAATGATATCATCAAGTTCGTCATCAGAGTGTTTGCACTTGAATTTGATGAAGTCCTTATTGCGTTCAAGACTGTCTTCTACATCGACGATGGTAAGACGCTTTCGCGTACCATCGGGATTGGGTACAAGAAAAGATCTTCCTTGTAGATCGGCAATTGGGATAGTTGGGATGGTAAGCGGGTTACCATTATTGTCAAATTGTGCATTCCCTTCTTCATCGGGGACAACTACCTGTGATGGGTCTACGGTAGGAGTAGCAGGGTTGGTGTGTGGAGTTGTGACGTCACTAACATCAAAGTATGCTAGCTCCGGTGGATCAAAATCATCTTCAGTAAGGAGAACGCCATCGGATGTCTTGCTGAAGATGTGTGTCGTAGGAGGACCATCAAAACTCTCCCCATAGTTGTTAGGGAGGGGAGAAGCAGACCAGCTTGGGCTGTCATTGACCTTCTTATAAAGAAAACTCGGTAATGAGGGGTGGGCGGGTGGTTTGATAATAACCTGATTACCAGATGCAGAGGGTTGGCTGTTGTCAGGTATCTGAATAGGAGTTGCCGCAGCCTGTTGCTCCGTAGGTACTGGTGTCGTGTTGCCTTCAGGTGCCACAGGATTATTGAGGCTTCGCGCGGCGGCAGAGTTTGCAGTGGATTTGCCAGGATGAGGAGTAGTTGGAATGTCCTGTGGTTTGGGTTTCTCAGTCAGAGCATCTGTAGTGGTACGCTCCCCATGTTTAGTGAGTGCAGGGGTGTCACCGGTGGCATATAATCGAGGTACTGAATCCTTGGCTTTACGCCAAGCAAAAAAGCCGTCGTCAGTAAAGAGACCAGCACGTTTGTTGCGTTACTCAGGTGTAAGAGCAGAGCGTACACCAGAACGGTCAAGTAACTTGTTAGTGACTGGATCCCATGTGCGGAAACATAGACCATTGCCAACATGTTTGGCAATGCCAAGGAAATGACCGAGGCATTTGGTAGACTGGGTACCGAAGGGGGAGTCATTGGTCTTAAAATAAACAGGTTCAAACCAAAAGAAACTGGTATACACACTGATATCACCAAGGGTACCGGTGGCAATGAAGACCGGTTGTTTGTCTGATAGAGTAGGGTCAGAAATAACATTGAGGAGTCCAGCAACGTATGTCATGCACAACAACCATAGATGTGGCGGTGTACCTGTGTGGTCCATGACGCGGTTGACAATAAGCTTAAAGGTTTGATAATGTCGCTCAAATTGGTTCTGGTGTTGATGATAGGGTTCACTCTGCCAAAGTCCAATCCATAACATCTTGAGGTAATCAATAACCGCTTGCTAGACTGGTAGTTACCATGATCACATAAGAGGCAAAGAGGTCTGCCCCATTTTCGAACAAAATTCTGGAAACATGATAGGAAATCACCAGTGGTGCGTATCTCTTCAACATGTATGATATGAGATTTTTGACCAAAGAAAATCTGTGCAAGTTTGGAACCACCATCAATTGCTGGGACGTCGGAGTAAACGACATCAGACAAAACGTCGTCATTGAACAGTCAAACATTCATTGCCGGCTGAGGGGAATGAAAGCGCTTGAAGAGGTTACCACCGGGACTAACCGCTAAGGAACCATATTGTGTTGAATTCTCAAAAGTAGCTTTGATGCGATCTGTGGAAACCCAACAGAAGAAGGGCTTCAGGGATAAATAATCATGCTCGTTGGGATAACGTTCACGAGGTGTAGTTGCGATACGGGGGGTATCATTGACAGTACAAGCCGTGGGAAAAGCAAGGACCGTATCAGAGATTGGGGGTGCAATACATCGTGCAAGGCGTTCCTGATGAACATAATCGGTAGATGTAAGCCAGAAGGATCGGTCGTTGATTCCATTATCATTGATAGGGAGAAAAGGAGATCGAGTGCAATGACTGGAGTACGAACTGAGAGACGTAACCGTGGACGAACCAGGAGATACAGAGATATCCAAGCCTTCAAGACAATGTGGATTTCCGTATTCGTCGTATTCTGGATACGGAAGTTGCTGCGACTGAGGTGGATATTTCTGAAGGAAGGTTTCATCCTTAGCACTGATAATGGTATCAAGAACGGATGGATCCCAGTGTTTATCCGATGTCATGATAACATGTGGGAGCATGTCGAATTCATCAGTGGTATATTTTTGCATGGCGAGGTATGGCAAGCCATGGCGGATGCTGAGGGGTAGTGCATATCCATCGGAGGTGGTGATTACTTGCCCACCGCCTGCTTTGATGGATGTGTCATCGACAGTAGAGAAGTATGCTTCCATCTGGCCGGAAGACAGGATAGAAGGGTGTCTTCCCGTGTACGCACATTCGTTGAAAATGAGGATAATGGGACCTCTATTGGAGACTGAATATGCTCCACATGTTGCAATGGGAATATTCTGCACTTGATGATGTTGATGCCGGTGACATTGACATACCGTGGCGGGATATCTTTGGAGATGAGACATGCATCATTACCGATGATACAATCATTGGCACCACGGTCGGCCATAGCGAATCCGGGGTTGGAAACAGTAGCTTTATGAGCACGATAGGTGTATGAAGGTACTTGATTATCATGTTGGAAGGTTAAGTCATCTTCAGGGTTATACCATTGGTGAAAATTGACTGAATAAGAGGATTTTCCCACAGGTACCAGAGTGTCTCCGTCCCTTTTATATCAAATGTCAGGATTCTCAGAAAGGAATCTGGAGGGGTGAGCAGGCGACACGGAAGACTTGAGGGGTTGTTGATCCTTGAGAGAGAAAGTCTGAGATTTGTATACACCAAGTGATGCATGGAAGACGCCTCTACGGTCATTTTCCACAGCTGGATGGAGGTCTTCTGAAGCATTGGTATGGTTATCACCGTTCAAGGTGTCATCTTCAAGGAATGTGTCGGAATGTTCATGAGTATATGCCTTCCGGGTGATGGGTTTAACGGTGTTGGGGTCCGGCTGACCATCTGGGAGCAATTCGGATTGCAACGATGCGACCACTATTTTCTTGCCTTTGGGGGAAAAGTTCAGCCAATTTTTCATGTCTTGATGTGATAGGGCCTTCCATATCCCAGTAGGCAAGCGTGTGGTAGGGTCAGGTGAATGTCCAGCCTTGAATACCGCATAGTCTTGATAGTCACCTTCAAATTCGATAGGGAGAGCATAGTCGCTAGAGTTGTGTCCTTGCTCTGAGGAGAAGTGCTTCGAGTAGGAGCGTGATCTTGAGTTTATGGATAGCAGCGGCTTCAGCGACTACATCCGTGACGGTACTATTCGGGCCACCAGGAGCTTTGACCTTAGCAAATTGTTTGCTTAGTTGAAAGCTGGAATAGCAGGCTTGACATAATGCTGATTTTGCAGTATGGTACTCAGGGGGCTTGTTGCGAGGACAAAGCTTATTGAGATGGTTCAACCCTTCAAACCAATGCGTGATAAACTTCACCTTGGATTCCTTCCAGTTGTTGAGATTCAACTTAAGTAACGCTTGCAATTGAGTTGAGTTGTCATATACCTTGGCTTTTGATTCACTATGCAAGTTCACAAAATCAAAACATGCTTGGCGTCCATTGCGTGTGAGGGAATGGCTGTGAACGCATGACGCAGATAGGTCACTTTTGAAGACTTTCAACATAAGAACCCAGAAGAAAGCACATTGTTTGACGAAAAGGTCACGTGTGTATCCTTGTAGTGCAGCAGGAGGCCAAATTTCATCAAGGAATGTTTCAGTGTCAATGTCGTATGGCTCGAGTTTAGCCTTGAAACCCACGAGCCAATGTTTGAATCTTGAGTCATTCGTGAGGGGCGTAAACAACTTTTCATCACGTGATTTTTGGCACCAAGATTCGTACTTCACTTGTTGAGGGGACTTGTTCTTATTTGTTCCTGGAGGAGGAGCTGAAGGATTCAAGATAGATTCGTTGTGAAGACGCAGTGCACATGTCATACGGAAGGCACTGAAACTGTCGTACGAATACAATTCTACATCCCTCCAATCCTTTTCGCTCTTGCGTAAGTCATTTGTGAAATCCGCGAGTGCTTCGATGGTCCGTTGAATGGATCGGTGAAGTTGGATTGGTAGTCTGCTACCAGTATCCATGTAGGTAAGCTTGCTGGCAAAACCATGTTCAAGGAGTACATCTAGGAAAATTGACCATTTGCATAATCCTCCTTCTAGGAGAGCCTCACACAGATAGCTATTTGCTTCCTTTGTGACGTGGAATATGGATATGAGTATCGACTTCATATGGTCATCAAAACTAGGAAGGCTGATTTTGTTTGCGGTGCCGCCATCTCCAGCATTGTTCCCACCACCGGAGGAATTGGCAGGCATGTTCGGTTGAGATGGTTCCGATTCGTCGGAGGAATCGAATGGTGAAAGGGAACGACTTTGTAGACAATCTGCGATTGGCATATGCCAGCGTAGGGATTGTGGTCACCTTCTTTTCTGTTCTTCTTATGCAAGCTACCTTAGAGCTTGCGACTGTTAATCTATTATTTTCCTTCTGAATCCGGTGTGCTGAGAATCTGATTCAAAGGCTTCTGAAGAACAGCACACTGTGTTAGTGTGTTAGTAGACGAACGATTGTACTCTATGCGTGACAATTGTGATTGGATACTTTCGACAACGGATAATCGGACTACAGGTGAGACTATGGAAACGCCAGATCTCTTCTTACTGTGAACTTGTTCAGATACAGCAAGACAGACCTTAGTAATGTAGATTACAGGTAGTTGGTAGCAACTAGTGTGAATTTTGGGATATAAATCAGTTGAATGTTAAAAGTATGAGATAAAGTGAAATCTTGCCGAAAGGCAAGATATCTCTTTTATTGAGATGAAATACGTTGCAACTGCTGTTGTGTAGTGATGAGATTACTTGCTGATTATTTCCGTACATGCATTGGTCATTGACCGTATATATCTGTATGTATATATATATTGTGTGAGAAGCACACACCAACGGTTTTCTTCTCTTGTTCCGTTAGGAGGATCCTATGATATGTTTATCATTAAGATCAGGAATTGCTCCCGTAGCTCGTGTGATACTTTACGAAATCAAAGTTTGCTCATCAAAGAACAAGGGCAATACTAGAAAACAGAGATTGCTCACCGTTAATGTGCGATGGGAATCTATGCGCCGTGGGAATCGATATGTCGTGAGAATCGATTACTTTGGTTGATACGGGACTCATTGATTCGTACGAATAGAATAACTACCGTCGTGTAGCTTTGGTACTTCTGGACACGAAAGGAATTTAATAGTCTACAATACGACCGAATCATTTTGCTCCAGCGCACCTCTAGTGGTTTTGGATCCCTCTGGTAAGGGGTTGCCGTTTTTCTAGTATTGCCTTTGTAGCCTAAGTTCCTGTCTGGAGCAACGTTGGTAGTGTTGTTGAGTCTAACTAATTCAATTACTAATTCGATTACTATTTTAACTAACTAACTAATTTGATCGATCGATCCGATTACTCATTTGAAATTGCTGTCGTCGTCACTGCTGTCATTGCCATCAGCACAGAGATTGAGATTGTTTAGTTTTCTTTTGAGCTTCCCGTCAGCAGCTGTAGTAACTAGGGGAGTAACAGGAGGTCTAGTAGCACCACCACCACTATTAAGTTGAGCAAGGAGTGCCGGCAACAACACCATCCTATCTTGATCTGCCTGGTCATGTTGTCGTTGCTGGACTTCCAATGCCTGCTGCTGAAGCTTTTGATGGACTTCCAATGCCTACTGCTGAAGCTTTTGATGGACTTCCAATGCCTGCTGCTGAAGCTTTCAATCCTCTCGTCCCTCCTTTAATGCTGCAGCAATCACACTCATCAAATTTGTTTCGTTGTCTGCTTTGCGATTGCATTGTCTCTTCTTGGTGCTACTAGTAGCAGTACTGGTGGAAGTCAGCTCCGTTGCTTCATCGATTTGTGTTGGTTGAGTTTGTTGACCAAGTAGAACTGGTACTAGTTGGTTGTCCTGCGTTCCTTGAGTCAATTGAGTTGTTGCGTGAGTCAGTCGAGTTGGTTGAGTTGGCTGACAAGGTGGCAGTGGTGGAGGATGGTTATCATCATTTCAAAGTGGCGGATCGTTTCCCTCAGAGGATTCCTCATCTTCGGTAGTACAGCAGGGACAAACTCCCCTGTTACAAGATTGAATGTTTCCCCTCCATCGAGAATGGAGGCTATATCACCGATCAGATGCGTCCGAGAACTGTTTCGCGGGGTTCGAATTTACTTCTCGCGCACAAATTTTGTGCGTGATTTTAACACGGCACTATTTCTGGACACCCTGAAATTTGCGGGCAAGTGGCGGGCTATAAATTAACAGAGCACTATTTCTGTGCGCGTGATGCACATTACTCTACTCTCGAATAAAAATAGTTTATTTCAGTCTCTAGCAGAACCCAATTATTATTCCGTACGAACAACACTTAATTCTTTTCACGAATAAAAAAGAAATCTTTACTCAGTATTAATTCTAAAATATTAATCTCCCAAATAACAATTCGATAGTGCTCCCCTAGTTGTGAATTCTATTTCTCGAGTACAATATTCCCTTTTTAAAATGTAGATTCTATTATGCTTTATTTATTCCTATTGCAACGTATTACGAATCCTCCATAATTTCTAATATTCTCAAAATTAAGTTCAAGATTATTAGTAGGTTTGTATTATGTATGTACTGTTATTTTCTACATTAGTTCACCAATAGATAAACCTTCATTCATCGATGCTGTTATTGCCGGATCAATATAGACGTTTCTTTTCTTTTTCTTTTTTGGTCCACTACAATTAGTGGAGCTGCTACTAGTAATATTTGCATCGCCATGCTTATTTTTCTTGGTGTAATCTGTTGAACTTTCATTCCTAAATCTGTCCCTCATCATTTCTTCCAATTTCCTTCCTGTTTCTGGGTGTTTTCGCATCTCGCCAATTTTGTCGCACAAGTCACTGAACAACTCTTGTCCTTCCTCCATCCATCCATTTCTGCTTCCACTGACTGAATCGCAGAATTTTTTTTTTGTCGCGGAATTGTGGCATCACCCTTTCGCCGCTGCTGGTTCACCCATACATGATGCTCATTGTAGATCAGTACCAATGCAAATGCTTCATCTGCTATAGTAAATATATCACTCAGCAAGTGCCTCTCCTTCCGTTGTTTGAAATTGGAATTTGTCGGATTGATTGCCGGCATGATTCTTGTAACAAAATAATAAAAATCTTCATCTTCCGCGTCTTTGTATGTTCTGTATTTATGGTTTAAAATACCTGTGTCCTCATATTCTGTGTCTTGAATAACTGCAACAGTACCAGGGAATGTGATAGGGACTCAACCTTTTCTGTAATCATCTGTACGGAAGTATCATCAGTATCAACGGGCAGCATGTTAGTGTTGTCGGACCAAAAATAGATTCCAAAATTCCTAATTTCAACAACCAATTCTCCCACCTGTATTTACCTATCCAGTTTTTTCTCGCTAATGTTTGTGAGTTGTGCCTCAATGCAGTCAGTACTGTCCCTACTCGTTTCCTGTAAAAGGAACAGAATGACGCAAGTGGAATATTTGGTGGCTTCATAACCGCACTTGATTGAACAGCTCTTTGTATTACATGCGCCATTACCTTGTCATTGATAGGGAACTTCATGTTGTGGTACCAATGTTTTTTGACGTAATCCCTTAGCTGCTTGTCCAGTGTTTCAGTCATATCACTCAAAGCCTTAAGCATATCGTTGTCTGTTATAAGCCCATATTTGTCTGTAATTGTACTTACTGCTCGTTCTCTTGTGTCACCGGCATTATAAGTCCCCTCTCCCTGCATGGTTGCCTCCGTTTGTTTAGGTACCATTACTACCTTTCCCACCCCTATATGTGGTTCCCTCTCTTGTTGCCGTAAGTGTTTTGCCACTTCCTGTGCCAATTTGTCATATTGGATTTTTTTCATGACAAGTTCCGCAACATCCTCTAAATCGCAGCATTCTCCGTTAGATGTTTTCTCTACCACATTGGTTTTTGTTCCTTCTTTCTGTTGGTTCGTTACTGTAGGTGTGGTTGTGTTGGTAATGCTCAGTGCTGGTTCGTTACTCTGGTTGATGGTGTTTTGTTCTTCCGTGTTTGTAGTAGTAGAAATTGTGTTGTTGGTACAATTTTTTTTCCTGTTGCCCTTTGATGCGTTCATAGTTGTGGTATTACTGTTACACACTTTGTTAGTAATTGCGGTGTTTGTTTTCACTCTTTTTTTCTTACCGTTGTTGTCCCCTCTATTTTGATGATCACCAGGTCGGATGGTTTTGTTGTTTCGAAGGGTCTTCCCCTCGAATTTTTTGCTTCGTCGTGTCTTTCCGATAGCATTCATATTTTTTTATTTTATTTTCTGAATACGGTGTCGATCAAGAATCATGTGTTTCTTTTTGTGTGGTTTTGTGTGTGTACTAATAATTTTGTCGGGTTGTGTACGACCCAAACATATACGTCTTGAAAGAAGCAATGAACCGGCTTCGTCCCTTGCAATTATATCAACAGGAACAAGATACTGTTTTTCGTGACATAGGAGTAAGAAGTCTGCCAATCTACGGCATTTCATCGGGACAATTCCAAGCGGCAACAACGTATCGGCGGCAACAACGTATCGGCGGCAACATCGTATCGGCGGCAACGGTAAAAGGAATCAGAACAAGCAAAGGTAAGAATGAGAGAGATAGACAATGATTATACTGCCTCCGGCATTGCTGATACTCAATGTATTTCCTCCCTTCTGTGTTTGTTCTCATTTTCATAGGACCGGATTGGAACAACAAATCGGAACCAACGGATCGGAATCAACGGATTGATCGTCGGAGGATCCGTCGGCAAATCTTTAGTCTTCTTCCCTGTAGGTGCGGGGAATTTTCCTGGTTGGTGATAATTACGAATCGGTCGGCATGTACATTATCATATTATTCTGTTGTTATTATTTACTCTATGTAGTACATCAATAGATACTCACCCATTTTGTTCAATTATCATGTATTCGAATAGGAATGGGAATCGATCCAACACGAATCAATCCAATCGATCCAACACCAACCGATCTGCAACACCAATCGATCCAACACCAATTATAATCAATCCAACACAATCAATCTGCAAAACGAATCGATCCAACACCAATCAATCTGCAAAACGAATCGATCCAATCGATCCAACACCAATCGATCTGCAACACCAATCGATCCAACATGAATCAATCCAACGGATCCAACACCAACCGATCTGCAACACCAATCGATCCAACACCAATCGATCCAATCGATCCAACACCAATTGATCTGCAAAACGAATTGATCCAACACCAATCGATACAACACCAATCGATCCAACACCAATTGATCTGCAAAACGAATCGATCAAATCGATCCAACACCAATCGATCTGCAAAACGAATCGATCCAACACCAATCAATCTGCGAAACGAATCGATCGAATCGATCCAACCGATCCAACACCAATCGATCCAACACCAATTGATCCAACACCAATCGATCGAATCGATCCAACACCAATCGATCCAACACCAATCGATCTGCAACACGAATCGATCTTCAAAACGAATCGATCCAACACCAATCGATCTGCAACACGAATCAATCCAACACCAATCGATCTGCAACACCAACCGCTACACACGAGGAATCGATCCAATCGATACGGCGATCCAACAACCTCGCTCCTCCTCCTCCACCACCGGCAAGCGGCAACGAATCGTTGGCATAGAATCGCTCCTCCTCCACCATCTACTCCAACGCCAAATCGATTCGTCGTCATCCAACAGCAATTCGTCCTGGCAACGGCAACAACAATTGAAGTCCCACTCCATCGGCAAATCGATTCGTCGTCGTCATCCTCCAACGGCAATTTGTCTCGGCAACAATGAAATCAACCACAACGAATGGAAAGCAATTGCCAGCACGAGGAAGGAAGCAAAATGCAAATAGGAAACATGAGAAAAGAAGTAAACAGAAAATGTCTTCCAACTTTCTGAGGATTGCTGCATCGGTGTCAAAGAGCCACAACACTTATACGAACTTGTCTCTGATAAAACCAATGAAGAAGGAAAGGAATAGGCATTCAACTGGCAAAGATGGCGTCCGTAAAATAGTGCTGAAAAATAAATCCAGTACCGCTGCCGTGGCAGGTAAATACATGGAGACAGATTGGGGTGGCAAGACAGGCGGAAAGAAGAAGAATCAACCGGAACAGGCTTTGTCAATCGAAAACTACAATACATTGGATAGTACGAAGGATGAGCATATTCTTGCGTTTGATCATTCCGAACCATCATTGCAAATTTTTGCCAAAGTTTCACGCCATTTTGCGGAACGACACCTCGCTTCCAAGAATAATATCGAATTGTTGAGACAGTTTGCTCCTGCCATTGTTGGAGCAAAACCAACCGTTGGAAGAGGGGTGAAGCGAGGCAGTATCAATGATGATTATGCTATCATTGGAATTCGACCAGAAAGATTGGATTCAAATATTGGTGAGTATGTTTTCAAAAGTCATGTCGATCCCAGCATCAAACTAGAGCTAGAAGAGACAACAGTTGAAATTGTGAAGCATATGCATCATAGTTTAATTGACGTGGAACCGTTTGTTGAAGAGGAAATGGATGTGTTGTCTCAGATTCTGTCTCGTACAAAGCTAAATGCAATTGGGCAGCAGGCCTTAGCATTTTCAATCGGTCGCAACTACCATTCTAGATGCCATGTGGACGATGACATGTACTACACTCGTTTGACAGTCATTGCTGCGGCGGAAGTGTCTGCTGACGAGGTGATTTATTATTTTGTCTTCCCAACGTACCATATCAAAGTGCCGTTGCGTTCTGGAGATACTCTATTGTTCAATCCATTAGTATTACATAGCTGTTCGAATCCGAAATACAAAGGCTGTTATATTATGAGCGCCTATGTATCTCGCAAAACTGTGCTTAGAGCTAACCCTCTATAGTTATATTAAACAATAGTTTAAAGTTAGCCGTTACATTAACCCTTGCTACTCAATTGGAACTGCTGTCCAAGCTTTCGCTCTCTGAACTGGATAGAGAATCACTGGATTCGTTATCATTCAATGCCATCTCAAATGGTTCCAACTGAATGTCGTCCTGTAGTGTGCATGCGTTGTACAAACATTTGTAAGACGGTGGTGTAGCAGAATTTTTGCTTTCAAAAAAATTTAGCCATGAGATCCGATTCGATATCACTAGCCAATCGCAATTGGTAATACAGCCATCAAGTCCTTGCTCTGGAACAACTGCCAGCTCGGAATGGATAGTGTCGACATGAAATAGGTACAGTGAATTCATGAGGCGACCACGTTGGACAAATTCAGAAGCTGTTTTCTTAGGCACATCTTGAAACCGACGAGCCACAGCATACATTCCGCTTGTATCAATTGGATAGCCACCAATACTACTGTATGGCTGCTTCAAACTCTGTACAGTTAAAAAGCATACCAGATGGCACGGTATGAGCTTGGGATTGTTATTTAAATCAAAGTCCAATTTCATCAAACACCAATCCATCCAGACGGAGTTCAGCAGAGAACTATCCGATCTATATGAAGGATGCGAGCGAAATAAAAAATTAGACCCACAAGCAACATTGAAACGATTGTGCTCTGTAACTCCACAAATGTGCGAAGGATTCTCCAATAAAGGTAGCACAGAATCACAAACAAAGTCAAGTATGTCAGAAGGAAAAAATGGTTTGTTTTTGTTCGTAGAACGAAGCCACTTCATTGTTGATTCCCCATTTTCGGTTCTCATTATTTGAAAATGAGAACCGCCACCATCAGGGCGTTCAATTGGAGGAGGATCAGGTGGATTCAAGTTGTAGTGATATGTTGCCTGGCTTAGCATCATTTTCTCGGACTTTCTATTGGCAGTTTGATTGATTAGTGATGCAGCATTACCTTGCGTGTTCTTGGAAGGAGCTTTAATCTCAGTTCTGTGGTGAGATTCATTGGGAGCACTATCCCAGCCTGCAGGGCTTCCCCATAAAGAGATATAATCTGGTAGGTGAAAGTACAGGTGATTCTTGATTAGTTTTGTTCCCATCCCTTTCCTGTGACAAGTTGAGTTTATACAATTGATAAAGTGAACAATTGTTTTTGGGAGATTCTTTAAGGAACCATATTTCATCCGACCGTGTTTAAGAAATTCTTCCATTGATAGAATTAGCTGAATTACCTCTATCTGTTTCTTTACAAAACGATGGTCACCAATAATGTCAGATCCAGGTTTGGAAACAATAGCGATCAGAAGAGAAATAAGCATTCCAGAGAAATCATGCCCTTCTTTCTTCGTGGTTGATAAAAGCTGAGTCCCAAATTTGGTGCAAGGAAAATCTCTATCAGACTGGCGTGATAACAAACCACCGTACCGTTGTGCTAAATGGCCAATACTGCTAGCAACAGCCACGCCGTGATTCAAATTGGGGGCATAAACACATGGAACACTTCCGCGGAGCAACAATTCAATTGACTCAACGGCCCGTTTGGCAGTGCCAAGCTGGTGCATGTGCAAACATTCACCGGGAGTGGCAAAATGAATGTTGTTCTTATTGGTACCAAAGCATAAATCATGAAATACATTCCTTATGTTGTGATGAGAGTTGTTTTTGAAGTTCTTATTGATATCGTTTAGATCTGTGCCGGGAAAACAATGAAAATCAACAGGTGACCACTTCTTTGTTGCAGGTTGAACAGAAGGAATGTTTATGTTCGGAGAATAACAGTTGCAGTGACGGCACATCCGCATGACGCCCTTATTGAAGGAGCCATATTTTCCACACAATTTATCGTGAAGTTCTGTGTCGCCAATAACATAGGCAATGGCAAATTTCATTTTTACCTTCCACTGTTGATTTGCGTAAGGAAGATAATTCCATTCGATACCACCGTCTTCTTTGCACGCGGCTTTGAAGGAACGAAACGCTACTTCCAAACCATTGTGAAGATTCTGAATTTTTTCCTTCGAATTGGCAGGACGAGAGTGTCTGGTTGACTCCCATTCAGGGTCGGGATGGAAGTAAATAGTTGTCCATGCTTCAGGTCGAGAACGGGTCTCCACATTAAAAATACCGAGTGTCATGTTCAATGGTGTTAACGTAAGTCCAGCTCCAATTCTGCAAGAAGATGATGGGGCGGCGGTAGTTTTGTGTGGCTTTGAAATGTATCCTCTCTTTCGTTCAGATTAATGATTTCATGAAAAGATGGTGGTGGAGGGGCTGGCTGAGCAGTAGCGACGTTAACATCAGAACCATTAGTGTGATCTTCTTCGTTGTCTCCACAATCTATGTTGTTGGTAGAATTAATGTCGTTATTTTCATTTACGTCATCGTCTTTGTCAACCTTGTCATCGGAATTGTCGATATCATTATTCAGCGGGAATGCATCTTCATCTTGAACAGTGGAAACAGCCATGTAAGATTCAATGACGTTCCGATCCATTGGCGGTAAAAAGACATCATGGACAATCTGTTGGTTTAGAATGGAATGAAGACCCGTGGCTGATTGATTTGTGACGGTGTGGTGCTGGGAGAGATAGGAAGGGGGAACAGATGGACCGTTTTGTGTCATAGTCATCCCAAAATCTGACGGAGAATGTTGAACAGACGGCAAGGTAGGCTGCACTTTGATAGAGGTGGAGAAGTTATAGATCTTTCGTTTAATTAGACCCTGACTATGGTAAAAATCCCGGCACGTATCTCTATGCCAGAGATGTTTTCTTAGGCCGGTGGAGACGTATTTCAAGTTACCATTTGAAATGGATTTATATCCTAAAAAATCCTTTGATTCTTTTCCTTTCTTATCCCAGCAACCACGGCAGTAGAATAGAAGAGAGGTTTTAATAACAGGAGGCATGATGTTGCTGAATTGTTTGAAGGAAAATATCAGTAGAATGGGTCGAGAGGACGGAGGTTGAAAAGATGAATCGTTGAAAGGAACAAATTAAATAAGCGTATTATTTTGTGTGTGATGTGTTTTCTCGTACGGTAGATTTCCTTACTACCATACTCCGATTGCAAAAATGGTCCGTAAAGTAAATGCATTACTACTTAGTGATGATTGCAACATTCCTCGTACAATATGTTTAGTAGTGAACAGTACGTACAGTCAACTCCTTAAGAGGGTTAATACACAGCGCCGGACGGGTCAATCATGTCAGTTCTTCCAAACATTTGTTGGCAGGCGCGTCAGTTCTTCCATAAGGTGCACGGAAATGTGAATCGAAATGGAAATCGTGGACAATTGCGTTGTTGATTATCGAAATGGAAATCGTGGACAATTGTTTTGTTGATTGCGATCGAGTTGATTCCGACTTTCATGTACCGGTAAAACCAACTAGTACGCTATTTTGCATGAGTTATTACTAGTAGATACTAGTAGGAAATCGTGGACAATTGCGTTGTTGATTATCGAAATGGAAATCGTGGACAATTGTTTTGTTGATTACGATCGAGTTGATTCCGACTTTCATGTACCGGTAAAACCAACTAGTACGCTATTTTGCATGAGTTATTACTAGTAGATACTAGTAATACATTATTTTCACTAGTACTTCAGCATCATTATAATTCATTATTTCATTTTCTTTCCGA
Organism: Pseudo-nitzschia multiseries; assembly: GCA_037355745.1. NCBI lineage: Eukaryota > Bacillariophyta > Bacillariophyceae > Bacillariales > Bacillariaceae > Pseudo-nitzschia > Pseudo-nitzschia multiseries. The sequence goes on from CM074784.1 coordinate 7,875,028, forward strand.
CGAGCAAAACAAATACCAACGTGTTAGGTGTTACTACTAACTAATCTTCGAATAGATAATCTACTCTACTGAGACTACTAATACTAATCTTCCAATCGACAGTCTAACCAACCATGGAGGGAATTTACAAAATACAAAAGGTGGTTCAGGAACACCCAGCCGATCTCGAACAAGAAGTCCGGAAAATGATTGTTTATCACAAGAAAGAGACTGCTCGACTCCAAAAAATGATGCGTAAGATTCGTGCAGGAAAAAGCAATCATCCAAATGTTAAAAATGAAAGCGTCGATCCTACTAGCAATCATCAAGTCGTTCCGAATGTAACCAGCAGCATCAATCCACCAAGTGGGTTATTTAAGAGCGAACCAGATTTGGGTGGCGATTCCGACAGTGTAGCTTCTGAAAATACAGCGGATCTTCCTGCATTTAAACAGGAACCAAACCTTTGAGTGCAATAGCCCGCCTGGGGTGGATTCGACTTGGAGTTGGAGTTGGGATTTGAGTTGGAGTTGGAAAATTTGGGTCGGAGCCCATTATACCGGTATGGTGGCAACATGTTGAGAAAATGAAATAAGTCATTCGTGCACAAGTTGTACACAAAATAGTGCTTGTCACGAAACGAATATGATATCCATAACCCTAAAATAGTTATTTTATTTGAGGAGTGACAAGATATTGTCTCGAAAGTAAAGGTGTGCGACGCGCGAGGTTTTTTAGTAGACACGCGACCTAAAAAGATAGGAAATTTAAAAAATAGGGTCGAGAATTGTAAAAATACCGCGCGATAGCCCGCGGGGGGTAGAGAAACAGTTCTCGGACGTGCTTGATTTCCTTGGCTTGTCAAACATCCCATTTCTTAATTGGATCACCAGTCGGCATCTTCTTCCGGTACAACCGAACATATTTGTTCCTGATTGAATCAGTGTCCCTACCAGGATATTTTTCAGCATGTAGGTTTGCAACGGGGTCCCACTCTTCTGGTCCAATCGGTAGGGTACTTCTCGTGCATCTGAACAAGTTTTCCAACTTGGGCTTTGTGTAGTTGGCAATGCCGGCTTTCCTTCCACCGCTGCCAGTCGGTGCAGCAGTCGGTGTCATGTTGATTGTTATGATGGATGGTATTTGAAGTATTTCTCATCTTCCGATGAATCGTCTACTAATGTACTAGCAAGAGCAATGGGAGCAATTGTAGTGAAGGGGTAGAAGGACATTGCCCTGCTACATTATCTTATGTTGAATTAAACTATGAGTGGATGAATCCACTCTTTCCTAAGATCACTAAATACACTATATTCACTGTTTGATGCACCGACCCGCTAATTATCCAGTGCATTCTTGTCATGCCCTGTACCTTTATTACGAGGGGCTGTAGGCCTCTACCTTGTGCCCTGTAGATTCTAGTACATAAGGACCTATTTTTAGTATGGTGGAAAACCGGACGCGGTAAGTTGTAAAATCTCATTCCCACTTCCATTCCCACATTCCTGATTCCATTCACTCCCTGCAAAGCGACCAATTTAACACGGTACCGGGTCAATCTCACACTTTTTTTGGTACATTCATACACTTTTGCCATACACGTTTCAACTATAACAATACCAACGAAAGGTATGATCATATGTACAATTCGATCCTGTGACCTCATTTGCTCAGCCACTAACCCATGCACCAAGTGAACACTGTACTGGGGCAGGGGTGGTGGTTTGGGGGCTTATATAAAAGGATACTATAGCTTATGTAAAAAGGGCACTAGTAGGGCTCTGCGCTCCGCGCTGGGGATGCTATTGATATTTTTGTGTTCATACTCTCTCTATATATTGAGAGTACCGTAATACCTAATTTTCAAAAGTGTACGGATGTACCTTTTAAAAGTGTAAAGTTGACCCCTGTCCATTTAACACCAAATCTCGTACACAAATACACCTAGTCGTTCGGAAGAAAGATTTTATCGCTGTAGAATCATAATTCGTCGCTCGTTTTCTCCTTCGCCTCAAGAAATTCCTTGTCCACAATTTTAGGGTCTTTGTAGAGATCATCGAGTTTCATGCTGTTGAGATCCTTCATATTCGCATTCATCCGTTCATCATACGTATCAAGGGCGTGGTAGTATAGCATACCCCAAAATGGTTTGATCAAAGAATTGTTGATCTTGTTAACAAGTCCATCCTCAGAAGAATGCAAGAGGCTGTAACCATTCTCCTTCAAACGTAGATTGATACCTGTATGTTTCATGCATCGAAGTCGGCCAATAGAAAGAGGAGCAAGCGAAGGGACGAGATCATTGTCTACGGTGACGCGCAGATTACGAATGAGTCCGTTCAATTCCATTTGCTGATGAAGGGGGAAATGACCGTTGGAACCAAGACCGTGGATACAGCAGTGCAGATCGTAAGTAAAATCGAACGATTCCCGTTAGGTCTTTCCTCCATTTAGTAAAACTTTTGATTGTGAACCGTGATTCTTACCTCGTATGCCTTTCTGTAACCGCTTGTTCCGGAAAATGGCGCTGCGTAAGAAATTAGATTGACTGGTCTTGGCAAAAAATTATATTCTGGTCCTGCACCGGCGATTTGAAAGGCAAAAAGTGTCGCCAGAGCACCTCCAAGACTGTTGTGATCGTCGTCATTCAATGTTGATTGAAGAAATTGAATCAGGCGTTGCACTCAATGTTGATAAGTATAACGAAAACGCATTCAAAGAAAAAAAATGTTTACCTGTGCCCAGTGACATATACACTATATCCTTCTTCATTTTTTAGCAAGGATTCTATATCTTCCATGATACGTTCGGTTCGCTGCAAAGCTTTCCCGTCAAGACGATCATTCTCGTTGAGATACTCTATGAAAATAGGAAGTTTTTAAATTCAACGTGTTAGAAACAATCAGATCTAGCATGTCGGTTTGCTCGTCACGAGAATTTCTTCTCAACGACGAGAATAGTTCCAAAAGTGCGTCGGCATCCCAGGTGAACTCACTGTAAAATCCTTCATGAACCAAAACACGCTTTTTCAATTTTCCTTCCATCTTGTCTTTAATCTTTTCGGGTGTCGGCAACGCTTCCAACTTAAAGTTTACGTTGGTTTGCCAATCACGCGTTTCCTTAATGCTCTGCGACCCACGGAAAGAAACGATTATTATCTTGTTATTGCTAAAAGTTCAATTGCGACAGAAGTATTCAAAATAATTGAGATGGTGCGAGGGATGGATTGGGCATTAATGCTTCGTCATCTCTCTTCTTCCACTTACGTATCCTTAACAACACCATACACACACGAAACACGCGATCGGACACTTCGGAAGGTTGACAAAAAGACCCGATCTTCTGGTTTTTCACCAGCGGCACCTTCAGAGGCTTCAAAATACTTTTTCAGATCTTCCACAAGTTCCATATTAAAAGTCTCTTTCTCAGCTTCTACAACGTCCTCTTCCTCCAACACCTTCAAAATTGTATCTTTGTTTAAGTCGAAAAGTGCATTTACTTCGCCGAAGGTCAACCCATTTCCATTGTTGAACTCTCTGAAATCACAACTTTGCTCCTTGAACTTTGCCAAGTATTCCTCAGTCAAAGGAGAATCTTCTGGAATTTTCAACTTGATTCCTGCTTTTCTTACCTTTGCCAACACGGTTGCGGTAGCATAGACAAGGCTCGAAGCTGTTTTGATGTGATTTTATACGTGGCACGGGTCATGATATCAAATTGAAATATGCGATGAACGGTTGTCGGAGAGAATAGTAATAACGATGAGGAACGATTTGGCCATCATCCCGAACCAAGCTCCAACGTCAAATTTGCTGTTCCCAGTGACATCTCAAATTTATTCGACAACTCACCGTATAACATGGGAATTGATTCCTCGTAAACACTCGCGGTCACGGGAGGCGCTTTCGCGGTCACGGGAGGCGCTTTCGCGGCCAAACCATCAACAGATACCATGGTTGTCAGTAGCCCTAACAGCAAAAGAAATGTATTAAGAAAAGTCATGTCAACTTCGCGAAAGGAGTAATCGTACTTGTACGAGTACGAATATGATACGCTTAAGATTTACTTCGTATTGTACCGTACGGTAGTACTCGTGCGAACGTATCGAGTATTTCGCTTTCTTATTTTTCTTGACACCTTCAGCCTAAGAAAAAGTAGGAAGAGTGGCCGACGGGGGGGGGAGGGGAATAATCTTACTCGTACTCGTAACTTACCGTACGCGTCGGGTAACAATTGAAATCACCGATTTTCAGAAGATTCGGGAAATGAAACGAGAACACCGGGAAAAGAAGATCCAGTTCAATGAAAAAACACAACGGTAGGATTGGGACATTCTGTCAGTTCCGACGCCCGTTTTCGACTGTAAGGGCACAACATTTGGGGTACGAGTATGATCAAGATTACCGTAAAAAATCTTACGACTGGACAATGATTCTTAGAAATTAATGAATGATACGGTACAAGTGTAACAATAATCCTCGTGACTGACCGATCGTGAGATGAGGTCAGAGACATAATTCCGATGACCGGGAGAGGATTCTTAATGACCGGAAGAAGTCTACTTTCTGGAAGACCAGGAGAGGGTCTCTCAAATGACTTCTCAAAGGAGGAGACCACTTTACATTTACATATCAATTTAGTAATTTCATAATTCTTATTTTATCACATTCTGAAAACGTACCAATAGTTGATACACTGTAATTACATTAAGACTACTCGATACGAAAAAATAACGCATACAATACCACCATATAATAAGAAAAAGAAGTCTACAAGAAGAAATCGACCGACCGACAAAAGATAACAAGATGAACACCCAATTTCAACCATGCATCCACTACAAGAGGACGTTTGACGTCACCGAAGACCATGACAGCCACAAGATTGTGGTGGACTATGCCAGAGCAACAAATCGATCAGCAGGCAAGAAGAACATCAGAAGAGTACGGAACTTGGAAGTGGAAGAGATACTCTACATGTACGACCTATTTGTAGATACATGCAACAACTTAGGAATGCCAGTCGCCAGATGGCACACCCAATGGGGACAATGCCTATCCAGAGGACCTAGGGAGAGATGGAACGAGACAACAGCCAACAGAGAGATAGAACACACCAAGGAAGGATTCAAGGCAACAGTACGAGAATACATCAGAGCCATCACACCAGACCCCAATGCAAAAGGGATGATGATACCAGCGTTTGAACACTATTATATGGCAAAGCCCATGGACCTCTTGGAGCACAACCACTTCAGCAGGATCGACACTGTTCTCAATTACATCGACATGTTGTCTGGGGACGACGACGGCAATCTTACGGAACAACAGAGAAAGGGAATGCTTTTCAAGACCAATCCTAGATCTTGGCAGGATACGTACATGGATATGACAGTTACCTTCAGAGAGGTTTCCATACTACAGATATGAGACTACTTGACAAGAATGAAAGACAGCGCTAACAAGACAAGGAAACAAGAAAGGAAGAACAAGCAACAGCAACAAGGATTTGGACGAGGAGCCAGAAGAGGAGCCGGAAGAGGAAGAGGCTCCGGAAGAGGATTTGGAAGAGGAAATAGTGGAGGAAAGTGCCAAAATCATCCACAAGGAAACCACACGTGGGATCAATGCTACCTCGACCCAAAGAACCAAGGATCATCCTATCCACAGTATGTTGGGTCCAACAACAACAGCACTTACCCCAGAAGCAACGCGGGCCGTAGATTTGGAGGCCAAGGAGGCTGAGGATGCTTTGGAGGCCAAGGCAGGTTTGGAGGCCGAGGAGGTGGATTTGGAGGCTGAGGTAACAGAACAGGAGGAGGATCCAACAAGAATAACCACAATTGGGGACAGAACAACTACGGAGGAGGAGATGCATTCTCCAACATAACTGCGAGCGATGCCAGCTATTTCACGACTAATTAAAACCAAAATCAAAATCAATACAAATGACTAACAGAAGCATATGAGAATGCAATGCAGGGGCCAAGGGCCACCAAGGAAATACCAGGGCTACAGGCCACTGTGAAAGGGCTGCAGGCCGTAAAAGGGCTACAGGCCGAAATAAAAACAACAGGGCTAGAGGCCAAAACAAAAATAGCAGGGCTAGAGGCCACTGTGAAAAGGCAAGAGGCCAACGTGAACATGAAAGGACCGCAGGATGGCGAAGATAAAATTACAGGGCCAAGGGCCACTGTGAATGATGCGACACCAGCGGCGTTGCTGAAAATCAAAGAAATACAGGGAGTAGCGGCAGATAGGCCACGTCCAAGAAATGTTTTGCGGGGTTCGAATTTACTTCTCGCGCACAAATTTTGTGCGTGATTTTAACACGGCAATATTTCTGGAAACCCTGAAATTCCCACCCCCAGTTATTGCCTTAAAATCATACAAAAAATAATTCTGTGCGCGTGATGCACATTACTCTACTCTCAAATAAAAATAATTTATTTCAGTCTCTAGCAGAACCCAATTATTATTCCGTACCAACAACACTTACTTCTATTCACGAATAAAAAAGAAATCTTGAGTCAGTATTAATTCCAAAATATTAATCTACCAAATAACAATTGGATTCTGCTCTCCTAATTGTGAATTCTATTTCTCAACTACAATATTCCCTTTTTAAAATGTAGATTCTATTATGCTTGATTTATTCCTATTGCAACGTATTATGAATCCTCCATAATTTCTTATATTCTCAATATTAAGTTCATAATTAGTAGTAGTTTTGTATTATGTATGTACTGTTATTTTCTACATTAATTGAAGCGATAAATGGACATTCATCAATGCTGTTATTGCCGGATCAACATTCATCGCTCATGGGTTGGAGTTGGGTTTATTACTCTAGCTTTTGCCGCTGTTTCTACTACTGTGCCCACGCTGTTGCTCTCGTTGCTTGCTACTGCCGCTACTTCGTTTTGTTGTTCCATTTTGGCATTCCGTTTTGACCATGTTCCATTGTTGCTCCATTTTTGTTGTTTTGTTTTTGTTGTTTCGTTTGCGTTGTTCGGTTTGCGTTGTTCGGTTTGCATTGCTCTGTTTGCGTTAGTCCATTTTTGTTGCTACATTTTCGTTGCTCCGTTTTCTTTGCTCCATTTTCGTTGCTCCATTTTCGTTGCTTCGTTTCCGTTGCTCCGTGTTTGTTGTTTCATTCCATTGTGCTGTTGTTTTGTTCCATTGTTTCATTGTTCCATTTTTGCTGTGAAAAATAAAAATAACAGAAAGAAGGATCAGAAAAAATAGAATCTCCAACAAATTGTTGTCGTTGTCACTCACTTGCATTCCGTTGTTGTTCCGTTGCTCCGTTTCATTTGCTATTCTGCTCTGTTGTTCCATTCAATAAAAATAAAAGAAAGAAAAATCAGAAACAAATAGAATCTCCAACAAATTGTTGTCATTGTTGTCACTTACTTGTGTTTCATTGTTGCTCCGTTGTTCCATTTCATTTGTTGTTTCGCTCTGTTGTTCACCCGTCCGATAAAAATAAAAGAAAGAAGGATCAGAAACAAATAAAATCTCCAACAAATTGCCGTCATTGTTGTCACTCACTTGCATTCTGTTGTTGTTGTTCCATTTTGTTGTTCCCTTGTTCCCCTATTACACTCACTAGTGTTTCTTTGTTGTTCCATTGTTCTGTTGTCTGTGACTGTCGCACAACATTCATTTTCTGCTCTTTTAAAAAAAATACCATGCCGACCAAGAAGTATGTGGTTATTTTTTTTGGTTTTGCGTGTGTGCAGTTTTGTGTGTGTGCTCAGTTTTTCGTGTTTCTTCAGTTTTTCATGTGTGTGTGGTTTTGGGTGTGTTGTGTATGCTGTGTACCCTGACTTCTTCCATGTGTCTGGCTTGTGTGTGGCCTTTATTTTCTATATAAGTAAAGCATGTACCAGTGCAAGCCACCCCTCCCGCGCCATAATTTTTTCAAAATGGAAAATTTGATTACACGAAGGTTGTTATGTACTTACTAAAGTCCCTACTCATCTGTAGAATCTGATAGCCAGTCGGTGGTTCGACACTGTCCTGGGTCAGCACAGTACCTACCGGTACCTACATACACTTTTTACAAAGTACCCAACGGTGTACCTTTTTGCATGTAGTATCATCTACAACCAGTAATGCCCGCACACTTTTTTTGTCTGAGAATAATCCAAAAACAGCACTTCCATTTTGATTAAACAACTTATGAATTAATTTTATTTGACACTCATTAAACTATATGTTTGGTGATTGGATTATAAGTGTTATTCCAATTATGGATAAGATGAAATGTGCCCGAAGAATAAATTGAATTGACCTGATACGTTGGGAGTCATTACCCAATAAGTCAGTTTGTGCCCTAGAATTGCACCAAAAATACCCTCATGTTTGCCATTTGGAGAGACAAACCACAACATTTCCAGCATTCTGTTCGTAAAAGTTGTTCTCAATATGCATTTGATGAGTCATGAAAAATACATTCACGTCCTGGACCGGATACTTTTGGAGTCATTACCCAATAAGTCAGTTTGTACCCTGGAATAACACCAAAAATACCCTCTTCTGTGCCATTTGGAGAGACAAACCACAACATTTTCTGTATTGTGAGTGTAATGTTGTTCCCATTATGCATGAGATGAGTCCTGAAAAAATTATTCATGGCCTGGACCTGATACTTTTTGAGTCATTACCCACTAAGGCAGTTTGTGCCCTGGGTTTACACCAAAAATTGTCTCTTGTGTGCCATTTGGAGAGATAGATCACAACATTTCCAGCATTCTGTGGGGCGAAGCTCTTCCCAATATGCATTTGACGAGTCATGAAAAAATTATTCATGGCTAGGACCAGATAGTTTGGGAGTCGTTACCCAATAAGTCAGTTTGTGCCCTGGAATTGAACCAAATATACCCTCTTCTGAGCCATTTGGAGAGACAAACCACAACATTTTCAGCATTCTGTTTGTAAAAGTTGTTCCCAATATGCATCAGATGAGTAATGAAAAATATATCCATGTCCAGGACCGGATACTTTGTGAGTCATTACCCAATAAGTCAGTTTGTGCCCTGGAATTTCACCAAGGAAACCCTCATTTGTGCCGTTTGGAGAGACAAACCCCAACATTTCCAGCATTCTGTTTGTAAAAGTTGTTCCCAATATGCATTTGATGAGTCATGATAAATGTATTCATGGCTTGGACCGGATACTTTTGGAGTCATTACCCAATAAGTTAGTTTGTGCCCTGGAATTGCACCAAAAATACCCTCATGTTTGCCATTTGGAGAGTCAAACCCCAACATTTCGGGCATTCTGTGGGGCAAATTTGTTCCCAATATGTAATTGATGAGTCATGATGAATGTATTCCTTGCTTGGACCGGATACTTTTGGAGTCATTACCCAATAAGTGAGTTTATGCCCTTGAATTGTACCCAAAATACCCTCATTTGTGCCATTTGGAGAGTCAAACCACAACATTTTGGGCATTCTGTGGGGCAAAGTTGTTCCCAATATGCATTTGATGAGTCATGATAAATGTATTCCTGGCTTGGACCGTATACTTTTGGAGTCATTACCCAATAATTCAGTTGGTGCCCTGGAATTTCACCAAAAATACTCTCATGTTTGCCATTTGGAGAGTCAAACCACAACATTTTGGGCATTCTGTGGGGCAAAGTTGTTCCCAATATGCATTTGATGAGTCATGATGAATGTATTCATGGCTTGGACCGGATACTTTTGGATTCATTGCCCAATAAGTTAGTTTGTGCCCTGGAATTGGACCAAAAATACTCTCATGTTTGCCATTTGGAGAGTCAAACCACAACATTCTGGGCATTCTTTGTGGCAAAGTTGCTATCACGCGCTACGTTTGTGATAGCTTCAGTAGCTAACCTACTTGTAGTAATGGATGTGAAATGCTTGTAGTTCATTGGTGGGTTGGTGGGTTAAGCAGGGCTAGAGGGGGATCCGGAACTCTGGTTTGCCCAGAGGCCGCTCCCTTAGTTTGCTTTGCCCACACACACCGGCATACAGGCGGGCTTAACAGCTTGGGCGGTTAAGCCTCTGGCTGTTAAGCCTTTTCTGCCATTGGGCCATAAGCCACCGGGTGGGAACAGCGTGGAGAGCTTGAGCGCGAGCGTGAGCGCAAGCGTGAGCGCAAGCGTGAGCGCAAGCGTGAGCTTGGAGCAGAGTGAGGGAGGGAAGAGGCGCCAGGGTGCCTCAAAGAGAGCTGCCAACAGGAGTGGGGTCCGCAGCTGGAACCCATTCCTCGGGCAGGAAGGAGTATGTTCCATTGTTGAACATGACAGAGGCAAGATTCTTGAAGATGGGGAGGGATTGCTGATGTAAGTAGCGCATCATGCAGTCACTGTGCCATCTGGCAAGGAGCTTGATGACATTAGAGTCGCATTTGCCCTGGAGCAGGGCCATCGCCCCACCCGCGCGAAGGGAGCAAGCAGAGATGGCTGCAGGGGCAATGCCAGTGGTAGGGTAGAGGGTCTGGGCATAGACTCTCATGGAGGAAGTGACAGTTGCGGCGCGAACAAGGGTAAGGACCCCATTGTCAAAGTAACTGGCAAGCGTGAGGGAGGGACCGAAGGGAGAGCTGGAAGAGCAACAGCGTCAGAGGTGAAGGACTTGGCGCACACAGGCGGCAATGGGGCAGCATAGTGAGTTACCACTCCTGGCATGCGCCACTACTTCCCCTTTGTCTCCATTCTTCTGGGTGGTGAAGGTGAGGGTGACAGAGGTATCAGCTTGGAGCTCATGCGCAGGGCCATCGTGGTGGACGATTTTGGAGTCAAGGTAGAAGGAGATGTCCTGTAGGTGGAAGGCTTGGTCATCCGTGGTAGTACCAGTGTACTCACCAGGTCGGAGACAGAAAAAGAAGGCAATGCTGATCATGTTTGCAATGGCCTGGCGAGAGGGGGAAGGGGACTTGTGGTATGCAAAGTGGAGGGCATGCATCATGAGGGTGATGGGGACCGGCTTGACCCGGGAGGGTGCCGGGTCCAGTTTGGCATATGCCTTGAACTGGGCAGTCAGCCAGAAATCAAGACTGCCGGTGGAGTTGGTTCGAGGGTCTTTGGACCCCAAGCGGGCAAGCGTCTGGCCCACTGACCTTATGGTGTCCGATACTGTGCGAGATCGGATGGGCTTGTGGCTACGTGAGAGGTGGCCATCATGGAGCCGTTTGGCAAAGACCTGGAGGATGGGGATTGGATCGTGAATGGACTGGAGGCGTGGGTCAAAACCTTGAGACAAACAGAATTGAACCCATTGGTCCCAATGGGCATCCTTGCGCTTGGCGTAGAGCTCAGTGACTGAAGCTCGCATGGTCTTCTGGACAGCACTAAGGTCAGCGCGGAATGCATGGGCGGCCAAAGGTGGCATAAGGTCCAGGGCAAGTCCTGTGGGTAGGTTGTGTTAAAGTGATGGAGCAAGGCAGTGTCAGAGAGGTCAGATCGAGAGAGGAGGTCAGCCAGGTGATTGGCTGGGCCCGGGATGTAAGCCCTGAGGGGGACATAGTGAAAGAGGCGCTGGTGCAGAGACTGGAGTCGGAGGAGGTAGGCTGCAGGGCCTGTGGTGGTAGTGGCGCCTTTGCGTTGCCAATAGACAGCTGCTGTGTTGTCATAGCAGTTGTGGGTGGTGCCGGCGTGGACACAAGCAGCCTGGGCCAGAATATCATTGTGGGCAATGGAACCGGCCAGCTTGAGGTCACTGTTGGTGATGGAGCCCTCAGGATTGTTGAAGGAGACGAGCTGGGCCAAGACCCACTTGGGGAACGCATGCCGCCACATGACGGGCTGCACGGCGCCCGTGGGAAGGGGGACAAAATGGATGCCCCCCATGCCCAGACCTGAAGCATCGCAGGCGCCCAAGGTGGCAGGGAAGGTGTCCGGCACGAGTTCGGCAATGGAGGTAGGCCGGTTGGAGAGATCATTGGCAAGCCATTGGAAGTCTCGAAGGAAGCGGTGGACGCGCTTGGTGAGCCGGAGGCGCTGCCTGCCCGGTTCCTGGTGGCGGAAGGCTTCTTGGAGAATGGAGAAGAGGCCAATGGAGCCCGGAATGGCCAGCGCCATTGACCGGAGCTCCCCAAGGACTTGGTGCCATTGCTTGATGGGGACATGGCGCTGGGTGGGTGAGATGGAGTGGAGAATCTCCTGTAGGCGGGCCACCCAATGGGAAGGAAGGCTGATGGTTTTGTTGATGGAATTGATGAGCCAGCCGAGGATAACTTTCTTGGTGGTCCAAGTGGCGTTCCCTTGGAGCATTTTCTTGAGGGAAGCAGGCTCCTGCCGGAAGGGGGTGTCACTAGTATCAAGGGGCCGGAAGACGGTGTCAAGGGAGCGGAGGAGAACGCGCTTGATGGCTCGGTGTGTCCATTGGTTGCCTTGGGCTAGGCCACAGAAGTCATCCACATAGACATCCCAGTAGCGAACCGGCAACTTGCTGGGACTGGTGCTACTAGGAGGGGGCAGGGGCGGCTTGGAGGCAGGAGCGGGAGGAGGAAGCGGCGGATGGAGTGTCAGAGCGGGTGGCTCAATGGGAGGCGCGGCTGGGGTAGTCTCAGAGGGGAGATCCAACCGATGGGGGGTGAGCCGGGCCTCGGCGAGCCCGGTGGCAAGAGTGGCATTGGCCAAGTCGGCAATGGTTTCAGTGAAGGCACAGAAGTTGGGAGGGCTGGATTTCCACCCCATAGGGTTGGTGAGGGGGATGCCAATGAGCGGAGCTGCAAGAGGGGAACAGGACCCCTAGCTTCATGGTGTCGTCTGGGTGCAAGCGGACGTGGTAGAAGCCATCGGCGAGGTCAATCTTGGACATATACACTGGACCAAACCTGTTGTTGGCGCGGTGCAGTTTGGTGAGGAGTCGCGGGAGTGTCCGGCCAAACTGCATGGCATCCGCAGGGGCAAGAGGGATGGTGTCTTGGTTGACGTCCGAGTAGGTGTAATCAGATATCATTCGTGGGCGTCGGCCTCATTGGGGGACTAAGCCAAGGGGGCTCAGACGGAGTCCGGGAAGGTCTTGGATGAGGCTGGCGGGGAGAACAGTCCATTGTTGCTTGTCCATCATGTCGGCATACTCCTCGCGCAGAAAGTCAATGCCCTGGTGGGAGGATTGGTGAGGACCCCGTTGGAGGGCAGCTGCAATCCGAGGTTGATCCCAAGAGGGCCCGGACGTGGTGGCAGGGGTGCCCTCTTTGCCATAGCGGGCAAGGAGGTTCCCCGCTGGATGGGGGATGGTGGCGACATCAGGATGGATGTGACCCCGTCCTCGGATGGTGCAGATGAAGTCCCCCCAGCTAGTGCTGTTGTTGTAGACAGTGACAGCCCGGTTGATGTGCACGTCCAGCCTGTCAATGGGGTAGGGGGATGTAGTGATGAGGGGAACGGAGAGTGGTGCCGTGACTAGGGGCTCCAGCCTAGGCGCCGGTGTGGGGTTGACTAGGAGCTCGGGCCTAGGCAATGGGTTGGTGGGGTTGACTAGGAGCTTGGGCCTAGGCAATGGGTTGGTGGGGTTGACTAGGAGCTCGGGCCTAGGCAATGGGTTGACTAGGAGCTCGGGCCTAGGCAATGGGTTGGCAGTGAGGAGGAGCTCGGGCCTAGGCAAAGACAATAGGTTCACAGCGACTAGGAGATCGGACCTAGACAATGTGGAAGTGGAGGTGGAGGAGGGAATTGGTAATGCAGAAGCTGTAGGAAAGACGAGGGACGAGGGACTCGGACCTAGGCCCTGGGGAGGGGGACTTGGGATGGGGGGGTCTTGGAACCTGTAGAAAGGTTGGGAGGCACATACAAGTCGAGAGGGGTACATGCGCGCGCGTGCGGTTTGTGCTTAGCTAATTCATGGGTGATTCGTAAGTGCGTAGATGGAGGCGTAGGTAGTCATTGTGAGGAAGGCGTGGATGGGGTAGATAGTCGTCGTGAGGAAGGCAGGGCCCCCCTTGGTGATGGAGAGGGCAGGGTCAACGCGCCGAAGGGGCGCTTGCCATTCGGTCAGACACCAAAGGACGGCTTGGCACCAAGTCCAGACTTGGTCCTGTTCACTGCTGGTGATGGCACCATGGTCATGGATGTTCCTGCAGTTGGAGAAGCAGTTTCCCCGAAGGTGATAGGAATGGCACCTGTCTCTGCCATCTGGGTGAGACAAGGTAGTGGTGCCTTTGTCTCGCATGATCGCTATGACCTCCCTCAGCCGAGAGTATTTCACTTTGTTGGCTACGCCAGAGACCTGTAGCCAGGGATCCAGACTTGGGTTGGACACCCGGGCCCCCTGGGTGGGACTGGGGGTGGTTTTTGGCTTGGTGGGGCCTTGGCTTGCAGCAGGGGCGGCCACGGCGGCGACGCGGCGTAGGTGTCGCAGAGCCGGCACATTGGTGACATTGGGGAGCCAGTAGAGGTTCTGGGTGATTCGGAAGGCTTGGAAGTCGTTCCCAAAGTCGGGGGAGGGGACAGTGAAGGTTGATCCCCATTGTTCTCCTCGAGCCAACCTCGCACCCAGATTTGGAAGTAGTATACAACAATGGAGGGGGTGATGAGCTCCCCCAGTTCATCGGCAATTGCTCGGCGGAGGGGCATTTGCTGGAGCTTGAGCTTGGCGAGTCCATTCTGGTAGCCCTGCACGACGGGGTGATGCATGCCTAGAATGGTGGCCAGGACGGCGAGATAGCTTTCCAGTTGGGTGGTAGCTTCAGTCCAGTCGATGGGTAGGTAGGCTTTGGTCTTCTGGAGCTCCAGGGAGTCCTTCAAGGTGAGGGAGTTGCCTTCGGTGGAGATCATGGTGTCATAGGCCGCCACAGTTGCTGCAGCTTCTTGTTCCCTCTTCAAGGAGGCGGCGGATCCACCGGGGGGGGTGAAAGCCAAAGGGAGGATGCCGTCCGCCACGTCAAAGGGGTCCATCCCATGAAAGTTGCCATCTTGGAACTTCTTGAGTGCAGCCGTGGTGACCAAGGGTGCCTGGATGAGGAACTCGGCGGCACATGTGGCCACTTGGCTCTGGAAGATCATGTGGGTCTTCTCGTGTTTGCCTTTCTGGGCCCAGGCTTGGTAGATGGGGGGGTAGGTTGGCTTCCTCGAGCTTGCCACATAGCAGCAGCAAGCGCTGGGTGTACAAGGGGCCCCAGGTGTTCTTGACAGTGGCTGGGGGGCGACGTTAGTCTAGGCCCTCACTGAGCTTGAGCTGTTGGTTGGCGAGGGCGGTAAGGGTAGCTGCCAGCGTGGGATCTACCCCGGCTGGTTGGCGGGGTGCCGGCTGCTGCCCCGGATGGGAGGGGTGCTTCAAGCCCGGGAGGTCCCGGTATAGTACCTGATTTTGCATGTACAAGGTCAGGCCGGACTCCCCTCAAAAGGGGGTGCCGGGTGTGGCGAAGTGGACACCTCTATCAACGATGGTGGGGTCGGTACCTGCAGCTCGGAGGGTATTCAGTAAGGGGGTGCAAGTGAGTGCCAGGTTGAGTGTGCCGAGGTAGGGGTAGATGATGTTCAAGGCTTGGATTGGACTAAGGCCTTTGCCTAGGAGTAGGGGCACCAATGCAAAGGGGATGAAGCAGGCCTTGTAGGGGGTGATGACCTCCATGTGAGGATCATCACCTAGCACCATGGGGATCATGTGGGAATGGTGAGCATGCTTGATGACGTCAAGGTGGCGGTCGAGGGACAGCACCAGGGTCTCGGGCGCCTGCTTGAGGAGGGCAACATCCACTAGCACTAGCTCTCCCGCATCGCCTTCGATGTCATCCAGGTAGCCAAAGGCCTTGACCTTGTTGGTACTTGGCGCGGTTAAGGGCCCCGGGTACTTCCGGAGGCCGTGCACCAATCGGAGGCGCGCCCTTCCAAAGGTGTCAGGTCAGGAATATTCCTAGGGCCCCCACAGCTTCTGGTTCGAAGAGGTCCAAGAGCCGGCCCAGGAGTATGGGGGTGGCTGTTTCCTCAGCAAAGTAGTCATAGATGGTTTGGTAGGCCAGGTCCCGGGCGGGTCCCACTCCAAGGGGACTGGGGGTGCTCTGGTAATACTCAGTGTAGGTCAGCATGTTGTAACTGCGCTTGGAGATGGATGGAAGAAGGGAAGTGACTGGCTACTTGGGCGGATTATTGAATCTTAGGAGGAGGAGGTGCAGGGAGACGTCGGAGTCGCCGGTTGGGAGGTGCGGATTGTCGTTAGAGTAGACGTTGATGTGTCACAAGGAATCAACTGGAGGTGCAGACCGGTAACCAAATCGGTTCGCGGACGTTTCGAGATGCGGACTATTGGAGAAGTCGGTATCTTGGTTTCACACGAAATCAACTGGAGGTGCGAGGAGGTGCAGATCTGTATCTTTCGGGACTGACTGCAAGCCTGGAGGTGCAAATTCACTGGCCACCGGGGATGCGATTATTGGCAGATGATCGGAGTGGTCGACGTTGGAGCTTGCTTGGTATCTTGGTGTTTCGGAGTAGGATTGACGGCAAGCTTGTATCGAAGAGCTGCGGATCAGCCAGAAGGCGCGGTAACAAGGAATCACTGGAGGTGCAGACCGGTAACCAAATTGATTCGCGGATGCTTGGATAGGAGGTGCGGACTATCAGCGAAGCCGGTGTCTTAGGAGAAGTATCTCAATCAAGGCCGGGCCTGCGGTATGACAATAGGAAGCCGGTGATGTGTGAGAGGTTAAATTGACTGCTGTACAAGTACACTACTAGGCCAGGCTAGGGGACCCCGACTGCTGTATGGGTACACTAGGCAAGGCTAGGGGACCAACAGATAGGCTTGTCGTACGGATACAATAGGATAACTATTGGACCAGGACGCGTTACCTATTTATTTATTCTACTACTAATCGGTTTAGGAGCAAAAGAGTGAGCTGTGGGCTTGTATTCTGCTGGGGGAATCCCCTACAGGCTTGTTAGCGCTTAGCCTGTATTTGCAGAGATTTGCTTGCGCTTAGCCTGTATTTGCAGAGATTTGCTTGCAGAATTCGATGCTTGCAGAATTTGATGCTTACAGAATTCCCAGTAAGATTTGTACTGGTGTACCTACAGGGAATGTTCGTACGCACCGATGTTGCTGATTGCTGATACAGTGAGATCTTTCTCGAAGTACGTGCGCTGTATACTCAAGGTGGTTCCCCGGCTGGTCTGTACTTCACTACCATTCCCCTCATCTGGTTTGCTACATCAATTCCCAATATGCAATTGATGAGTCATGATGAATGTATTTCTGGCTTGGACCAGATACTTTTGTAGTCATTACCCAATAAGTCAGTTTGTGCACTGGAATTGGACCAAGAATACCCTCATTTGTGCCATTTGGAGAGACAAACCACAACATTTCCGTCATTCTGTGTGGCAAAGTTGTTCCCAAATTGCATCAGATGAGTCATGATGAATGTATTCCTGGCTTGGACCGTATACTTTTGGAGTCATTACCCAATAATTCAGTTGGTGCCCTGGAATTGAACCAAAAATACCCTCATTTGTGCCATTTGGAGAGACAAACCCCAACATTTTCAGCATTCTCTGGGGCAAAGTTGTTCCCAATATGCATTTGATGAGTCATAATAAATGTATTCCTGGCTTGGACTGGATATTTTTGGGGTTATTACCCAATAATTCAGTTGGTGCCCTGGAATTGCACCAAAAATACCCTCATGTTTGCCATTTGGAGAGTCAAACCACAACACTTTGCGCATTATGTGTGACAAAGTTGTTCCCAATATGCATTTGATGGGTCATGATGAATGTATTCATTGGTTGGACATGATACTTTTGGAGTCATTACCCAATAAGATAGTTTGTGCCCTGGAATTGCACCAAAAATACCCTCATGTTTGCCATTTGGAGAGTCAAACCACAACATTTTGGGCATTCTGTGTGACAAAGTTGTTCCCAATATGCATTTGATGGGTCATGATAAATGTATTCATGGCTTGGACATGATACCTTTTGAGTCATTACCCAATAAGATAGTTTGTGCCCTGGAATTGCACCAAAAATACCCTCATGTTTGCCATTTGGAGAGTCAAACCACAACATTTTGGGCATTCTGTGTGACAAAGTTGTTCCCGATATGCATTTGATGAGTCATGATAAATGTATTCCTGGCTTGGACCCGATACTTTTTGAGTCATTACCCAATAAGTCAGTTTGTGCCCAGGAATTGCACCAAAAATACCCTCATGTTTGCCATTTGGAGAGTCAAACCACAACATTTTGGGCATTCTGTGTGACAAAGTTGTTCCCAATATGCATTTGATGAGTCATGATAAATGTATTCCTGGCTTGGACCCGATACTTTTTGAGTCATTACCCAATAAGTCAGTTTGTGCCCAGGAATTGCACCAAAAATACCCCCATGTTTGCCATTTGGAGAGTCAAACCACAACATTTTGGGCATTCTGTGTGACAAAGTTGTTCCCAATATGCATTTGATGAGTCATGATGAATGTATTCATTGGTTGGACATGATACTTTTTGAGTCATTACCCAATAAGTCAGTTTGTGCCCTGGAATTGCACCAGAAATACCCTCATGTTTGCCATTTGGAGAGTCAAACCACAACATTTCTGGCATTCTGTGTGACAAAGTTGTTCCCAATATGCATTTGATGAGTCATGATAAATGTATTCATGGCTTGGACCATATACTTTTTGAGTCATTACCCAATAAGTCAGTTTGTGCCCAGGAATTGAACCAAAAATACACTCATGCTAGTATGTATCTAGTACAACAAGCGTGTAGTAATCTATTCGCGTAGAAACCTACTCGGATTCAATACTAGTATGTATCTAGTACAAAAAGTGTGTAGTAATCTACTTGCGTAGAAACCTACGTTGATTCAATACTAGTATGTATCTATTACAAAAAGTGCGGAGTAATCTACTCACGTAGAAACCTACGCGAATTCAATACTAGTATGTATCTAGTACAAAAAGTCTGTAGTAATCTATTCGAGTATAAACCTACACGGTTTCAATACTAGTATTTATCTAGTACAACCAGCGTGTAGGAATCTACTTGTATAGAAACCTACTCGGATTCAATACTAGTGTGTATTTAGTACAAAAAGCGTGTAGAAATCTACTCGCGTAGAAATCTATGCCAATTCAATACTAGGAATTATCTAGTACAAAAAGTGTGTACAAATCTACAGGTGTAGAAACCTACGTGGATTCAATACTAGTATGTATCTAGTATGAAAAGCGTGTAGAAATCTACTCGCGTAGAAACCTACCCAGGTTCAATACTAGGAATTTTCTAGTACAAAAAGCGTGTAGAAATCTACTCGTGCAGAAACTTACGCAGGTTCAATACTTGGAATTATCTAGTACGAAAAGTGTGTACGAATCTACAGGCATAGAAACCTACGTGGATTCAATACTAGTATGTATCTAGTACGAAAAGCGTGTACAAATCTACAGGCGTAGAAACCTACGGGGATTCACTACTAGTAATTATCTAGTACAAAAAATGTGTAGAATTCTACACTACTACAAAAAACATGTAGAATTCTACAGAAGTTGAAGTATCCTCGTCGTATCGATCGATCGATTGATTGATGATTTCGATCAGTATGTATCTAGTACAAAAAGCGTGTACGAATCTACAGGCGTAGAAACCTACGGGGATTCACTACATGGAATTATCTAGTACAAAAAACGTGTAGAATTCTACACTACTACAAAAAACATGTAGAATTCTACAGAAGTTGAAGTATCCTCGTCGTATCGATCGATCGATCGATCGATGATTTCAATCAGTATGTATCTAGTACGAAAAGCGTGTACGAATCTACAGGCGTAGAAACCTACGGGGATTCACTACATGGAATTATCTAGTACAAAAAACGTGTAGAATTATACACTAGTACAAAATCCTGTAGAATTCTACAGAAGATTGAACTATCCTCTACTTCGATCGATCAATGATTTTTTTTTCTACCTTACAAAAAAAAAACTCTCTCCCACACAAACAGTAATAATCTCGTCCGAGAACTGTTTCTCTACCCCCCGCGGGCTATCGCGCGGTATTTTTACAATTCTCGACCCTATTTTAAAAATTTCCTATCTTTTTAGGTCGCGTGTCTACTAAAAAACCTCGCGTGTCGCACACCGTTACTTTTGAGACAAAATCTCGTCACTCCTCAAACAAAATAGCTATTTTAGGGTTAAGGATATCATATTCTTTTCGTGTCAAGCACTATTTTGTGTACAACTTATGCACGAATCATGACTATTTTTATCTTCTCAACATGTTGCCACCATTTAACCGGTGTCCCGACTCCAACTCCAACTCAAATCCAACTCCAAAAAATCCCATTTTCATTTCAATGGATAGGGACCTGTCCCCCCCCCTTGTATCTCATAAACCAAGAACTCCAAAAAGTTGGTAGGATAGGCAAACGATTCTGGACAACAATACTAAGAAGGCCTGCAAGTCTCAAAGGGATCTGCTGTATGCGTTTGATTAGAAGCAATAGGAGGGCCTAGCAGAGGACTCCAAATCCGAATTTTCACCTCCACAGAAAACACCCCCTCCAAACCCAAGGGACAGCAGATATCTCCATACTGAAGACGCCGCGGGCAACGATATTGCAGGGATCCCTTCATTATACCGAGAAGAACAAGGCCTGCAAGTTTCGAATCGATTGATCAAGTGGATTGGAAGTATCTAACCGGCAAAGCATTGGACCCACAAGGTCCATTTTGAAGGTAAACAATGGAAAAAAACGGTGAATATTAATATCTCCATACTGAAGTCACCACGGGCAATGATATTGCAGGGATCCCTTCATTATATCGAGAAGAACAAGGCCTGCAAGTTTCGAATCGATTGATCAAGTGGATTGGAAGTATCTAACCGGCAAAGCATTGGACACACAAGGTCCATTTTGAAGGGAAGCAAAGGAAAAAAACGGTGAATATTAATATCTCCATACTGAAGTCACCGCGGGCAACGATATTGCAGGGATCCCTTCATTATACCGAGAAGAACAAGGCCTGCAAGTTTCGAATCGATTGATCGAGTGGATTGGAAGTATCTAACCGGCAAAGCATTGGACACACAAGGTCCATTTTGAAGGTAAGCAAAGGAAAAAAACGGTGAATATTAATATCTCCATACTGAAGTCACCGCGGGCAACGATATTGCAGGGATCCCTTCATTATACCGAGAAGGACAAGGCCTGCAAGTTTCGAATCGATTGATCCAGCACATTAGAAGAATCAAACCGGTGAAGCAGATTGGGAAAATTTGGTTGTATTTCAAGGAAACAACCCAAATAACGGTGACAGCAGATATCTCCATACCGAGGTCGCCGCTGCCAACGATATTGCACAGACCTCTTCATTATATTGAGAAGGAGACGTCCTCCAAGTTTCGGATCGATTGATTGAGAGGAATAGAAGAATCGAACCGGTGAAGCAGATTGGGAAAATTTGGTTGTATTTCAAAGAAACACCCCAAATAACAGTCACAGCAGATATCTCCATATCAACAACACCGACAGCAACGATATTGCAGGGTCCGCTTTATTACATATATAAGAACAAGCTGCCCAAGTTTCGAATTGATTGATCCAGCGGATCAGAAGAATCGAACCGGTGAAGCAGAGGGGCAAAATTTGGCTACATTTCAAGGAAGCAACCCAAACAACAGTCACAGCAGATATCTCTGCACTAACGGCACCTACAGCAACGATATTGCAGGGATCTCTTCATTACATCTATGAGGAGACGCCCGCCAAGTTTCGTATTGATCCATTGAGTGGATTAGAAGGAACAGACTCAACATAGAAAAGTGACAAATTTGGTTGTATTTCAAGGAAGCGACCCAAGTAATGGCGACAGCAGATATCTCTATAACAACGACACCAACAGCAACGATATTTCAGGGATCTCTTCATTACATCTATGAGGAGACGCCCGCCAAGTTTCGTATTGATCCATTGAGCGGATTAGAAGGAACAGACTCAACATAGCAAAGTGACAAATTTGGTTGTATTTCAAGGAAGCAACCCAAGTAATGGCGACAGCAGATATCTCTATAACAACGACACCAACAGCAACGATATTTCAGGGATCTCTTCATTACATCTATGAGGAGACGCCCGCCAAGTTTCGTATTGATCCATTGAGCGGATTAGAAGGAACAGACTCAACATAGCAAAGTGACAAACCAAATAATGGCAACAGCAGATATCTCTATAACAACGGCACCAACAGCATCGATATTTCAGGGGCCTCTTCATTACATCTATGAGGAGACGCCCGCCAAGTTTCGTATTGATCCATTGAGCGGATTAGAAGGAACGGACTCAACATTGCAGAGTGACAAATTTGGTTGTATTTCAAGGAAGCAATCCAAATAACGGCGACAGCAGCAACAAGAACTAGCGAGGGCAACAGCAACAGTGGCTAGCAAGAGCAAGAGCAACAGCGACCAGCGACCAGCGACCAACGACCAACAACTAGCGAGAGCAACAGCAACAGCAACAGCAACAGCAACAGCAACTAGCAACTAGCAACTAGCGACTAGCAAGAGCAATAGCGACTAGCGAAAGCAGCAGCAGCAGCAGCAGCAGCGAGAGCGACTAGCGAGAGCGACTAGCGAGAGCGACTAGCGAGAGCGACTAGCGAGAGCGACTAGCGAGCAGCGATTTGTCTCCTCCTCCTCCAATAACAACAACAACAAGAACAAGAACAACAACAATGGGGATTCTTCTCCTCCTCCTCCAACAACAACAACGGCAATTGGTCCCCTCCTCCTCCAACAACAACAACAACAACAACAGGGATTTGTCTCCTCCTCCAACAACGGCAATTCGTCTCCTCCATCCAGCAGCGAATCCGCTCCCATCATCCAACAGAGCATGGATTCGTCTCCTCCTCCTCCAACAACAACAACAACAACAACAACGGGGATCCGTCTCCTCCTCCAACAACAACAACAACAACAACAACAACGGGGATCCATCTCCTCCTCCTCTAGCAACAACAACAACGGTGATTCGTCTCCTCCTCCGACAACAATGGGGATTCGTCTCGTGGAGGAGCAATTCGGGTGGAGCGCCGGTGGAGGAGCGTTTCGATGCCAATGATTCGTTGCCGTTGTTGCCAAGGGGTATTGCTGTTGCTGCTGCTGTTGTTGTTGTTGTTGCTGTTGCCGGCGCTGTTGCTGCGGTTGTTGCTCTCGCGGTTCGATCCGATTGTTCCCGGTGGCTGTTGGGTCGATTGTTGCCGGTTTCGGCGTTGCCGGTTTCGGCGTTGCCGTTGACGACGATCCTATTTGCGTATGTGATATGATAATTGAACAAAATGGGTGAGTATCTATTGATGTTCTACATAGATGTAGTAGAGTAAATAATATCAACAGAAAAATATAATCTACACGCCACTAACCAAGACTGTGCTGTTCCTGTTCCTGTTCCTGTTGCTGCTGTTGGCAACGATTGTTGTTGCTGTTGCTGTTGGCGACGATTGCTGTTTGCGGATTGATTGCTGTTGCCGGCGATTGCTGTTCCGACGATTGCTGTTGGCGTCCGATCAATTCGATGCTGACGCCGATGCCGACGCCTCCTTCGATTTGTCCGATCGATTCGAAAATTGCCTCGTTGTTGTCCCTGAAACAGTAAGAACAAAAGCCAAAGTTAGAAAATACATCATCTGTAATTTGGTTGGTACAGCAGAGCATTGTTGATTTATCTCACGTTGTTCACTTACCGTCGTTCCGACAATCGACCCGATGAAATTGTAGTTGCTGCCGTAGAATACTTCTTACTCCATGTCACGAAAAACAGTACCTTGTTCCTGTTGATATAATTGCAAGGGACAAAGCCAGTTCATTGATTTCAAGACGTATATGTAAGGCTGCAGTCCAAACAATATCTATCCAGCAAATCCCCTTCTCGTCAAATGCTAACTACTTCTTTTCCAGTACAAGGCTGTTATTTCGGACTAAAATAAATGAGAACGGATCGTTGTGCTCAAAGAGGGTCGGATCCCACGTTCTCGGACGGAGTGTTGATTGCAAGAACCAACACTCTACTCAAATAAGTCGGATGTAAGAAGGCAGATTATGAAGTGTATTTATTTTTTGTTGCGAGGTAGATTGTTTTTTTTGTTGCGAGGTAGAAAAAGTGATTTTTTTTGTCGCGAGGTAGAAAATAACATTACTGTGTGTTTGTGTGAGAGAGATTTTTTTTTTTTTTTCGCGTCGCGTCGCGTACGATTTTCGATCAATGTATCTAGTACATCATGTAGAATTCTACATGAATCCTACACGTTTTTAGTACTAGATAAATTCTCAGTACTGAATCCGCGTAGGTTTCTACACGAAAAGATGTTTACTTCTTACTACATAATTTTTGGTATTGAATCCGTGTAGGTTTCTACGCGAGTAGATTTCTACACGTTTTTAGTACTTCATAATTTTCGTTACTCAATCCACGTAGGTTTCTACACGTGTGCGTTTCTACGTGTTTTAAGTACTAGATATTTTGGGATATTGAATTCCTAAGGGTTTGGGATATGGTTTAGGGTTGTGGATTAGGGTTAGGATGTGTGATTTGACGCGAGATGATTAATACACGCTTGTTGTACAAGATTCAAAATAGTAGTGTATCAACATGGTACAGGGGGGTAAAGAATTTGCGAGAAGTCCACATATAAGAACAAATAATTACTGAATTTGCGAACCGGATGTAACCCTAACCATATTGGGAAAAACTTTGCCACACAGAATGCCCAAAATGATGTGGTTTGACTCTCCAAATGGCAAACATGAGGGTATTTTTGGTGCAATTACCGGGCACAAACTAACTTATTGGATAGTAATGACTACAAAAGTATCCGGTCCAAGCAATGAATACATTCATCATGACTCATCAAATGCATATTGGAAACAACTTTGTCACACAGAATGCCAAAAATGTTGTGGTTTGACTCTACAAATGGCAAACATGGGGGTATTTTTGGTGCTATTCCAGGGCACAAACTAACTTATTGGGTAATGACTCAAAAAGTATCTGGTCCAAGCCATGAATACATTCATCATGACTCATCAAATGCATATTGGGAACAACTTTGTCACATACAATGCCCTAAATGTTTTGGTTGGACTCAACAAATGGAAAACATGGGGGTATTTTTGGTGCAATTCCAGGGCAGCACAAACTAAGTTATTGGGTAATGACTCAAAAAGTATCTGGTCCAAGCAATGAATACATTCATCATGACTCATCAAATGCATATTGGGAACAACTTTGTCACATACAATGCCCAAAATCTTAAGGTTGGACTCTACAAATGGCAATCATGGGGGTATTTTTGGTGCAATTCCGGGGCACAAACTAACTTATTGGGTAATGACTAAAAAAATATCGGGTCCAAGCCATGAATACATTCATCATGACTCATCAAATGCATATTGGAAACAACTTTGTCACATATAATGCCCAAAATGTTGTGGTTTGACTCTACAAATGGCTAAACATGGGGGTATTTTTGGTGCAATTCCAGGGCACAAACTAACTTATTGGGTAATGACTCAAAAAGTATCTGGTCAAAGACATGAATACATTCATCACGACTCATCAAATGCAGATTGGAAACAACTTTTTCACATACAATGCCCAAAATCTTAAGGTTTGACTCTACAAATGGCAAACATGGGGGTATTTTTGGTGCAATTCCAGGGCACAAACTAAGTTATTGGATAAGGACTCAAAAAGTATATGGTCCAAGCCATGAATACATTCATCATGACTCATCAAATGCATATTGGAAACAACTTTGTCACACAGAATGCCCACAATGTTGTTGTTTGACTCTACAAATGGCAAACATGGGGGTATTTTTGGTGCAATTCCAGGGCACAAACTAACTTATTGGGTAAGGACTCAAAAAGTATCTGGTCAAAGACATGAATACATTCATCACGACTCATCAAATGCAGATTGGAAACAACTTTTTCACATACAATGCCCAAAATCTTAAGGTTTGACTCTACAAATGGCAAACATGGGGGTATTTTTGGTGCAATTCCAGGGCACAAACTAAGTTATTGGATAAGGACTCAAAACGTATATGGTCCAAGCCATGAATACATTCATCATGACTCATCAAATGCATATTGGAAACAACTTTGTCACACAGAATGCCCACAATGTTGTTGTTTGACTCTACAAATGGCAAACATGGGGGTATTTTTGGTGCTATTCCAGGGCACAAACTAACTTATTGGGTAATGACTCAAAAAGTATCTGGTCCAAGCCATGAATACATTCATCATGACTCATCAAATGCATATTGGGAACAACAACTTTGTCACATACAATGCCCTAAATGTTTTGGTTGGACTCAACAAATGGAAAACATGGGGGTATTTTTGGTGCAATTCCAGGGCAGCACAAACTAAGTTATTGGGTAATGACTCCAAAAGTATCTGGTCCAAGCAATGAATACATTCATCATGACTCATCAAATGCATATTGGGAACAACTTTGTCACACAGAATGCCCTAAATGTTGTGGTTTGACTCTACAAATGGCAAACATGGGGGTATTTTTGGTGCTATTCCAGGGCACAAACTAACTTATTGGGTAATGACTCAAAAAGTATCTGGTCCAAGCCATGAATACATTCATCATGACTCATCAAATGCATATTGGGAACAACTTTGTCACATACAATGCCCTAAATGTTTTGGTTGGACTCAACAAATGGAAAACATGGGGGTATTTTTGGTGCAATTCCAGGGCAGCACAAACTAAGTTATTGGGTAATGACTCAAAAAGTATCCGGTCCAAGCAATGAATACATTCCTCATGACTCATCAAATACATATTGGGAACAACTTTGTCACATACAATGCCCAAAATGTTGTGGTTTGACTCTCCAAATGGCAAACATGGGTGTATTTTTGGTGCAATTCCAGGGCACAAACTAACTTATTGGGTAATGACTCAAAAAGTATCGGGTCCAAGCCATGAATACATTCATCATGACTCATCCAATGCATATTGGGAACAACTGTGGCACATAGAATGACCAAAATCTTAAGGTTTGACTCTACAAATGGCAAACATGGGGGTATTTTTGGTGCAATTCTAGGGCAAAAACTAACTGATTGGGTAATGACTCAAATAGTATCGGGTCCAAGCCATGAATGCATTCATCATGACTCATCAAATGCATATTGGAAACAACTATGACACATAGAATGCCCAAAATCTTAAGGTTTCACTCTCCAACTGACAAACATGAGGGTATTTTTGGTGCAATTCCAGGGCACAAACTAACTTATTGGGTAATGACTCAAAAAGTATCTGGTCCAAGCCATGAATACATTCATCATGACTCATCAAATGCATATTGGGAACAACAACTTTGTCACATACAATGCCCTAAATGTTTTGGTTGGACTCAACAAATGGAAAACATGGGGGTATTTTTGGTGCAATTCCAGGGCAGCACAAACTAAGTTATTGGGTAATGACTCCAAAAGTATCTGGTCCAAGCAATGAATACATTCATCATGACTCATCAAATGCATATTGGGAACAACTTTGTCACACAGAATGCCCTAAATGTTGTGGTTTGACTCTACAAATGGCAAACATGGGGGTATTTTTGGTGCTATTCCAGGGCACAAACTAACTTATTGGGTAATGACTCAAAAAGTATCTGGTCCAAGCCATGAATACATTCATCATGACTCATCAAATGCATATTGGGAACAACTTTGTCACATACAATGCCCTAAATGTTTTGGTTGGACTCAACAAATGGAAAACATGGGGGTATTTTTGGTGCAATTCCAGGGCAGCACAAACTAAGTTATTGGGTAATGACTCCAAAAGTATCTGGTCCAAGCAATGAATACATTCATCATGACTCATCAAATGCATATTGGGAACAACTTTGTCACACAGAATGCCCTAAATGTTGTGGTTTGACTCTACAAATGGCAAACATGGGGGTATTTTTGGTGCTATTCCAGGGCACAAACTAACTTATTGGGTAATGACTCAAAACGTATATGGTCCAAGCCATGAATACATTCATCATGACTCATCAAATGCATATTGGAAACAACTTTGTCACACAGAATGCCCACAATGTTGTTGTTTGACTCTACAAATGGCAAACATGGGGGTATTTTTGGTGCTATTCCAGGGCACAAACTAACTTATTGGGTAATGACTCAAAAAGTATCTGGTCCAAGCCATGAATACATTCATCATGACTCATCAAATGCATATTGGGAACAACAACTTTGTCACATACAATGCCCTAAATGTTTTGGTTGGACTCAACAAATGGAAAACATGGGGGTATTTTTGGTGCAATTCCAGGGCAGCACAAACTAACTTATTGGGTAATGACTCCAAAAGTATCTGGTCCAAGCAATGAATACATTCATCATGACTCATCAAATGCATATTGGGAACAACTTTGTCACACAGAATGCCCTAAATGTTGTGGTTTGACTCTACAAATGGCAAACATGGGGGTATTTTTGGTGCTATTCCAGGGCACAAACTAACTTATTGGGTAATGACTCAAAAAGTATCTGGTCCAAGCCATGAATACATTCATCATGACTCATCAAATGCATATTGGGAACAACTTTGTCACATACAATGCCCTAAATGTTTTGGTTGGACTCAACAAATGGAAAACATGGGGGTATTTTTGGTGCAATTCCAGGGCAGCACAAACTAAGTTATTGGGTAATGACTCAAAAAGTATCCGGTCCAAGCAATGAATACATTCCTCATGACTCATCAAATACATATTGGGAACAACTTTGTCACATACAATGCCCAAAATGTTGTGGTTTGACTCTCCAAATGGCAAACATGGGTGTATTTTTGGTGCAATTCCAGGGCACAAACTAACTTATTGGGTAATGACTCAAAAAGTATCGGGTCCAAGCCATGAATACATTCATCATGACTCATCCAATGCATATTGGGAACAACTGTGGCACATAGAATGACCAAAATCTTAAGGTTTGACTCTACAAATGGCAAACATGGGGGTATTTTTGGTGCAATTCTAGGGCAAAAACTAACTGATTGGGTAATGACTCAAATAGTATCGGGTCCAAGCCATGAATGCATTCATCATGACTCATCCAATGCATATTGGAAACAACTATGACACATAGAATGCCCAAAATCTTAAGGTTTCACTCTCCAACTGACAAACATGAGGGTATTTTTGGTGCAATTCCAGGGCACAAACTAACTTATTGGGTAATGACTCAAAAAGTATCTGGTCCAAGCAATGAATACATTCCTCATGACTCATCAAATACATATTGGGAACAACTTTGTCACACAGAATGCTGTAAATGTTGTGGTTTGACTCTCGAAATGGCAAACATGAGGTTATTTTTGGTGCAATTCTAGGGCACAAACTAACTGATTGGGTAATGACTCCAAAAGTATCCGGTCAAAACTATGAATACATTTATCATGACTCATCAAATGCATATTGGGAACAACTTTGCCACTCAGAATGCCCAAAATGTTGTGGTTTGACTCTCAAAATGGCAAACATGATGAGGGTATTTTTGGTGCAATTCCAGGGCACAAACAGTCTCATTTGGTAATGACTACCAAAGTTTTTGTACCAGGCCATGAATGCATATCACATGACTTACGAAATGCATGTTGGGAACAACTTTTAAATGCATATTGGGAACAACTTTGACACACACAGTACAGACAATGATGTGGTTTGTAGATACAAATGGCACACAAGACAGTACGGTTTGTTAGGTGCAGCAGTCTACGAGATTCTACATGTGACTAGAGGATTGAAATACATAACCTTAGTGTGATCAAATGTTTCCCTTCTGAAAAAATTATGGCGCGGGAGGGGTGGCTTGCACAGGTACGTGCTCTACTGCTACAAATATAACAGCGCGCCCAAAACCAGACAACACACAGAAGATGTTCGGGCAAACAACATAGTACAGAACCCACGGAAAAATTCTACACACAAAACATCGTACACATACTACACGAAACACCGTACACACACACACACACAACACACACAACACACACAACACAAAACACCGTACACAACCCGACAAATTATTAGTACACACACAAAACCACACAAAAAGAAACACATGATTCTTGATCGACACCGTATTCAGAAAATAAAATAAAAAAATATGAATGCTATCGGAAAGACACGACGAAGCAAAAAATCCGAGGGGAAGACCCTTCGAAACAACAAAACCATCCGGCCCGGTGATCATCAAAATACAGGGGACAACAACGGTAAGAAAAGAAGAGTTAAAACAAACACCGCAATTACTAACAAAGTGTGTAACAGTAATACCACAACTATGAACGCATCAAAGGGCAACAGTAAAAAAAATGGTTCCGACAACACAATTTCTACTACTACAAACACGGAAGAACAAAACACCATCAACCAGAGTAACGAACCAGCGCTGACCATTACCAACACAACCACCACTACAGTAACGAACCAACAGAAAGAAGGAACAAAAACCAATGTGGTAGAGAAAACATCTAACGGAGAATGCTACAATTTAGAGGATGTTGCCGAACATGTCATGAAAAATATCCAATATGACAAATTGGCAGAGGAAGTGGCAAAACGCTTACGGAAACAAGAGAGGGAACCACATATAGGGGTGGGAAAGGTAGTAATGGTACCTAAACAAACGGAGGCAACCATGCAGGGAGAGGGGAGTTACAATGCCGGCGACACAAGAGAACGAGCAGTAAGTACAATTACAGACGAATATGGACTTATAATAGACAACGATATGCTTAAGGCTTTGAGTGATATGACTGAAAGAGTGGAGAAGCAGCTAAGGGATTACGTCAAAAAACATTGGTACCCCAACATGAAGTTCCCTATCAATGACAAGGTAACGGCGCTTGTAATAAATAAAGCTGTTGGAGAAAGTGCGGTTATGAAGCCACCAAATATTCCACTTGCGGCATTCTGTTCCTTTTACAGGAAACGAGTAGGGACAGTACTGACTGCATTGAGGCACAACTCACAAACATTAGCGAGAAAAAACTGGATAGGTAAATACAGGTGGGAGAATTGGTTGTTGAAATTAGGATTTTGAGAATCTATTTTTGGTCCGACAACACTAACATGCTGCCCGTTGATACTTATGATACTTCCGTACAGACGATTACAGAAAAGGTCGAGTCCCTATCACATTCCCTGGTACTGTTGCAGTTATTCAAGACACAGAATATGAAAACACAGGTATTTTAAACCCTCAATACAGAACATACAAAGACGCGGAAGATGAAGATTTTTATTATTTTGTTACAAGAATCATGTCGGCAATCAATCCGACAAATTCCAATTTCAAACAACGGAAGGAGAGGCACTTGCTGAGTGATATATCTACTATAGCAGATGAAGCATTTGCATTGGTACTAATCTACAATGAGCATCATGTATGGGTGAACCAGCAGCGGCGAAAGGGTGATGCCACGATTCCGCGACAAAAAAAAAAATTCTGCGATTCAGACAGTGGAAGCAGAAATGGATGGATGGAGGAAGGTCGCGAGTTGTTCAGTGACTTGTGCGACAAAATTGGCGAGATGCGAAAACACCCAGAAACAGGAAGGAAATTGGAAGAAATGATGAGGGACAGATTTAGGAACGAAAGTTCGACAAATTACACCAACAATAAGCAGGGCGATGCAAATATTACTAGTAGCAGCTCCACTAATTGTAGTGGACCAAAAAAGAAAAAGAAAAGAAACGTCTATATTGATCCGGCAATAACAGCATTGATGAATGAAAGTTTATCTATGGGTGAACTAATGTAGAAAATAACAGTACATACATAATACAAAACTACTACTAATCTTGAACTTAATTTTGAGAATATTAGAAATAATGGAGGATTCGTAATACGTCGCAATAGGAATAAATCAAGCATAATAGAATCTACATTTTAAAAAGGGAATATTGTAGTCAAGAAATATAATTCACAACTAGGGGAGCAGAATCGAATTGTTGTTTGGTAGATTAATATTTTGGAATTAATACTGACTCAAGATTTCTTTTTTATTCGTGAATAGAAGTAAGTGTTGTTCGTACAGAATAATAATTCGGTTCTTCTAGAGACTGAAATAAATTATTTTTATTTGAGAGTAGAGTAATGTGCATCACGCGCACAGAAATAGTGCTGAGTTTACATATACCCTTATACGATCGTCGCGAATTTCAGGGTATCCAGAAATATTGCCGTGTTAAAATCACGCACAAAATTTGTGCGCGAGAAGTAAATTCGAACCCCGCGAAACAGTTCTCGGACGCTTTTCTTACCTAGACAAACAAAAAAAATCACTTTTTCTACCTCGCGACAAAAAAAACAATCACTTCATAATCTGCCTTCTTACATCCAACTTATTTGACTAGGGTGTTGGTTCTTGCAATCAACACTCCGTCCGAGAACGTTTGATCCGAAACCTCTTTAACAGAGCCGGAGGATCTGTTGTCAGATATTTTAGTCCGAAATAACAGCCTTGTACTGGAAAAGAAGTAGTTAGCATTGGACAAGAAGGGGAATTGCTGGATAGATAGTAGTGTTCTTGGACTTGATCACCCAAACAAATACGTCTTGAAAGAAGCAATAACCCGGCATCGTCCCTTGCCTCTATATCAACAGGAACAAGATACTGTTTTTCGTGACGTAGGAGTAAGAAGTAATCTACGGCAGCAGCAGCAACAACAATTTCATCGGGACGATTGTCGGAATGTCGGAACGTCGGAACGTCATAACGTCGGAACAAGCAAAGGTAAGAATGAGAGAGATACTAGGCATCAGCAACGGCAACGGCAATTGATTTGATTGGTCTTCCACTCCACCGGCATTACTGATAATGTATTTCCTCTCTGTTTTTCTTCTTATTTTCATAGGACCGGATCGGAAGCAACTAATCAAAACCATCGAAGCAACCATCAAATCGGAAGCAACAAATCTTCCCCGATAGGTGCAAATCGGAAGCAACTAATCAAAACCATCGAAGCAACCATCGAATCGGAAGCAACGAATCTTCCCCTGTAGGTGCGAATTGGAAGCAACAAATCGAAACCATCGAAGCAACCATTGATTAGGAAGCAACGAATCTTCCCCTGTAGGTGCGCTGAATTTTCCCTAATTGGTGATAATTACGAATCGATCGGCATGTGCATTATCATATTATTCTGTTGTTATTATTTACTCTATGTAGTACATCAATAGATACTCACCCCTTTTGTTACGATCCAGGGTTGTTGGTCGCAACAGCCACCGCTACCGCCTCGTGCACCTCGTCTGATAACTGTCACGCGACCCCACGCGACCCCTCGCAAGCCCTATTTTCAGAAAATCGACCCTGCGTTTGTTATGCGCAAGGGTATTTTTTTAAATTCACAAATTTTGTGGTAAAGATTTTCGACCCCCCTCAGGTTGCGACCAAAATTCTCCCCGAAGACTCAAAATGTCCATTGATCTCTCCATTTTGACTAAATTGATTTAAAAAATCTACTTTTCACTACCACACTTTCTAACCTTAACCCAAGATATGAAATA
Organism: Pseudo-nitzschia multiseries; assembly: GCA_037355745.1. Classification (NCBI taxonomy): domain Eukaryota; phylum Bacillariophyta; class Bacillariophyceae; order Bacillariales; family Bacillariaceae; genus Pseudo-nitzschia; species Pseudo-nitzschia multiseries. Next base: position 7,908,564 of record CM074784.1, read on the forward strand.
AAATCAGTTTCAGAAGTGTTAGTTTGCTACGTTTCCGCGTTGTTTTTTACGGTATGTCACGTCGTGTCTTCTTTCATACCATCGTGCCTTTTAATGCTCGCTTCGATAGCATCATGCTCGTCTTAACGAATTTTTGTAGAACTCTACAGCACTAACTTCCTCCTACACGATTTCACCACCATTCTTTCTTTTATTTTGTTTCCAAACATACTTTATTCTTAGATATGTGTCTGGGTGTATTATGATAGTACTAGTAGTAGTAGTAATGTAGGTATGATAGTATCGATTTCTGTTTGAGTTGTGAAACAATTTTTTGTACAATTCATGTCAACAATCATGGAACGGCGTTTCAGAATTCAGTAACCGGAACGGCGTTTCATGCTTTTGTGTTCGAATCATGTTTAAATTTGAAATCTCGGTGCCAAACAAATTCCTAACCTTAACCCAAGATATGCAATAAAATTATTTTCCGAAGTGTTTGTTTGCTACTTCGTACTAGTACTATGTTTCTGCCTTGTTTCTATGTCACGACGTTTCTTTTTTCATACCATCATGCCTTTTCATGCTCGATTCGATAGCATCATGCTCATTTTCATCATTCAACACCCCCATCGAAACCATTTCTCCCCCTCCCTTCTTCCATTAGAATAACATGTCACGACCTAGTAAAAATCGCCATCACTTCAAGAGTGGTTGTTATACCAAAATTCCCAAATCATTTATATGTTGTAGCTGCATGTCCTGTAAGGGCAAATCAAAGACATTCATCGGAAGCAGACAAGATTCGTCTACACACAAATCATACCGATATGTATCACGAGGCCTTTCACGTCACCTTGATTCAATAGCTTTTTGCCGTGATTTCTATTTAAAGCATAACCTAATGGAATTTTCATCATCTGCCAAAGAAGAAACCACTAGTACAGTTCGTCATTCACCTACACAATATGGCCTGACATTGACGGAGAATGGTCCAATCGTTCCTTCCGCTTCTGTTGCTGCCGCTCACACTAACAAGGCATCCTCAAACGAAACGTTCAACTCTGTTCTAAACAGTCAGGTAGTACACAACTTATTTGTTCCACCAATGGATAGAAATGTAATGCAATCACAGTTGTTTCCTTCAGAAGACAACAGCAACAACGATGACATGGTTATTCATGAAGAAATTTGCCTTCCTATTCAGAACGATAATGGTATGGATGCTTCGGAACCCACCGCATCCCAACCAAACATCAATGAAAAAGAGGAATTGATCCGATCTCATCTTTCTTTTTCACCTACCAATAGGCTCATTGCTGAAATAAAGCTCATGAATCTAATGACGAAACACAAGTTACCTCTAAACACATTCAAATCTATTTTTCAATGGGCAAACGAATGTCAATCTATTCATGGTGTTGACTTTAGCTCTATCTACCCCCGCCATCGAGAAGCCATATTTAGTGAAATCAAGTCCAATTTGGGTATTTCAGAGACCAAGTTCGAGCCACACATAATTAACTGGTTACCTTGTAATTTACCCACCCAAATATTTGTTCGATCCTTCCCAGACGCACTTCATTCCCTTCTGACCAATAAGGAGTTGATGCAAGAAACCAATTTGTCTTTTCCGAATGTCGAGACTCCTCTTTCACCCAAAAACAACCCACCACTCACCAATGAAACATACATAACAGAACTACACCACGGCTCTTGGTGGACGGAATCGTGGAAGCAGATCTGCAATGAAAATGATGAAATCCTTGTTCCGATCATTTTCTACATGGATGGAATCAGCTTGGATGCACATGGTCGTCTGTCACTCACTCCTCTCAACATGACTCTTGGTATTTTCAATACTGAAGCAAGAAAACGACCTGACGCTTGGACTACAATTTATTTTCATCCCGACACTGAAATTGAGAGCATAAGACACACGAAAAAAAACACGGCGAAAGATAATATTCAAAATCTACACACCGCGCTTGCATCGGCTTTGCAATCTTTCAAGGAAGTATGTGAAATGCAGGGCGGGTTGGAGTGGGATTATCTTCCGTATGCAGGAAAAGTGTTCAAAGTGAAAATGAAATTTGCAATTGCCTATGTTGTTGGGGATACAGAACTTCATGACAAACTATGTGGAAAGTATGGATCCTACACGCAAAAGGTGAAGAAATTGTGCCGACATTGTACATGTCCTACACGTGTCATCCATAAACCAAAAGCCCAAGTGGAGGAACTGACTCGTCTCTGGGTTCCAGAAGATTTTGATTCCCCCCCAAACAATTCTGCATGGGAACACCTGGAGTACTTCAAAAGCATTTCGCACCATCCCATAAAAAATGCTTTTCACAGCCTCAATTTTGGTAGTAATGTCAACAACATTCACTTTGCTACTCCCGGTGAGTGTTTGCATATGCATCAACTGGGTGTAGCACGTCGGGCAGTAGAATCACTCGATTCATTGTTAAAAGGTAGTCCTAAGTGTTGGTATGCCCCTGATTTAAACACGAATGGCACATCAGCTACTATTGGTTCACTTGCGCAGTTATACGGTGCTCTTTTGTCAAGGCAATCGGACAGAGATTTCCCCAGAACCAAGTTTTCCAGTCAGCTTCTCTCCATTACCAAAAAGGAGGGTAATGATTATTCGGGAATGCTCATTTCCATTCTGATCACCCTTTGTTCTGATGTGGCAATAAACATCATCAAGGACGCGACATTTATTCAGAAACAAGTAGAGGTAATTCAACTGATACTGTCCATGGAAGAATTCTTGAAGCATGGGAATATACCCATTTCTGGATTGGAAAATCTCCCCAAGATGATAATCCATTTTATCAATTGTATTAATTCGACCTGCCTCAGAGAGGGAATGGGTACGAAACTGATCAAAAACCATCTATACTTTCACCTTGTTGAGTACATTAAACTTTGGGGACTTCCATGCGGATGGGATTCTTCTTATTCGGAATCACACCACAAAACTGAAATCAAAGCACTCTCGAAGAACACTCAACAGAATGCTTCCACATTGATAATGCAAACGGCAAAGCGACAGGAAGAAAAAATGCTGTTACGAGTAGCTACTTCCAAGTTTAATTTAGTGACGGCAGAAGATGTTTTTGGTAATCAAGTCCCTCCCGAAGTTTCTGGTTCAAAATTTCACGTTTTCATCAACGACGATGGGGCAAGTACTATGAGATGGGTTAGGTCATCGAACAAAACAAAACCCTATATTTCTCCCATCGTGTTGTCTTTTGTATGTCAGAATGTGCTTCCACTTTTGGAGGACTCTACGTTTGTGAAAGGATTTACTGAACATAACAGGTTTGATGAATGCACACAGCAAAATTACTTGTTTCGGAGCCACCCTTCATATCGTTCCGATGGTGGCCAACTAAACTCTGTCTGGTATGATTGGGCCTTGTTTGATGTCAACGCATGTGAAATACCCTGCCATATTATGTGTTTCCTTGAACTCTACAATCTGAAGCAGCCTTACTCATTTGTTTCTGAGTACGAAATTGCCAACGAAGGCATTTATGCAGTAGTGACCAAGTTTAAATCCACTCCACTACCAACAGCTTCGTCGTTTGTGACGAGAGGTGAAGTAGACGACAATTCCCTGTTCTTATTTCATGTCGACAGCATACTTTCCGATGTAGCAGTTGTCCCAGAACTTGATGCAATTGGTACGTTGCAATCAAACTCATATCTAGTTGTCTCTAATCGAAGGGCTTGGCTGGATGTATTCCACAAGACAACGTCATCTTTGCCTAATGAAGAGGCACTCTACTCCCAATGCACTATTGTTGAAGAGGACAGCGACAATAATGATAATGCTACTAATTCAGGTGATGATTGTTCAATGTCATCGAACGATGATGACAATAGTGAGGTCCTCTCTGATACATCCAATACTTAATTGTTTTCCTACTACAATATCCATAATAACTTAGTATTAGTAAAGACTTTAATGCTCCTCCATATTGATCGTAACATATTTCTTGTACGTTTCGATTGATAGCTACTCCAAAATGATTGCACAATGTCGCAGGAAAACAAACGAAGTGAATGGAACGTCTAACTTTAAATTCTTCTTTAATATATTATAGAGGATCAGCTCTTAGCACAGTTTTTGTCGATACATAGGCGCTCATAATATAACAGCCTTCGTATTTTGGATTCAAACAGCTATGTAATACTAATGGATTGAACAATAGAGTATCGCCTGACCTCAATGGAACTTTCACTTTATACGTTGGGAACACAAAGTAATAAATCACCTCGGCATCACTTACATGTTTTGGAGCAATAACCGTCAGCCTTGTATAGAACATATCGGCATCAGTATGGCATTTCGAGTGATAATCCTTTCCAATAGAAAAGGCTGTTACGTGATGACCGATTGCATTCAGTGTTGTACGACTAACAACCTCATTCATCGCAGTTGTTTCAAGTTTGATCCATTTTTCCATTGGACTTAAACAAAGCTGCATTTCCTTCACAATGTGTAGGGCTGTCTCTTCAAGGTTTTCTTTTGTTGTCGTGTCCACGTCATTTTTGAAAACATACACACCATTTCCCAAATTCAATCGATTTGGTCTCATCCCAACAATAGCATATCCATTGTTGACACTGTCACATTTGTATTCTTGTCCTATTTTGGGTTTAGCTTTGACAATTTTCCCAGCGAACCTTCTTGTATTTTCTATATTTTCTTTGGTACCCAACTGTTCTTTTGCAAACTGTCTGGAAGCTTTCGCAAAGATTTTCAATGATGGTTCTGATTCTGCGAACGCTAAAAGAACCTTATCGTAGTTACTATGAAAAGAATTCACCGTGTAACGCGTACTGTACGAAAAGTCATAAGGACAAATAACCTTATTCGTAAGGTTATTTAACTTGAGTGAATAATCGTCGGCGTTTCCATGTGGTTTGTCTCTTTACCAAATTTCCCCATCAGCTCACTCTTTGAAGAATTAACAACTCTAAAACACTATCATGCCCTAAAACCTCCGTACAACCTAGTACTAATTCTACGTAATAAGGTACAAGCAATGTGATATTCCAATGAGAATATCACGGCGAATTATACGGTAAAAAGACCGATCGAAGATGGTTTTGCGTGTGTTTTGCGTCTTATTTATGTGTGCTTTGTATGCTAAGAATTACACGGTAATATGCCGTATAACCGACACGATGGTTTGACGATACGATGAGTAATTAACCTGTCGTCCGCTAAGGCCGAATGAACTGTAACAATGATTACTCTTGCTCACTAAATCAATTGATCGTAAGACCGATTGCATTTGCGTTTGTTTGTTACGACACACTTTTTCTAGTTTATCAGACCGACAGCACTCTACGAGCTGTGGAGGACGAATGGCGTTTCCATCGAAACGCAGTTGAGCTCGAAGACTAATCCGGACTAGCCTGATCAGCTACCGGCATCAACCCTCAAGGATGTAAAAGAGGCAATTGCCTGTGGAGCCCTGGAATAGACCAACACCAGGGCGGTCTCCCTGAAAGAAGAGACCAAAGAATCGAACCGAGGTGGTGGCTCCACCGGGTTTCGAGATCCAGAAAAAACAGGCAAGGGAAAAGAAGCTGGACGGCTCAGTCGAAAGGGCCGCCCAGGTTGGCATCAGTTGAAAGGAATCAATATCCAATCTGAGAACACTGATCTTTCACTGAAAACAAGAATGACGCGAGCTAGAAGATTGAGCCGCAAGTATTCTGTGGTGGAAAACAAAGACCGGAATGAACAGATTGCAAAGAGCATCTGCCCGCAAGAAGGAACAGATTGCAAAGAGCATCTGGCACGAAAACGAAAATCCAAAGATATGAGAACACCAATCCCCGAAGATCGGAAAGATCCAAAAATGAAAAGGAGAACACTAAATCCTCAAGAAACAATCTTTCAATCTTTCACCACAGAAATACAGAATGAGCAAAAAATCCCAAGAAAGGATAGGAAAGCTCACAATCTTAATTTGCAACAAAAGCAAAAGCTCACACAAATACAGACAACCGGAACGAAAATTCGATCCGAACAAAAGTATACAAACCAGATCGAAAATTCGATCCGGATAAATACAAATCACTCGGCAGTCACAAACGATTAATACCCATCTCTCACATCCAACCCTCGATTCTTACACTCCTCCACCACATACCACCATCGATTGAATATTCAATATTCCATCGAATATCATCTATCGAATACTCCGAATAATCCGAAAACTCTCTTCAAAGTGACCATCCGACCATTAGAATACACAATTCACCACCATGGTACGAACTAGAGCGGACGGCGACATGGAAGAAACAAAAATGGAAGTGGATGAGGACGATCCACAGAATTCTAATGAAAACAATGGAAGAGGTATGCAAGAAAAGGAAGATTTGGAAGATAAAATCATGGAAGTCATGGAAAGGGCCTTTGAGGACCCAGAAACAAACTCAACCATGAAGAGAATCATCGACCAAGAAATAAAGAAGAGAGTCAGGGCAATGAGAGATGCAGAAAGAAGGGGTGTGAATCCAGATGACGCGGATAGTGAAAATGAAGAGGACGGACGAAATGATGCTGACCAAAATGCAGAGAACGCAAGAGCTGAACGACTGGGAAGAAGGTCGTCCCAACCCAGGATAAAAATCAGGGGTTTCAACAATGGTAGATTTCTGAACCCAGAACAGCTTGCTTTCAGGAGCAGCCTAATGGATTTTGGTATCAACTATGAATCAGCTGAAGAAATTATGAGGGGAGGGATGTCTAATATTCGTGAAATTACAGACCTCAACAAGGAAAGCATTAAATCATTCATGCATGGATTGAAATCTATCAGTCCGGACTGTCCTAATCCAAAAAGTATCCATTATGGTAACAGCTTATCATCAAGGCTCCTAACTTGGGCAAATTGGGCCCGGTATCAACCATTGATTGGAGTCAAGCCAAGGGCTATCGACTGGAACGCAAACCCAAACAACCTGGAACTGCAGCAATTCAGAATCAAGATGATGGAATCAAGTGTGAAATCACAGGAAAAGGCAACTCCACCCGAGCTAAAGGATCTCACAAAATTCAGGGAATGGGAGGAAGGCTTCCGACAAAACCTGAGATACAGATTCAACTCCGAGGGATTTCCAATCTTGTATGTCATAAGACCCCAAGAAAAGGAAGAAGTTACTGACGAAGCCAGGGCTGGAACAGTTGGGCAAAGTACAACAGATACTTATCCAACTTGGAGTGATTACAATGAAAGATGTGGCGTTCTGTCAGGCCACCAGTACGATGAGGACAACAACGTCGTCTGGAGGTTGCTGTGTGATGCAACAAGAAAAGGTCCTGGTTGGGAATATGTGGCACATTTCCAAAACACTGCACTGAATTCTGGTAATGCCAGAAATGCTTTCATTTCTCTCATGCAACATGCTTACACTGATACCAATATCACTATGGTTCTGAATAAGACATATCAAGATATGAAAGATTCACACTACACTGGAGATTCCAAGGGTTATGACTGGAACAAGCACAAGCGAAATTGGACTGCTTTTCATGGGACAATTCTGAGATTTGAAAAGAATCATAACGAAAGAAGATTTGTTTGGGATTTTATCAATTCAATCAGTGATGAGCGACTTGATGCTGCAAAAGTAGATGCAATTGATGAGAGCAAAGACTATCGTGACAACTTCAATGAATGTTTGATTCTATTCACCAATCGTCTTGGATTGAAAAAGCTTGCAACCGGGAAGAGTAAAAGAGGTTCCAGAAGTTTGTATTCTATGGGCACAACCAGCAACAAAAAGCAAAAGACAACTGGAACCTTTACAGGAAAAGTTGAGTGCAAGCCTTACCCAACAAGTGTTTATAAAACAATGTCAAAAGAACAGCGCCAGGAGCTTTACCAGATGAGACAGGCTAAAAAGAAAAGAAATCTCAAGGCTGCTGAGACTAAAAAGAAAGAAACTGAAAATGAAGGCGCGGGTGACAGTTTTGGATCAAAATCTAAGAAATGACATAATAACCGGACACTATCACTAGAACACAAATTGTTAAAAATGGTGAGCCGGTCATTATACCAGATGAATGTCCCTGTAGGTTTTGATGATGGGGAAAATGAAGAAGGATATTGTGAGTTAGACTCACATGCAGATACTACCGCAGCAGGAAGCAATATGGTATTGCTGAATCCTGACCAAATCACAACACACGTTGATGTTGCACCTTTTTCTGAAGAATACAAGCCCATCAAGAAAATCCCCATTGGAAGCTGTGCGACTGCATGGACGAATCCAACATCAGGCCAAGTATATATCATAGTGTTCCATCAAGCACTGTACTTTGGGGACAAATTGAAAAACAGCTTGATATGCCCAAATCAAGTGAGGGACTGCAATTTCAACTCTGTTGAAGAGACACCTCGCCAATTTGATCCAAGATCCAAGCATGGAATTACAATTCAAACTCCACTGGAGGATGATGATCCGAAGAAAGTTTTTATCAAACTGAGTATGAGAAACGTGATCTCATATTTCCCCACAAGAAAGCCCACAAGAATTGAGCTTGACGAATGTCAACATTTGATAGCAACAAATGATACCCCTGGGATCCACATTCACTGAAGTTCAGGATGGCCGAGCTAGCCATTGACAATGGAGATCCAATTTCAGGGGACCAATTCAGCCTTCAAGCTATGTCGACCGAAGAGGACCAAGCAATGGAGGAAAGTTCTGTTGTAACAGAACCTGCTAGTAATGTTACAAATAAACTTCCCAAGACCAGCTTAGGAAAAGAACGGCATCCAAGTGTCATGCAGCAATGCAAACTGATGAGGGTCCATCAAGTATCCACAAGGAGAATGCTAACTGAATGCCAGATTGCAACAAATCACAAGCCCACCAAGGACTGAAGACATTCATTCATGAAATTGGAATTCCAGAGCATTTGATTTCTGATGGTGCGCCAGAACAAGGATCCCCAAGAACCTACAAAACACACTGGAATTCAATTGTAAAGCGCAACCATATCCATCAGACATTCATCCAGCCGCATTGCCCATTCCAAAATCGGGCAGAACAAGCAATTGGCCATCTTGGTAGTGCAATCACAACCAAGTCTGCAAAGAAGAAGTCACCGAGAAGATTATGGTCATTTTGTGGTGAACTATGTGCTAATATCAGGCAGCGAACAGCCTCCAACAACCCTTCTTCAATGGGGAGAACCCCATTTGAATTGGTCCATGGCTATAGACCGGATATTACATTATATACTTCATCAGAATGGTATGATTTTGTGTTTTATTATGAAAAAGGTGATTCTTCCACCCGAGGTGTTGAAAGGCTGGCGCGATGGTTGGGTCCCTGTGGAAATAGGGTAGGTGGGGGGGATTGTTTTTGGCTACTGCCCGAGTCGGCAATACCAATATCTACAAATTCAATAAGACCCGTCAAGGAATTTGAATGGCGGGACAGAGATATCCTCAGAAGAATGGAAGCAATTGACAAATCAATTGAATCCAAGATTGGAGATGAAGTAAAGGATAGCGCATCATTCTTCCAGGAAAACTACCCAGAGCCCCAAATAGAGCTATTTGAGAATCAACCAGTAGAAACACCGGATATGAAACTTGAAATGGCTGAGCCAGAAGCATCGGTAGAAGATGTTGATGAACCAGATGAATATCTGGGAAATGAAGTAATCATTGAAAGAGGTGATGAAAGACTCAGGTGCGTTGTCAAGGACAGGGTTCGCGACTTGCAAAACAGACCAATAGGAATCAGAAATGAGAATCCCATACTAGACACGAGGCTGTATAAATTGCAACTACCTGATGGCACCATGGAGGAATACACGGCAAATATTGTTGCAGAAAGTCTATACAGCTCTGTTGATGATGACGGGAGGATGTTCACTCTACTAGATGAGCTCATTGACCACGAATGCGACAACACTGCACTAACTGATGATGAAGCCACGACCATAGCAAAAAATGGCAGGAAAACCCATAAGCCGACAACTAGGGGTTGGAGAATTCTTGCCAGTTGGAAGGATGGCACTGAATCATGGTGTAAGTTAAGTGATGTGAAAGAATCATTTCCAGTGCAATTAGCCGAGTATGCAGTTAACAATAATCTTGAAAAATCACCAGCTTTCAGATGGTGGGTGCACAAAATTTTGAGGAGGAAGGATCGAATCCTTAAAGCGGCCAAAACAGCAAAGTATTGGTTGAAGACTCACAAATATGGAGTTGAATTGCCACATTCAATCAAACAAGCGCTGGCTATTGATAAGAAAACAGGGACCGACCACTGGGAAAGAGCAATTCATAAGGAAATGACAAATAATATCGTCCGAGAACTGTTTCTCTACCCCCCGCGGGCTATCGCGCGGTATTTTTAAAATTCTCGACCCTATTTTTAAAATTTCCTATCTTTTTAGGTCGCGTGTCTACTAAAAAACCTCGCGCGTCGCACACCTTTACTTTCGAGACAATATCTCGTCACTCCTCAAACAAAATAGCTATTTTAGGGTTAAGGATATCATATTCTTTTCGTGTCAAGCACTATTTTGTGTACAACTTATGCACGAATGACTATTTTTATCTTCTCAACTTTTCTGTTGACTGTACTGTGCACTACTAAACATATTGTACGAGGAATTTTGCAATCATCACTAAGTAGTAATGCATTTACTTCACGGACAATTTTTGCAAAAGCAACAGCAACAGCGAAGAGCGAGAGCAACAGCAGCAGCAACAACAACTAGCGAGAGCAACAGCAGCAGCAACAACAACTAGCAAGAGCAAGAGCAACAGCAACAACAACTAGCGAGAGCAACAGCAAAAGCGGCTAGCGAGAGCAACAGCAACAGCAACAGCGACCAGCGAGAGCAACGGCAACAGCAACAGCAACAGCGAGAGCAACAGCAACAGCAACAGCGACTAGCGACTAGCGACTAGCGAAAGCAACAGCAGCAGCAGCAGCAGCAGCGAGAGCGAGAGCGAATAGCGAGATCAACACCAGCGACTAGCGAGAGCAACAGCGAATCCACTCCTACTCATCCAACAGATTTGTCTCCTCCTCCTCCAACAACAACAACAACAACAACAACAACAACAACGGGGATTCGTCTCCTCCTCCTCCAACAACAACAACAACAACAGGGATTCGTCTCCTCCTCCAACAACAACAACGGGGACTCGTCTCCTCCTCCAACAACAACGGCAATTCGTCTCCTCCATCCAGCAGCGAATCCGCTCCCCTCATCTAACAGAGCAGCGATTTGTCTCCTCCCCCAAGAGCAGGATTCGTCTCCTCCTCCTCCTCCTCCTCCTCCAACAACAACAACAACAGCAACAACAACGGCAATTCGTCTCCTCCATCCAGTAGCGAATCCGAATCCGCTCCCCTCATCCAACAGAGCAGCGAGGATTCGTCTCCCCCCCCCATAGCAGGATTCGTCTCCTCCTCCTCCAACAACAACAACAACAACAACAACAACGGGGATTCGTCTCCTACTCCTCCTCCAACAATAACAACAACAGGGATTCGTCTCCTCCTCCTCCTCCTCCAACAACAACAACAGCGATTCGCCTCCTCCTCCTCCTCCAACAACAACAACAACAACAACAGGGATTCGTCTCCTCCATCCAGCAGCGAATCCGAATCCGCTCCCCTCATCCAACAGAGCAGCGATTCGTCTCCTCCCCCAAGAGCAGGGTTCGTCTCCTCTTCCTCCAACAACAACAACAACAACAACAACAACAGGGGTTCGTCTCCTCCTCCTCCTACAACAACAACAACAACGGCGATTCGTCTCTTCCTCCAACAACAACAACAACAACAACAACAGGGATTCGTTTCCTTCTCCTTCTCCTTCTCCAACAACAACGGCGATTCGTCTCCTCCATCTAGCAGCGAATCCGAATCCGCTCATCCAACAGAGCAGCGATTTGTCTCCTCCCCCAAGAGCAGGATTCATCTCCTTCTCCTCCAACAAAAACAACAACGGCGATTTGTCTCCTCCTCCTCCTCCTCCAACAACAACAACAATGGCGATTCGTCTCCTCCTCCAACAACAACAGGGATTCGTCTCCTCCTCCAACAACAACAACGATTCGTCTCCTCCATCCAGCAGCAAATCCGAATCCGCCCCCCTCATCCAACAGAGCAGCGATTTGTCTCCTCCTCCTCCAACAGCAACAACAACAACGGGGATTCGTCTCCTCCTCCAGCAACAACAACGATTCGTCTCCTCCATCCAGCAGCGAATCCGAATCCGCCCCCCTCATCCAACAGAGCAGCGATTTGTCTCCTCCTCCTCCAACAGCAACAACAACAACAACAACAACAACAACGGGGATTCGTCTCCTCCTCCAACAACAACAACAGCAATTCGTCTCCTCCATCCAGCAGCAAATCCGCTCCCCTCATCCAACAGAGCAGCGATTCGTCTCCTCCATCCAGCAGCGAATCCGCTCCCCTCATCCAACAGAGCAGCGATTTGTCTCCTCCTCCTCCAACAACAACAACGGGGATTTGTCTCATCCTCCAACAACAACAACGACAATTCGTCTCCTCCAACAACAACAACAGGGATTCGTTTCCTCCTCCAACAACAACGGCGATTCGTCTCCTCCAACAACAGCAATGGGGATTTGTCTCCTCCTCCAACAACAACGGCCATTCGTCTCCTCCAACAACAACAATGGGGATTTGTCTCCTCCTCCAACAACAACGGCGATTCGTCTCCTCCGTCCAGCATCCAGGAATTGCCGACGTTGGTGGAGCGCCGGTGGAGGAGGAGGAGCGTTTCGATGATTCGTTGCAGAGCGCCGGTGGAGGAGCGTTTCCGTGATTCCTTGCAGAGCGCCGGTGGAGGAGGAGCGTTTCCGTGATTCGCAGCCGAGCGCCGGTGGAGGAGGAGGAGCGTTTCGCTGATTCGTTGCCGCTTGCCGGTGGAGGAGGATCGCTTCGCTGATTCGTTGCCGCTTGAGGGTGGAGGAGGAGGAGGAGCGTTTCGCTGATTCGTTGCCGCTTGCCGGTGGAGGAGGAGCGTTTCGCTGATTCGTTGCCGCTTGCCGTTGGAGGAGGAGGAGGATCGTTTCCCTGATTCGTTGCCGCTTGCCGTTGGAGGAGGAGGAGGAGCGTTTCCCTGATTCGTTGCCGCTTGCCGGTGGAGGAGGAGCGTTTCGGTGATTCGTTGCCGCTTGCCGGTGGAGGAGGAGGACCGATTCAATGCCGAAGATTTGGTGTTGGAGCGATTGGTGTTGCAGATCGATTCGTGATTCGCTGCCGAGCGCGGCCGCTTCCTGTCTATTCAACGATTGGTGTTGGTTCAATTCGTGTTGCAGATCGATTGGTGTTGCGGATTGATTGGTGTTGCGTATCGATTGGTGTTGCGCCGGTGGAGGAGGAGGAGGAGCGTTTCGGTGATTCGTTGCCGCTTGCCGGTGGAGGAGGAGCGTTTCGGTGATTCGTTGCCGCTTGCCGGTGGAGGAGGAGCGTTTCGATGATTTGTTGCCAAGCGCCGGTAAAGGAGGAGGAGTAGCGTTTCGCCGGTCGTGTTGGAGGAAGGACCGAAGGAATGTTCTTGCTGCCGCTTGCTGCTGTTGCTCTCGCTGCCGCTTGCTGTCGAATCGATGAGTCGTTGCCGTTGTTGTTTCCAACTGAGCCTATTCAAATAGATGATATGATAATTGAACAAAATGGGTGAGTATCTATTGATGTACTACATAAAGTAAATAATAAGAACAATAATATAATGTACACGCCGACCAATTCGTAATTATCACCAACCAGGAAAATTCCCCGCACCTACAGGGAAAAAGACTAAAGATTTGCCGACGGATCCGTTGTTTCCCCCCCTTCGATCTTCCGGCGATCGTTGTTGATTCCAATCCAATTCGATGCCGACGATTTGATGACGACGATTCGTACGATTTGATGCCGACGATTCGTTGCGATGGTTGCTTCCGATTCGATGGTTGCTTCTGATTCCGATTAGATTCGTTGCTTCCGATTCGATGGTTGCTTCGATGGTTTCGATTAGTTGCTTCCGATCCGGTCCTATGAAAATAAGAAGAAAAACAGATAGGAAATACATTATCAGTAATGCCGGTGGAGTGGAAGACCAATCAAATCAATTGCCGTTGCCGTTGCCGTTGCCGATGCCTAGTATCTCTCTCATTCTTACCTTTGCTTGTTCCGACGTTCCGACGTTCCGACGTTCCGACGTCCCGACGTTCCGACAACCGTCCCGATGAAATTGTAGTTGCTGCCGTAGAATACTTCTTACTCTATGTCACGAAAAACAGTACCTTGTTCCTGTTGATATAATTGCAAGGGACAAAGCCAGTTCATTAATTTCAAGACGTATATGTAAGGCTGCAGTCCAAACAATATCTATCCAGCAAATCCCCTTCTCGTCAAATGCTAACTACTTCTTTTCCAGTACAAGGCTGTTATTTCGGACTAAAATATCTGACAACAGATCCTCCGGCTCAAAAGAGGTTTTGGATCAAACGTTCTCGGACGGAGTGTTGATTACAAGAACCAACACCCTAGTCAAATAAGTCGGATGTAAGAAGGCAGATTATGAAGTGATGTTTTTTTGTTGCGAGGTAGATTGTTTTTTTTGTTGCGAGGTAGAAAAAGTGATTTTTTTTGTCGCAAGGTAGAAAAAGTGATCTTTTTTGTTTGTCACGAGGTAAGAAAAGTTTATTAGTGTTTGTGTGGGAAAGCTTTTTTTTTTTTGTCGCGAGGTAAAAAAAATCATACATCCTGTACAATTCTACAGGATTTGGTACTAGTGTTGATTTCTAGACTACTGTAGAATTCTACACGTTTTTTGTACTAGATAATTCTATCTCGTACGTACGTACGAAAAAAATCAATCTCGTACGGTACATACGAAAAGAATTCGAAAAAGAATCTCGTACGTACGACGTTCGAAAAAGAATCTCCTACATACTAGATTGTACGGTATGTATGTACGTTCAAAAAATAATCTCGTACGTACGATGTTCGAAAAAGAATCTCGTACATACTAGATTGTACGGTATGTATGTACGTTCGAAAAAGAATCTCGTACGTACGACGTTCGAAAAAGAGTCTCGTACATACGAGATTGTACGGTATGTATGTACGTTCGAAAAAGAATGTCGTACGTACGTTCGAAAAAGACAGATATAGACTCGTGCACGTCTTGGTACTAGATAATTTTCGGCAGGGGTAAAGAACTTGCGAGAAGTCCACATAAAAGACCCAATAATTACTGAATTTTCTAACATTATGTAACCCTAACCATATTCGAAACAACTTTTCCACACAGAACGCCAAAATCTTAAGGTTTGACTCTACAAATGGCAAACATGGGGGTATTTTGGGTGCAATTCCAGGGCACAAAAAAACTTATTTGGTAATGACTCCAAAAGTATCCGGTCCAAGCAATGAATACATTCATCATGACTCATTAAATGCATATTGGGAACAACTTTGTCACATAGAATGACCAAAATCTTTAGGTTTGACTCTACAAATGGCAATCATGGGGGTATTTTTGGTGCAATTGTAGGGCAAAAACTGAGTAATTGGGTAATGACTACAACAATATCTGGTCCAAGCCAGGAATACATTCATCATGACTATTCCAATGCATATTTGGAACAACTTTGTCACATAGAATGCCCAAAATATTAAGGTTTGACTCTACAAATGGCAATCATGGGGGTATTTTTGGTGCAATTCCAGGGCACAAAGTTACTTATTGGGTAAGGACTCAAAAAGTATCTGGTCCAAGCCATGAATACATTCATCATGACTCTTCCAATACATATTGGGAACAACTTTGTCACATCGAATGACCAAAATCTTAAGGTTTGACTCTCCAAATTGCAATCATGGGGGTATTTTTGGTGCAATTCCAGGGCACAAACTAACTTAGCGGGTAATGACTCCAAAAGTATCCGGTCAAAGCAATGAAAACATTCATCATGACTCATTAAATGCATATTGGGAACAACTTTGTCACATCGAATGCCCAAAATCTTAATGTTTGACTCTCGAAATGGCAATCATGGGTGTATTTTTGGTGCAATTCTAGCGCACAAACTGAGTTCTTGGGTAATGACTACAACAATATCGGGTCCTAGTCACGACTGCATTCATCATGACTCATCCAATTCAATATGGGGAACAACTTCGTCACATAGAATGCCCGAAACCGTAAGGTTTGACTCTACAAATGGCAACCATGGGGGTATTTTTGGTGCAATTCTAGGGCACAAACTGAGTTATTGGGTAAGGACTCAAAAAGTATCTGGTCCAAGCAATGAATACATTCATTATGACTCATCCAATACATATTGGGAACAACTTTGTCACATCGAATGCCCAAAATCGTAAGGTTTGACTCTCTAAATGGCAAACATGGGGGTATTTTTGGTGCAATTCTGGGGCACAAACTAACTTATTGGGTAATGACACAAAAAGTATCCGGTCCAAGCAAGGAATACATTCATGAGGACTCATTAAATGCATATTGGGAACAACTTTGTCACATAGAATCCCCAAAATATTAAGGTTTGACTCTACAAATGGCAATCATGGGGGTATTTTTGGTGCAATTCTAGGGCACAAACTAACTTATTGGATAATGACTCAAAAAGTATCGGGTCCAAGCCATGAATACATTCATCATGACTCATCCGATGCATATTGGAAACAACTTTGTCACATAGAATGCCCAAAATCTTAAGGTTTCACTCTACAAATGGCAAACATGGGGGTATTTTTGGGGCAATTCCAGGGCACAAAGTAACTTATTGGGGAAGGACTCAAAAAGTATCTGGTCTAAGCCATGAATACATTCATCATGACTGATCAAATGCATATTGGGAACAACTTTGTCACATAGAATGCCCAAAATGTTGTGGTTTGACTCTCCAACTGGCAAACATGAGGGTATTTTGGGTGCAATTCCAGGGCACAAACTACCTTATTGGGTAATGACTAAAAAAGTATCCGGTCCAAGCAAAGAATACATTCCTCGTGACTCATCAAATGCATATTGGGAAAAACTTTGTCACACAGAATGCCCAAAATGTTGTGGTTTGACTCTACAAATGGCAATCATGGGGATATTTTGGTGCAAATCTAGGGCACAAACTACCTTATTGGGTAATGACACAAAAAGTATCCGGTCCAAGCCATGAATACATTCATCATGACACATCCAATGCATATTGGAAACAACTTTGTCACATAGAATGCCCAAAATCTTAAGGTTTCACTCTACAAATGGCAAACATGGGGGTATTTTTGGGGCAATTCCAGGGCACAAAGTAACTTATTGGGGAAGGACTCAAAAAGTATCTGGTCTAAGCCATGAATACATTCATCATGACTCATCAAATGCATATTGGGAACAACTTTGTCACACAGAATGCCCAAAATGTTGTGGTTTGACTCTCCAACTGGCAAACATGAGGGTATTTTGGGTGCAATTCCAGGGCACAAACTACCTTATTGGGTAATGACTAAAAAAGTATCCGGTCCAAGCAAAGAATACATTCCTCGTGACTCATCAAATGCATATTGGGAACAACTATGTCACACAGAATGCTGGAAATGTTGTGGTTTGACTCTCGAAATGGCAAACACGATGAGGGTATTTTTGGTGCAATTCTAGGGCACAAACTGAGTTATTGGGTAATGCCTCCAAAAGTATCCGGTCCAAACTATGAATACATTTATCAGGACTAATCAAATGCATATTGGGAACAACTTTGTCACTCAGAATGCCAGAAATGTTGTGGTTTGACTATCCATATGGCAAACATGAGGGTATTTTTGGTGCAATTCCAGGGCACAAGCAGTCACATTTGGTAATGACTACCAAAGTTATTGTACCAGGCCATGAATGCATAATCACATGACTTACGAAATGCATGTTGGGAACAACTTTTAAATGCATATTGGGAACAACTTTGCCACACACAGTACAGACAATGATTGTGGTTTGTAGATACAAATGGCACACAAGACAGTACGGTATGTTAGGTGCAGGTCTACGAGATTCTACATGTGACTAGAGGATTGAAATACATAACCTTAGTGTGATCAAAATGTTTCCCTTCTGAAAAAATTATGGCGCGGGAGGGCTGGCTGGCACAGGTACGTGATCTACTTCTACAAATATAACAGCGTGCCCAAAACCAGACAACACACAGAAGAAGTTAGGGAAAACAACATAGTACAGAACCCACTGAAAAACTCTACACACAAAACATCGTACACATACTACACAAAACACCGTACACACACACACACACACGACACACACAACACACACAACACAAAACACCGTACACAACCCGACAAAATTATTAGTACACACACATAACCACACAAAAAGAAACACATGATTCTTGATCGGCACCGTATTCAGTAAATAAAATACAAAAAATATGAATGCTATTGGAAAGACACGACGAAGCAAAAAATCCGAGGGGAAGACCCTTCGAAACAACAAAACCATCCGGCCCGGTGATCATCAAAATACAGGGGACAACAACGGTAAGAAAAAAAGAGTGAAAACAAACACCGCAATTACTAACAAAGTGAGTAACAGTAATACCAAAACTATGAACGCATCAAAGGGCAACAGTAAAAAAAATGGTACCGACAACAAAATTTCTACTACTACAAACACGGAAGAACAAAACACCATCAACCAGAGTAACGAACCAGCACTGAGCATTACCAACACAACCACCACTACAGTAACGAGCCAACAGAAAGAAGGAACAAAAACCAATGTGGTAGAGAAAACATCTAAAGGAGAAAGCTACAATTTAGAGGATGTTGCGGAACTTGTCATGAAAAAAATCCAATATGACAAATTGGCACAGGAACTGGCAAAACACTTACGGCAACAAGAGAGGGAACCACCTATAGGGGTGGGAAAGGTAGTAATGGTACCTAAACAAACGGAGGCAACCATGCAGGGAGAGGGGACTGATAATGCCGGCGACACAAGAGAACGAGCAGTAAGTACAATTACAGACGAATATGGGCTTATAACAGACAACGATATGCTTAAGGCTTTGAGTGATATGACTGAAACAGTGGACAAGCAGCTAAGGGATTACGTCAAAAAACATTGGTACCCCAACATGAAGTTCCCTATCAATGACAAGGTAACGGCGCATGTAATAAAAAAAGCTGTTGAAGCAAGTGCGATCATGAAGCCACCGAATATTCCACTTGCGTCATTCTGTTCCTTTTACAGGAAACGAGTAGGGACAGTACTGACCGCATTGAGGCACAACTCACAAACATTAGCGAGAAAAAACTGGATAGGTAAATACAGACGGGAGAATTGGTTGTTGAAATTAGGAATTTTGGAATCTATTTTTGGTCCGACAACACTAACATGCTGCCCGTTGATACTGATGATACTTCCGTACAGACGATTACAGAAAAGGTCGAGTCCCTATCACATTCCCTGGTACTGTGGCAGTTATTGAAGGCACAGAATATGAGGACACAGGTATTTTAAACCCTAAATACAGAACATACAAAGACGCGGAAGATGTAGATTTTTATTATTTCGTTACAAGAATCATGTCGGCAATCAATCCGACAAATTCCAATTTCAAACAACGGAAGGAGAGGCACTTGCTGAGTGATATATTTACTATAGCAGATGAAGCATTTGCATTGGTACTGATCTACAATGAGCATCATGTATGGGTGAACCAGCAGCGGCGAAAGGGTGATGCCACAATTCCGCGACAAAAAAAAAAATTCTGCGATTCTGACAGTGGAAGCAGAAATGGATGGATGGAGGAAGGTCGTGAGTTGTTCAGTGACTTGTGCGACAAAATTGGCGAGATGCGAAAACACCCAGAAACAGGAAGGAAATTGGAAGAAATGATGAGGGACAGATTTAGGAACGAAAGTTCAACAGATTACACCAACAATAAGCATGGCGATGCAAATATTACTAGTAGCAGCTCCACTAATTGTAGTGGACCAAAAAAGAAAAAGAAAAGAAACATCTATATTGATCCGGCAATAACAGCATCGATGAATGAAAGTTTATCTATTGGTGAACTAATGTAGAAAATAACAGTACATACATAATACAAACCTACTAATAATCTTGAACTTAATTTTGAGAATCTTAGAAATAATGGAGGATTCGTAATACGTTGCAATAGGAATAAATAAAGCATAATAGAATCTACATTTTAAAAAGGGAATATTGTAGTCGAGAAATAGAATTCACAATTAGGAGAGCAGAATTGAATTGTTGTTTGGTAGATTAATATTTTGGAATTAATACTGACTCAAGATTTCTTTTTTATTCGTGAAAAGAAGTAAGTGTTGTTCGTACAGAATAATAAGACTGAAATAAATTATTTTTATTCGAGAGTAGAGTAATGTGCATCACGCGCACAGAATTGTTTTTTGTATTATTTTAAGGCAATAACTGGGGGTGGGAATTTCAGGGTGTCCAGAAATATTGCCGTGTTAAAATCACGCACAAAATTTGTGCGCGAGAAGTAAATTCGAACCCCGCGAAACAGTTCTCGGACGATGGCAGCGTTTGAATTTTCTGATGATGATGTTATTCCAGTTGGCCATAAGCAGATAACAACTCATATGATTTTTGATATCAAGCTTGGATCCCTAACAAGGAAGGCCAGGTTGGTAGGGGACGGTCACAAAGTCCCTGCAGTGGCCAAAGAAAATACTTATTCATCGGTTCCCAGTCGAGACTCAGTAAGAATATTCTTTCTGCTGGCAGCGCTGAATGATTTGAAGGTTCTATCAGCTGATATTCAAAATGCATACTTGACAGCCCCAATTAAAGAGAAATACTTTCTAAAAGCGAGAGCAGAAGATGGTTTTCCACCTCACCTTGCAGGAAGGCCTTGCAAGATTGTCCGCGCATTGTATGGACTGCCAGTTGCTGGTGCATCTTTCAGGTCATACCTCACCCAGCACTTGAGAGATCTTGGATATTCACCTTGCAAGGCAGATCCGGATGTGCACTTAAGAATTGAAACCAGGAAAGATGGATCCAGATACTGGGCAATGCTCATTGCATACGTAGACGATATCTTATGTTCTGGCGAAGATCCAAAGTTCCAGCTTGAAAACATTGAACGAAAGTTCAAATTGAAGGATGATACGATTGAAGAGCCAACTCTGTATTTGGGAGCTGATATTGGGAAATTCTACTTTGAAGGTGATTCAAAGCCAAGATGGTCATTATCAAGCACTAAGTATACAGCGAAAGCTGTTGCAGCAGTCGAACAAGAGTTAGGAACTGAAAAATATGGCTACAAGTATCTACCAAAATCAGCATCCAGTCCACTGTCACATGATTACCGACCGGAAATTGATATATCAGAAGAATTGAACCCTGAATTGCAAAATTACTATCAAGGTTTAATTGGAGTTCTCAGGTGGATTTGTGAACTAGGAAGACTTGACATAGTAATGCCAGTCTCACTGATGTCAAGGTATTTGGCACAGGCGAGGATCGGGCATTTGAATCAGTTGTTTCACATATTTGCATATTTAAAAAAGTACAACAGGTCAAAACTGGTTTTTGATGATACTGTACCAAGTGTTGATGAAAGTAAATTTCAAAAATGTGACTGGTCTGAATTTTATCCTGGTGCCGCTGAAGTCATACCAACAGATATACCTGAAGCCTTGGGAAAGCATGTAACTATGAGCTGTTTTGTTGACGCCGACCATGCCGGATGCAAGGCGACGAGAAGGTCTCATACTGGTGTTATTATCTTCATTAATAATGCACCGATCATTTGGTTTTCCAAAAGACAAACAACAGTTGAGACATCAACTTTTGGATCTGAAATCATTGCTTTGAAAATTGCAATCGAATTGGTTGAAGGTCTAAGGTACAAGTTGAGAATGATGGGTGTTCCTATTGATGGGAGCACGAATGTGTATTGTGATAATGATTCAGTTGTCACAAATGTTACACGACCTGAAAGCCCATGTAAGAAGAAGCACAACAGCATTGCATACCACAAAGCGCGTGAATCTATTGCAGCAGGAATTATCAGAGTTGCAAAGGAACCAGGTTCAACAAATATTGCTGATTTGTTTACAAAGCTAATGGGTGGTGCTGTTTTCCGGGAACATTGTTCTCGTTGCATGTGGTAAAGTAAAGAATCAATCATTCGGTGGAATGTTTGATCGATTGTTCGATTGAAGTAACAAGTTGATTTTATGTTCGATCTGCAATGAGCATTTTGAAGATGGGTAATTTGATCCATGAATACAATATATCAAACTGGCAAGGATCAGGGCAAAATGCCATGATACAAGCCAGAATGAAAGGCAAAACGCCGCCCCATTTCTTTTTGATAGGGCCTCTGATGGTAGACTGGATACAGTTTGGTATTCAACTCACGATGAACATATTAAGCCATAGAATCCAGCCGCTTAACGGTTGGAGGATTTATGACTGAAGGGGACTGAAAAGAATTCACCGTGTAACGCGTACTGTACGAAAAGTCATAAGGACAAATAACCTTATTCGTAAGGTTATTTAACTTGAGTGAATAATCGTCGGCGTTTCCATGTGGTTTGTCTCTTTACCAAATTTCCCCATCAGCTCACTCTTTGAAGAATTAACAACTCTAAAACACTATCATGCCCTAAAACCTCCGTACAACCTAGTACTAATTCTACGTAATAAGGTACAAGCAATGTGATATTCCAATGAGAATATCACGGCGAATTATACGGTAAAAAGACCGATCGAAGATGGTTTTGCGTGTGTTTTGCGTCTTATTTATGTGTGCTTTGTATGCTAAGAATTACACGGTAATATGCCGTATAACCGACACGATGGTTTGACGATACGATGAGTAATTAACCTGTCGTCCGCTAAGGCCGAATGAACTGTAACAATGATTACTCTTGCTCACTAAATCAATTGATCGTAAGACCGATTGCATTTGCGTTTGTTTGTTACGACACACTTTTTCTAACTATCCAATGATTTGAAACTGTCTATAGACACAGCCTCTGTCGATGGATATTCCTTTTCTTCGGCTGTTTTCCAACCCCAAGTTGTTTCCATGAATTTACTTCTATAGCCATTTTTGTATACTGTTTTCAATGCTATTTGTTCGACATGTTGGAGATTTGACTTTATACTTCGATGTGCCTTCTTTCGTTATATCTCCGACAGGTGTTTGTAAGTCTGGTGTATTGTTGTTGATGGTGCTGCGTTTTTGAGAAAATTCAAAGTCATTCTCTGTCTACTTCTTGTACCTTTCTGTTGTCTCTTTGCTCTTTGTTTTTTTGCTCTTTCTTCAATTAGCTTTGGTTTTCTTTTGAATCCCTTCGTTTGGTGTTGCCGCCGACGTATTGCCGACGATGACATCTCTAACAACAATGTAATTGACGACTCGAATTGGCATTGGAGTAGGAGATGAATCGAATTTGCGTTGGACTAGGAGACAAATTGCGAGGGGGACGATGAGGAGCAGCGTTGGAGTTGTAGACGAATTGTCGTTGTAGTAGGAAGTTCAATTGTTCCCGGTTGTTGCTGCTGTTGCTCTCGCTGCTGTTGCTCTCGCTGGCTGTTGCTCTTGCTGGTTGTTGCTCTCGCTGGCTGTTGCTCTCGCTGGCTGTTGCTCTCGCTGGCTGTTGCTCTTGCTGGCTGTTGCTCTCGCTGCTGTTGCTCTCGCTGCTGTTGCTCTTGCTGCTGTTGCTCTTGCTGCTGTTGCTCTCGCTGGCTTTTGCTCTCGCTGCTGTTGTTCTCGCTGCTGTTGCTCTCGCTGGCTGTTGCTCTTGGTGGCTGTTGCTCTAGCTGCTGTTGCTCCCGCTGCTGCTGCTCCCGCTTGCTGTTGTTGCTATTGCTGCTGCTTGCCGCTGTTGTTATGGCCGCCGCTTGCCGATGTTGCTATCAATGCTGCTTTCCAATGTTGGTAATCTGCAGAACGTCTGTATTGTCGTTTTAGGGTCAACTTTCAGGAACGGCGTTTCAGCTGTTGTTGTTATCTGCCGTTGCCGTTGTTGACGATCCTATTATATTATATGATAGGATAAATGAACAAAATGGGTGAGTATTCATCTAATGGTGTACTACATAGAGTAAATAATAACAACAACAGAGTAATATAATCTACATCCCACTAACCTACACCGTTGGCCTCCTTTTCTTATTGCTTTCCAATTGTCCGATCGATTTGATGCTTATGATTTCAAGGGAAGATTCGCCGCACCTTTAGTGTTCCAATTCGCCGCACCTATAGGGAACAGGACGCCGCACCTCCAGCGTTGTTTCCGATCCGTTGTTTCCTGTTGTCCGTTTACGTTGATCTGTTGTTGCTCCAATTGATCGTTGTTCCGATCCGTACCTATGAAATTAAGAAGGGAAACAAAAGTGAGGAATACATCATCAGCAATGTAGGATGTAGGCATCATTGTTCATCTATCTCACGCTGTTCCTTTTGCTGCCTTTGACTCTGTGTTGCCTTCCGATCCGTTGTTTCCAATCCGGTCCTAGTATGAAAAGAAAAGAAAAAATATAAGGGAGGAAATACATTATCAGCAATGCCAGAGGCAGTATATCTCTCTCATTCGTACCGTTACTTCTTCCGACAATCGTAGTTCTGACAATAGTAGTTGTTCCCCGAACGACGGTCCGTTGTTACAATCCGTTGTGTCCACCTCCTCCCGTGACAATTTGTCGCACCTCAAGGGAAAATTCGTCGGTCAAATCGTTGTTGCCGGCGATACAAATCATTGTTGCCGGCGATACGTTGTTCAACCTTACTCCTATATCACGAAAAACTGGATCTTTATCCTGTTGATATAAATACACAAGGGATGCAGATTTGTTACTTTTCAAGACGTGTTTGCGGGCCCTCAAACAATATCTATCAAGCAATTCCTCTCTTATCCTGGTCTCTATTGTCTTTTTCCAGCAAAGGCAGTTGTTTCGGACTAAAATATCTCGAGCCTGAATTCCCTGCCTACTAGTGATCATTGCTGATCAGTTCAGTGGGATCCCGCGTTCTCGGACGGAGTGCTTTGTCGTACAAGTATGGTAAACCAACTCTGCTCAAGATAAGTTCGGTAAGATTATGAAGGGAAAGAGTATTTTTGGACTAGAAGTGAAAAAAAATTCACACTGTAAAATCACTCTGTAAAATCACACTGTAAATTCACACTGAAATATCACCACACTGTAAAATCACACTATAATCATTTTGAAAAAAATGATTTTGCTGTGTGTGTGTGTGTTTGTGTATGTGTGTGCATGTGTGTTCGAAAAAAAAGAATCGATTTACTAACCTATCAGATCTACCGAAGTAAATCTAGAACAATGAAGAATATTTCCATTTTGTTCATTACAAATAAGAACGTTAAGTAAATAAATCTCCACCCGCGCTCTTTTTGAATAGAGAACAATAAAAAGTAGTGCAATGAGTTTTATTCTTAACATTCTCAACTTGTGATGCAGTGAGAACTTTTATGTACCGGTGAGGTTGTACTTCTTACCAACACATGTGTGCCGGTGATCTTACTGGTAATGAATTTGCCTAGTTTTGTCCAGCAGTATTCTACGACAGTAGTAGCTACGTAGACAGAAACCGTTGTGTCCAGGTATATTACGATAGTAGTACTAGTAGTAGTAGTAATGTAGGTATGATAATACTAATGACTTCTGTTTCGGTTGTGAAGGGTTATTTTGTACAATTCATGTCATCAATCATGGAACGGCGTTTCAGAATTCAGTCACCGGAACGGTGTTTTATGCTTTTGTGTTCGAATCATGTTTAAATTTGAAATTTCAAAATGAAGTAGTGCGTAAGGTTGGGTTGTGGTGAAACGGTTTCTTGTACAATTCATGTCAACATTCATGGAACGGCGTTTCAGATATCTGTAACCGGAACTGCTTTTCAGACGTTGTTTTCAAATCATGTTTCAATTTCAAATCTCAAAATGAAGTACTACGTACGGTTTGGTGGTGAAACGGTTTCTTGGACAATTCATGTCAACAGTCATGGAACAGCGTTGCAAAGTTTGAGTTCCAATTTGGTTTCAATTGCAAATCACAAAATTACTGGGTTTTAAACTATTTGTCGGAAAATCTTAACATCCATTACCGTATCTCAAAATGGATGATCGGTGTTTCGTACCGTTGTGGTTTGTTTTGGTAACGTTTTCACTTTTCGTTTGCAACGGCGTTGCAGGCTGTACCATTTGTTTACCATAAAAGTGGGAATATTTGTACATTGTTGCATGATGTTTGTTTGTCGATAGAGTCGCTGTGGTTTGAAGTTGAGTCGATCCTGTTTTTTGTTACCTCATTTTAGAATCTCTTGATATGCGACAAAAAAAAACACTTGTAGCAACTTAGATTGCTTTTCACACAATTTTATTTCGTTGTTCTCTAAATTAGCAATCAAACAATGGCGAGACTTACAAGAAGTACCGCTAAACGTATGGCTAATTCACCACCAGATGAAGTCACAGATGCAGCCGCAACTCCAACCAACGACGTAGCCGGCGCAAATGCAGCGCCAGAAGTCAACGGTACTCCAGCATCTACTCCACCACCAAATGAAGGGGCAGCCGTAGACCAAGACAGACCTTCAGTTAATACCCCAACAACGTTGTTTGCAAACGATCCAAAAGCTCATCCGGTCAGTCAAGGGCGTGCAGTCAATAAACCAAGGCAGAGGAGACACAACACATCAAAAAGACCATCACAGAATAATAAAAGAACTCAAGTGGTACAAATACCAGCAGTCGTTCCCGAAACACCACATCAAGCAGTCACAGGTGCCACTCAACCTTCGTCGTCTACGGGAAATGTAGGCGGTCGAAGTTTGTCATTGGAATTATTTGATGATGACTCCCAATACAAGGATCACACGGATGCAATGAAAAGACGTGTCAAAGCTTGTCTGAAGCAACAGGGTCCTAACGGATTCTCTGAGAATATTTTGACGGACGAACTCATCACTGCCGTCAGTCGTGACATCGAATCTGTCTTCTGCCATCTCATGAACAAGGTTTTCATTGTTACTAAACTTTCTTCTTCCGGAACCCGTCCTGACTTCAGAGAGCAAGAAACGTCAGACAAACCATCCTTGGGTCCTATACCAAGGGTTGTTGATGTGATGGTAAATCTTTTCCTACGTGACTCTGGGTCGCAGTTGACAAAGAAGGTCTGTATCTTGGATGCAAAGGGGCTGACAACTCGTTTCAAGGAGTACAAAATGAAAGAAAAATGGAACTCCTTCCAGTCAGCCCTCAACTCCGTTATCAAAATCGATGAAAATACCACGGCAGGCAAAACACAATTCACCCGGGTTGAAGGACAAGACGAAGTAGCAGAAGGCACGTCACATTCTGTCTGGGCAAAGAATGTGGTTAACTACAACACCATACTGAAGTACATGAAAGTGTATTTAAGCTTACTGCGTTGGTACGTATGTTGTGTCCAATTCCCCCCTGCACCTTCACCGGAAACAGAAGGACCGTTTTTCAATCAACGATTTAAAGACGATGTAAAGAAAGGGAAGCTATACGTCCGGGAGATGGTCTCGTTCTTTGAAGGTCTTTCCTTTAACCACGCATTGAGGCATTTTCTTTCCTCTAGTCACTCCTTTGATGATTTGGTGAAAGAAATCAATTCTATTAGGGGTAAAGAAGTTGTTGGTGCACCAATAAGAGAAGGTGTCGCAGCAGTCGAGATAGTGCCCTTGACTGATTCCCAAAAATACTTCAAGTTGGAATGGCCGTCCGATGTATTTTGGATACCCCTTGCGTTTCAAAAGGTCCTCATGTATTTGTGGGTATGCTTCCAAAGACAGAAGGCCAGAATTTTTGAAGCACTCAGCCTTGACCACTTCCCCAATGAGTCATTACTACATGACAATTTGTACAACAAACTATCGCCCAATCTCTATGAGTCTTCGTTTTTGGTTGGAAAATACACAATACAAGGAGTGGACAATAAGGTGGGGATTATTCAATTCAACCTGTTATCTTCTCTTCACTTTTGCAAGATTATGGAGCACCGGAAAATTCTTAACCAGTTGTACAGAGTAGGCGTTAACTTTGCCAAACAATTGGTCACTCTTTCTACTGAAAGGAAAACGGCCGAACGTGACATATTTGTGGACGATTACAATCCAGAGAAGGAAGTTCACGTGAAGACATTGTTGCAACATTACATCCTGAGTTTGTCCTGTGTTGACAATGTTGTTTCAACGCCAGACCAACTTGAAGAGGTGAATCTTGTTTGCGACGAATTGCTCAACTATGTTCTAACATCTGGTTTGTTACGTGATGCTGACGGTACATGTGTTTCGGTTAGTAGGGATATGGTTTCAAAGGAAATAATGAAGGCTGTACTTGGCCACGAAGAAAAATCTTCTTTTAACGTTGACCATGCACATGAGTGTCTGGACTCTTATTTGAAAGCAGAGCGAAGTTCTTTGTCGTCGCGCTCTAATCAAGGTGAACCTCACCGCAAAGATCGGTTATTCATTTTCACCAGTGACGGTGCTCGATCCGTTCAATTTGAAGAACCAAGTCCGCCTGAGCTTGTGAGAGGTAAGGAAAGTCAACATACTTACCCTATCGCAAAAGAGGACTACAGCTTATCCGTCACAAGGTTCCTTAATTTTGATGAGAACTGCACGTACACGGTGGACGATCGATTGTTCTGGGAACATACGAGATTCATATTCAGTGATATTTTCATCACACGACTGGAAATAGTACTCGGAGGTTCTAAGTTTTTTTAGAGGTCTTTGCGGTTTCTGACAACTTACAATTATCTACCTGAAGGGGGACAATTGTTCGTCCCCTTGACAAAGGAACTTTTGTGTTCGGTTTTCAATAACAAAAAACACCTGTGGGAAGCAAGCTTGCAAGTAAGTTTTGTTTCAAGAGAGGATGAAAAGACTTTACAATCCGATGGCGACTCATTGATCAAACTATTTGAAAAAATCAAGGTACCCAACAGTCAGAGTTACGGAGCTACCGACATTGCAAAGTGGGACTTCATGAAGAAACACTTGAAGAACTTTGAGACGTTCATTGAATAGAATGACACGTATTCCGTACGATGGATAGTGTTCACTAACACAGAGATCCATGGAACGGAATCATTCTTTCGATTTCCTTGGGAAGGCAAATCGACCGACAACTCTAGTGATAGCTCAGTTGATGGAGTTAACACAAACAATGATGATGAAGAAGAAGAAGATGTAAAAGTAGTAAACGGCAACGTACCTCCAACAGAACCAAATGCAGTTAAAGAGAACGTATCAACGGCGTCGAAGAAGAAGTCGTTCCTCAGGAAACCAAAAAAAAAAACAAGACTGCATCAGACGAATCCAATGGAGAGCCGAAGTACAAGGAGAGGAAGGTTTCTCCAAACCTGGGCCACGTTGAAGATCTTGGATACCTTCTGCAAGTTCCTCACCCAAAACCAGCCAACATAATAAGACAGAAGCGCTCCGGAAACGTGAAGGTGTTGTTCGCAGATCCTGACCCGGTGATCTCGTATCCTAAATTCGCAATTGGTAGTGAGATGACAATCACGGGTCTGCCAGCACCTGGAACTGGTGTTGTGAAAAGTTATGCATCGAAGAAGAAGGACCATTATCCTCAATACCCTGGATACATGGTGCACAAGAAACTACCGGATGGTACAACAGTGAAGCGCGCAACCTGGTTCCCTTACGACCGTGTGGGGTTGGATAAACCACAGTTCACCAAGTTGTCGGATGTCTTCAAATAATGAAACTATGCTGTATTGGGTATACGTTCATAGCCTTCGCCACGCACCACCATAGAACACAAGAGCAAAGAGGCCCTAAGCAGGAAAGAAGTTATCATATTACTACAACGTCTTCACTACTAGTAGTTCTTCTTCTCCACATTGGATTCAGATTAACCAAAAAATTATTGTGTACGTAAGAAATATTCAGAAGTAAAATAGAGTACCTAGTACTACTAGTGGAGTACTACTAAAACACGCAGTACTGGATCATTTGAATTGTTTCATATTAGTCTACTATTACATGTTCTTGTAATACTGTAGTCGTAGTAGTAGTAGTACATGGATGTTCATAGTGGTTAGTAGTTCAAAGTTCTCAGAAGGTTGTTACTAATACTTGTAGTACTAATATTAGTAGTACCATCAATGCATAGTAATTCCAATCTGATAGTAATTTGCAATTACAAAATAGAAAATCTGACATTTACTGTGATTAGTCCATGAATATTGTTCCTGTTATGGGTGAAATGAATCATGCAGGAAACAGAAGTGAGTTATTATCTGTCATAGTTTGTGTGTCACCACCTACTAATAAGTGCATTTGGCTACTGGATTTGTAGGGGGAAAAAAACAGTACTTTGCAATTAAAAAATAGAAAATCCAATATTTTCTGGGATTGAACCACGAATATTGTTCCTATTATGGGGGACATGAATCATGAAAGAAACAGAAGTGAGTTATCTTTCAAAGTTTGTGTGTCACCACCTAATGAGTGCATTTGGGTACTGGATTTGGAGGAAAAATGCACAGTTATTTGTTATTAGAAGATAGAAAATCTGAAATTTAGTGTGATTAGCCCATGAATATTGTTCCTGTTATGGGTTAGATGAAACATGAAAGAAACACAAGTGAGCTATCTATCATCGTTTGTGCGTCACCACCTGATAAGTGCATTTGGGTCCTAGATTTGGAGGGAAAATACACAATCATTTGTAAATAAAAAATATAAAATCCATTATTTCGTGGGATTGAACCATAAATATTGCTTCTGTTACTATGGGTGAGATGAATCATGAAAAAAAAAGAAGTGAGTTATCTTTCATAGTTTGTCTGTCACCACTGAATAAGTGCATTTGGGTACTGGATTAGGAGAAAAAATACACACTAATTTTCAATGAAAAATTCCAAAATCAGATATTTGGACTGATTAGTCCCTGAATATGGTTCCTGTTATGGGTGAGATGAATCATGAAAGAAACAGAAGTGAGTTATCTTTCATAGTTTTTGTGTCACCACCTCCTAATAAGTGCATTTGTGTACTGAATTTGGAGGATAAATACACAGTAATTTGCAATTAAAAAATAGAAAATCCCATATTTCGTGTGATTGAACAATGAATATTGTTCCTGTTATGGGTGAGATGAATCATGAAAGAAACAGAAGTGAGTTATCTTTCATAGTTTTTGTGTCACCACCTCCTAGTAAGTGCATTTGTGTACTGGATTAGGAGCATAAATACACAGTAATTTGCAATTAAAAAGTAGATAATCCCATATTTCATGTGATTGAACAATGAATATTGTTCCTGTTATGGGTGAGATGAAACATGAAAGAAACAGAAGTGAGTTATCTTTCATAGTTTTTGTGTCACCATCTCCTAATAAGTGCATTTGTGTACTGGATTTGGAGGATAAATACACACTAATTTGCAATTAAAAAATAGATAATCCAATATTTTGTGTGATTGAACAATGAATATTGTTCCTGTTATGGGTGAGATGAATCATGAAAGAAACAGAAGTGAGTTATCTGTCGTGATTTGGGTATCACCACCTAATTATTGCATTGGATTTGGAGGATAAATACACAGTAATTTGCAATTAAAAAATAGAAAATCCAATATTTTGTGTGATTGAACAATGAATATTGTTCCTGTTATGGGTGAGATGAATCATGAAAGAAACAGAAGGGAGTTATCTGTCGTGATTTGGGTATCACCACCTAATTATTGCATTTGGTGACTGGATTGGGAAGAAAAATACACACTAATTTGCAATTAAAAGTTCCAAAATCAGATTTTTCGTGGGATTGAACAATGAATAATGTTAGTGTAATGGATAAGATGATTAATGAAAGAAACAGAAGTGACTTATCTGTCATGGTGGTTTGTGTGTCACAACCTAATTAGTGCATTTGGTTACTGGTTTTGGACAAAAAATTACCAGGGAACAACAGAACTATTAAAACTTTCATAAAGACTAAAGTATCAGCCTTAGAATTGGCAATATACTTTCATACTCTAACCAATCCATAGAATGAACAGTATTCATCCTTAAAACAACAGAAACAACAGAAAGTAACAAACTGTTGCACTCAACAAAAACTTAGAAGCAATCTTTATTTCTTAGGTTACTACTTGTTCCTACAAAAATAAAGAAATAGAACTAGTAGTAGGAACATAAAGTAAGGAGGGAAGTACTACGTATGGACCGTTCTAAGGGGGAGTCGAACCACAAGACACAGTTACTTGAATATAACCGAATCATTGCGAGATGACAAAATTTACACCACTTAAAGTGCGGTAAGAATTATTCCTTCACAGTTTACAACGAGTAATTGAACGAAAATACCTCGGTATTTGCCCAACGTAAATCATTATTACAAGGAAGAGCAAAATGGAGAACATAACAACACAATCAGCGTACAAGAGGAAGCCATTGAAGCCTAGGTATCTTTTGGATTCGGCGGAGTACTGTGCAAGAATGACTGAGCTAAATGACGGTGACGAAAACAACGAGAGAAATCCATTCTTATATTATTTTGAAACTGGGTTCGATGCGCTATGTGCCGAAAACGGCAACTTGGTACTCACAATACTTAATGGATGCAACAAGATAGACGACGTTAGAGATAGACTCGACAGCCCAAAAGGGCATTTTGATGAAGAAGAAGCTTTAGAAATTTGGGAACAATGCTTGAAGTACGTAACTGAGGACATATTTCCTTTCTACAAGGAAGGCGACACTGATGCCGTTGACCACGTATGGGCTTTAGGTATCATTGTGGCACACATTTTATGCGGTTATCCAGCATTGAAAGGAACAGAGGACATACAGTGCTACAACAACGTGGGTATTGGACGACCAGTACAATCAGGAGAACGAGAGAGGCTCGAACTCAATGGTCATACAGTTCCACCAAAAAAATGGAGTAACCTTACGCCGGAAGCCAGAAAACACATAAAGCAATGCATACATTTTCACCCGGATAACCGTCCCTGTCTGACAACCCTTTGGTTAAACGAGTGGCGCACAATGACTGAAGAGGCAATCATTGAAAAAAACAGTATAATGTACATCGAAGAAACCGACGACGGAAAGGAACGAAACAAAGAAACGAAGATAAACAACAAGAATAAAAACAATTGGAATTCATTCATGAACAAAGCGAAAAGGCAGTCTAAGAAGAAAAAAAGAAAACTCAATCAATTTGCAAACAAAGAGAAAAGGGAGGAAGAGGATAGAAAGGAGAGAAACATTGTGCACTGGCTACAACTTTACAAAAAACGTTGGAATTCACCGGAAGATTTAGAGGAATACAATAACTATCCCGTTCCTTGTGGTGCGTGGGGACGTGTGAAATAGTGCTAGTAACAAGCTTTACTATGGAAAAACTTACCCCTACTTACCACGAATACGTGCACAATCCTGTCCTGGTTAAATACGTAAATATAAAAATTAACTACTGTGAAAAACGTTAGTTACAAATGAAAAAGTCAGAATTGCCGTTCCAGAAAACTAAATCTGAAACGCCGTTCCAGAAATTTAAACCTGAAACGCTAATAAAGACGTTCTGTAAATTTTCCAAAACAGTGAATTGTTAGCTACAACACCGTTCCAGACACATAACACGGAAACGCTGTGGCAAAAATCGTGCTTATTTTCCATTACAGGCTCATCAATGCAACTGGTTCCTTACAAATGAAGAAGTCAGAATTGAGGTTCCAGACAACTCAATCAGGAACGCCGTTACAGAAACTTAACCTTAAAACAAAAATGCATACGTTGTGCGGATTTTCCCTAACAGAGAATTGTTATCTCCAACACCTTTCCATACAATGTGCCTGTTTTCGGTTCTACAGATTTCAATATGAAGTGGTGTGATACGGTAGTAGGATGGGGAACATCAAAATAAATTGGTATCGTACAATCTAGTACCGTTACTAGTACTACTTGTTTGGAAATAGGAAGCGAATGTACGGAAGAAAAAAAATGGCGCGGCTAGGCAGACAGTTCTTTTTGGTTGGCCAGAGCTCACAAGCCCACTTAGACAAAGACAAATGTATTGCAAATTGCTGAATTCGTACAATCGATCACAAAACAAGGCAGCATAAAAATTCACAAAATTGCCAAAAACACCAACAATTGAAAAATTTGAAATACAAGATGACGACACAAAAATGGTCCAACCTACCCAAGGCAAAAATAACATGTCTCCAAGAAAAGAAAATAGCAGATATGGCAAACGCAGTCAGGGATGGAGACACTGGAGATAATACCAAAAATACAAGCATTACAAACATGTCCAGCGAGACGAACACAAACATTGCAGCAACACAAAAAGGCACCACCACGGCGGAAAGAGAAAAACCACTAAAAAGGAAAGCGGAAAACATTAGCATCATGGACAGCAGCGACAATGACAGTGAAAGTGACACTGACAGTGACACTGATTCGAGTTTGGTTAGTGAAGACAATGATGGGAGCTCCAAAAAGAATAAGGATACTAGAGAAAATACCAAAGAGACAACAAAACAAAAAACTACGGAGGGCGGACGACAGAAAAAGAAAAACGAGAACGAAAAAATATTAACAGAAATAGCAAATGAGGATCCGGATATAGTACAGGATTTCATGAAAAGGTGGAGCGAAGGTAAGAAGGGAGAGAATTCTAAAGAGAATGCTGCAAAAACTACCAACACAGTACCATTGAAAACAGTGCGAAACGGCGATAGCGTTGATAAAGTGAGTACATTGAGTTGTGGAACTAGACATAGTATGGAAACGGAAACTATGAAACTATTGAAAACATATAAAGATACAATTGAAGGACAGGTGAGGGCATATGTGAAGAAGGAATGGTACGGTGGCCTGAAATTTATGACAACAAACACACTCTCCAATAAAATAATCGTGCAAGGAATCGATGCGTGTGTAATATCCGTTCCAAAAAATATACCCATTAAGAAAATCTGTGAATACTTTCATAATGCAGTACCAAAAGCCCTGGCTAAATTGAGACACAATAATCAAACATTGGCTAGAAAAAATTGGTTTGGTAAGTGACGGCATAATTGTTGAGTCATCTGGAAATTATGGTACTTTCAACGTTCTTCAATATGTGCCTACAATTGACATACAACTAACCCCACCATACTATGATATCATACTGCCATTTGATGACATCACCGCAGCTGATAGTGAAATGGCAAAAGTGCCGGCATCATTCCCTGGTACTGTAGCTCTAAATACGGAATCGATGGAAATTCTGGCGAAAGAGTACCGGCGATACGGAAATGCGGCAAATGAAGAATTTTATTATTTTGTGACAAGAATCCTGTCTGCCATTAATCCGGGAAAGACTAACTTTAGGCTGAGGAAGACAAAGGATCTTATTAGTACCATCTTTAGTGTTACGGATGAGGCTTTTGCCCTAATGACAATTGACAACGAGTACAGCAATTGGGAAAAACAAAAGGAAATGAAACTTGATGGAACATGCACGACACACAAAAAAACAAAATACATGAAAAAAATATTGCGATTCAAAAAGTGGAAGTGCAAATGGATGGGACAAACAAGGACGGAAAGTGTTCGCTAAATTGTGCAAGAAGATACAAACGTTAAGAGAAAATCCCAAAACGGGTATAAATTTGGAGAAAATGATGCTACAAAGATTCTACTCAGAAAGCAATCCTACCAGTACTGTATCAAATAATGGTGGCACTGTTGCCAGTAGTCTTGCTGAAGAGGAAAGTGAGGATGAAAACTATATTGATCCGGCATGGAGGCAATTGCTTGACGAAATGGAGGAAGTTTAGGCCTTGTTTTCAGAACCGATACTGTTCATTGTGTCAGTCCATTCACTAATTTGATGAGGGTTGGTTCACACGTACGACACGGGTAAATCTTCGAGGAAAGTGATTAGTCGGGTAAAAGGTACATATCTTACATACGTTGCATACCATGATTGCAAATAGTAGATTGTGTGACAAATACGATTAAATTGTACAGAAAGAAGTACTCGTACATATCATACATATTTTGCATACGATACTACTAGGCAAATTCTTTACCCGAATAATTCAATTGTAGTGGTAGGTAGTCGCAAGCGATGATAGTAAATTTCAAGGGTTGTTTGTTGCGAGCACAAATATTAAATTATAAGGGTAGTGTGTAGCGAGCAATGGAGATACATTTTAGGGGTTGGCAGCCGGAGCGGCCGCTGCCGGGAAGAGGAGAAAGATTTCCCCCCTCCCGCCCCGGATTTCGCGTTGGCGCTAGCGTTGGCAATTGCATTAACGTTGAACGACCGGACGTGGTGCGACGACGAGTCGGTCTGCGGCGGATGGTGGCACATCATGCAGGTCAGCAATTCGCCGGGATCAAGCTGTTTTGATTTGGATTGCGATGCCGATGCCCGGCGCTTCCCCCCAGAATCCCCGTGTCCCTCCCCCGGTTCTTCGTCCGATAGGTCGAGGAGCGCCATGCCGCTGCTCTGGTCCGCCGCGCAGAGCTTCCACATGCCGTGCTGGATTTCTTCCAACCCGGCCCGGGTTTCGGCTTTGGTATTCTCGTTGAGATCCTCGAGTTGATCGATTTGTTCCTGTTGTCCGTCGACCAGCCCCGCGAGGTTCTGGTAGATCTCGTGGACCATCTTCATGGAATTCAAAATGCGTTTCACCTCGTGGTTGCATTCCCACATGGCCCGGTCGAAAAAGTCTTCCTCCCTGTGTAGCGCCGCACCGGTGGTGGTAGTGGCGGTATAGTTTTTGTTGTCAGAGGCTGGCAGCGTTTTGGCAGTCTCTTCGGTCATCTGATGCGTCCTCGTCCTCGCCGCCGGTGCCGCCGCCATCAGAAAACTGACGTCGGCCCGCTGCCTGCGCTCCATCTCCGCCACCACCGTTCGCAGCTGATCCCGGGCCCGCCGAAAGTCCCGTGTGAGTTTCTTGTTGCGGACGGCAAACGCTCCTCAGGTTCCACCTTCGCCTCCGGTTGTTCCCCGCTGCTGGGAGGACGACAGCAACAAAGAAAGCCTGGATCCCAAATCTTGCTCGGCATCTTGGGCTGATTGGAGCAGGATGCGGGACTTCCACGCGGCCTCCGGCGACGACAAGGCATTGCTGCCGTTGTTGTTGTTGTTGTTGTTGTTGTTGTTGCCGCTGCTGTTGCTGTTGCTGTTCCGCGAGATTGATTCCAGTTTGGAGACCATCTTTTGGAACCGGGCAATTTGGGTGTACAACCCCTGGGAGTTTGTGACGGTGGCGGTAGAGGTGTTTTGGTTGGTCTTGGACGACATGAAATAAGTCATTCGTGCACAAGTTGTACACAAAATAGTGCTTGTCACGAAAAGAATATGATATCCTTAACCCTAAAATAGTTATTTTATTTGAGAAGTGACGAGATATTGTCTCGAAAGTAAAGGTGTGCAACGCGCGAGGTTTTTTAGTAGACACGCGACCTAAAAAGATAGGAAATTTAAAAAATAGGGTCGAGAATTTTAAAAATACCGTGCGATAGCCCGCGGGGGGTAGAGAAACAGTTCTCGGACGCATATACAGCATTGCTGGATTCCGGGAGCGCAAAAACCATGATAAACCAACAATCGATGCCATTTGGGGTTCAACGAAGGTATGTAGGACATAAAAAGGATAGCAACGACAACCAATGGGGCGTTCAAAAGGTAGTATGAAGTGAAGCTGGAAGCTACAACTGCCTGAATTTATGAATGGCAGAAGAATCATAAGGATATTTGCGTCTATATTCAATTCACCCCAATGCAGATACGACGTCATACTAGGGTGAGATTTCCTATCAGTCGCAGACATTGTCATATTGTTTGACACGCACACCATCACGTGGATAGACATGACCATTCCCATGAAGGATGCATCCAGGCTGACACAAGTGAGCTCAGAGGAAGCTGCAGACATAGATATATTCAGCAATGACAACGAGATAGTAGAGAGAAACTATCAACACGTCACAGCAGAAGAAGTCCCACAGAAGCAAGATCACATGAACACGAAGGAGAAACAAAAATTCCAATTGATGCTCAAAAGACACGAGGTAGTGTTTGATGGCAAACTAGGGTGCTACACACACCAGGAAAAACACATAGAGTTGAAAGAGGACACCAAACTGATTCACACAAAGCCATATCCAATAGCATACCAAAGGGAAGAAATATTCAGAAACAAACTAGCCAGTCTGATTGCCGATGGGGTGCTTGAGCCTTGCAGGCCCTCTGATTGGTCATTTCCAACATTTATCATACCAAAGAAGGATAATAGAGTCAGATGGGTATCAGATTTCAGAGAGCTCAGCAACATGGTCAATAGGAAGCCTTTTCCGCTACCAAGGATACTATACATCATGAACAGACAAGAAAAATACACATATTTCACCACAATCGACCTATCCATGCAATATTACTGCTTTCAGCAGCTAGATGAGGAGAGCCAAAAATTATACCTACTCAGATACCTACACATCACTCTACTTCGTTTTCGATCAGGAGGGGTATTCAAACGGCAATCAAACGCCGTTTCGAGCGCCGTTTCGAGCAGCGTTTCGAGCAGCCGCAGGAAGCAGGAAGCAGCGGCGTTTGGAGCGGCGTTTTGGAGCGGCGTTTTGGAGCAGCAGCAGGAAGAAGCCAGCAGCGGCGTTTTTGAGCGGCGTTTTCGAGGAGCAGCAGGAAGCCAGCAGCGTTTGGAGCAGCGTTTTCGAGCAGCAGGAAGACAACAGCTAGTAGCAGCGGGGGCGTTTCAAGAAGTGGCATTTTGGAAAAAACGAGCCGACGGCAACCACGCGCCCCACTCTGACCCATCTCTTTCCCCTTGGATAGAGGAGAGAATGGAGGGAGATATGTACAAAATCTACCAGGTTCAAATGCCTGCATGTTACTCTACTATTATTTTGACTGGAAATGGCAATCCAATGGCAATCGGACAAACGTTACGATCAAAATGAACATTACAACAATCGAACGTTACGATTGAATGTTACGATCGAACGTTACGTAACGTTACGATCGAAGCAACGTTACGATCGATACGTAGACTATAAGCTTAAATACTAGAGTACCAACAAAGTGTTACTATATGTAACTACCCCTCCTCCGTTTTGGTTGGCAAGACTCATCCCCTCTCTAAAGAAAAATTCGAGGCGCGCGCGCCAAGAATTTTTCTTTAGAGAGGGGATGAGTCTTGCCAACCAAATCGACTCCGAGTAGTATCGGGGGGGGGGGGGGGGGGGGGGGGGGGAGTTTTCTTTAGGCTGCTTCCTTTCTTTTACGAGGGCCGGGGCCCTCGTAAAAGAAAGGAAGCAGCCTAAAGAAAACTTCCCCCCCCCCCCCCCCCCCCCCCGATACTACGAGGAGGAGAGCAAGGAGGAGGGGTGGTTAGGTATGTAATACCATGGTCGTAAGGGAGAGCACAAAGGGAAGGAGGGGGGGGAGCTTGCTAGCGAGCGTCGGTTGCTTGTTGTTGCTGCTGTTGGGGGGGGGGGGGGGGGGGGGGGGCTTGCTAGTGAGCGTCGTTCTTGTTGTTGCTGCAGTTTCGCGGGGGGACAAGGATAAACCTGCTCTCCCCACAGTCCACCGTGTTGTATGTGTGAAAAATTACTTTAGTACCGGTTTCGATACTAAAGTAATTTTTCGGACTCCGTGTTAATCCAATCAAAAAGTATTTTTAGAATATTTTCACACACAACTCCGTGTGTTGAACAAGTACTTATGGTATCGTACGGTAGGATCTAGTAGAATCCCTACTAAAATTACTGTACCGTACGGTAGGATCTAGTAGAATCCCTACTAAAATTACTGTACCGTACGGTAGGATCTAGTAGAATCCCTACTAAACCCTGGATTTTGGAAAATTCCCCGTACAGTAGGATCTAGTAGTATCTCTACTAGGTCCTGCATTTTAGAAACTGAATCACGCATATATTTTCAGCCGTTAATACCGTTCAAAAGTATTTTTAGTGTTTTGTCTTAAGTAACTTAGTATTTTTAAGCTTTTGTCACATACCAACTCCGGGTGTTGTTGAGCAATATATATGGCAAAGAGGGACGTCCGATAACTGTCACGCGACCCTTTTTTTTTTGTCGCAAGGTACTGTCGCAACCCCTTTTTGTGTGTAATTTTAACACGAGTCCCCCTTGTGATTCACTAGGTCAGTATCATGCCCAATTTTCTAACTCTCAATACGTGGGTCGCGTTTATTTTTTTCCTTGGGTCATAAATAATTATTATTAATTTTTAATAAAACCTACCCGTACGCTCGCGAATCACATTTACTAGAATTAAATACGCAAGGTCATGACTCACAACCAAACCCCCCCTGTGATTCGGTCGCTTCGTATCATGCTCATTTTTCTAACTCTCAATCCCTGGTTCGCGATTATTTTTTTCCTTGGGTCATGAATATTGATTTTTAATTTTTAATATCACCTACCCGTACATTCGCCAATCACATTTACAAAAATGAATTTTGCAATGTCATGACTCACAACCAGTAAAATTTAACATTAGTGCTCGCGACACACAACCCTTAAAATGTATCTCCATTGCTCGCTACCCACTACCCTTATAATTTAATATTTGTGCTCGCAACAAACAACCCTTGAAATTTACTATCATCGCTTGCAACTACCTACCACTACAGTTGAATTATTCGGGTAAAGAATTTGCCTAATAGTACTATTGTATGCAAAATATGTATGATATGTACGAGTACTTCTTTCTGTACAATTTAATCGTATTTGTCACACAGAACGAACCCTCGTCAAATTAGTGAATGGACTGACACAATGAACAGTATCGGTTCTGAAAACAAGGCCTAAACTTCCTCCATTTCGTCAAGCAATTGCCTCCATGCCGGATCAATATAGTTTTCATCCTCACTTTCCTCTTCAGCAAGACTACTGGCAACAGTGCCACCATTATTCGACACAGTACTGGAAGGATTGCTTTCTGAGTCGAATCTTTGTAGCATCATTTTCTCCAAATTTATACCCGTTTTGGGATTTTCTCTTAACGTTTGTATCTTCTTGCACAATTTAGCGAACACTTTCCGTCCTTGTTTGTCCCATCCATTTGCACTTCCACTTTTTGAATCGCAATATTTTTTTCATGTATTTTGTTTTTTTGTGTGTCGTGCATGTTCCATCAAGTTTCATTTCCTTTTGTTTTTCCCAATTGCTGTACTCGTTGTCAATTGTCATTAGGGCAAAAGCCTCATCCGTAACACTAAAGATGGTACTAATAAGATCCTTTGTCTTCCTCAGCCTAAAGTTAGTCTTTCCCGGATTAATGGCAGACAGGATTCTTGTCACAAAATAATAAAATTCTTCATTTGCCGCATTTCCGTATCGCCGGTACTCTTTCGCCAGAATTTCCATCGATTCCGTATTTAGAGCTACAGTACCAGGGAATGATGCCGGCACTTTTGCCATTTCACTATCAACTGCGGTGATGTCATCAAATGGCAGTATGATATCATAGTATGGTTGGGTTAGTTGTATGTCTGTCGTAGGCACATATTGAAGAATGTCGAAAGTACCATAATTTCCAGATGACTCAACAATTACGCCGTCACTTACCAAACCAATTTTTTCTAGCCAATGTTTGATTATTGTGTCTCAATTTAGCCAGGGCTTTTGGTACTGCATTATGAAAGTATTCACAGATTTTCTTAATGGGTATATCTTTTGGATAGGATATTACACACTCATCGATTCCTTGCACGATTATTTTATTGGAGAGTGTGTTTGTTGTCATAAATTTCAGGCCACCGTACCATTCCTTCTTCACATATGCCCTCACCTGTCCTTCAATTGTATATTTATATGTTTTCAATAGTTTCATAGTTTCCGTTTCCATACTATGTCTAGTTCCACCACTCAATGTACTCACTTTATCACTGCTATCGCCGTTTCGCACTGTTTTCAATGGTACCGTGTTGGTAGTTTTTGCAGCATTCTCTTTAGAATTCTCTCCCTTCTTACCTTCGCTCCACCTTTTCATGAAATCCTGTACTATATCCGGATCCTCATTTGCTATTTCTGTTAATATTTTTTCGTTCTCGTTTTTCTTTTTCTGTCGTCCGCCCTCCGTAGTTTTTTGTTTTGTTGTCTCTTTGGTATTTTCTCTAGTATCCTTATTCTTTTTGGAGCTCCCATCATTGTCTTCACTAACCGAACTCGAATCAGTGTCACTGTCAGTGTCACTTTCACTGTCGCTGTCGCTGCTGTCCATGATGCTAATGTTTTCTGCTTTCCTTTTTAGTGGTTTTTCTCTTTCCGCCGTGGTGGTGCCTTTTTGTGTTGCTGCAATGTTTGTGTTCATCTCGCTGGACATGGTTGTAATGCCTGTTTTTTTGGTATTATCTCTAGTGTCTCCATCCCTGACTGCGGTTGCTTTTTCTGCTATTTTCTTTTCTTGGAGACATGTTATTTTTGCCTTGGGTAGGTTGGACCATTTTTGTGTCGTCATCTTGTATTTCAAATTTTTCAATTGTTGGTGTTTTCGGCAATTTTGTGAATTTTTATGCTGCCTTGTTTTGTGATCGATTGTACGAATTCAGCAATTTGCAATACATTTGTCTTTGTCTAAGCGGGCTTGTGAGCGCGGGCCAACCAAAAAGAACTGTCTGCCTAGCCGCGCCATTTTTTTTCTTCCGTACATTCGCTTCCTATTTCCAAACAAGTAGTACTAGTAACGGTACTAGATTGTACGATACCAATTTATTTTGATGTTCCCCATCCTACTACTAGTACCGTATCACATCACTTCATATTGAAATCTGTAGAACCGAAAACAGGCACATTGTATGGAAAGGTGTTGGAGACAACAATTCTCTGTTATGGTAAATCCGCACAACGTATGCATTTTCGTTTTAAGGTTAAGTTTCTGTAACGTCGTTCCTGATTGAGTTGTCTGGAACCTCAATTCTGACTTCTTCATTTGTAAGGAACCAGTTGCATTGATGAGCCTGTAATGGAAAATAAGCACGATTTTTGCCACAGCGTTTCCGTGTTGTGTGTCTGGAACGGTGTTGTAGCTAACAATTCACTGTTTTGGAAAATTTACAGAACGTCTTTATTAGCGTTTTAGGTTTAAATTTCTGGAACGGCGTTTCAGATTTAGCTTCCTGGAACTGGCAATTCTGACTTTTTCATTTGTAACTAATGTTTTTCACAGTAGTTAATTTTTATATTTGCGTATTTAAGTACGACAGGATTCTGCACGTATTCGTGGTAAGCATTGTTCCCAAATTTCTAAAGCTTCTTCTTCATCAAAATGCCCTTTTGGGCTGTCGAGTCTATCTCTAACGTCGTCTATCTTGTTGCATCCATTAAGTATTGTGAGTACCAAGTTGCCGTTTTCGGCACATAGCGCATCGAACCCAGTTTCAAAATGATATAAGAATGGATTATTCTCGTTGTTTTCGTCACCGTCATTTAGCTCAGTCATTCTTGCACAGTACTCCGCCGAATCCAAAAGATACCTAGGCTTCAATGGCTTCCTCTTGTACGCTGATTGTGTTGTTATGTTCTCCATTTTGCTCTTCCTTGTAATAATGATTTACGTTTGGCAAATACCGAGGTATTTTCGTTCAATTACTCGTTGCAATCTGTGAAGGAATAATTCTTACCGCACTTTAAGTGATTTAAATTTCGTCATCTCGCAATGATTCGGTTATATTCAAGTAACTGTGTCTCGTGGTTCGACTCCCCCTTAGAACGGTCCATACGTAGTACTTCCCTCCTTACTTTATGTTCCTACTACTAGTTCTATTTCTTTATTTTTCTATGAACAACAAGTAGTAACCTAAGAAATAAAGATTGCTTCTAAGTTTTTGTTGAGTGCAACAGTTTGTTACTTTCTGTTGTTTTAAGGATGAATACTGTTCATTCTATGGATTGGTTAGAGTATGAAAGTATATTGCCAATTCTAAGGCTGATACTTTAGTCTTTATGAAAGTTTTAATAGTTCTGTTGTTCCCTGGTAATTTTTTGTCCAAAACCAGTAACCAAATGCACTAATTAGGTTGTGACACACAAACCACCTTGACATATAAGTCAATTCTGTTTCTTTCATTAATCATCTTATCCATTACACTATCATTATTCATTGTTCAATCACACGAAAAATCTGATTTTGGAACTTTTAATTGCAAATTAGTGTGTATTTTTCTTCCCAATCCAGTCACCAAATGCAATCATTAGGTGTTTATACCCAAATCACGACAGATAACTCCCTTTTGTTTCTTTCATGATTCATCTCACCCATAACAGGAACAATATTCATTGTTCAATCACACGAAATATTGGATTTTCTATTGTTTAATTGCAAAATACTGTGTATTTATCCTCCAAATCCAGTACACAAATGCACTTATTAGTAGGTGGTGACACAAAAACTATGAAAGATAACTCACTTCTGTTTCATTCATGATTCATCTCACTCATAACAAGAACAATATTCATTGTTCAATCACACGAAATATGGGATTTTATATTTTTTGATTGCAAATTAGTGTGTATTTTTCCTCCAAATCCATGAC
Organism: Pseudo-nitzschia multiseries; assembly: GCA_037355745.1. Taxonomy (NCBI): domain Eukaryota; phylum Bacillariophyta; class Bacillariophyceae; order Bacillariales; family Bacillariaceae; genus Pseudo-nitzschia; species Pseudo-nitzschia multiseries. The sequence continues at coordinate 7,953,219 of CM074784.1, forward strand.
CCAAACGCACCCATTACATGATGACACATAAAGTATGACAGATAACTCACTTCTGTTTCTTTCATGTTTCATCTAACCCATAACAGGAACAATATTTATTGTTCAATCACACGAAAGATGTGATTTTCTATTTTTTAATAGCAAATTACTGTGTATTTATGCTCCTAATCCAGTACACAAATGCACTTATGAGTTGGTGACACACAAATTATGACAGATAACTCACTTCTGTTTCTTTCATGATTCATCTCACCCATAACAGGAACAACCTTCATGGACTAATCACACAAAGTATCTGATTTTCTATTTTCTAATTGCAAATTTGTGTGTATTTTTCCTCCAAATCCAGGACCCAAATGCACTAATTAGATTGTGTTACACATACTATGACAGATAACTCACTTCTGTTTCTTTCATGATTCAACTTATCCATAACAGGAACAATATTCATGGACTACTCACACAAAATATCAGATTTTCTATTTTCTAGTTGCAAATTTGTGTGTATTTTTTGTCCAAATCCATCACCCAAATGCACTCATTAGATGATGACACATAAACTATGACAGATAACTCACTTCTGTTTCTTTCATGATTCATCTAACCCATAACAGGAACAATATTCATTCTTCAATCACACGAAATATGGGATTTTCTATTTTGTAATTGCAAATTTGTGTGTATTTTTCTTCCCAATCCAGTCACCAAATGCAATCATTAGGTGGTGATACCAAAATCACGACAGATAACTCACTTCTGTTTCTTTCATGATTCATCTCACCCACAACAGGAACAATATTTATTGTTCAATCACACGAAATATGTGATTTTCTATTTTTTAATTGAAAATTACTGTGTATTTATACTCAAAATCTAGGACCCAAATGCACTTATTAGGTGGTGACACAAGAACTATGCAAGATAACTCACTTCTGTTTCTTTCATGATTCATCTCACCCACAACAGGAACAATATTCATGGACTAATCACACAAAATATCTGATTTTCTACTTTCTAATTGCAAATTTGTGTGTATTTTTCATCCAAATCCATGTCCCAAATGCACTAAGTAGATGGTGACACACAAACTATGACAGATAACTCACTTCTGTTTCTTTCATGATTCAACTTATCCATAACAGGAACTATATTGATGGACTAATCACACAAAATATCAGATTTTCTATTTTCTAGTTGCAAATTTGTGTGTTTTCCTCCAAATCCATGACCCAAATACACTCATTACATGATGACACATAAACTATGACAGATAACTCACTTCTGTTTCTTTCATGTTTCATCTAACCCATAACAGGAACAATATTCATGGGCTAGTCACAATAAATTTCAGATTTTCTATCTTATAATAGCAAATAACTGTGCTTTTTTCCTCCAAATCCAGTACCCAAATGCACTCATTACGTGGTGACACACAAAGTTTGAAAGATAACTTCCTTTCTGTTACTTTCATGATTCGTGCATGTCCCCCATAATAGGAACAATATTCGTGGTTCAATCCAAGGAAATATAGGATTTTCTATATTTTAATTGCAGAGTACTTTTTTTTTTCCTACAAATCCAGTACCCAAATGCACTTATCAGTACAAGGTGGTGTCACACAAACTATGACTGATAATAACTCACTTCTGTTTCCTTCATGATTCATTTCACCCATAACAGGAACAATATTCATGGACTAATCACAGTAAATGTCAGATTTTCTATTTTGTAATTGCAAATTACTATTAGATTGGAGTTACTATGCATTGATGGTACTACTAATATTAGTAGTACTACAAGTATTGGTAACAATCTTCTTAAAAGTTTGAACTACTAACCACTATGAACATCCATGTAGTACTAGTACTATGACTACAATATTACTACAATACCATGTAAGAATAGTAGACTAATATGAAACAATTCAAATGATCCAGTACTGCGTGTTTTAGTACTACTCCACTAGTAGTAGTAGTAGGTACTCTATTTTACTTTTGAATACTATTTCTTACGTACAGAATAATGTTTTGGTTAATCTGAATCCAAGTTGGAGAAGAAGAACTACTATTAGTGTCGACGTTGTTGTAGTAATATGATAACTTCTTTCCCGCTTAGGCACTCTTTGCTCTTGTGTTCTACAGCGTAGTTCCATTATTTGAATACATCCGACAACTTGGTGAACTGTGGTTTATCCGACCCCACACGGTCGTAAGGGAACCAGGTTGCGCGCTTCACTGGTGTTGTACCATCCGGTAGTTTCTTGTACACCGTAATATGATAAATTCTTTCCGGCTTATGCCCTCTTTGCTCTTGTGTTCTATGGTGGTGCATGGAGAAGGCTATGAACATATACCCAATACAGCATAGTTTCATTATTTGAATACATCCGACAACTTGGTGAACTGTGGTTTATCCGATCCCACTCTGTTGTAAGGGAACCAGGTGGCGCGCTTCACTGTTGTACCATCTTGTAGTTTCTTGTGCACCATGTATCCAGGGTATTGAGGATATTGGTCCTTCTTCTTCACTGCATAACTTTTCACAACACCAGTTCCAGGTGCTGGCAAACCCGTGATTGTCACCTCACTACCAATTGCGATCACCGGGTCAGGATCTTCGAACAACACCTTCACGTTTCCGGAGCGCTTCTGTCTTATTACGTTGGCTGGTTTTGGGCGAGGAACTTGCAGAAGGTATCCAAGATCTTCAACGTGGCCCAGGTTTGGAGAGACCTTCCTCTCCTTGTACTTCGGCTCTCCATTGGATTCGTCTGATGCAGTCTTGTTTCGTTTTTTTGGTTTCCTGAGGAACGACTTCTTCTTTGCCTTCATGGATGCGTTCTCTTTAACTGCGTTTGGTTCTGTGGGAGGTACGTTGCCGTTTACTACTTCTACGTCGTCTTCTTCTTCATCATCATTGCTGCTTGTGTTACCTTCATTAATTGAGGATTCACTAGAGTTGTCGGTCAATTTGCCTTCCCAAGGAAATCGAAAGAATGATTCTGTTCCATGGATCTCTGTGTTAGTGAACACTATCCATCGTACGGAATACGTATCATTCTCCTCGATGAACTTCTCGAAGTTCTTCAAGTGTTTCTTCATGAAGTCCCACTTTGCAATGTCGGTAGCTTTGTAACTCTGACTGTTGGGTACCTTGATTTTTTCAAATAGTTTGATCAATGAGTCGCCATCGGATTGTAAAGTCTTTTCATCCTCTCGTGAAACAAAACTTACTTGCAAGCGTGCTTCGAACAGGTGTCTTTTGTTAGTGAAAACCGAACACAAAAGTTCCTTTGTCAAGGGGATGAACAATTGTCCCCCTTCAGGTAGATAATTGTAAGTTGTTAGAAACCGCAAAGACCTCTCAAAAAACTTAGAACCTCCGAGTACTATTTCCGGTCGTGTGATGAAAATATCACTGAATACGAATCTCGTATGTTCCCAGAACAATCGATCGTCCACCGTGTACGTGCAGTTCTCATCAAAATTAAGGAACCTTGTGACGGATAAGCTGTAGTCCTCTTTTGCGATAGGGTAAGTATGTTGACTTTCCTTACCTCTCACAAGCTCAGGCGGACTTGGTTCTTCAAATTGAACGGATCGAGCACCGTCACTGGTGAAAATGAATAACCGATCTTTGCGGTGAGGTTCACCTTGATTAGAGCGCGACGACAAAGAACTTCGCTCTGCTTTCAACAAATAGTCCAGAACCTCATGTGCATGGTCAACGGTAAAAGGAATTTCTTCTTCGTGGCCAAGTACAGCATTCATTATTTCCTTTGAAACCATATCCCTACTAACCGAAACACGTGTACCGTCAGCATCACGTAACAAACCAGATGTTAGAACATAGTTGAGCAATTCGTCGCAAACAAGATTCACCTCTTCAAGTTGGTCAGAAGTCGAAACAACATTGTCAACACAGGACAAAGTCAGGATGTAATGTTGCAACAATGTCTTCACGTGAACTTCCTTCTCTGGATTGTAATCGTCCACAAATATGTCACGTTCGGCCGTTTTCTTTTCAGTGGAAAGAGTGACCAATTGTTTGGCAAAGTCAACGCCTACTCTGTAGAACTGGTTAAGAGTTTTCCGGTGCTCCATAATCTTGCAAAAGTGAAGAGAAGATAACAGGTTGAATCGAATAATCTCCACCTTATTGTCCACTCCTTGTATTGTGTATTTTCCAATCAAAAACAAAGACTCATAGAGATTGGGCAATAGTTTGTTGTACAAATTGTCATGTAGTAATGACTCATTGGGGAAGTGGTCAAGGCTGAGTGCTTCAAAAATTCTGGCCTTCTGTCGTTGGAAGCATACCCACAAATACATGAGGACCTTTTGAAACGCAAGGGGTATCTTGGACACGTCGGAGGGCCATTCCAACTTGAGGTATTTTTGGGAATCAGTCAAGGGCACTATCTCGACTGCTGCGACACCATCTCTTATTGGTCCACCAACAACTTCGTTACCCCTAATAGAATTGATTTCTTTCACCAAATCATCAAAGGAGTGACTAGAGGAAAGAAAATGCCTCAATGCGCGGTTAAAGGAAAGACCTTCAAAGAACGAGACCATCTCCCGGACGTATAGCTTCCCTTTCTTTACATCGTCTTTAAATCTATGATTGAAAAACGGTCCTACTTTTTCCGGTGAAGGCGCAGGGGGGAATTGGACACAACATACGTACCAACGCAGTAAGCTTAAATAAACTTTCATGTACTTCAGTATGGTGTCGTAGTTAACCACATTCTTTGCCCAGACAGAATGTGACGTGCCTTCCGATAATTCGTCTTGTCCTTCAACCCGGGTGAATTGTGTTTTGCCTGCCTGTGGTATTTTCATCGATTTTGATAACGGAGTTGAGGGCTGACTGGAAGGAGTTCCATTTTTCTTTCATTTTGTACTCCTTGAAACGAGTTGTCAGCCCCTTTGCATCCAAGATACAGACCTTCTTTGTCAACTGCGACCCAGAGTCACGTAGGAAAAGATTTACCATCACATCAACAACCCTTGGTATAGGACCCAAGGATGGTTTGTCTGACGTTTCTTGCTCTCTGAAGTCAGGACGGGTTCCGGAAGAAGAAAGTTTAGTAACAATGAAAACCTTGTTCATGAGATGGCAGAAGACAGATTCGATGTCACGACTGACGGCAGTGATGAGTTCGTCCGTCAAAATATTCTCAGAGAATCCGTTAGGACCCTGTTGCTTCAGACAAGCTTTGACACGTCTTTTCATTGCATCCGTGTGATCCTTGTATTGGGAGTCATCATCAAATAATTCCAATGACAAACTTCGACCGCCTACATTTCCCAAAGACGACGAAGGTTGAGTGGCACCTGTGACTGCTTGATGTGGTGTTTCGGGAACGACTGCTGGTATTTGTACCACTTGAGTTCTTTTATTATTCTGTGATGGTCTTTTTGATGTGTTGTGTCTCCTCTGCCTTGGTTTATTGACTGCACGCCCTTGACTGACCGGATGAGCTTTTGGATCGTTTGCAAACAACGTTGTTGGGGTATTACCTGAAGGTCTGTCTTGGTCTGCGGCTGCCCCTTCATCTCGTGGTGGAGTAGATGCTGGAGTACCGTTGACTTCTGGCGCTGCATTTGCGCCGGCTACGTCGTTGGTTGGAGTTGCGGCTGCATCTGTGACTTCATCTGGTGGTGAATTAGCCATACGTTTAGCGGTACTTCTTGTAAGTCTCGCCATTGTTTGATTGCTAATTTAGAGAACAACGAAATAAAATTGTGTGAAAAGCAATCTAAGTTGCTACAAGTGTTTTTTTTGTCGCATATCAAGAGATTCGTAAATGAGGTAACAAAAAACAGGATCGACTCAACTTCAAACCACAGCGACTCTATCGACAAACAAACATCATGCAACAATGTACAAATATTCCCACTTTTATGGTAAACAAATGGTACAGCCTGCAACGCCGTTGCAAACGAAAAGTGAAAACGTTACCAAAACAAACCACAACGGTACGAAACACCGATCATCCATTTTGAGATACGGTAATGGATGTTAAGATTTTCCGACAAATAGTTTCAAACCCAGTAATTTGGTGATTTGCAATTGAAACCAAATTGGAACTCAAACTTTGCAACGCTGTTCCATGACTGTTGACATGAATTGTCCAAGAAACCGTTTCACCACCAAACCGTACGTAGTACTTCATTTTGAGATTTGAAATTGAAACATGATTCGAAAACAACGTCTGAAAAGCAGTTCTGGTTACAGATATCTGAAACGCCGTTCCATGAATGTTGACATGAATTGTACAAGAAACCGTTTCACCACAACCCAACCTTACGCACTACTTCATTTTGAAATTTCAAATTTAAACATGATTCGAACACAAAAGCATAAAACACCGTTCCGGTGACTGAATTCTGAAACGCCGTTCCATGATTGATGACATGAATTGTACAAAATAACCTTTCACAACCAAAACAGAAGTCATTAGTATTATCATACCTACATTACTACTACTACTAGTACTACTATCGTAATATACCTGGACACAACGGTTTCTGTCTACGTAGCTACTACTGTCGTAGAATACTGCTGGACAAAACTAGGCAAATTCATTACCAGTAAGATCACCAGCACACATGTGTTGGTAAGAAGTACAACCTCACCGGTACATAAAAGTTCTCACTGCATCACAAGTTGAGAATGTTAAGAATAAAACTCATTGCACTACTTTTTATTGTTCTCTATTCAAAAAGAGCGCGGGTGGAGATTTATTTACTTAACATTCTTATTTGTAATGAACAAAATAGAAATATTCTTCATTGTTCTAGATTTACTTCGGTAGATCTGATAGGTTAGTAAATCGATTCTTTTTTTTCGAACACACATGCACACACATACACAAACACACACACACACAGCAAAATCATTTTTTTTCAAAATGATTATAGTGTGATTTTACAGTGTGGTGATATTTCAGTGTGAATTTACAGTGTGATTTTACAGAGTGATTTTACAGTGTGAATTTTTTTTCACTTCTAGTCCAAAAATACTCTTTCCCTTCATAATCTTACCGAACTTATCTTGAGCAGAGTTGGTTTACCATACTTGTACGACAAAGCACTCCGTCCGAGAACGCGGGATCCCACTGAACTGATCAGCAATGATCACTAGTAGGCAGGGAATTCAGGCTCGAGATATTTTAGTCCAAAACAACTGCCTTTGCTAGAAAAAGACAATAGAGACCAGGATAAGAGAGGAATTGCTTGATAGATATTGTTTGAGGGCCCGCAAACACGTCTTGAAAAGTAACAAATCTGCATCCCTTGTGTATTTATATCAACAGGATAAATGAGATGGCAGAAGACAGATTCGATGTCACGACTGACGGCAGTGATGAGTTCGTCCGTCAAAATATTCTCAGAGAATCCGTTAGGACCCTGTTGCTTCAGACAAGCTTTGACACGTCTTTTCATTGCATCCGTGTGATCCTTGTATTGGGAGTCATCATCAAATAATTCCAATGACAAACTTCGACCGCCTACATTTCCCATAGACGACGAAGGTTGAGTGGCACCTGTGACTGCTTGATGTGGTGTTTCGGGAACGACTGCTGGTATTTGTACCACTTGAGTTCTTTTATTATTCTGTGATGGTCTTTTTGATGTGTTGTGTCTCCTCTGCCTTGGTTTATTGACTGCACGCCCTTGACTGACCGGATGAGCTTTTGGATCGTTTGCAAACAACGTTGTTGGGGTATTACCTGAAGGTCTGTCTTGGTCTGCGGCTGCCCCTTCATCTCGTGGTGGAGTAGATGATGGAGTACCGTTGACTTGTGCCGCCGCATTTGCGCCGGCTACATTGGTTGGAGTTGCGGACTGCATCTGTGACTTCATCTGGTGGTGAATTAGCCTTGTTACGTTTAGCGGTACTTCTTGTAAGTCTCGGCATTGTTTGATTGCTAATTGAGAGAACAACGAAATAAAATTGTGTGAAAAGCAATCTAAGTTGCTACAAGTGTTTTTTTTGTCGCATATCAAGAGATTCGTAAATGAGGTAAAGGAAAACAGAGTCGACTCAACTTCAAACCTCAGCGACTCTAACAACAAACAAACATCACGCAACAATGTACAAATATTTCCACTTTAACGGTAAACAAATGGTACAGCCTGCAACGCCGTTGCAAATGAAAAGTGAAAACGTTACCAAAACAAACCACAACGGTACGAAACACCGATCATCCATTTTGAGATACGGTAATGTATGTTAAGATTTTCCGACAAATAGTTTCAAACCCAGTAATTTGGTGATTTGCAATTGAAACCAAAATGGAACTCAAACTTTGCAACGCCGTTCCATGACTGTTGACATGAATTGTCGAAGAAACCGTTTCACCACCGAACCATACGTAGTACTTCATTTTGAGTTTTGAAATTGAAACATGATTCGAAATTTCAAATTGGAACATGATCCAAACACAAAGCCTGAAACGCCGTTCCGGTGACTCAATTCTGAAACGCCGTTCCATGATTGATGACATGAATTATACAAAATCACCCTTCACAACCGAAACAGAAGTCATTAGTATTATCATACGTACATTAGTACTACTACGTATACTACTATCGTATTATACCTATACACAAAGGTTTCTGTCTACGTAGCTACTACTGTCATAGAATACTGGTGGACAAAACTAGGCAAATTCATTACCAGTAAGATCACCGGCACACATGTGTTGTTGTTAAGAAGTACAACCTCACCGGTACATAAAAGTTCTCACTGCATCACAAGTTCAGAACGTTAACAATAAAAGTCATTGCACTACTTTTTCTTGTTCTCTATTCAAAAAGAGCGCGGGTGGAGATTTATTTACTTAATGTTCTTATTTTTAAATAAGAAAATGGAATTATTCTTCATTGTTCTAGATTTACAGCGGTAGATCTGACAGGTTAGTAAGTCTCGATTCTTTGTTTGGAACACACATGGCCACACACACACACACACACACACAGTGAAAACATATTTTTTCCAAATGATTTTACAGTGTGATTTTACAGTGTGGTGATATTTACAGTGTGATTTTACAGTGTGGTGATTTTACAGCATGAATTTTTTTTATTTTCGAGTCAAAAAATACTGTTTCCCTTCATAATCATCTTACCAGACTTATCTTGAGCAGAGTTGGTTTACCGTACTTGTACGACAAAGCACTCCGTCCAAGAACGCGGGATCCCACTTAACTGATCAGCAATGGTCACTATTATGCAGGGAATTCAGGCTCGAGATATTTTAATCCGAATAAACTGCCTTTGCTGGAAAAAGAATTGGACGGCATTGGACTGTAGAGGAATTGCTGGATAGATATTGTTTGGACTGCAGCCTTACATATACGTCTTGAAATCAATGAATCTGCATCCATTGCGTAGATATATCAACAGGATAAAGATCCAGTTTTTCGTGAGAAAGGAGTAAAATTGAACAACGTATCGGCAACAACAATTTGACCGACAATTTTCCCCTGTAGTTTGAGAGAACAATTCGGAACAAAGTATCGGAACAACGGACGGAGGTACGGCGAACAACTATTGTAAGAACAAGCAAGAAGGGTACAAATGGGAGAGATAGGCAATGATTAGAATGCCACCTGCATTGCTGATAAGAATGTATTTCCTCCTTTTTCTATTTTTCTATTTTCATAGGACCGTATTGGAAACAACGGATCGGAAGGCAACACTGGGTCGAAGGCGGAAAAAACAACAACGTAAGATAGAGGGAAAATGATGCCTACATCCTGCATTGCTCATGATGTCCTCCTTACTTGTGTTTCCCTCGTTCTTATTTTCATAGGTACGGATCAGTAGAACAATCAATTTGAGACAACGTCGGACAAGGCGGACGCAGGATCGTAACAATTTGATCGGACGAATTGAACGCAACAACAAAAAGAAGGCCAACAGTGTAGGTTAGTGACACGTAGATTATACTATTCTTTTGTTATTATTTACTAAATGTAGCACATCCATAGATACTTACCCATTTGGTTCAATTCACATATCATCATAAACTCGAATACAATTGTAGACTACGGCAACGACATAGAGCAACAACAGCAACCGGAAACCTAGCGACAGCGATAGCAAAAGCAGCAAGCAAGAACGATCCAAGCGGCCGCAACCCGGAACCATCGAACCAACAGCGGCAGCGATACCAACAACAGCGCCAACAACAGCAGCAAGCGGCAACACCAATAGCAACAGCAGCAATAGGCAACAATCCAACCGCCCGCAAAAGTAAGAATTGCGGTTCCAAACAACTCATTCTGAAACGCCGTTCCAGAAAGTTTACCCTGAAACAAAAATACAGACACAATTACCGTTCCAGAATAGTAAGTCCGAAACGCCATTACAGAATCTTGACCCAGAAACGCCAATACACCAGACGTTCAAATCAGAATTGCCGTTCCAGACAACTCAATCTGAAACGCCGTTCCATAATCTTGACCCGGCAACGCAAATACAGCAAACGTTCAAGTAAGAATTGCCAGTTCCAGACAACTCAATCTGAAACGCCGTTCCATAATCTTGACCCGGCAACGCAAAAACAGCAAATGTTCAAGTAAGAATTGCCGTTCAAGACAACTCAATCTGAAACGCCGTTCCAGTAACTTGACCAAGAAACGCCAATACACCAGACGTTCAAGTCATAATTCCCGTTCCATGCAACTCATTCCGAAACGCCGTTCCACAAACTTGACCCAGAAACACCACTACAGAGATTCTGCGGATTTTCAAGCGGACGAAACCGGGAACGAACTAACCAACAGCGGCAGCGATATCAACAGGTGGGAACATTCGAAGCGGCCACGAAAGTCACAAATGCCGTTCCCGACAACTGAATCTGAAACGCCGTTCCACAAACTTGACACGGAAACACACTCCATGGGCAAATCGATTCATCGTCTTCCTCAAACATCTTATCTGCAAAGAGTCCGGCAACGGTCACACAAGAAAGGCACCCGGTGCAATGGGATTGACTACAACAACAAAGCAATTGGCAACAAAATCAATGAAGCAAAAATCAAAGAGGAAACGGGGGAAGACAGAGAGAAAGAGAATGAAATCAAAATTTCTCAAAAACGGAGAAACGTCATCATCAACAATCCACCAGACTTACAAACACTTGTCGGAGATAAAACACAAGAAGCGTAAAAGTATGAAGGAAATTGTACAACATGTCGAGCAAATAGCATTGAAAACAGTTCACAAGAATGGGTTTCGAGGTAAATTCATGGAAACACGATGGGGTTTTAAAACAATTGGAGAAAGGGAATACACATTGGAAGAGGCGGTGTCTATTGATAGTTTCATGACATTGGATAGTACCGACTATAAGTTGCTTTTAGCAGTCGCCGAATCAGAACCATCATTGAGAATCTTTGCAAAAGGTTCCAAAAAATGTGCAAAACAACGCTTGGGTACTCCCAAAAATATAGAAATTACAAGAACATTTGCTGCGGAAATTGTTCAATCTAAACCCAAAATAGGCCGGGGAACCAAACGTGACAGTGTAAACAGTGGATATGGTATTATTGGGATGAGACCAAATCGATTGAAATCAGGAAATGGTGTGTATGTTTTCAACAAGAATGTGGAACCGAAAACACAAGACCACCTTGAACAGAAAGCCCTACACATTGTGAAGGAAATGCAGCTTTGTTTACGTAAAATGTCCAAATTTGTCAACCTTGAAACAACTGTGATGAATGAGGTTGTTAGTCGTACAACACTGAATGCAATCGGCCATCACGCAACAGCCTTTTCTATTGGAAAGGATTATCACTCAAAATGCCATACCAATGCCGATATGTTCTATACAAGGCTGACGGTTATTGCTCCAAAACATGTAAGTGATGACGAGGTGATTTATTACTTTGTGTTCCCAACGTATAAAGTGAAAGTTCCATTGAGGTCAGGCGATACTCTATTGTTCAATCCATTAGTATTACATAGCTGTTCGAATCCAAAATACGAAGGCTGTTATATTATGAGTGCCTATGTGTCGACAAAAACTGTGAGAAGAGCTGATCCTCTATAATATATTAAACAATAATTTAAAGTTAGACGTTCCATTCACTTCGTTTGTTTTACTGCGACATTGTGCAATCGTTTCGGAGTAGCTATCAATCGAAACGTACAAGAAATATGTTACGATCAATATGGAGGAGCATTCAATTCTTCACTAATACTAAGTTATTATGGATATTGTAGTAGGAAAACAATTAAGTATTGGATGTATCAGAGAGGACCTCACTATCGTCATCATCGTTCGATGACATTGAACAATCGTCACCTGAATTAGTAGCATTATCATTATTGTCGCTGTCCTCTTCAACAATAGTGCATTGGGAGTAGAGTGCCTCTTCATTAGGCAAAGATGACGTTGTCTTGTGGAATTCATCCAGCCAAGCCCTTCGATTAGAGACAACTAGATATGAGTTTGATTGCAACGTACCAATTGCATCAAGTTCTGGGACAACTGCTACATCGGAAAGTATGCTGTCGACATGAAATAAGAACAGGGAATTGTCGTCTACTTCACCTCTCGTCACAAACGACGAAGCTGTTGGTAGTGGAGTGGATTTAAACTTGGTCACTACTGCATAAATGCCTTCGTCGGCAATTTTGTACTCAGAAACAAATGAGTAAGGCTGCTTCAGATTGTAGAGTTCAAGGAAACACATAATATGGCAGGGTATTTCACATGCGTCGACATCAAACAAGGCCCAATCATACCAGACAGAGTTTAGTTGGCCACCATCGGAACGATATGAAGGGTGGCTCCGAAACAAGTAATTTTGCTGTGTGCATTCATCAAACCTGTTATGTTCAGTGAATCCTTTCACGAACGTACAGTCCTCCAAAAGTGGAAGCACATTCTGACATACAAAAGACAACACGATGGGAGAAATATAGGGTTTTGTTTTGTTCGATGACCTAACCCATCTCATAGTACTTGCCCCATCGTCGTTAGTGAAAACGTGAAATTTTGAACCAGAAACTTCGGGAGGGACTCGATTACCAAAAACATCTTCTGCCGTCACTAAATTAAACTTGGAAGTAGCTACTCGTAACAGCATTTTTTCTTCCTGTCGCTTTGCCGTTTGCATTATCAATGTCGAAGCATTCTGTTGAGTGTTCTTCGAGGGTGCTTTGATTTCAGTTTTGTGGTGTGATTCGGAATAAGAAGAATCCCATCCGCATGGAAGTCCCCAAAGTTTAATGTAATCAACAAGGTGAAAGTATAGATGGTTTTTGATCAGTTTCGTACCCATTCCCTCTCTGAGGCAGGTCGAATTAATACAATTGATAAAATGGATTATCATCTTGGGGAGATTTTCCAATCCAGAAATGGGTATATTCCCATGCTTCAAGAATTCTTCCATGGACAGTATCAGTTGAATTACCTCTACTTGTTTCTGAATAAATGTCGCGTCCTTGATGATGTTTATTGCCACATCGGAACAAAGGGTGATCAGAATGGAAATGAGCATTCCTGAATAATCATTACCCTCCTTTTTGGTAATGGAGAGAAGCTGACTGGAAAACTTGGTTCTGGGGAAATCTCTGTCCGATTGCCTTGACAAAAGAGCACCGTATAACTGCACAAGTGAACCAATAGTAGCTGATGTGCCATTCGTGTTTAAATCAGGGGCATACCAACACTTAGGACTACCTTTTAACAATGAATCGAGTGATTCTACTGCCCGACGTGCTACACCCAGTTGATGCATATGCAAACACTCACCGGGAGTAGCAAAGTGAATGTTGTTGACATTACTACCAAAATTGAGGCTGTGAAAAGCATTTTTTATGGGATGGTGCGAAATGCTTTTGAAGTACTCCAGGTGTTCCCGTGCAGAATTGTTTGGGGGGGATTCAAAATCTTCTGGAACCCAGAGCCGAGTCAGTTCCTCCACTTGGGCTTTTGGTTTATGGATGACACGTGTAGGACATGTACAATGTCGGCACAATTTCTTCACCTTTTGCGTGTAGGATCCATACTTTCCACATAGTTTGTCATGAAGTTCTGTATCCCCAACAACATAGGCAATTGCAAATTTCATTTTCACTTTGAGCACTTTTCCTGCATACGGAAGATGATCCCACTCCAACCCGCCCTGCATTTCACATACTTCCTTGAAAGATTGCAAAGCCGATGCAAGCGCGGTGTGTAGATTTTGAATATTATCTTTCGCCGTGTTTTTTTGCGTGTGTCTTATGCTCTCAATTTCAGTGTCGGGATGAAAATAAATTGTAGTCCAAGCGTCAGGTCGTTTTCTTGCTTCAGTATTGAAAATACCAAGAGTCATGTTGAGAGGAGTGAGTGACAGACGGCCATGTGCATCCAAGCTGATTCCATCCATGTAGAAAATGATCGGAACAAGGATTTCATCGTTTTCATTGCAGATCTGCTTCCACGATTCCGTCCACCAAGAGCCGTGGTGTAGTTCTGTTATGTATGTTTCATTGGTGAGTGGTGGGTTGTTTTCGGGTGAAAGAGGAGTCTCGACATTTGGAAAAGACAAATTGGTTTCTTGCATCAACTCCTTATTGGTCAGAAGGGAATGAAGTGCGTCTGGGAAGGATCGAACAAATATTTGGGTGGGTAAATTGCAAGGTAACCAGTTAATTATGTGTGGCTCGAACTTGGTCTCTGAAATACCCAAATTGGACTTGATTTCACTAAATATGGCTTCTCGATGGCGGGGGTAGATAGAGCTAAAGTCAACACCATGAATAGTTTGACATTTGTTTGCCCATTGAAAAATAGATTTGAATGTGTTTAGAGGTAACTTGTGTTTCGTCATTAGATTCATGAGCTTTATTTCAGAAATGAGCCTATTGGTAGGTGAAAAAGAAAGATGAGATCGGATCAATTCCTCTTTTTCATTGATGTTTGGTTGGGATGCGGTGGGTTCCGAACCATCAATACCATTATCGTTCTGAATAGGAAGGCAAATTTCTTCATGAATAACCATGTCATCGTTGTTGCTGTTGTCTTCTGAAGGAAACAACTGTGATTGCATTACATTTCTATCCATTGGTGGAACAAATAAGTTGTGTACTACCTGACTGTTTAGAACAGAGTTGAACGTTTCGTTTGAGGATGCCTTGTTAGTGTGAGCGGCAGCAACAGAAGCGGAAGGAACGATTGGACCATTCTCCGTCAATGTCAGGCCATATTGTGTAGGTGAATGACGAACTGTACTAGTGGTTTCTTCTTTGGCAGATGATGAAAATTCCATTAGATTATGCTTTAAATAGAAATCACGGCAAAAAGCTATTGAATCAAGGTGACGTGAAAGGCCTCGTGATACATATCGGTATGATTTGTGTGTAGACGAATCTTGTCTGCTTCCGATGAATGTCTTCGATTTGCCCTTACAGGTCAGGCAGCTACGACATATAAATGATTTGGGAATTTTGGTATAACAACCACTCTTGAAGTGATGGCAATTTTTACTAGGTCGTGACATGTTCTTCTAATGGAAGAAGGGAGGGGGAGAAATGGTTTCGATGGGGGTGTTAAATGAACATGATGAAAATGAGCATGATGCTATCGGATCGAGCATGAAAAGGCATGATGGTATGAAAAAAGAAACGTCGTGACATAGAAACAAGGCAGAAACATAGTACTAGTACGAAGTAACAAACAAACACTTCGGAAAATAATTTTATTTCATATCTTGGGTTAAGGTTAGGAAGTTGTTTGGCACTGAGATTTCAAATTTGAACATGATTTCGAACACAAAAGCATGAAATGCCGTTCCGGTGACTGAATTCTGAAACGCCGTTCCATGATTGTTGACATGAATTGTACAAAAAATCGTTTCACCACTCAAACAGAAATTGATACTATCATACCTACATTACTACTACTACTAGTACTATCATAATACACACGGACACATATCTAAGAAAAAAGGATTTTTGGAAACAATTTAAAAAAGAAAGAATGGTGGTGAAGTCGTGTAGGAGGAAGTTAGTGCCGTAGAGTTGTACGAAAATTCGTTAAGACGAGCATGATGCTATCGAAGCGAGCATTAAAAGGCACGATGGTATGAAAGAAGACACGACGTGACATACCGTAGAAAACAACGCGGAAAAATAGCGAACTAACACTTCTGAAAGTAAATTTATTTCATATCTTGGGATAAGGTTAGAAAGTGTGGTAGTGAAAAGTAGATTTTTTAAATCAATTTAGTCAAAATGGAGAGATCAATGGACATTTTGAGTCTTCGGGGAGAATTTTGGTCGCAACCTGAGGGGGGTCGAAAATCTTTACCACAAAATTTGTGAATTTAAAAAAATACCCTTGCGCAACAAACGCAGGGTCGATTTTCTGAAAATAGGGCTTGCGAGGGGTCGCGTGGGGTCGCGTGACAGTTATCGGACGGAACTAACGCGGGATTAGCAATAGCAACAGGGATTTCGCCAACTCCGGGTGTTGTTGAGCAATATATATGGCAAAGAGGGAACTAACGCGGGATTAGCAATAGCAACAGGGATTTCGCGCATTTGATTCCTTCACATTGTGTAGAATCAAGTAGAATCTCTACTGCAACCTTGATTTTCTGCTGTTTTTCCCCGTTGAAATTCATTATTTCAAAATCAACCACTTTGCAAAAGCAATTTGCAAAAGCAACTCCCCCCTCCCCCCCTCCCCCCACCATGGGAATAGACCCTTTTCGCTGCTTCCTATCCTATTACTACAACAACAAGCAACCCATTCTTCTATCATACTGTAAGTTATTGCCGGTCCTTTGTTTGCTGGGGGGAGGGGAGATGGTGTTTCGATTCGATTTGATTAGGCGTCGTCATCGTCAACAGTCATTTGTTTATTCATACCACTCACGATGACTCTTCTCCTTTTTGCTTCTGACCATGATGGGAATAGGTCGTTTCAGCAACCATGGTTTGAACTATTCCACCCTGAAAGAGCAAGCAAGGAGGCTGCTGCTCCAGCTTGTCGGACTCGGTCTAATGCTCAAGATCTCCTTCGGACCGTCATATCCTTCCTCCTCTTTCTTCTGGTTCCTCCTTCAATCCCGGCGGCAGCTGCTTCTTTGGCGCCAGTCGTATCCACGGCATCCAAACTACAAGCACTGCGCTGCTGCGGTCTAGGGGACTGGTGTATCCACGGCGTCCGTCAGTCTAGGGGACGGGTGTATCGGGGAATGGTGTATTCACGGCGTCCGAACTACGTGCTGTTGCTGCTACTCTCGCCCCGGCATCCCAACTACAACACTGCTCCAATCTAGGGGACTGCTGTATCCGAGGCATTTGAATTACAAGCACAACTGCCTTGGATAATTGCAATCGATAAGAGCAGCGATACGAGGAGAGATTCCAGCAGCGATACAAGCTGTGGTACAACAAGACGCGACCTCCCCTTGTACCCGGTCCGCCCAGCAGACTCAATATTCATCATGACTTGCTCTCTAGCAAAAAATACGTCTACAAACTAATTCTAGCTCTTTTTTTGGCATATACCCTGGTCCCTACTCTGCTGTGTATTAGTCTGTTCTGGGAGTATCGAAAAGAGTTCTAGGTGAATAGCGCTCAGAATACGACTGGAAATCACGGTAGCTACAGAGGCAGCACCGAGTAGTAACACAACTACCAGAAAATCACGTACCACTTCTACCTATTCTACGTACCACTCATACGGAGTAATTCGCAAATTACCAAAGTATCAACCCATTATCAGAGCAGAAAACACTACTAGTATTTGTGTAGGAATTCTACGGCATATTTTCGAAATTACTTTAGTATCATGCCATTGTCAGAGCAGAAAACACTACTAGAAACCGTGTAGGAGTTCTACGGCATATTTTCGAAATTACTTAAGTACCATTGAAATTACCAAAGTAACACCCCCTCCCCGCACCTTTTTCGCGCCCGTTGAGTCTGTTTTAAACTCGCGAGTCCCTTTTATTTTTTCTTACTTAGGCATCGATTTTGCGAGTGCACGTGCTCTCCCGTACGAGCCATGGTGTTACTATTATAGCACACTAGCTTACTCGTACTCAGAGGGGACCGATTTAGCAGCAATAATAGGGGGAATCGGTGCTATCTGTCGTCATTTTGAAAAAGTGAGCGAAAAAATGTGTCATGAAACAAGCACCTCCGGGGACATTTCTTAGAAAGAAGAAGAGTGAAGAACAACGGTCATGTAAAGTACTTGTGGTATTTCCTTAAGAGTTACACTGAGTCTTATACCACTAAAAGTGCAAAAATACTGTGTATGGAAATTTGCCCCGTACATCTGTTTTTTGAGGGGTACCACATGATTTCTATAGAGAAAAACAGTAGAAAAAGTCATTAGAGGTATGTATCATTAAGCATACCAGTTTCCACTTACGAGCCACAGTAGTGCCAGGTTAAATACCACAATTGTGATATTTCCAAATGTATGGTACTTGTACCGGTTCGAAGTTGTAACGATAATCCTCGTGACTAACCGATGGCAAATTCCTATGACCGGAAGAAGATTCTTAATGACCGGTGAGGACCGGGAGAAGGTTCCAGATGACCTCTCAAATGAGACCACTTTACATATTGAATTTAATTTCATAATTTCTCAAAGCCACGTCCAACTGTCGAAGGGAATTTTGGCAGGGTTACAACCAGAGTATAATTCAAACATTGAATTTTTTTTCCAAATTGTCCCTTCCATGTTTGGGAGCCATTTGAAGGTTTCGGACCACCAAACTTAATGCACCCCCAGTTTTGGCAGTATTTCCAGATCCATTTTAATTGTCCCCATTCTTTCCAGATTCGTTTGAATTGTTGGCCCTGGGATTCAATTATGTGCTATCCTCTGATGGGTTATCACTGTTATTTGGGTCACTGTTGTCACTGTTATTTCCTGATTGATTTGAACTTTTGCAAACTGTTGAATCACCGCCATTCACTGTTTCACCCCCAGTTTTGGCAGTTTCTCCAGATCCATTTGAATTGTCCTGGTTATTTCCAGATTCGTTCCAATTGTTGGCCCTGGGATTCAAACATGTGCTATCCTCTGATGGGTTATCACTTTTATTTGGGTCACTGTTGTCACCGTCATTTCCTGATTGATTTGAACTGTTGCAAACTGTTGAATCACCGCCATTCACTGTTTCACCCCCAGTTTTGGCAGTATTTCCAGATCCCTTCGAATTGTCCACGTTATTTCCAGATTCGTTCCAATTGTTGGCCCCAGGATTCCAACAATTGCCATCCTCTGAGTCATTATCACCAATATTTGTGTCACTGTTGTCACCTTTATTTCCTAATTGATTCAAATTGTTGCCCCCTGTTGAATCACCATTAGTCACTGTTTCTTCAATCAGCCATGGGGGGATAAAGCCACGGCGCAAATCTTCTCCAATCTTGCAAGTGAATATAACCCACCCTACCGAATACTCCGTCACATCCTCGTTCTCAAACGTTCGTGATTCCTTGAACTTTTTTAAATCACCCTGTGTATTTTTGAAGCAATCCCAAGTCTCAAAGTCGGACAATTTGCAATATTGAAAATCATCACCCTCAAGGTAATGGAATGTTTAAGTCAAAATACATCACCTCCCGCCCAGTTGTAGTGATCATCGGGTTCTCAGACGTCCCTCCGGGACAGAAATAGAACTTCAAGGTTTGCCAACAATAGATCATCCAACTTTTCCACCAAATATCCTGCAAGATCTTCTGTCAACAGGGTAAATATTTCCCCATTTCTGGCAGATAACTGTAGTGAATCAGTGTTTTCACCCAACTATGAATTTTGAGCACTTTGGGGTCAGTTACGAATATCTCATGGAACACGTATGGAATGTGGTTCATAAAAATTTGTTGGTCCACCTCTTGTTGTGAATCAACATTGTATTGAAGAAACCATGTAGCCCAATGTTGATAATTGTGTTTCCTTCCCATACCTGTGAGTTCCAACTGACCGTTTCTAGTTTTTCCTGTTGTTCTTCAAACTTGACATGTTTGAACTGTGTATCAATATCCACATGTGTCGGAGGGTAAATGTACAAACAAATATTACGTCAATACCATTCGTAATCATCCTCATCCTTAAACTGTGACTGACCCAGATATCTTTGCTCTGTCAATACCAAATCTTCAATTGTTTCAATCACACCTTTGCAACAACAACCCCCCCCCCCCCCCCCCCCCTGCTGTGATGTAGTTTTAAAACTTTTGGCAGAATTACCTTGCAAACATTGTCAACCAAACAATCAAACAAAGAATGAAACTGATCAACATTGTCTTCAATCATTGACGCACATAGTAGTGATACTTGAGAAATGACCAAATTACATGCCCTATCAAAAGAACCGATAATGTTTGCCCCAATTTTTTGGCCCGGATCTACCATTTTCCTGATAAACCACTCTTTCACCAAATATATGATTCCTTCTTTAACGGTAAAGGGTGCCACACATATCTTTCCTCTGCCAAGTTGGGATGGTGATAGAGTAACATTGTTGTTATCAAAATGAAAATGAATGCTATATAAGTTCGTAACCATGTCCTTGTAGTGGAGGACGTAATGGAAGACCAATGGCAAATGGAGTGGTAATAGCACTTGACCGGTGCTTGGCATGTTGCCCCCTCTTGATGAAATCCTACTTTCATCGACTTCTCCCCTGAAACAACCATGGTTCCCAAGATGAACAAATTCTGAAATAATTCTGGTAAGAAGTATCCGTAGAAATCTTCATTTGTCAACAGTTTTATGTCGAGGTGACACAGAGATAGTGTTTGAAAAATTCTTGTTGACTATCCTTGACATTGTACCCACAGCAAACAAAGGGCCTGACCAAATGCTGTTCTTTGTTCAGTATACCTCATCAACAATTTGTTGCACACGTAATCTTTAGACTCCTTCCAACGTACCAACTGCAGCCTGTCTGTGGGTACAGTTTGTAAGCATTCAACACGCTTCAACTTGAAATATGTGTCTAAGGTAGCCTGATTGTAGCTTTGACTCATTGAAATCTGTAGTGACGGCTTGGCAATAAGGTCATCAAAGAATTCTTTCATGACAGTGATGTAATCTTGTGAGTCATGTGGAAAACTGTCCTCGCATTTGGTATAGAAACACAAACCCTGATCCATATTTTCAGGCACAGGTGGATATTCCACATTCTCCATGTACCAAACAAGGATCTCCCGGTACATTATACAGTACTTCTTAATTTTTATGTAGTTGACCACATTACGCCAATACAGACGTTTTTTAGTATCACCCCCACCTGTTTCACCATGAACATGCCATAACAGAGACTGGAAATTTTCCCATTTGTTGTTCATGCCGTAGTCCTTCAATCAATCGCTTATTTTCTTCCTATTCAATTATCCCAACTCTCCAGTGACATCATTGTCAACTTTCTAAAAAAACAAAATTTACCATCACATCAATTTGCCAAGGTATAGGGCCTAACGTACTCAACATAGTGTCAATTTTTTCTTCTTTTTCTTTCCCTTTTTCTTTGTCAGAAATGGATCTGATGGCTTCTTCCTGAAATTGGGCCTGGGTTCTGATTGAATGATTTTGGATACAATGTAAACGTTGGTCATCAACAGAGTAAAACATGTTGCAACCTCGGAACTTGTGGCCTTCACAAACTCTGTACTTGCATACGTCTGACCCTTCAGTGCCAATCCAAGATTCTTTTCCACCAATCTCCGGTGTTTTTTGCGATCCACATCATCCTGTAAAGCAGAAAGTGTTGCTTCTGGTTAAGTTGGTGGATATTTCAATCCTGTTGAAATTGAATTTGAATCTGGCAGGGAATTTTTTCATATTCATCTTGGGTAATAGTTGCTTGGTCGTTTGATTGAGGTCAGGAGGAGTTGAGACCCTTCTTCCTAGCTGGTATGGCATCATTAGAATTACCACTTGTGGAAGGTGCCATTGCTAATGTTGAACCTGATAGGAATTTTGTATAATCTGATGTGAAAATGCTGGACCAAAAAAACTTTGGTTGTTTAAAAACAACCAGAATTGTGATTGTGGAAAGAACGGTATCCTCCATTATGACCAAACATTTGATTGGTAAATACTGATTAAAACAGAGAACAAAAACGTAACAAGACAACAATGGTAACCATATCTCAAAAACCATTTCTCAGAAACGGACAATGCGTAACGTAACTATAAGCGTGACATTGATTTCACGAAGAAAACCTGCAACGATGCTGACGGATATTACTAGTACATACTTGTACTACATCTGGCAGTCAAAAAGAAACGAGAACTCTTACAACGATGTTGCACGGAATGGAGAAAGGGGTAACTGTAAGCGTGACATTGATTTCACAAAGAAAACCTGCAACGATGCTGACGGATATTAGTACATACTTGTACTACATCCGGCAGTCAAAAACAAGCGAGAAATCCTGCAACGATGTTGCACGAAATGGAGAAAGGGAACAAATAATGTGAATCATTCCTAAAACTATGAAAAGGGCGTTTCCTGCAATGCCGTTGCAAAAAAACGAAAAACGAGAAATACAGGAGTCGGCAAACGTAAAGAAGATATGGGGGTGAGATGGGGGGTGGGGTCACGCCATCTCTCCACATGCACCTCATGGCTAGCTCAATTAGCCTCGTCCCACTCAATAGTTTAGTGAGTAAGTCAGCAATATTTGACTCGCCTGGCTCCTTTGCAATCCGGATGGTTCCCGCTGCTTATACATTCTCTTGCCTTATGATAGGTGACGCTATTGTGCTTCTTCTTACAAGGACTTTCCGGTCGTGTAGTGTTCTTCGCAACTGACTCATTGTCACAATAGATATTGGTGGGTCCTTCTATAGGTATGCCCATCATCCGTAGCTTGTATCTTAGCCCTTCTACCATCTCGATTGCTATCCTGAGTGCAACTATCTCTGAGCCAAATGTAGATGTCTCAACGGTTGTTTGTCTCTTAGAGAACCACAAAATAGGTGCTCTGTTAACAAAGATGATGACTCCTGTATGAGATCTTCTGGTAGCCTTGCATCCTGCATGATCCGCATCTACAAAGCATGTGGTAATGACAGATTTCCCTTTTGGTTCGGGCATATCTGGAGGCAGTAGTTCCTTGGCTCCCGGATAAAACTCACTCCAGTCACACTCCGGGAAAATGGTCTCGTCGACCTCGGGCATAGATGCATCAAACACCAACTTAGACTTGCTGTAATTCTTTAAGTATGCAAACAGATGAAACAACTGGTTGAGATGACCCTCTCTTGCCTGGGCAAGGTATCGAGACATAAGTGACATGGGCATAATGATATCCAATCGACCGAGTTCACATATCCAATGGAGTATCCCAATCAAACCTTGGTAGTAGTTCTGTTTCTCCGGGTCAAGTTCTGGTGACGCATCTATCTCCGGTCTATACTCAGCGCTCAATGGAGACCTTGCTGTCTTGGGTAGTACCTTAAATGCATATTGTCCGGTTGACAGTTCTTCTTCAACCGACTTGATTGCTTTTGCAGTATACTTAGACGAAGCCATGGACCAGTACGGGTTACCATCGATGTAGGTCTTTCCTATATCAGCTCCCAAGTAGAAGGAAGGTTCTTCAACTGTTCCATTCTTCAACTTGAATTGCCTTTCTATTGCATCCATCTGGAACTTTGGATCCATTCCACATACAAGAATATCATCAACGTAGGCCACACAGTACTCGTAGTAAGCCGAGCCATCTGATTTGAACGCAGATCGGAGATGCACATCAGGATCTGCTTTGCAAGAAACATAACCAAGCTCTCTTAAGTGACTAGCCAAGTGTGATCAAAAAGATGCCCCCGCAACCGGGAGTCCATATAAGGCTCTTACAATCTTGCAGGGCCTCCCACATAGCTCTGGTGCAAACCCTTGGGCCTCTGTAGCTATTGTGAAGTACTTCTCTTTGATGGGTGCTGTTAAGTAAGCATTCTGTATGTCCGCACTGAGTACCTCGAGGTTGTTAAGTGCTGCCACTAGGAAGAACAATCGAACCAAATCCCTACTGGGTACACTGGAATAGGTGTATTCCTTGGAGATTTCTGGGACTTTGTGGCCATCACGGACTAAGCGAGCCTTCCGAGTTAAGTCAATCTTGACATCAAAGACCATGTGCATGGTTATTTTGGTGTGCCCCACTGGTATCTTGTCTTCCTCGTTGAATTCAAAGGCAATAGAGCTGTTCCTCGTTTCTTTTGCAATAGCCCGAGCCCAATGATCGGTCCCCGTTTCTATATCAATCGCCTTTAGCCTCTGCAATAGACTTAGGGAGCCGAACCCCGTACTTATGGGACTTGGTCCAGTACTTGGTTATAGCGCCAGATAAGATCCGGTCTTTTCTCCGAAGTACCTTATAGGCCCACCACGTAAACGCTGGCTCATTTATGATGCCTTCTTCGCGGGCGTATATTGCTGTTTCAATCGGGAAGCTTTCCTTCATGTCACTTAACTTTGCCCAGGACGTAGTGCCATCTTTCCACCTAACAAGGAACCTCCATCCTTTGGTTGTTGGCTTTGTTCTAGTTTGTCCGGATTTTGTTGTGTAAGTAGCCTGCTCGATAGTTAAGGCCTCCACATCCTTTTCGAAATCAATAATCTCATCCATCAGACAATACATGCGCCCTTCATCATCAACGGAAGAATAGATACTCTCTGCAAGTGTATTGGCTGTATAAATTTCAATAGATCCATCTGGCATAGCGACCTCGTAGGACCTCGTGTCTAAGAGGGGATTGTTGTTCTTTTCACCAATCAGTACACCATCCTTATCCCTGTAACAGCTCTTGACTAGCCCCCAGATGTGTTGGTCCCCTATCTGGAGTAATACCTTGGTCCCAAGATACTCATCAAGGTCCTTATCAGATAAGTTGTCAATATCCGGGGAAGAAGCCTCGGCTTCTGCCATGAGTACTTCATCCTCTCCCTCATATTTGCCATCAAATAGGCCCAGAGGTGGTTCGCCAAGTTTGTTTTCAAGATAAGTATTGGAAGGTTTAACCTCATTGCCTATTTTTGCGTTGATTTCTTTGTTGTGTTCTTCCAACTGTGATAGGATATCCGGATGTCTCCATTCTTCCTCAGATATAGCCCGAGTGCTGTTTGTTATGTGAACCTTTCCAGTCTTAAATTAGATATAGTGACAATCTCCACCACCAAAAGTATCTCCACATGGGCCCAGCCACCGGCCAAGCCTATTTGTCTTTCCATTTAGATCATACCACCAAATGAAGTCATACCAGTCATGGATCATATGGAGGGTGATATCCGGGGTGTATCCTGTGTACCAATTCAAAGCTAGTCCTCCCCATCGAAGAAGGATCACCCAATGCCACAAGGTTCATCTGGCCGGCCGCTAACATTCCACAGAAGGCCCAACACCGTCTGGGACTGCCTTTCTTAGAAGTCATCCAATGGATTGCCCTCCTTAAGTCCCCTGCACTGTGTTCGGCTGTATTCTGCCATGAACAGTGTGGTTGTATATATGTTTGGCGAATGCGATACTCCGATCTGAGTTTGTGCCAACCAGTGTTGTGTGTCTCATGACTCCCCTGGGCCTTTGCTCCATCAGTAACTAGGTGTTCTGGGATTCCCACTTCGTTGATAAAGCAAGATAAGCCATCATGACATCGGACTTCTCCTCTGACAGGATAGAAGGCCACATAGCCCTTTCCATTTGCAAAGATCTGAGCTGCCATATCGTTTCGGATGATACTGGCAACCTTGAACTTCATAGTATCAGCATACCATCGGCCCTTGAGCATCCTCCTATTCCTCCACTTCTGTGTCTTCAGTCTCTTTGTAATAGGCTGGGACAATTGTCGGATGCCATCTTGGGTAGTGACGTCAATAGTAGCCTTGGCCCTCTTCTCACTAATGTTCCACATTTTAGCAATGGCCTTGGCATCATACCTGTCAACCTTGTCAGGTATCCTTATTGGCGGTCCCCATTGTCCCCGTTGTATGTAAGACTTCTTGTCAAGGGACATTTCTTGGTCTAGGACATCTTGTTGCCGCCTTAGTAGCTTCCTCTCCTTGGTTCATGCCTTGGCTTCCTGTTGAATGGCAAGCTCAGCTTCAGATAATGAGGACAGACCGACTGATGAAGGCTTGGTGGAAACATCAGAAATCGTAGAATTTGCGGAATTTCGAAGATTTTCTTGGTCCTCCCCGGTGGTTCCAGCAAGGGCTGAAATCAATCAAGTGGAAACGTCCGTTGGAGTGTATCCGGTGCGTTGGGAAGGAACTCTACTAGTACAGACAGAAGCCAAATGAAGTAGCCGGGTTGTGTCATATCCTGTGCCTAACGGTTCAGGATGAATTGTGGGTGAATATTTGATGGAGGTCCCACAAACCGGCAGGCATCCTGAAAGAGTAGCAACAACCCGCGGGAAAGAGGCATTGGTGGCTTCTTCTTCCTCTGCAAAGTGAGAGGAGTAGGGGTCCCAGGTGTGGGTATCTGTAGCCAGTATGTGTTCACAGTTCGCCAGTTCCTTCTTTGTAGGCTTGCGGGAATCAAAATAGGATATGACTCCATCAACTTTGAGAGGGATGGAGAGCTCGGTGTCTTCAGAGCGGAATGTAATCCCGTGTGTAGAATTGGAGTCGTATCGCCTTGGGGTGTCCTCAACCTTGTTGAAGTTGCAGTCCCGGACTTGATTGGGACATACCAAGCTGTGTTGCAACTTGGTGCCAAAGAACAAAGCCTGCCCAAACACCAAGATGTAAGTAATCCCGTCAGTTGGGTCAGTCCAAGCTGTGGCGCAACGGGCAATAGGGACATTCTTACGTGGTGAGTAGGTATCGGAAAATGGTGCAACATCCACATATGTCAAGATAGAATCCAATGAATCGAGTAATACCATATTTGATCCCGCGGCTGTTGTATCAGCGTGGCTGTCCAACTCACATCGGCCGTTGTCTTGAGATGGTGAGCCAAAACTCTTGATATGGACTATCGGCCGGCCTACCCGGGATACAATTGACAGGCCCCGGCCGGCAAATCAATCTTGATTCTTCTTCTTGTGAGTATGGCTACCAAATTGGTTGCCGGCCGGCCCCTTTGTTGTAGTGTTGTCTCCCTTGGCTTCAACAAGAGAAACCTTTGCAGACTTCGCAGGGGAGTTGAGAGCTGGGCGGAGGGCCCGGACTTGGTTCTTCTGGGCCGCAGACATAGTGACCCAGATTTCTTTTGGATAGATTTTACCCTCGAGAGGTCCATCATATGTACCGGAGGTCTTCTGTTTCTTGTTGCCAGATTTCTTGTTGGAGGAGGAGTTGCCTTCGTTGTTGCGTTTGTTGCCCCTTTTGCCCTTGAAGGAAGAGATATTTCTGCGACTGCCTTTACGACTGGCTTGCATTTTTTTGATACCAAGCGCTTGAGTGAAGTGGGCGGCAGCCTTGTCAAAGTTGTCATACATGCCACCCCCTTCGTTTAGGACCAATTGGACTGCCATTTCGAGTCTTGGATCCGATATAGAGTGGCAGAAGTCAGTAACAAACTGATCTTCCGGTGGGAAAGCCTTATGCCGCAACAGGAACTCCTTTGCATCATACCATCGCCTTTTGTGCTTGTCGAAACTGTAGTTCTTGGTATCCCCGGAATAGGTAGAACTCTGTAGGAAGGCCCTCTTTTCTTCTATGAGAAGTCTTATATTCGTTGATTTGTATGCTTGAGAGTAGAGGGTGAAATATGCCTTCCTCCCATCCCCTTCTGAGCCAAGACCTTGGATGTAGGACCAACCGGGGCCCACCCCTACCAATTTGAAAAGGATTCCCCATAGTGTATTGTTGTCTTTGGTCCAGTGGGATCCTGAATGAACCGTGCATCGTATAGAGTATTCATTCCAGTCGGCATACATGTCTGTCGGGGCGGATCCAACGGTCCCCCCCCTCTCAGCGTTGTCGACTACGGAGTCCTTCCGGATCGTGTAAAGTATAGATGTTTTGGTGACACCCCTTTTGTGTCTAAGATACTCCCTGAATCGTTCATCAAATTCCTTGAATTTCGACATTGCAGTGAGTGGTTCTGGGAGAGTAAGATCCCCAGCCGCTGTGTTGCTGTCATCCTCCTTGAGAGACTTGAGGCAAGCTCGAGTCTTGGATTCTGCGTCCGGGTCAGCCATCCAGTCAACCGGAGTAGCTGTAGCCCCAATGAGAGGCTGAAATTCGATCCAAGCCACAAACAACTTGAGCCGATCCCCGAAGACCCTCCCCACATACACTTGTTTTGGGTCCGGGCAGTAGTTGTGTTTGGTCTTGTTGACACCATTCACCAGGGATTTGATTGCAGATTCATCCATGTCTCGGAGGGAGTCAGTACTGCTGTAGCCAGTCCGGAAAAGTTCGTCTGCTGTAATCTGGTTCAACCCGAAAGATTCCAAGATTTCTCTGAACACTAATTCAGTTGGGGTTAGAGTCCTTTCCCCTGCGTATCCAGGGATTCCCTACAGTTGATTAGCGCGTTCGATTGCATCTTGGACCTCTTGTGTGAGTGCCGGAGCCCGGTTAGTATCCATCATGGTCCTAATGAATTCCATTTGCGCCGCTGTAAAGCCAAGATTGGCAGGAATGGCTGGCCCATTGTTGGTGGGTCCACCAGCTGCTGGGTTAGCGGCGGCAGCCGCTGGATTAGCGGCCGCATTGTTGTTGCGTTGGTTCTGACGAGCTGGTCTTCCTCTCACCATGGTGGGTACTTTGCTTCTGGAGTAGTTGTTTGCTTGTTCTGTAAGTGATATATGAATGATTTTCTGAAGGGATTTTGGATTTCTCAAATAATCACTCTCTTCGCGATATCACTAGTAGTGGATATTTTCTTGTGGTTTCTCCTTGCAAAATTCTTCAAACGTTTCTATTCTGAATGTAAATCCCTCAGTTGCCCCATACTTAAGCGAACTGTTCGGGTTCCGATTTGAATCGGGGCTGTTGATTTGGCTTATGAATCCCTTTGCGAGCCGTTGGGTTTACTCGTGCGGGAATCTATTGACCGTTTGATCCGGCCCACTACTGGTTCCCACAGAAATCTGTGGCCGTTGAATTGTTTGTACAGAAACTGGGGCCGTTGGTTTGTTTTCCCGTTATTCTACGGTTACAAGTTCAACGGGTCCCCCTAATGAGCGGGAGTTGAAACTGCTCTAGAATAGTTCAACTGCCCTCTCCGTATAGTGGCTAGGTTCAGCTTAGTGCACACGTCTGTGCGCTGCCCCGCTGTATTTTAGTGATTTTCTACTCGTACGGAGGACACACGTCCCCAATACTTGGCCAGTCCTTTGGCTGTCTTTCCAGCTAGTACGGTGTGGCCGTACACCTTGTACTACTGGCCCGGGCCAGTAGCTTGTTGCCGTTTCTATGCACACCTAGGTGTGTTGCCAGTACTCATCGTGTTGTTTGAGGCGCCATGTGGACCTCTCCATGCTTGAATTGGAACACGTCTACACTTGAATGTAAAGACTGTGACTGCTTCGGCCTGGGATTCGATATCTTGTACCGATGGCATTTGCTCCTCCCCCTAGGCCGTTATGTCGTTTGAGAGAAGCAAGAGGTATTAGCTCAAGCCAGACTGCACTAGTGCCATTACCCTTCTAAGTGCTCAAAATTTGACATAGCCTTCCGGGATCATTGATTAACCGGTGATCAGTCGGTAATCGGTCTCGCTCCTTCTATTGTCGTGTGAACCGCTGAGACGACACTCATTTGAATGGTAGCCGATTGTTGACTAAGCACCCTTTTTGGTTAGAATCACTGGGTCTGATGAAACTCTGTTTTCTACTTCGTGTCATTAGATTGCCGTAGGTAGATTGCTGTAATATTGATTAGATTCTAAAATTGTGAGCTTTAAGATTAAGTGATATCCAGATCGCACCTCTATTGGTCCCTCTTTACGGGTCGTATGTGCGTTGAGATGAATCATATAAACAGTTATTTGCTTTGGCGACTATCACGAGTAAATGGTCTAGTCTGTCGGACGTACGTCTCATAGTCTGCCTGTATGTCCTTAACCGCGTGATTTCTAGATTTCTCAATTTTCTACCATAGCGCTCACACTGAGTGATTTAACAGTGTGATTTTCATTGTGTACGGCACGTATTGTCGCTGGCCAAAAACAATACACTTCCCATTCATAAATTTGAATGAAAGGCGTCGAAACCCTTCATTTTGTTGTATAACACCAACCCTTATCTGAATAGAGTGTTTCTTCCTTGCACTCCGTCCAAGAACGTGGGAACCCACTTAATTGATTGATCCATTGATCATTTAGGCAGGCCAGTTCCGTGCTCAGATACAGTAATCTGAAAAGAACAGCCTTGTAGTACTGCAGGAAGTAGAAAGCATTTGATTAGAAATTAGTTGCTAGAAAGATAATCTTGTTCGACTTGGCCATCAAACATAAACATCTAGAAAGCACAAAATATGCATCCCTTGCATCTATATCAACGGGAACAAGATACAGTTCAAGTGATATTCCTTAATCATTCCATACGCACACCAACGTGCAAATCGCTCATTTTTGAGGGGCCAAACAAAAGTCTTGACTCTGTCGGATTTCAAATCCGACTTTATATTCTTATTTCTCGTAACAAACTGTCTTAGAAAACACTTTGCCCCAGGTCCATACTTGCTATTTTGGCTGAGCTATCAGCAACGGAAGCTCTATTACACTTGGTTTTTTTAGGGTGCGTACGAACTCCAAAATTCCATATCACCATGAAAATAAATTATGACTGAACACTACACTCCACCAATCCAGCATCCAAGCACATTGTCGTCGCCGTCATCAACAGAGCTACAATCCAGGAGAAGAGCGGACTGATTTGGCCAAAAATAAAGGATTTACAGACTGATTTCCTATTTTTGCTCCCATCGTTGTCCTCTCGTCAACAACCATCGGCGTCACCACCATGCCGCGCCAAAACACAACAAGTGATGGGGACCCCCCCCCCCCCCCCAGAAGCCCCAAACGCCACAGAAAACATTGATATGAGTAATAGTCCACAGATCAGGGACCTTAGCCACCTTGCTACCTTGCAATCACGATTCGCCAATGGGTATGATAGTGATGGAGCAAAAGGTCCCTTCTGTGATGCTGTCCATGAAGAGGGGGATCAAGAGAGGGAACAATATCAGGAACACCACTTTGGTCCTGTAGCACCTCCTCAAGAACCCAAAAACGAGGACACAGAGGGGGAGTGGGCGGTGGAGGAGGATGGCAGTGATGATGACGCCGACAAGAATGACAAGAAGGGCAAAAACAAAACCAAGAAATCTGTCGTTTGGCTACAACAGGAGCTCAAACTCTGGCGCCAGCCAACCTCTGGCAACAAAGCAGCTTTGGCAAGTTGTTTAACCAAAGCAATCAACCGGGGTATCAATCGATTTGATACAGTGGAGGAAGCAAATGAAAGCAGGCCCAAACGGGGATGACAAGCAGAGGGGCCGACACGGCGCCATAACAAAACAAACAACACAATGCAACTATATCCTGATATGCTCCACTGGAGAGAGCTCCATCCACAGGGTGTGGTTGTTAAAGAGCCAGCTAATCCAACCTTCAGGATTACATGCGCTCCCACTATCTCTGAAGTAGAGGGACAGATTTCTCCCCCTCCAAAGAGGAAATACAACTTCACTGAAGTATTTGATATCCCCGAGTTCAAAGCAGTGAAGACAGAGTACAAATTTGACCGTTGGGGGAACATTTGCAAGGATACAGCTGGAATCCCCATTACTAAGTGTACACCAAGGGAGAAGGGTTGTGTTGATCCAGAGCTCCAGAAAAAACATGGCCTGTCATCTAAATTGCATCCTTGGGAATTCGCGGAGGTATTCCGTCCGAGAACTGTTTCCCTACCCCCTGCGGGCTCTCGCGCGGTATTTTTAAAATTCTCGACCCTATTTTTAAAATTTCCTATCTTTTTAGGTCGCGTGTCTACTAAAATACCTCGCATGTAGCGCGCTTCTCCTTTCCAGACAATATCTCATCGATCCCTATCTGGATCATCACCTAAAACTCACTCTTGACTTGGGGGAATAAAAATAATCAATTAAATAACATTTTCAGGGTTAGGGATATCATAAAGTTGCCGTGATGAACAATATTTTGTGTCAAACTTCTTACGCACAAATGATTTTCTCTCATCTTTGAAACATGCTGTTAACTGCACTTAGTAACACACTGTGTGCAAAATACCACAATAAATACACAGTACAAAAACCATGTACAAGTCTACGGGTAATGAACATGTGTGTGTTCCGTACACTGAAATCTCTTCAAAAAAAGAACAAGTGAAAAGACCCTGCAAACACAGCAGAAAACTCCTCGAAGACACGATTTATTTTTGGTAGGAATTCCAATCATCAAAATCACCAATGTCATTAACTTCCATTTTGATGACCCTGCAACGACCCTTCTGTTTCTCCTTCACTAGAACAGACCGTGAAGGCTCACCACCGTACAAATAGTACAAAATGACACCAGCTCAAATACCTGCACGTTACTCTACTTCGTTTTTGATTGGGAAGGGTATTCAAACGACAATCAAGCGGCATTTTGGAGTGCTGTTTTGAGCAGCAGGAAGCCAGCAGCCAGCAGCGGCATTTCGGAGCGGCGTTTTGGAGCAGCAGGAAGCCAGCAGGAAGCCAGCAGGAAGCCAGCTACGGCGTTTCAAGCAGCGTTTTGGAGCAGCAGGAAGCCAGCAGCCAGCAGTGGCGTTTTGGAGCAGCATTTTGGAGCAGCAGGAAGCCAGCACGAAGCCAGCAGCAGCGTTTCAAGCGGCGTTTTGGAGCAGCAGGAAGCCAGCAGCCAGCAGCAAGCAGCGGCGTTTCAAGCAGCGTTTTGGAGCGGCCTTTCAAGCAGCAGGAAGCCAGCAGCCAGCAGCGGCGTTTTGGAGCAAAAAGGCAAATTACGAAGATACAAACACCATTTCCATTTTGACGACCATTCTGTTTCTCCTTCCATAGAGCAGACCACCATGGAGGTTCACCACCATACAAATAGTACAAAATGATACCAACTCAAATACCTACATGTTACTCTACTTTGTTTCTGATCAGGAAGGGTACCGGTATTCAAACAAAAAGACAAAGATACAAAAAAATGAGCATACAACAACGATGCGCCCTACTACAACAGCGAGCGGCGAGCGGCGAGCGGCGACAGGAAGAGCAACAGCAAGAGCGGTGAGAGGAACAGCAAGCGGGGATAGGAAGAACAACAGCAAACAGATCAAAAAGCAAGTGATACCATTATCAACAGCAAGAGCAGCAGCAACAGCAACAGCAACTAGCGAGGGCAACAGCAACAGCAACAGCAACAGCAACAGCAACAGCAACAGCAACAGCAACAGCAACAGCAACAGCAATAGCAATAGCGGCTAGCAAGAGCAACAGCAACAGCAAATAGCAAAAGCAACAGCAACAACAACTAGCGAGAGCAACAGCAACAGCAACAGCAACAGCGGCAGCGGCTAGCGAGAGCAACAGCAACAGCAACAGCAATAGCAACTAGCGACTAGCGACTGGCGAAAGCAACAGCAATAGCAATAGCGAGAGCAACTAGCGAGAGCGACTAGCGAGAGCAACTAGCGAGAGCAACTAGCGAGAGCAACACCAGCGACTAGCGAGAGCAACAGTGAATCCGAATCTGCTCCCCTCATCCAACAGAGCAGCGATTCGTCTCATCCTTCAACAACAACAACACCATAGGGGATTCGTCTCCTCCTACAACAACAACAACAACGGCAATTCGTCTCCTCCTCCAACAACAACAGCGATTCATCTCCTCCATCCAGCAGCGAATCCGAATCCGCTCCCCTCATCCAACAGAGCAGCGATTCGTCTCCTCCTCCTCCAACAACAACGGGGATTTGTCTCATCCTCCAACAACAACAACGGCAATTTGTCTCCTCCAACAACAACAACGGGGATTCATCTCCTCCTCCTCCAACAACAACAACGGCAACTCGTCTCCTCCTCCAACAACAACGACAATTCGCATCCTCCTCCAACAACACCGGTCATTGTTGGTTTTGCGGATCTATAACAATATATAATAATTCAACAAAATGGGGTGAGTATCTATTGATGTAGTACATAGAGTAAATAATAACAACAGAATAATATAATCTACATGCCGATCGATTCGATGCTGACGACGTCACACCTCCAGCGAAATAATTATCACCAACCGCAAAAATTCGTCGCACCTACAGGGAAGAAGACAAGGTTGTTGCTCCCGATCCATTGCTTCCAATTAGATGGTTGCTTCCGATCTGTTCCTTCCGATCCGTTGCTTCCGATTCGATGGTTGCTTCCGATCCATTCCAATGAAAATAAGAAGAAAAACAGAAGGGAGGAAATACATTATCAGCAATGCCGGAGGCAGTATCCCTTATAGTCATTGTCTATCTCTCTCATTCTTACCTTTGCTTGTTCCGACGTTCCGACAATCGTCCTGATGAAATTGTTGTTGCTGCTGCTGCCGTTGATTTGCAGCCTTCTTACTCCTCTGTCATGAAAAACAGTACCTTGTCCCTGTTGATATAGAAGCAATGGATAGAGATTTATTGCTTTCAAGACGTATATGTTTGTGTGCACCCAAACACTACTATCTATCCAGCAAACCACCGCTTCTCCAATGCGAGCTAATTCTTTTTCCAGTACAAGGCTGTTATTTCAGTCTAAAATATTTGAGCACAGATAACCTGCCTAATGCTGATCAACGATCAAGAGATTGTTGGATTAAGTGGAATCCCACGTTCACAGACGGAGTGCCGATTAGCAACTCTACTCAAATAAGTCGGGTAAGATTATGAATGGAAAGAGTATTTTTTCCGGTCGCGACAAAAAAAAACTCTCACACACAAACACACAGCAAAAAGTAATTTTACAGTGTTTACAGTGTGATTTTTACTTTATGCTGTGTGTTTGTGTGGGAGAGTTTTTTTTTGTCGCAAGGTACGATCGAAATCATTGATCGATCGATACGTACGATACCATCTAGGATACTTCAACTTCTGTAGAATTCTACATGTTTTTTGTACTAGTGTAGAATTCAACACGTTTTTTGTACTAGATAATTCCTAGTAGTGAATCCGCTTAGGTTTCTACGCCTGTAGATTCGTACATGCTTTTTGTACTAGATACATAGTAGTAGTGAATCCGCGTAGGTTTCTACGCCTGTAGATTCGTACACGCTTTTTGTACTAGATAATTACTAGTAGTGAATCCGTGTAGGTTTCTACGCCTGTAGATTCCTACACGCTTTTTGTACTAGATACATAGTAGTATTGAATCCACGTAGGTTTCTACGCCTGTAGATTCGTACACGCTTTTTGTACTAGATACTTACTAGTATTGAATCTGCGTAGGTTTCTACGCCAGTAGATTCCTACACGCTTGTTGTACTAGATACATACTAGTATTGAATCCGCGTAGGTTTCTACGCCAATAGATTACTACACGCTATTTGTACTAGATACATACTAGTATTGAATCCGTGTAGGTTTCTACACAAATAGATTACTACACGCTATTTGTAATAGATACATACTAGTATTGAATCCGCGTAGGTTTCTACGCAAATAGATTACTACACGCTATTTGTACTAGATACATACTAGTATTGAATCCGCGTAGGTTTCTACGCAAATAGATTCCTACACGCTTGTTATACTAGATACATGCTAGTATTGAATCCGCATAGGTTTCTACGTGAATAGATTACTACACGCTATTTGTACTAGATACATACTAGTATTGAATCCAAGTAGGTTTCTACGCGAGTAGATTACTACACACTTTTTGTACTAGATACATACTAGTATTGAATCCAAGTAGGTTTCTACGTGAGTAGATTACAACACGCTTGTTGTACTAGATACATACTAGCATGAGGGTATTTTTGGTTCAATTCCTCGTCACACAAACGAGATTCAGGATTATTTCAGAATCACGCGCATATTTGGGTTGAACTCCACTGGTCCCCTTTGTAATTTCACCCTATTTATTAAAATTAATGTCGAACTCATAATATTTTTATGCACATTTCATTTTCCTACATCACTGGCATCTGTTTCCGAAGTAGTGGCATGTTACTGAATTTTATGCCTGAAACAAACAGTGCATGGTCGCAATTTTTCAATCTCAATTGTTTCCCCATTTTTATTGTTATTACTGGCTATCGTACGACATTAGTAGTAACGATGGTCCACACTCCCAAATATCAGGTATATTGTTTACATTGCTACCGGGACTCTCCTCTGATCACTACTGGTTACGGAAAGCAGAAGGTTACCAAGAAGAAGAAACCCCCCTTGTTTACAGCGCGACGAAGAAAGAAAACAGGAGTAGTTTTTCTCCCGGTCTTCTGGACCATATTGCACATAATCCGGGTACATGTTATTCTTATTACTACCGGTGTTTGGGAGTAGATGATTTTGCATCTTCGTTATTCATTAGAAAATGGAGGAAGAAGCTTGAGGATGTTAGTCAACAATTAGGTCTAACGAACACCCGTAACGGTCCACAGAGTAGTGACGGTGCATTACCAGAGGTGCTCGACAATCAAGTTATGTATGACCCTTCTGTCGAACCGATTGGGCGTGCCTTGATTGGTCAGGAATTATCAAACATAGACGATGACAATGATTCTGTCTCTGATGACAATTTGTTCTTTCCTAATGATGACGATGAGAAAGAAGGTAGTGAGAGCATAGAGGCTCCCCACTCTTTGATTGTCAATGATGAAGAAGGCATCAACATTGATGTTGACGATTCCCATCGTGCTTCAAACACGCTATTAATTACGACACCCAATGTAGGAAGGAACATATCTGACGAATTGAAGGTCAAGATCAAGTTAATGAAAATCATGCGGAATCATAGCATACCATTAGTTGCAGAGAAGGAATTGTATGAATGGGCTCTTGAATCGGAGCGGCTTAATTTATTTTCATGGACTAAAGGCAATCTCATAAAGACCAGGGCAAGTGTCATGAAGGAGATTTCCGCAACTGTGCCTGAAATAAAAGGCGATGGGTTTGAACCTCATCTTATTGACTGGTGTTCTAAGAAATCACAGAATGCTGATGTTTCTAGTCGCAAACAAATCTACGTCCGCTCGTTCCAAAAAGCACTTCATTCCCTATTAACAAATGTGACTTTGGTGAATGAAGATAATCTGTCATTCCCCCATGCTGAAGACCCCACCTTACCAGTCCGTTATCCAGAACTTCAAGGGAATATTGATATTGACGAACTCCATCACGGTGAATGGTGGATCAACACTTGGGAGAAGAGATGCAAATCTGGATTGAATGAAATTCTGGTTCCTATTATTCTCTACATGGATGAAATTGCAATTGACAATAGCGGTCAAACCACTCTTACCCCACTGAACATGACTCTTGGCATATTCAACACCCTAACTCCAAACTCCAAGCCGGATGCGTGGGAGGCTATATACTATCACCCAACATGTCCAGGTGATAAAGGTGCCAAATCAATTGACAATGTGAACAATCTTCACTCTGGCCTTCGTTTGGCTCTTTCATCTTTGAAAGATGCCTGCAACCAAACGGATGGTATTGAATGGTCTAATTTGCCGTGGAACAAGAAGAAATGGTCGGTTCGAATGAAATTTGCGGTGGCTTATTTCATAGGTGATACTCCCAGCACGACCAACTTTGTGGACATTATCAAACGTCAAATTCAAAGATGATCTGTAGGCATTGCAATTGTCCCAGAGCACTTGGTATTAACGCTTGTGTGAATGTTTTGAAGGTTCCTGTTTCAGTCAAAACTGGTAACATGCAAGTGTCTAAGCACCAAAATGGGGAAGAGTACCAATCCATTCGTCTCTGGAATATATCTGATTTTACAACTCCAACGGTTGACAAAGGAGTGAATGTTGAGCAGTATTTCAAAAACATTTCTCACCATGGCGGACATAACGGCAACGTTTTTTATGATCTTGATTTTGGGGAAAACCCACATAATATTCATCTAGCGTCTCCCGGAGAGAGACTCCATATGCACCAACTTGGTTGCGCAAAGCGTGCAGCAGAGACGTTCCGCGAGGACTTTTTAGGCAATAACCAGCGGCTTCTTGGTGAGATGGAAAGGTTAGCCAGTTACTACGGTGGTGCTGTTCAGAGGCAATCCGATCGTGACTTCCCACGAACCAATTTTTCAGAATCAATACATACAGCGAAGAAGGAGGGTAACTAGTACATTGGAATGCTTTATATTCAGATGCTGTCACTTCTGTGTGCTGGAGGTTGTCAATTGTTGTTGTCTCGAAAGACTCCATCCAATCTTGAGAACAAGAGCAGAAAGTGTGAAGAGGAAATTGACCAACGTATTTATGCCATTGAGTTGTTGTTGGGTATGGAAGAGTTCCTAAAGTATGCTGGAACATTTGACGAGGTTTTCAAACAAGACAAGAAAGGTGTTTTGAATCTTGACAAAATGGTTGTTCTTTTCATCAACTGTATAAATAACAATCTTCAACGAAGTAAGGGAGAGGGTAACAATCTGGTGAAGAATCACATGTATTTTCATTTATCACAGTACATGAGATTATTTGGTCCTCCAACTGGGTGGGACTCTGCCGCGAGTGAGAGCAATCATAAAACTGAAGTGAAGGCTCCTGCTAAGAGAACTCAACAAAACAAGTCCACACTTATCAAGCAAACTTGCAACCGAGTGATAGAGTATCGAACTATTGATCGACTTGACCGTGAATTTGATTTGTTCGAACATAGACCCATAACCGGACCAAATCATCCTAAGGAGGGTGGTTGGTCATCTGGGTCTTCGTTTTGGATTGGTGTGATGAATGGTCTCCCTTACATGAAGTGGGATGAAAAAAAAAATGCAAGTTTACCCTGGTTTCCATCGGATGTTCTCAAATTTTGTTGCGACGTGGTCCTACCGGCTGTGGGCAGCAGCAAGGTTTTTGGAACCACGGAGCACAAGAGGTATGACAAATATCGCGAGATGAAATTATTGTTTCGTGCCCACCCATCGTTTAAGTCTGATTCTGGACAATTGTCCAATGTATGGTACGATTGGGCTAATTTTCAACTCGGACCTCCTTGATGGACGTGGACTGAAAGTTTATCCATGTCAGATTCTGTGCCTGTTTTACCTCGAAGGTCCTTTCCCCGTGGGTAGCTCCGTTAGTGGTTTCGAATTAGTGCACGATGGTTATTATGCCGTTGCTCGTTGCTTTAGTTTCTGCAGATCCCATACCGAGCAAGAGGGATAGAGGAAAAAAACACCATCATGCGTTGGTAAAGCAAGGTGAGCTGCAGAACAAATTGTATTTGTTTGACTGCAACGCCATTGAGTCTGAAGCTGCCGTTGTTAGAAACCATGGTAGTCCTGACCAATATTTTGTGCTGGGGAATCGTGAACAATGGTTGTTTAATTTCCGTGAGACAATGGCTTCACTGGAAAAGAAGAATTTACAATCAATAGTAGGAGATGGTGAAAACAGCACATGACTTGAATGAACAAGTTTATTATCAGATATTTGTACTTAAATGGATTTTCCGTATTTTTCATTTTTCCAGTATTCCGCAACGCCGTTGCAGAAAATTGTTCATATTCAACAACGTCATTTCAGGAAATCCCTTTATTCGTATGTTAGATGGTATACTACTACTGTACAAGAATCCTACCCACCTTTTCATGCGTATTTTGCGTTTTTCTATTTTCTGCAACGGCATTGCACCAAATGCCCTTTTCCCGTATTTTGGATGGTATACTAGTATGGTACAATCATACCCCCCTTCTCATGTGTATTTTGCGTTTTTCTATTTTCTGCAACGGCGTTGCACCAAATGCCCTTTTCCCGTATTTTGGATGGTATACTAGTATGGTACAATCATACCCCCCTTCTCATGCGTATTTTGCGTTTTTCTATTTTCTGCAACGGCGTTGCACCAAATGCCCTTTTCCCGTATTTTGGACGGTATACTAGTACGGTACAGTCATACCTTCTTTTTCATGAGTATCAAGTTATTATTATAATGGATTACTTCTTAGTACAGTTTTGCGCGATACATAGGCGTTCATAATATAACACCCTTCGTATTTGGGATTCAAACAGCTATGAAACACTAACGGATTAAAGAGCAGAGTATCCCCAGAACGGAACGGCACTTTGATATGGTACGTTGGGAAGACAAAATAATAAATCACTTCGTCAGCATGCACTCCCGACGGAGCTATGACTGTTAAACGAGTATAATACATATCATCATCAACATGACATCGAGAATGGTAATTTCGACCAATCGAAAAAGCTAATGCCTGCTTCCCAATGGCATTGAGCTGCGTACGAGTCAGAATCTGAGACAACACATCCATTTCATCCTCAACAAATGGTTCGATGTGTGTTAAACTATGATGCATATGCTTCACAATTCCCACTGCCGTCTGTTCAAGCTCCAGTTTCATGTTTGGTTTCACATGACTTTTGAATACGTACACACCATTGTTGGAAGATAATCTTTCTGGTCTAACTCCAATGATAGCATAATCATCGTTGATACTGCCACGCTTCTGACCTCTGGCAACTTTTGGTTTGGATCCAAGAATTTCCGGAGCAAACTTTCTTAAGAGTTTGATATTATTCTTTGTAGCCAGGTGTCGCTTTGCAAATAAACTGGAAACTTTTGCGAAAATGCGCAACGACGGATTATTATCGTCAAACGCAACAATATGCTCATCGTTTGTACTATCCAACGTATCAAATTTATCAATCAACAAAGCCTGTTCCGGTTGATACTTTTTCTTTCCTACTATCTTGCCACCCCAATTTGTCTCCATGTATTTACCTTTGACCACAGTTGTTCTGTATTTGTTTTTCAACGCTTTTGTACTGACACCATCTTTGCACGTACTACGCCTATTCCTTTCCTTCTTCATTGGTTTTATGTCGGACAACTTTGTATAAGTTTCATGGCTCTTTGACACCGGTGCTGCAATCCTAAGAAAGTTCGAAGACATTCTCTGCTTTCTTCTTTTCTCATGTTTCCTATCTCTTTTTTGCTTCATAGCTCTTTCCGAGAACTGATTTCTCATGGTTTCCGATGTAGGAGCGATTCGATGGTGGGCAGTTGATGAGCTATTTGGGTGTTGTGCCGGTGGAGGAGCGATTGTGGTGTCGCGTCGGTGGAGTAGCTATTTGGGTTGAGCCGGTGGAGGATGATTTGGGTTGCGCCGGTGGAGGAGCAATTATGGTGTCGCGTCGGTGGCGGAGCTATTCGGGTGGATCGCTGGTGGATGAGCTATTTGTGTGTTGCGGTGGTGGAGGAGTGATTCTTGTGTCACGCCGGTGGAGGAGCGATTGTGGTGTCGCGTCAGTGGAGTAGCTATTTGGGTTGCGCCGGTGGACCTATTTGACTGTCGCGCCGGTGGAGGAGCGATTGTGGTCTCGCGTTGGTGGCGGAGCTATTCGGGTGGATCTCTGCTGGTGGATAAGCTATTTGTGTGTCGCGGTGGTAGAGGAGTGATTCTGGTGTCACCCCGGTGGAGGAGCAATTCTGGTGTCGCGCCGGCGGAGGAGCGATTTGTGTCTGTTTCTCTCTGCGGTTTGACAAGTCGTTGCGGTTATTGACGATCCTATTCGAAAATTTGATATGATAATTGAACAAAATGGGTGAGTATCTATTGATGCACTACATAGAGTAAATAATAACAACAGAATAATATAGTAATGTACATGCCGATCGGGAAAATTCGCCGCACCTACAGGGGAAGAGTACGATGCACCTCAAGGAAAGATTACGATGCACCTCAAGGAAAGATTTGACACACCAGGAAAGATCGTTTCTTCTGCTCAGTTGTTTCCAATGGCTTGTTTCCAATCCGTTGCTCCGATACGGTCCTATGAAAATAAGAAGAAAAACAGAACAAAGGAAATACATTATCAGGAATGCCGGAGGAAGTATAATCATTGTCTATCTTATCTCTGATTTGTACCGTTGTGATTGCCAAGAATTTTTGATCCCTTGTTTCCAATCCGTTGTTCTGATCCAGTCCTATGAAATTAAGAAGAAAAACAGAAGGGAGGAAATACATTATCAGTAATGCCGGAGGAAGTATTATCATTGTCTATCTCTCTCGTTCGTACCGTTGCTTTTTCTGATTCATTTTACCGTTGTTGCCACTGATACGTTGTTGCCGCCAATACGTTGTTGCCTCCGATGATTCCTTTTGCTGGTTTC
This sequence comes from Pseudo-nitzschia multiseries, assembly GCA_037355745.1. Lineage (NCBI taxonomy): Eukaryota > Bacillariophyta > Bacillariophyceae > Bacillariales > Bacillariaceae > Pseudo-nitzschia > Pseudo-nitzschia multiseries. The sequence continues at coordinate 7,995,474 of CM074784.1, forward strand.
TTATTCGTTGTCGTTGTTGCACGTTTCTTATTCGTTGTCGTTGTTCTTTCTGCTGCCGTTGATTTGCAGACTTGTAGTAATTCCTATGTCACGAAAAACAGGGACTTGTTCCTGTTGATATATAGGCAATCGATGCAGATTTTGTGCTTTCAAGACGTCTGTGTTTGGGTAGCTAATTCAAACACTAGTACTATCTGTACGGCAACCAATCTCTAATCGAATGCTTTCTACTTCTTTTGCAGTACAAGGCTGTTATATCGGACTGAAATATCTGAGTACCAATCGTTGTGCTCGTGACATCGTCGCATGTGGCATGTGACGAAGAGGGTCGGATCCCACGTTCTTGGACAGAGTATTGCTTGAAAGAAACAACACTCTACTCAGATAAGTTGGAAAATGATGTTTGTCGGAAAGTGAAAAAATACAAATTTGCAAGCAGTGAAAGTGACCCAAGTTTGTGAGCAACAAACTTCGAATGTAAGCTAAGTACAAAGTACTTATATCCAACTTCGAACGTAAGAATGACATCGGTTCGATAGATGTTCTGCTAAGTATCAAACTTCCAACGTAAGAATGACAACTGTTCGATACATGTTCTGCGAAGTATCAAACTTCCAACGTAAGAATGACATTGGTCCGTTAAGTATTATGTTCTTTTTTTTGCAACGGCGTTGCAACAAATGCTCTTTTTGTATTTAGCGTGATATGGTTCATACAACAGTACAGTTCATACGACAGTACCTTTGTACACAAAATGCACCACTCGATAGATGTTCTGCTAAGTATCAAACTTCGAACGTAAGAATGACATTGGTCCGTTAAGTATTATGTTCTTTTTTTGCAACGGCGTTGCAACAAATGCTCTTTTTGTATTTAGCGTGATATGGTTCCTACGACAGTACAGTTCATACGACAGTACCTTTCTACCCAAAATGCACCACTTGATAGATGTTATGGTAAGTATCAAACTTCGAACGTAAGAATGGCATTGGTCCGTTAAGTATTATTTTCTTTTTTTGCAACGGCGTTGCAACAAATGCTCTTTTTGTATTTAGCGTGATATGGTTCATACGACAGTACAGTTCATACCAAAGTACCTTTCTACACCACAAAATGCACCAATTCATCGATCGGACCATTTTCCTTTTTTTGCAACGGCGTTGCAACAAATGCCCTTTTTAGTATTTAGCGTTAGATGTTTCATACGACTGTACCTGTATCTTTCTACACAAAATGCACCAATTCATTGATTGGACCATTTTCCTTTTTTTGCAACGGCGTTGCAACAAATGCCCTTTTTAGTATTTAGCGTGAGATGTTTCATACGACTGTACCTTTCTACACAAATTGCACCAATTCCAACAAATCCCCTTTTTCCTGTTTAGCGCGAGGTGTTTCATAGGACAGTACCTTTCTACACAAAATGCAACAATTCAGCGATCGGGCCATTTTCCAAATTGGAAAATGTTCCCTTTTTTTTTCCTTCTTCTCACCTTTCATTCCACCCAAACCACCATTTTTTCCGTTTTTCTGGAACGGCGTTGCAAATTACAAAGTATGGTTTTTTGGTCTTTAGGGGTTCACACCCAAAACCCCCTTGCGTTCATCGTTGCAGGTTTTTTTGTCAAATTAATGTGGCGATATTGTTTAACTCTTTCTCCGATTAGTGGTACAACGTTATATTCTTCTCCGGTTTTTCAATGTAGGAAGAAGTATATTTATGTTGAACCAAACGTCGTTACTAGATCAAGGACACGGTAACAGGCACCTTACACATTTTCATTTTTTTGAGAAATGGTTTTTGAGAGATGGTTACCACTCTCACATCGGTACGTGAGTGGTGATCTCTTGTGAAAGAAGTTTCAAGTTGTACAATCCTTCTTTCATTCAATGTTTGCTCGAAACTAGGGTAAGATAGATTCACACAACAGTGATTCTCATTGTTTTCAAGCAATAAAAAGATTGTCTCAAATTCTGATAACATTTGACATTGCCAATGACACCTACGACTAATAGTGCTTGCAAGCGTGGGGCCAATCCAAATTCAAATAACAAAAGGACAAATTGTAAGAAGGGTAGATTGAAAGACCCACCACCCAATAGTCTTGACAAACATGATGCCGATCAAAATAAACATCGATATGCAGTCATTTGGAACCTTAAAAACGCTTTGAAGGATGAGTCATATGGAACAGAGGAGTTTGTAAGGAACCTCAGCGTGCAGGTTACAACATGTTTCACTGCATTGATGACGAAGGTTTACCTTGTATCCAAAATTATTGAATCCGAACCTACACCAGATTTCAGGAAGTCCATGTCTACTACTAAGTCTGCGGAAAAGAAGAAGGGAAAGGGAAAGAAGAGAAAATCCGATACCAACTTAAGTGACTTACGCCCTATTCCCCATCAAATAGATGTGATGGTGGATTTATTTTGTATGAACTTGACAACAGGGGTGACTGGAGTGTTGGGATTGTTGAGCAGGAAGCAATGAACCAAGCGATTCAATGACTACGACATGGCGAAAAAGTGGAATAAGTTCGAGCCACTGTTGCGGAATGTTAACAACACATCAGGTGTGGATTCTCTCTATGGGCGCAACGTCGTTAACTACGTTACAATGAAGAAGTACATGATAATGTACCGTGAGATCTTGGTTTGGTACATGAAGAATGTAAAGTATCCACCCGGGTTGGACTATACGTCTGAGGCTTTGTGTTTCCATACCAAAGGCGACAATTGTTCTCCCAGTAACTTGAAACAATACGTCAAATCAATGAAGAACTTATTGGACTGCCTTATGGCACAGTCCTCTCTACGTGTTTCAATGAGTCATAGCTACAATCAGGTTGATTTAGACAAACATTTCAAGAAGCAGCATATTGAATGCTTAAAATCCTTACCAACACAACGGATCACGTTTTCACCTCCAGAAGAAACCTATTGTATTGTGTCGAACAAAAAGATGATGAATATAACAGAACGAAGAACAGCTTTTCATGAGGTCCTTTGTAAACTTTGGGTTCTCTTTCAAGGGAAGGCGAAACGAATTTTTACAACCATAAACCTGGGTAACCTCGACATCAAACTTTTGACACACGAAGATTTTTATCAATATTTCTTACCCGAATTAATTCAGAATTCCTTCATCTTGGGCACCACGGTACTTTCGGGGGAGAAGTGGGTTCCAGTATGATTTCATCGACAAGGGGACACAAACATTCCGGAAACAGGTGAAGTGTTATTACCACTCCATTCTCCATTGGTTTTCCACTACGTCCTCCACTACAAGGACACGGTTTCCAACTATTATAACATACATTTTGAAATCGATGAGGACCGTGTCACCCTGTCACCATGCAAACATGGCACCGGAAAAATAGATCTGGCACATTTCAAGGTGACGAAAGGAATCCTATATTTGGTGAAACAATGTTTGATAACAAAATTTGTCGACCACAGGACCAATCTGGGGGTGAACGTGGTCCTTTCTTTGGAAACAGCATGTAATTTGTTCATTTCTCAAGTACTATGTGCATCAATGATTCGAGCCGAACAGCGCTTGACTCGTCCTTTGATTGTTCGATTGACAATGTTTGTAAGAGAATTATACAAAAAGTCTTCAAATCCCCTAACAAAGGATTTTTCCAGTTGCGATCATGTGATGGAAACAATTGAAGGTTTGGTATTGACCGAGAGGAATTTTCTAAAAGGAGCTATGGTCCCCGAATCGACGGAGGGAAATGTTCCGTATTTTCAAAGGAATGATCCATTGTACATTTTCCCGACGACCTGTGTTCTGACTAAGACCAAATTTGCCCATGTCAATTTTGAGGATAGACCAGGAGAACTTGCAACTGGCATTTTGGAACTGTCCAGTTTGGAAGACCAACATAAGAATCAAACTTGTGTTACAAGGTTCCTTCAATATGATGTTAACTCACAACAAGAATTGCACCAACGAGTATTTATGGAACACATTCCATACGTGTTCCGTGAGATGTTCGTAATTGATCCGGAAGTTCTCCTACGTCATACTTGGGTGGAACAATTCATTCAGTATAGCTACCTTCAAGAAATGGGTACCATATTTACACCGTTGACAGAAAAACTAGCAATATATTTGAGGGAAAAGTTGGATGATCTATCGTCGGCAAACCTTGTAGTTCAATTTTTGGACGATAACGTTGTCAACAATTATGGAAAGGGAACGGGAGAATTGAATCCTGCGTTCAAACACCTCCAGGGTCGTGACTTTGTTTTGTACAAACCATCGGACTTTCTAACTTGGGATTGCTTCAAAACATCAAAGGTTCAAATAAAGGAGTTCAACAAATCAAATAACACCTACCGGGTAGGATGGGTTACATTAACTTTCAATACTACAAATGATTCCAAGGGTGGATTCATCCCACCCTGGGATGTTCAAGTTGACGGTGGCAATGTTGGCAAGACAGACAATCTCAACGATGGGAGAAATAACAATAGTGGATCAACAGTTACCGGCAAGGGTTCGAAAAATAAGCCAAACCAATCTAAAGAATCAGGAATTGACACCACTAAGGGTAATTCAAAGGATACTGGTTTGACTGACAAAAAGAGTAAAACATGTGAAAAAGAGGGTTCAAATGTAATGGAAGAAAAGGTTATAGATTTTGCGAAAAAGTCCTATTAACGCCGTTGTAACCATGCCAAATTTTCCTCTCAATGTCAATGGACGTCAAACCACACAACCTCTCGATATAAGTGTGCTGTTGAAAGATCAGGATCCAGAGATAATGTATCCCCTTTACGAAGTAGACAAACAAGTTCGTTACACTGAAAGAAGAAACGGCCCAGTTCTAATTGGAGAAGTTTATAGGTACCTTTTCAACCCCTACGAGCAATATGAAAGTCTTCCGGGTTATTATATTACTTTCAAAAAAGGTACGGCAGGGGACCATAAAAAATGGTGCCCATACTTTAAGGTTTCCGGTCTGAAAGAAACCAATCCTCGACGCATTAAAAAAGTATCGGATTTAGTAAAATGTTACAGCAAGGAAGTTGGGATTTGTGACCCAACAGATGGAAATGTGGAGGTATCCGAGTCATCTTCTGACACAACCAAACCAGTGTCAGAGTACAGTTCCACCAACTCGTCAATAATGGATGAATGAGGCCTACTATGCTCCACCAAATGCAAGTATCCGCTTGTCACTTATCCAGTTTCATTCATAGTGTATTCCATCAATAGTATGACAAATATTGATCCTGAAAGTGCAGCCTACTATGGCACACATTCGCACTCAAAAACTAACTAGTATTACTAGGACTACTAGTAACTTTTACAAACTGACTAAAGTATCACTCATAGATTTCTGGTCCATACTGTTTCATAATTAGCTAGGAACAAAACCATGGTATGCGTCTTGGGTGCTGAGCAACATTGATCATGAAATTACATAGAAAGCCACACTTTGGCACTAAAAAAGTGAGTAGCAATCACCACTTTTGTACATGATGCATCGTCATGGCCAGGGACAAACATCGTTATAAAATTCATACTGACAAAAGTTTCAGTAGGAGAAAGGACAATATTGTTTCATACTCTCCCCAATCCCAACTATGAGCAATATTCATCCTGTAATTGCCTCTTATGACACACTTTTGCACAAACAAAATGACTAGCAGTCACTATTTTGGTACATGATGGATGGCCAGTGAGAAACATTACTATAGAATACATACTGACTAGTAAACTATCAACCTGAGATATGTCTATACTGTTGTTTCATAGTATACCCACCAATCCAAAGTAGTAGCAATACTCATTCTTCAATTGCCTGGAATGACACACTTGTCCAATAAAAAGTGACTAGCACTCACTATTTTGGTACATGCATGACAAGGGACAAACATTAATATAAAATTCATAATTACTCAAGTATCATCCTGAGAAATGTCAGCATTGTTTCATAGTCTACCCAATACATAGTAGGAGTAATATTCATCCTTCAATTCCCTCGAATGACACACTTTACCAATACAAAAGTGACTAGCAATCACTATTTGGGTACATGATGGATGGCCAGTGAGAAACATTATTATACAATACATACTAACAAGTAAACTATCAACCTGAGATATATCTATACTATTGTTTCATAGTATACCCACCGATCCAAAGTAGTAGCAATACTCATCAATCAATTGCCTGTAATGACACACTTTTCCACTAAACAATTACTAGCAATCAATAATTTGGTAAATGCATGGCAAGGGACAAACATTAATATAAAATTCATAATTACTAAAGTATTAGCCTGAGAAATGTCTGTATTGTTGCATAGTCTACCCAACAATACATAGTATGAGCAATATTCATCCTTCAATTGCCTCAAATGACACACTTTTACCAATACAAAATTGACTAGCCATCACTATTTTGGTACATCCAACAAGGCAAGGGACTAACATTATTATAAAATTCATAATTACTAAAGTATAAGGCTGAGAAATGTCAGCATTGTTGCATAGTCTACCCAATACATAGTATGAGCAATATTCATCCTTCAATTGCATCGAATGACACACTCTTGTACTCAAAAAGTGACTAGGAATCACAATTTTGGGGCATGCATGGCCAGGGACAACCATTATTATACAATTCATACTGACTAAAGTAATAGCCGGAGAATTGTCCTCAATATTGTTTCATTGTCTCCCCAATCATTAGTATGAGCAATATTCATCCAAAAATTGCAGAAAATAACACACTTTTGCACTCAAAAAAGAACTGAGAAACTCTATTTTGGTTACTTCTTCATAAGAAAATCCCCCAAAAAAAATTGCTGAAATCACTACCCTTGGTACACGTATCTACGGGGGAACCGAACCACTGGTGGACACGTTCACCTCTATATCAATAACCAATCATACACAATCGGGGAAAGTTACACTACTTAAAGCTAGTCAGTTTTTGAATCGTACAATTTGTGTGCACCGTCCCAATACAATAATAAAAAATAATACCAAAAAAAACTACGGAGAATACACCTTGTACACATACCTACAGGGGAATCGATCCAAAGGACACGTTCACATCTATATCAAGAACCAATCATATCCAAACGGGGAAAGTTACACTACTTAAAGCTAGTCTGTTTATGAATCAGACAATTTATGTGCTGCGTACCAATACAATATTTAAAAAAATAATACCAAAGAACTACGGTGAATACACCTTGTACATGTCTCTACGGAGGAATCAATCCACCGGACACGTTCATATCTACAGTATATCAAGAACCAATCGCATTCGGACGAGGAAAGTTACACTACTTAAAGATAGTCTGTTTTTGAATCAGACTATTGACGTGCACCGTCGTGGCGGTGGTGCCGGTACGTAACAATAGTAAGAATTATGTGTGTTCGGGAAAAAGCAGCCACAACCAAAAACTGAAGTTACTACGCCTGGAGAAAACAACATACACCAACTTTATGATTCAACGTTAGATTACAAACGTTAGGTGTATTGTGGTACAACTAGGTGCATGACTGCGTTACAAATGGGAAATAACAGGAAAATGAAAAACAAAACACCTAAACCGACACACAAAACAACAGTTGTGCCAACCCGGGGTACTGTCTTGTCCAAGGATTACACCAAACGGATGCATGAGCTGAACCACGATGACGTAAACAATGACGGAAACCCATTTCTGTATCATTTCGAAACAGGATTTGATGCGTTGTGTGCCAAAAACGGACACTTGGTTAACACAATCCTTAGTGGATGCCAGAAGATAGAAGAAGTGCGACAAAGACTCAACAGCAAAAAAGGACATTTCAAGGAGGACGAAGCTTTGAACATTTGGGAGCAATGCTTCAAGTACATAAACGAGGAAGTATTTCCCGACTAGGAAGAAGGGAACACTGACGGGATGGACCATGTATGGGCAATGGGAGTCATTCTTGCATACATTACATGTGATTATCCCGCATTGAAAACATTGGAAGACATTAAGTGGTACGACAACGTGGGTATTGGACCAGAAGTAAAATCAATAGAACGAGAGAGAATGATACAAGACGGTCGTACTTTCCTGGCAAAAAAATGGAGTAATCTGACGCCGGAGGCAAGAGAACACATAAAAGAATGTATACATTACCACCCTGGGAACCGTCCTTGTATGACATACATTTGGTTCAACAACTGGCGCAAAAAGATGAATGAGGCAATCATCAAAAATGACAGATTGGAATGGTATTGCAGATCAACAGACGATAACGAGTGGTACTCAACACAAGAAATATTTCCGACAATGAAGGAAGAGAAGATAAATAACAAAAACACGGAAAAAAAAATGTACCAAACAGAAGTGGGATTCGTTCATGAACAAAGCAAGAAAACAGTCAAAAAAGAAAAACGTAAAGTAAAAGAAGTGACAAACAGGGGGGAAAAGAGCAAACAAGACAAAAATGAGTGGAAAATTAAGAAATGGCTAAGTCTTTACGAAAAACGTTGGAATTCACCGGAAGATTTAGAGGAATATAACAACTATCCCGTTCCTTGTGGGGCATGGGGACGCGTGAAACACTAACTCTGCAACTCTGTAAGGATTCCATTACAAAAAAAAAGCATGACAATATCGACGGTATCACCGGTACAAATTAAGTGCAAAAAATAGAACAGAAATGAAGTAAAATATCACCTTAAGAAGTCAATACATTCAAAAAATGTACTCCTTAGAAAGCAACAAAACAACAAAAAAAGCATTTCCTCCATTGAACCTACAAATTGTGGTCCAATCCATAATTAATTAAGGGGTGAGTGTCAACCACCCAAAAAATAGAATTTCCTGCAACGCCGTTGCAGAAAATTGAAAAACAATAAATAAATAAATACGGAATGATATGGTACCGTATGGAAAGTACGGTGGGGTAGGGAACATCAAAATGTGCGGATCCGCGCCAAAATTTTGAGGACTCAACATTCCAGAATATCACGGCACGCTCAAAAATAAGATAGGCAGGCGACAGTACAACAACACTCACAGATAGTACAATTAGTTGAAATACAGCTATTCCTTGGAGACAGTAAATCAAGAGCTTACAGTGTGTACAGTATGAATGAAAAAAAATAACAGACGATTCATACAAACAACATTATTATCATAAAAATAGCGCGCCAAATCAATCAAAGGTAAAAACGGTAAGTTGAGGTGCACGATTTAACAAAAAAATAATGAAAGAGCTGAGTAGTAGTTGCAGTCCGGTGACAGGTAAAACCATTGTTACCAAGAACACAAACAGCCCAAACAGCAGTGTATCGGGAAGTGACCGAACAAACACAAATGATAGCCAAACATATAGAACCACAGACAGTAGCAACAGAAATATTCTACAGACAACAAAAGACTCCGATAACATTAACTTGGAAAACAGCATTGTCAAACATGTCAAAGAAAAAGCATTCAGGACATTTAAATTCCCGCCAGAGATTAGATTCGTGAAGGCAACGATATTCAAAATTGTAAAACAAATGAATAGCAATGAAATACCAAATACGATCGATATAAAAGACCAAAAGTGGAGTGGAATTTATTGCCGAGCAGTGACTGCATGTAGGCACAATGCTCAAACTCTTGCCAGGAAAAACTACAAAGGTACGCAACCAATAAGAAAATGATTGCCGGCATGCAATCTTTCATAATCCATTCTAACATTTTGGTCATATTAACACTATCACGTAGACGATAAAAGGAACAACCAGATACCAGATAGTTTCCCAGGAACAGTTCTAATCACGGACACACAAGACGTTAACTCAGAAAATAGGTACCAATTGCACGAAGACTATCGGCGGAAAAGTTCACCAGAAGTCAAATACTTCATGAAAAGAATTCTTGGAGCGGTGTCACCAAAACAGACAGACTTCAAAAGAAAATCAGTCAGAATGACAATCAGTAACATTTTCACCCCAAGCTATGAAGCTTTTGCATTGCTTTTCCTTTACAACGACTACGACTTGTGGCTAAACACAACAAAGGGCACGAGGTTGAGAAAAAAATTCACTGACGGTAAGTCAGGAAATAAGGAGGGGTGGAGTAACGAGGGACAAGATCTTTACGAATACCTAGTAAGTGAATTAGAAGAACGAAGGGAGCAACAACAGTCGAAAGAATTAGAGACGGAAATATTTAAAATGTACCAAAAGCAAAATGGCAATCGTAAGCAACAAGATAAGGAGGAGGACGAAGAGGAAAAACAACGGAAGCGAAAACGTACCTTGGTTGAGATTCTAGGCGAAGATGATGAGGACTACAATTTTTTCATGGAATACAATAAAAACAAACAAGAGTAATTGGTGATATCAACATCATTATAGTAGAACGGCTAGTTCATTATTATTTTATGGCTTGCACAATATTGTTCGGGGTGTGCTGTTCGAATATAATACAATAAATGAGGTAGTTTCAAAGGTTGATAAAATACTTTCGTATTTGTTACAAAAGATATTTGTTGCTTTTCGGTATTTGATAAGCGTAGGGTGAATATTGTAAAATGCCGGAGAGTATTGCAAATGCAGATAAAATACTTTCTTATATGCACAAAAATATGGTTAGTGGCTTTTGATATTCGAAAAACGTAGTGTGAGTTATGTGAAAGCAACGTAACAGAATATATTGATGGTTATCAAGAAGCTCATAAATTTATGAAAACAATCGTAATAACGCTACGACAATATCATTGTACACAGAGAATATTATTACAAAACATGACATTCGTGTGGACAAAAACAAAAATTGAATGGCGAATAATTATTATCGGGGTAAGCTTGAGAAAAAAATTGTAGAATAGAAAAATTGTGGACAACCATGATAAACAGGCTGAAACACTGGATGTGAAAATAGACCTACTTGAAATTGTTGCGTGCAAAAATAGGTAGAGAATTATTTATTGTGCGCGCAACAAAATGTTTCGGAATATTCTAAAACATTGCACGAATTTGACGAAAGCACAATCATCGTTTATGTGACGTAGGAAGGAGATGTACTGTGCGTCAAAATATTTTGAGTTTGACATTAATTTCAAAAAATTGGGTGAAATTACAAAGGGGGACCGGTGGAGTCTGCTGGCCCACATATCATGCGTGTGATTCCCCAACAACCCCGAATCTCTTTTGTGTGACGAAGAAGAACTGGTGGTGGTGTTTTGGGGTGGATATTTTCACAGTGCTGCTAAACAAGTCTTCCTTGTTGTTGTTGTTGTTGTTGACTACTAGCCTGCAGAATGTTTTGAATTGAATGATGTAGCGAGGAAAAGGGGAAAGAGAGGCAGGGTCTGCTGGCCCAGGGATAACCCGCTTCTTGCAGCAAGAAGTCTATGGCATCATCAGAGTTTAATTTTTTTAAATCAAAATAAGCCTTACGGCCTGATTGCGCACCAGGAGGCCTCTTACCACGCGCGCACTGCACTGGTAGTTTGTCACTCGCAATTAAGAACAAGAAGACCAACCAATTATCGTTAGTGTTCCATTGTTCCGTCGAGGCTCTTATTCTTTTGTTCTCTCTGCCTGCCTACCGTACCGTACCGTACCGTACCGTACCTTACGTTACGAACAGTGTGTACAGTTACTCGTACTTGTAATCTTACTCGTAGTCGTACAATCGTACGAATTACTGGCGCCACCCACTCGACCGCATCGCAAGTGGGTTGGTTACGGATTTTTTTTCAAAATTATCTCTCTGGTTTTGAACATCGGAAGCACATGACTTCTTTCCTAGAGCTTATTTCTTTGACAAAAAGTCACCGACAGTTGGAAATTAGAGGCATAGCTTGTAGATCGCGCGACTACATTTTTGGACCAATGGAAAGCATTGGTTAGGTCCCGGGAATAAAGTGGTCATGCAAAGCTCTGGGGGGTTATTCGGTTTCTATCAAAAGACAGGGGGTCAAGCACGCGTCGAGCATGATGTCACGGATCGCCTTTGGAATCCGTCTCCTGGAACACTTATGGCATTCCTAGAACAAGTACGCGTACTAACGGTAGTCGTACGGCATAGTGTATGAGCCTTTTTAGCTCCCTCCCCTCCCGAATTCGCTCCGTTCGTACCGGTACGATACGTACGTTACGGTAAGATTTACCATCACGAACGCATCACTGAATGAAGTGCCTCGTTTGTAGGACATCCTCCTGCAGAAGCTTCGTTCAGTTCCCTTATCTACGGTAAGATTACTCGTTTGGTGCCCGCACCTGGACTACAGGTTATCGATATCCATACAGGTCCTGTGTTGTACCGGTAGGCCATTTAGGATCTTCTTTCGGGTTGACATGTTCATGGCTATGCGTCGGCTTCTGTAACAGCACAACTAGACCAATCGCTTATTATTACAGTACTTCGTACTTCTATTATTTTGTTTTTTTGATTTTCAACTGTCAACTCCGGAAACAACGATACGCACCAACCAACAATCTCGTATTCTAGAAACGAGAAACAGCCGATCGATCGATCGATCGATTGATTGATTGATTGATTGCTTGATCGAAGCATTTCCGACTGGTTGCAACAGCAGGAAGCAGATCCACCCACGCACACGCACACGCACACACACACACACACACAGACAGACACACGCACCACCAAACCGATGATCCGACCCGAAATCGGCGAGGGATGCGACCCCGGCCAAGCCAAAAGCACCAGCCACGGAACCGCGAACAGCCGCTGCAGGTGCAGGGACGGTCACCCGTGTGGTTCTGGCGTAGATTCGGACGGGGGTTCCAGCAGCCTGCTTCCGATCTGGAAAGACGACGGCGACGACGGCAGCAGCATCCATTCCGGCAGCAGCAAAAGCAACACCAACAGCAATACCAACAGCAAATCCGGGCGCAACGGATTCCCCGGAATTCCAAGCATGCTGGAATTCACCGTAGTTGTGGGCGCCGAATCCGAATCCGTATCGGACCGAGACGAAGATGGCGACGAGCACCATCTTCTAGCCCCGATCTCTCCCTCCAGCAGCACGGGTTGCCGCTCGGAGTTGGCAGGAGACGACTTTCCCTTTGATTTTTACATCGATCCCACGGACCAATCTTCCGACAAGGACGAGTTGGGAATCAACGATATTGCGGAAGAAGTGGTGGCAAGTGCGGAACGACTCAACAGTTTCAGGCGGAGATTGCACAGCAGCATGGACACCGGAAACGCAAGCCTGTCGGAATCCCAGTCCTCGTCTCAAGCGCAGTCACCCGCCCTGCCGTTGCTGTCCTATTCGTCGTCGGCTCCGCGTTCCAGACTTTTGCGCAGAACCAGTCCGCGCTTCCTCATGATGCTGGCGGCGATGACCCTGGTCTTTCTTTCGGTTCACGATAGCATACAGAGTTCGAGACGGTACTATCGAGAGCAATACCAACTCTTGTCGTCGGACAGGAACGACCGACGGGAAGAAGTCGCGTTTCCGATTGTGCAGGTGCAGGTGCAGGTCACCTCGGACGCAAAAGCAACCACGACGAGAACGACATACAAACACTCCAGGCAGGGAACGGAAACGAAAACGGAAACGGAAACGAGCCCCGACGGATCTCCCGCCGAGCTTCCCAAGTTTTATCTCCCCCGGTTCGAATCACCGCAACAGCAACAGCAACAGCAACAGCAACACTCGAATTCCAATTCCAATACCAATTCCAACAATTTCAATTCCGTTCGCGGAAGCAAGACACACAACAACCTGGCCATGGCGCGAGCCAAGGAACATCCCAGGCCCGTCTTTGTTCCGGACGTGCCGCTTCCCGGAGGCGGATTTCGGAAACCCCTCGAGCGATTTGTCTTTGACGAGAATCGTTGGGGGGAACAACCGCCGCACCGCGAGCGCCACGTTCTCGGCGTCCCGGACTCGTTTTTACCGCCATCCTGGTTCTCCCGGATCGTTGGCTTGTTCCTCGTCGCAAAGCTGGTGGAATCGGGCTGGAGGGAACGCCGGAAATGCCGAACCGGGGGGCGGTCTTCCGTCTCGAGACGAATGAACGCGTTGTGACCACGGAGCTCCACCAAGCGCGCGCGGGGATGATTATTACCTTTGTTACTCTTTCTCTTATTATTATTTTCATTTTCATTTGAAACGAAGCACACGGAACCAAATCACCGCGATCCAAAAAGGGGGGAAAAGGATACGGATCAATTCGAAAGCGTTTCAAATTAAACCACCAGCACTATCTTGCTTTTTTATCGACGACAACACCGTCGGTCAACACAAGCAAGCAACAGCAGCACGAACGAGACTCAAAACAACTATGCCGCGACGGCAACGAAAAAACACCAAAAACACCAAAACTCATAATGCGGTACAGTTCGTATCACACATCACATACTATAGTATAAAATAGAACTTTAGGACATATTTTTCATAAAGAAAGACAATTTCCACGGAATGCCCATGCTATAAAATATTCGGTGAATGGGGCACCGTACACGCACCGGTAGTATTTAAGGATTGAGTGAAGCATCATACTTCTCCGTAATACGGTAGCACCATCCGAATTTTCAAATGTGTTCCATGTAAAAACAATGTTTTTGACAGCCTCTTCCGGTGATTATCATTATTTCTAGTTCCTAGACCAGATTCTCGATCACAACGATTGTTCTCGCGAACTAACTAGAACCATCGCTTTGCGATCCTGGAACAAATAAAATGACGGAATGTTCTCTGTTGAACAACAAAACGATGCTCCAACGCGCACCTAATACACACAAATCTGGAACAAAAAATAATAATATGAAGTCATCCCTATCTGTTCTGTCGTACCGGTAGTAAAAGAATACAATGATGTCCGTAGTAGGATCTTTGCTGTAGTGCCACAAGGGGGGGGGGGGGGAGTTACTGTTTTATGTTGTGCTTCTGGACTCGTCCCTCCTTCACTTTTACGGAATGATCGTCTTTAAGAATGCCAACGACGGATCGTTGGACCGAGCATCGGCGACATCTTCGTAACTATTCAGTTCCAGAGTGGCGAATGCAATTTATGGATTGGATCGGATCGGATCGGATCGAATCGAATCGAATCGCATCGCATCGCATCGCATCGAATCGCATCGCATCGAATCGCATCGCATCGCATCGCATCGAATCGGATCAGATCAAAACAAATCAATCGAAACGGAAGCTCGCTGGTTAGTTTTGTAAACGAGTTCTTCCCGGCGCATTGTAGTATACCCAGTGTTGAAAACACGCAGCAAGCAACGCAACGCAACGCAACAAGCACAGCACAGCACAGCACAGCACAAAAAACTCACCGAATGGTGTTCTTTCCCCGATTCTTGCAAATCTTTTGGCTTTGATTGGCGAGGCGTTTCAAAAAGAGTTCGGCGGCCAGTGTCGTCATGATCGCAGCCTCGTTCTGTACGATTGGAATGTCGGGGTCCAGTTTCATTGCCTGTTGTTGTTGTTGTTGTTGTTGTTGTTGCATGTGAGGGATAACCGGTAGGGGAGAGAATGCAATCAATCATCAACAAGAAAACGTGGTTCGAGCAAACACGGTTCGAGCAAACATGATGGAGCATGCATTCAGCGATTGTGTGTGACATAGTGAGTGACCAATGAGAATGAAAGGGGTTGGAATCGGGACGAATGGTTCCTTTGGGCCATCATTCCTATTTCCGCAGTGCGGGAACAACAACACCGCACCGCACCGCAACGTCGTTTCGTTTGTTGACGAGTCAGGAACATATGCACGCTATGCTCCCAACTTACCTTCTTGACGGTTCGAAACGGAATGTTTAAGCCCTTGACGGCGGGTGCTCTCCCCTTTCGAGCCGATGCCGGAATTTGTGGTTTTCCGCGTTTCTTCTTGGGCGGTGCTGCCGGTGGCGCGTCGGGTTTCGCGGATGTCGATGCCGACGCCGATTCCGCTTCTGCCGATACCGATTCCGCTTCCATGGCAACAGATGTTCCGACCGATTTGCTCTCGTCTTCTTCCTCCTCCTCTTCCTCTTCGTCGTCGTCTAATGCAGTGGCGGTGCCCAACGATTTCGTTTCTTCTTCATCGGCATCCTCGTCGCCATCGTCGTTTTCATCGGGAACTACCGACTTGGACTCGTCGTCATCGATTTCGTCGTTGTCATTCGTTTCTGTTTCGCCGGGTGCTCCGGAATCACTGCCGTCGTCCTCCGGAGCATCAGCATACTCCGACATCTCCATCGAGGCGTCCGCCGTATATTCTTCTGTGTAATCTTCTGGTTGCTCTTCGCTCATCGTGATGTCCTACACTGTAAACTTAATCAATCAATTCGTGTGATTATTCGGTGTTTCCGGGCTTTCCTCGATTGTTCTCTTGTATTGTTCTAGTACCAGTACGAGTACTCGTACCGGTACCTCGTGTCGGGACGAGTTTTTCAGATCAACAACACAGAAGACGGGGTGATACGGTAGTTACGTACGGTACTCATACGAGTACGAGTACGCTTCATTCAGTACAAGTTACCGATGGTGCCGCTGATGTCGCGTCTCGAGTTTCCAGCATCCGTAAGTCAATTAGGGATGAGGGTATTTTCCTTCTTAATCAATACGACTAAGTTCGAAGTTGTGAATTTGTTGTACCGGTACCGGTATTACATTACTTCGTAGAATGCTACTTCTACTTCTATTAGACTTCTTACTAGCCTAGTAGTAGTAGTAGTAGCCCATGGTGTTTGGAACCATTGTTGCATTTGCCGGATATCAGTACGGTACTGTACCAGATACAGAAATAACCATAATCTGCTCAGCCCCATTGCATTTACTCTAAAACTGGGCCCTGTGGAAGTTGGAACAAGAACGAGGATAGCATTCAAAAATGTCAAGTTTTGAAATGGATACCCAATAGTACTAGATTGGCGCTCCACCCTTTGAAAACCGAGTCCAAATGCGACTTATAAACACACAACTCATTTCGTAGAAATATGTCGATAAGAAGGAAGATGACGAAAGGAATGATCTGTGCACCATGAATTTGCCAATCCTCCCCCGAAACCACAATCGCAAGAGGTGTTTGGTACCACCATTACACTACTGCTCTTTACACCGAGATGTACCCATAATTATGTTTAATTATTTTCAATTGTTTTTGTATTGACAGCAATGGACGCTGCTGCTTACTTATTTACAATTCTTTAAGTCATAACGAGTGCAAAGTTGCACTGAAATAACTTAAATGCTTCATTTCTTTGACTCAATGAACCCAATTTGATCTTTGCTACACGCTCAACGGCGTCGAAGCCTGCGCAGAAGTTTAGGCTCCTTCTTGAATTGGGTCTGTTGATTGTTTCAATACTCGAGATTTGCGGTTCGTTTGTGTTCCACATTCTTGGGCTCCCACCTCTTGCTTCGAAACTTGTTCTTCATGGAAGCACACGAGGAACTGAATCGCAGTCCGGTTGGATCACATTCGCGACACGGGAGGGAGGAAAACGCAAAGCTGCCATCGTTGTCCACCGAGACACACATGGAATAGGTCGAAACCTCTTTTCGCCAGCACCCGGCCTCTTGCAGAGCCAGCCACTCCTCGTGCGTCACCAACTCGACCACAACGTGGTTTTCGCGGTCCAGGAGTTCGTTGTTGCAAACAGACGAGGACGAGGATTCGTGGCGCTCGGGATCCCCTCCATCGATGATGGATAGACGCTGGCGTTCGATGCGTTCCCGTTCGCGCTGGCGTTCCCGTTCCCGTCCTTCCTCGAGCTGCTGCATCGCCGTGACCTGGGCGGCCGCTTCCGCCCGAGAAATACCCGCCGCCATCAGCGCATGGATTGTTTCGGCATCCAATACGGGCCGGACACCCACGGGGGAGCGAGGGATCACCACCGATGCAGCTGCCACCGACGCAATCACGGGCGAGGGAGAGGAAAGTCCGTCCGGCCGGTTCTCCTTGACACTGGCAAAGAGCTGCGAGGTTTGGCCACGCAGAAAGGCTTCCAAATGGGGGGGAAGCAGGGCGAGCTTGTGGGCATCGCACAGAAGCGCCGAGGATTCGGGGGGGAGGGGCATGCACCCCTCGCCCGTCTTGATGTATCGACGCCACTGGTGGCACCACGAGCGCGGTAGGATCACGTACGTATCACAGGTCAAGGGACAGGAATCACCTTTGCGGTACGGAGATAGGGAATGACACTGTTCACTGGCACTCATCTTGCCACCGCCGCCGTCATTGCTGTCGTCGACAGCCATTATTTTGTTCTCTTCGATACCAACTCCGTCGCGCACGTTGTTGCCGGCGTTTTCAACCAGACAGTGGTAAGGAACCCCGCGAGTCCGCGTGTAGAACCGACGAACGTGTGGATTCGACAAGGGCTTTTTGCGTTCCAGCTTTTGCTGTTCCAGTTTGTCTTGAATGTCCTTTCGGGCGGTTTCTGCCTCCATCATGCACTGAAGACATTCCCCGGAGACACTATCGAGCTGCGTAGAGTCGGGATAGAGCTTTTTGAGGACCTTCCAAGACTTTTTGTCCATGAGCCTGCGGTGGGACCGCGCCGCCTTGGCACCGCTGCGCTGGAGATTCTGGTGTTCGCAGATAATGTCGCTGTTCGCGTCGGGCCAGGGTGCCGAGACATCGGACAGGCGTCGGTTGCGCTGGCGTTGCTGTTTCTTGGTGAGTTTCTTCTTGGGTGTCGTGGTGTTAGTGCAGATAGGTTGTTCGTTGACCTTTTCCAACCACAACAAAGTCTTTTTGATCCAGGACTTGCTCACGAAATAACCCGTCTTGGGTTCGGGAAGCGACAAGACACGTGCAACCACCGTCAGTTCGATCGAGCGGAGATGTGTCAATGTGTACCGAAAGGTATT
The DNA here is from genome assembly GCA_037355745.1 of Pseudo-nitzschia multiseries. Taxonomy (NCBI): domain Eukaryota; phylum Bacillariophyta; class Bacillariophyceae; order Bacillariales; family Bacillariaceae; genus Pseudo-nitzschia; species Pseudo-nitzschia multiseries. The sequence goes on from CM074784.1 coordinate 8,014,272, forward strand.
AGGTGTGGTCGCGGTGGTTGTGTCGAAATCACCACTGTCACTAGAGGGCGTAGCAGCATTCGCAGGAGACCCCTTCGCAGAGTGTTTGCGACTGCTATTCTTTTTGTGGTACGAACGGGGATTCGTCCCCGACGCTTTGCCCCCGGCGTTCTGCATATTGTTGTTTGCATCGATCATTTCAATGATACCATCGGTGAATTCTTTCCCATAGACGTACTGAACAAAATGTGTCACTACCGCATGTATACGATCGGGATCGTTGTAGAATCGACATGTTTGCTGGACAGGACTCAAATCGTAAGATCTTAGAAAGGAAAGAATGTGAACCTGCACCTCATTGGGTAGTTGGATCAATTCGATTGTGGTAATTTTTGTTGTATCTGGAGGTGAACATCTTGACATAATCTTGGTTTCAACAAGTTCAAATTGAAGAGCGATGAGGATCTCGTTCTGTTCGGCAAAAGGTTCGCAACAGATGTGATGTTGTTGGATATTGCGTTGCGTGATAGGTACTGAAGGAGTCGATAGAATACCTGTGTTACCTGCCTCTTACAATGAGCAAGCAACTAATTCAAACAATGGGAAACGAAGTGATGGCTTTCACTCCAGGTATTGTATGCGCTACGAGCGGGGCGTTCGCTTTGGCGCTCGCACGTTTCGATTGGATAGGGTGAGAGATTTCGAAAGCAAGACGAAGGAACTTCGAAGGAACTTCGTCAAATAGATGCTAGTTGTTCAAACTGGTTGAAGTGTATTTTTTATTATTTGATACAGATCCCTGTAATGGCAAACTGGAATGGATGCGATGAATCTTCTCGTTTTGTTCTTTTTTGAAAAATCGAAAAGAATGAGTAGTCGGAATTCTCGTGCCTGTACATACAGTACCGGTACGAGTACGGTACCGGTACGAGTACCGAGTACTCGTACTTGTATTCATAATATTATTATGTACAGCGGTTTCGGTATGCGTTACGAGTGAGTGAGTCAACCATAAGATTACATGCCAGTGTTGATTGCACGAGAAAATTAATCACCGATCGCCTGGAAGCTGGTCTTGGTGATGGCAGAAAAATCAAGCATGAAGCGCACCGTACGATAGGTGCCAGCTATGGATAGTACGAGTACTCGTCCCGTACAAATGTGTACGGTAAGCATTAGCTGGAAACTATTCGCATCCCGTTCGGTATGAGTTCGTACTCGTACTAGTACTCGAAAGTAATTATTGACTACCGGCACCTGATTATGTACCGGTACTCGTACGTACCGTAAGATTACGAGTAAGATTCCCTGGTACCGTTAAAAAATAAGCGATAAACAGAGGAAGAATTTCCACTTCGAACGAATCTTTTGGCAGAAAGAAAAGAAAAAAATACGAAGTACTATTTGTACGAATAGTACGTACCGTACCGGTACGAGTAGAATTAATACCTAAAATTCTGACGCCTATCGTAAGCAGCTTACAGACGTCATTTTTTTTATTCGAAATGATTCCCGATCGAGGCTGTAACTCCAACTCTAAGATATTTCCGTTTCTTCTACATCTACCGGTACTACCGGTACGTACCGTAATGTGCCGGCATGATCACATACTGTTACTATTGTTATTAGTACGGTACGTACGATACTCGTAGTCTTATTTGTGCCTTACACGTTCGTTTTTAGGCCACAATTCGTGATGTTAACACTCTTTGAAAGATCGAAATTGTACGCTACATTCAGCTTGGATTAGCTAATTTGAATTCAATTCAATTCAATTTGAGTGAAAGTTGGAATTCCATTTCGCTTTTTAGGGCCATTTTGCGTTGAAATTCGTTTGGGATTCGATGAAAATGGAACTGATTTTCGATGGTCACTCAAGAAGTATAAATCGTACTACGAGTACTCGTACCATTTACGAGTACCTCTCGCTAGTATGTCAACTACTTTTTGTTTTTACTGAATCCCAGTTTTACATACGGTATTACCGCATGGAAAATATTATGATAGGATCGTACGGCACCTACGGCAAAGTATGTACCATTAGCAGTTGATGTTGAGGAACGTATTGACTCGGAACGCGCAGGACGCGACCGACGAGGCCGAACGTATACGCATGCGCGCATCTGCGCGCGAAGTGCGCGCTCCAGTCATCGCAGTCAGTCAAAAAAAGCATACTTGGTGCATCAAAAGGGGTGGACTGTACGTACAACAAGTACAGGTACATTACCATAATCCAGGTCCAAATACTTTTGTATTTATCTAGCTTATGAAGTTAACACTACGACTGCTTTTGCTATTTTAGACTGGAGATTGGATAATAATCTCACGATATTCATTCGTTCCTTCAACAGTTGAGAACCAGAAGAAATTTTTCATAGCAACGATCTTCATACGGTACGGTATTGAAAAAGAATCCCTAAGTTTTCGTTTCTGCGAGAGGATGCCAGTGGATCTAATATTGCCGGTGTTTGCATCCGTTCACCTCGGCACCTCTCTCATTCCAGACTTGTTCTTCCACTATGGGTAATTGCTGCGTCCCACCCGGAGTCCAATTGACTGCGGCTACTGCGAAAGACATCGAAGATCTCCATGAAAAGGGATATCTATTGGTTGTAGCGGGACCAACCCACGATTTCAAGGGGGATAATCAACTCATCCACGATGTATGTGGCTCTCTATGAAAACGGCTGCGAGATAACCCTCTCCTTTCTTGATGAAGATCGCGCGAACAAATGCCAAGACTGTGCCTATGATTTCATAAGGCGTCCTCTATTGTGAGTTCTGACAAAACATGCTCGTTTTGTTTATCAAAGTTTGAAAGTTTTTCCCTGGCAAAACTTTTCCTTTATTGAGTTCGCTGTTCTTAAGTTATCCAACTAAACATGAAACCTCCTGCATCTCTTTTCCTACTAAACATGAAACCTCCCGCATCACTTTCCCTACTGAACATGAAACCTCCTGCATCACTTTTCCGCAGCGGACGGTGGGCCGATATCGAGACAGTAGTGATACTTAACGACGAAATGATCTTTCCCGGAACACACTCGGGAGACCAGGATTGGAAGACTCCTAATCCGAATCACGGGGAGACTTCGATTCCCCTCGACAAGTTCGATCGCCATGGTGAGGGCCAAAACCCCATCCTTTGGGTAAATACCTGGAACCACCTGGTGGGAGAAAAGAATAACAACGGCGGGATGGAAATCACCTACCAGCACGCACTACCGGCAGGCTCCACCGAAAGCAACGAAAGCAAGGATTTTGTTGTGCGAAAGGGAAGTCGGGCTGAGGTAGATGCACGTTTCAAAGGACTCATGACGTCGCTTGTCGATGTCATGACCGAAGAACGACGAAAGGCCCTGGGAAAGAGGATCTTTTAGCGGCAAGTAATACCAGTCAAAACTAGTACAGGTGCAGTAGATTGATCGGGCCGCGTATCGATTTCGACTGTTGCACACACCGGTATAAGTAGTAGTAACGAGAATGATGGCGCTGACTCAAAAGTTTCAGACAATATCTTATTATGATGAATAATATTGGTTTCTGTAGAGATTGCGGTTTACTTCGATTGCAGTAGTAGTTGCCAATAATATGTGAATGGTTTCCGATAGGCAGAATCTATTGATTCGAGCCGCAAATTGTGCCATGAATCTCAATCATAATTTTCGTGGTCACATTGCATAGTTTTGCGGACACTTTACGCTACAACCTTTCCTCGTAAGCCTGTTGTTACCCCCTTCTCTTCGGAAGCAAAAATCGGTGGGTAGAGTTCTCGCCACTGTCGGACCCAGCCCTCAAAGCTTTTCAGCTCTTCTGAGCGAACACTTGTCACCGAAGGAGGATCCAGCGGATGAGAGGAACGCAGATCCAAATGATGAGCTCCGTCTTCGATGATTCGTACCACAATGCTTTCAGGATCTGCGTTACGTGGAAGGCTCTGAATTCCTGCGGCCCGCCACGGGTCGAGCTGGCCGCTCGTCAAAAACAGATTGGACCCTGCCTGTATATTGTTGCTCATAAATGTCATTTCTTCCCAGTCAGGTCGGGGCTCCACGCCATCCCACCGCTTTCGACATCTCTCGAAGTATTCCGTCTTGTTTGGTTGGTGAGGAAGTTCCAGATCGGTAACGCCATTGGTCGGCATTGGCTGATACACTTCGGTGCAACACTGGTAATTCCATGCTGTTCCAACCAAATCATCGTCAAGAAGATATTTTTGACGTCTGCTTTTCAAGAAAGCGTCGCGGTTCACCATAGCATTGTTTGCAAGTGAGGATGACAACCAATCGAAACAATGTCCTGCCTGTCCAGTGTAGTTGTAATATACCTGTGCTGCTGCCCGAAGGGCTCCCAAGGCTGTTTTCTCCAGCAGCATGTTTTCACAAGCTACCCGAAATGGATATCCCGGGACCGGATTGTAAAACTCTGTGGGATACGGATATCCATATTGCACCATAGTCTCTAGAGCCCCCGAGATCCATCCGTAAATTTCGTTAGCGACAGCTTCGGGCTCACTTTCTTCAAGCGGGGGCAAATGACAAAGCTTCAACTCCGTCTGGACAGTCTGCCGACCTTCCTCGGATTTCACAAGCTCAAACAAGTCCTTCCATCCATTACGTATTTTGTCCGGACAGGTGGCCGAAACATTTCCGTACACATCGGCCACAATCTTGGAAAAGGCGTTGGATTCTCTCAGCAAATGTTTGAGCGGTGTCGCCGAGCTAGCAAGGGCTCCAGCCCATAGATTGGGATTTTTTAGTCGCAACCAGAGCGCTAGGTTCCCCCCGTAGCTCCCACCCGTGACCAAGAACGCTGCATCGCGCTGCATGCTCCATTCTTTTCGAATGTGAACCTGAAGAGTATTGAAATCTGCCATTGCTTGCTCCACCGTTAGGAAGGAGATATTTTGGGGGGTGAGAGCAGCGTTCGGAGAACCAAATGGGAAGGATTTCCCGTAGTATCGATGCTCGGCGAAGACTACCATGCCCTGGAGCTTCTTGGCAGCTTCCCATAGAAATCCGCTATTCTCTAGAAACTGAGTGATCGGGGCCTCGTTACCAGCATAAAATATGACCGGACTGCTGCTGTTGCCATAGTATTGGTCATTTACAAAATACCGAAGCGGAAAGGTGGCCTGTGCTGTCGGTCGAAAGTTGAAATGATCGACGACGGTGTCAAACCAATATTCCGTGACATTAGGATCGAAAGATACGTTTTCATCATTGGAATTACCAATGCGACTCTGCGGTAGCAACGAGTAAAAAGTTGACCTGGATTTTACTCCATCCAGAGATTCGGTGGTCACAGCAACTGATTTCGCCAATACCAAGAATCGGAAGAAGAGAAGCGCTATAGTACGTCGCAACATTCTTTGCGTTTTCCCGTTGAAGATTTGTTCTGTGTTGTTGTAGCTACCGTAGAGGCGAAAGTATCCATTCAATTAGCGATCCTTGGGGGCGCTGTTGGTAAGTTTTAGATCATGAGCCCCTTTACGTTTGTTTTTCCTGTCGTTGACTAAACCGAATCTGCTACTTTGATGATCTCGGTTTGCTGTTTCGTCGTCAATCATCAACTCGGTTTCGTTGTGATACCGTATTCTCAATACCTTCCAGTGAGAGACGAGAAGATGGATATCATTCTTCATTCTTCGAATGCATCCTTACGTACCGTACGTACTACGGTAATCCTATGGCTTCGGCGGACGAGCACGTGTACTCACTCCTAAGTACCAAGAAAAATGAGCGTTTAAAACTCGCTCAACGGTTGGAGGAGGGAGTGGTACTCCGGTACCAAAAAGTGGTACTCTGGTAGCAGAATGTGGTACTCCGGTACCAAAAAGTGGTACTCTGGTACCACAATTTTTCTGGTACTATTTTCTACGTGATTTCTAGTAGAATAGTAGAATTTTCTGTCGTGATTTCCAGTCGTATTCTGAGCACTATTCGCCTACTACTATTTTTGATACTCCCAGAACAGACTAATACACAGCAGACTAGAGACCAGCGTATATGCCAAAAAAAGCGCTAGAATTAGTCTGTAGACCTATTTCTTGCCAGAGAGCAAGCCATGATGAATATTGAGGCTTTTGGGCCCAAAATGGCCACAAAAAAGGGAATTTTGCACTTGAACGCAGTAGAAACACCAAAAAAACGCGTACTTGCTACCATCGAATTTGCGATCCCCATTCAGGCAGCTCCACATCTTCCCAAGCACTAGGGCGGTGAACCTCCGTAATTTCCACTTCTGGGTCTGTGGAAGCAAAAGATGGCCTGCCAATCGAAGGAGGATAACCAGAAAACACTTCCACGGGAGATGGACCCCATGCACCATTCTGCTCATCATAGCGATGGTAATGATTTTCACCAACAGAGACACGGCGGGGGTCTTGAGGAAGAGAACGTTCTTGAGGAGGAGGACGACGCGCGTGAGAGCCTCTTTCAGCAAGAGAGGGGCGTTTTTCCTCGTATCGCGGCTCGTACGACCGACGTGGTGGTGGCTTGCGTTCTTCCTCGTATTGCGGCTCGTACGACCGACGCGGTGGTGGCTTGCGTTCTTCCTCGTATCGCGGCTCGTACGACCGACGTGGTGGTGGCTTGCGTTCTTCCTCGTATTGCGACTCGTACGACCGACGCGGTGGTGGCTTGCGTTCTTCCTCGTATCGCGGCTTGTAGGACTGACGCGGTGGTGGCTTGCGTTCTTCCTCGTATCGCGGCTCATAGTAGTAGGACCGGTTTTCACCAAAAGAAACACGACGAGAGTCTTGAGGGCGTGGCTTTCGTTCTTCCTTGTATCGCGGCTCGTAAGACTCAGTACGTGGTGGTAGTGGTGGTTCTCCTTCGTACAGCGGCTCATACCGGTTGTAATGCTCGTATCGTAGCCTGCTGCGATCATGATCCTTGTTGTAATGGGGCTCATTGCGGTAGTCACGATGCGAATCGTGTTCCCGCCACTGATTGGTGCGATCAGTGAATGGCATAGGGACAGGAGAAGGCTCTTCCCCTGTACCAAGAGAGATATTGGTGGGAAAGGCCGGGGGAGATTTCTTGGGGACTTCAAATTGCTGGGTCATCAACCCCAACGCTCCAGCAGCAAAATCAGAAGAAACTGAGTCCTTGGAGAGGTCACCAAAGGAGTGTTGGATGGACAGCAGGGGGGATTCATCCAAAAATGGGGCTGGTGCTTGGGATTCTTCTGCAGGTGAAGCTGGACCTGGTGCTGGAGCCAGAGCAGGAGAAGGCGCGCGAGGTGCAGGAGATGGCGCGCGAGGTGCAATCTTTGATGGGGATCCATGCTTGGCGCGAACAGCAGCATCAATAGCCTGTTGATTTGGCTTGATGTACCTAGTGGTGATATCAATGCTGGCATGCCCACCCATACCCTTGATGAGAGATGGACAGACAGATGCGTTGGCAACCTTGGAGAGTGCCTCGTGTCTCTTCCCATGGGCAGTACACCGCTCAGGGTTATCGTAACCACTCCAAATAGCAATTTGAACCAATAGTTCATTGACTTTGTGAACACCAATCACCTTGCTTGCACTGCGATTCAACCTCCAAGAACAGCCCTCCTTCTCCCATATCTGCAAAGACAGAGAAAAAAGCAGCGCGAGATGGTTAGATATGCAAAAATCAAAGACGCGACACGCAAAAAACAGAACACACACACACTTGCCTTGATTTGTTTCTTCGACGCGGGCTTCCTGAAGATCCTGTTTGAATTCTGGCAGTCATCAGGGACCATAGAAAGCAGCTTGATGGTAGTTTGGTACGTAGAAAGAGCATCTGAACTGTAGGGGCAAGGAAGGGTTCTCTTCCGAGTGTTTTCCTCGTCAATGACGTCGTGTTTGAGAGATAAAGCACAGTTTTTCTGCCCACTGTAGGTTTCCTTGAGCCGAACAAAAGGAATGCCAGCAAATTCCCCTTCCTGAATGAGTCCGGTTTCAAAATCTTCCTTGACAAGTGAAGCAGGTTCCTTGCAACCACGAGTAGCCCATTCCGTCATAATGTTCTCCATTGCACACCATACATAGTGCTCCATGTTGTTGAACGGATCGAGTGGATTCTTCGGGTCACGAACAGCCTTCCACCGTTTGGTGAACCACTTGGGATCAAACTGGGCCTTGTTAGGAAGCTTGCCGTAGGATTTCCTGTGCTCGCCAGTGATTGCAAAATTCTTCTTCCAGTAAGCTTGAAAACCACCCGGGTGGTCGAAGTCGGTGGCTAGAGAGTAGTTGATGTGTTCCTTGCCAAAAATGGCAAAGAGACACTTCATCCGCTGGTTCACAGAGTTAGGGTGGTACTGAGCATCTGCATACAACTTAGCGTCCTTTGATAGATCCATGTTGCGATATATCACCTTGTAGAGATTCATAGAATAGATGAGCATGCAGTAGTTGACGAGAGCAAGCTTGTTTGGAGACGGCGGAGCACGGCATTGAATGAAGAAACGGTGCTTCATTAAAGATGGTGTTTCCGGATCTGGAATCAGTTCTGCGAGTGGCGCGGCCTGTGGATGTGCAGCAAGGGATCGGAAAAACTCTGCTAGAAACCTCTTCTTTTTCTTCTCATGGGCCGTAGTGTTGAAGGTAAGCCCCTTGATTTTCTCTGTATTTGGCCCCAAAGAAAGTTTGTTGCCCTCAAGAGCAGTGAGGATGGACGCCAATGTGAATTCCTGGGGCAACGGGGCAGGTGTAGTAGCTTCAATATTGTTGCGAGCAAGAGCAGTTGGAACAGAAAATGTGACGGCAGGAGGTAGATGGAGTTGTTCCACTGCAATTCCCAGATCCCTGGAATGATCTTGAATTGTAGTTGCATCTGAATCTGAGTCAGAGAGAGTGGTGCTACTGTCGTCACTGCTGTTGTCTTGTTCAGGAGCGACCGGCGCCACAGCAGAAGGAGCGACTGGCGCCACAGCAGAAGGAGCGACTGGCGCCACAGAAGGAGCGACTGGCGCCACAGAAGGAGCGACTGGCGCCACAGAAGGAGCGACCGGCGCCACAGAAGGAGCAACCGGATCCAGCATCAAAGGAGGAGCCGGCGCACCAGAAGGACGAGCGACTGGCGCCAAAGAAGCAACTGGTGGTGGTCTTGAGGCAGAAAGAGGTAGGGGCCGACGAGCCCGCTTCTTCTTCCTTTTCCCGGCGGTGGTAGCTGGAGATCCAGAAGGAGGGGGAGGGGGGTTCTTCTTCTTGTTATAGGGGTTCTTGCACAATGAAGAATTCCTGGCTGCTACAGACCGGCGTTGGGTTGTTGTTGTTGCTGCTGCTGTTGTTGTTGTTGTTGCTGTTCTTGTGTTGGTAGATGACGACCGAGTTCGAGACCGAAGAACTTGAGGAGCTGGAGCAGCAGACCGAGTCCGAGGAGCTGGAGCAGCCTTCTTGCTCTTCTTGGGTGGAATGGTTCGAGCCATGGTTGCTGAAAGGACCTATTCCCATGGTCAGAGAAGCAAAAAGAAGAAGAAGCGTCGTGTTGTGAGTGATTGAATAAAGAAATGACGACGACAACAAATCACATCAAATCAAATCAAATCGAAACAGCCTGAACATCTCCCCTTCCCAGCAAACAAAGGACAGGCAATGACTAACAGTGTGATAGAATGGGTTTCTTGTTGTTGTAATAGGAAAGGAAGCAGTGCAAAGTGTCTATTCCCATGGTCGGGGGAGCAATTTGCTTTCGAAAGTGGTTGATTTGGAAATTATGAATTACAACCGGGGAAAAAAAACAGCAAAAATCCAGTTTGTAGTAGGAATTCTACTCGATTCTACACAGGTGGTGTCAAGAAGGAATCAACCAAATCCTTCTGCTGCTGCTGCGAATCCCGCGCGTTTGCTCCCTCTTTACGCTTGAGTATACCTAAAAACACGTGCAATGCGTTGAAAAAAAAAATTACTTAACAAAGTGAGTGGTACTCCGGTACCACCAAAATGGTACCACTGATCCCTACCGTACATCTTGTACTTGTTCCTACGAGTACTCCTCGGTACCACCAATCGGTACCAGTTTACCCTTCTCCCTGTCCCCCCCTGTACCGTACGGTAGCAGCAACAACAGCTCCTCCTCCCCCTGTAGCAGCATCAAAACGCTACCGTACGAGTACTTACTGTAAGCAACAACGATACGGTAGCTCCTTCTCCTTTGTGCCCGTCCTTCCGAAGCCATAGAGATTACCATGTCAACACCCCTTTCCTCCTTTACCTCCTCCTCGTATTATCAGTGGGGAGGAGGGGTGTTACTTGGTACCACTCTAGCTCCTTGTTTCCTCGGCCGGGGGCCTCGTAAACAAGGAGCTAGAGTGGTACCAAGTAACACCCCTCCTCCCCACTGATAATACTCGGAGTCGATTTGGTTGGCACGTGTCATCCCCTCTCTAAAGAAAAAACTCCCTTAAGAAAAATCCTCGGCGCGCGCGCCTCGGATTTTTCTTAAGGGAGTTTTTTCTTTAGAGAGGGGATGACACGTGCCAACCAAAACGGAGGACGGGGTGTTACCTATAGTACTTCCTCCGTTTCAAAATAATCTCCCTTTAGGCACATACAAAATTGCATAGGCACCAATTTTTAACCGATTAAGATCACTCTTTTTGGGTTGAACTCTCCTCAACCAACTCTACATGATGGGTTAAACATTAGAGATCTCAGTGGTATTGGTGTGCCTTTCATATGGACCTTAAAGAGGGACTGTCATGCCTTGCGAAAGTGATTTTACCGGTTAAAAGGGTTCTTCTACTCCTCCTTTTAACGTCCGGATGCTTCCACATGCAAGCTAAGACACTGAATTTTTGTAAGGCCATAGTGCTTATAAACAGTAAGAACGTTCTTGTCCTTTCATAGGTGTTCCAAATAGAGCCATTTTATGCTTGTGGCGTGTGCCATTTTCATGGGTGTCAGTTGGAAAAATCTCTACTGATGCAAAAAACTGATCTGAGAGGGGATTTTAGATCGCGCATCGCATTTTTCGTCTTTATTTTGCGTGTGTTTTTACACGGTGATTTTTACCGTGTGTTTTTACCTTGATTTTTGTGTGTTTCCATTCATCCTCTACTATTCCACTCCTCTTGTTGCACCTCCATCGGCTGACTAAGTATGTAAAGAATTTGGATTGAGCACCTCTGTTGTCATTGAACTTGAAGGCAAGACGGAAGAAGGATCAGTACTCTTCTACAGCTATTCTACGGGGGGGAGGGGGGTTGCAAAAGATGGCAGTCGCTGAGCACCGAGTGTTGAGCACCTCTGCTGTCGTCCATCCGTCTGATCTAGCAAAGCACCTCTGTCGTCATCGAACCGAAAGCAAGAAGTACTCGTGTATAGTTCATCTACACGGATCAGATCAGATCGGATAGCGAAGCACCTCTGTCGTCATCAAAGCGAAAGCAAGAAGTACTCGTCTACAGCTCATCTACATGGATTGGATTGGATTACCCGTATGCCTCATAGTTGGTACTCGTCTACAGTTCGTCTACAGGGGGAAGGTTGCAAAAGATGGCGCGGATCGGGCACCTCTGTTGTCAGCGCCAGCGAAAGGTACTCTTCTACAGAGTGTGTGTCCGCGCCATGTTTTGCAACACTCCTGTCGATCTGCGCCATGTTTTGCAACACTCCTGTCGATCCGCGCCATGTTTTGCAACACTTGCATACTGAACAAAAGACGGCGCAATTGAAAGTAAAAGCAAGTACGCTTCTACAGCTACTACTCTAGGGGGAGGGTGTTGCAAACAATGGCGCGGACCAACAGATCCGAAGCAAAAGAAAGAAGACAAACAGAATCTCTGATGGTCTGCCGTCATCCAACAAAGCAACAATCAACCAATCTTTAACCATTTCTTTTGCTCACAATTTTACAGGACGACGCTGGTGAACGATTCTGATTCCCATTCCCATTCCCATTCCCACCATGCTTGTTGCTCCCCCGGGCGTCCGAAGAACAAATCGAAACCTCACCAACAGCAAGAGACTTGCGGTGCTGCACATTTTTCTCCAGTACCAAGCCTCCCCAGGACGCCTTCAAAGAAAAGCTACAAGGAAGGCTGCTGATGCCCATAAGGTGACCCCTCAAACTTGTCTAGCAATCTGGAAGAGATACAAGGAGACTGTATCAGACGATTGTCCTGGAGGTGACGTGTCCAACAACAGGAAGAACTGTGGGAGGAAGCAACGAGTGCTGGACGGAGAAGCAATTAAAGCTGTCCCCTTGAACAGGCAACGCGACTTGAGGAGTCTTTCTGAAGCTACTGGTATTCCACTTGCAACCTTGTGGCGCTTCCTTCAGAGAGGAGTATTGTGTAGGTATACAGGGACAACAAAGCCGCTACTCACGGATGAGAACAAACTGGAGAGAATCCGTTGGTCATTGTCTCACATGGATGGTAACGGTAGATTCCATGACATGTACAACACGATTCATGTGGATGAGAAGTGGTTTTATCTTAAACAGTTGAATGACAAGCTATATTTGCTCCCTGATGAAGAAGAACCAGTCTCCAAGTGTAAGTCTAAACGGTATCTTGCTAAAGTGATGTTCTTTTGTGCCGTTGCCCGTCCCCGGCATGATCACAATCATAATGCTTCGTTTGATGGAAAGATTGGAATTTGGCTGTTTGTTAAGAAAGAGCCTGCCCTCCGGAGTTTGCAAAACCGTGCCAGAGGGACTTTAGTGACAAAAACCATTGACTCTATCAACGCTGATGAGCACAAGAAGATGATGCTGGAGAAGGTTCTTCCTGCCATCTATGAGAAGTGGCCCCAATCTGGGAGGCACACCAACATTGTCATTCAGGAGGACAATGCAAAACCACACAAACCCAGTGTTCAAGCTGCTGTGAAGGAGAAGGCTGCAACGGATGGCTGGAACATCTCTGTAAAGGCGCAACCCCCCAACAGCCCTGACTTTAACATGTTAGACTGGGATTCTTTAACTCCATTCAGAATTTGCAGTACAAGAAAGATAAAGTCCGTGATCTTGACGGCATCATTGCTTGCATTGAGAAAGCATTTCGTCTGTCACCAAAGGAGACGCTTGACAATGTGTTCTTATCCCTTCAGTGTGCTTTGGAAGACTCTCTTACAGTTGATGGTGACAACACATACAAGCTCCGTCACATGGGTAAAGACAAGCTTCGTTGAGAAGGCCGCCTCCCTGTTTCCATTACGGCAAAAGCTGATAATATTGCCAGAGGACGCCAAGTATTAGCTGAAGCAAATAATAATGGACTAGTAGTCTAGCGCAACCATAATTTAAAAATTAGATATTCATAAAATTATTTTCTGGTACTGATTCTACGTATTTCTACACAAAAAGGGAAGTTATTATGAAACCCACACAAAATCCTAATAGGAAGATTATTTTGAAAGGGAGGAAGTATTCTACATGAATGTACGAGAATCCATCCTTTTTTCCGAAGATTTTATCAGTCCTGTACCGGTACAATACGTTGGAAATACCACAATTGTGGTATTTAGCCTGGAACTACTGTGGCTCGTAAGTAGAAATAGGCACGCTTAATGATACATACCTTTAATGACCATTCCTACTGTTTTTAGACGTAGAAATCATGTGGTACCCCTCAAAAAATAGGGGTACGCGGCGCATTTCCATACACAGAATTGTTGCATTTTTCGTGGTATAAGACTCCGTGTAACTCTTAAGGAAATACCACAAATACCACAAGTACTTTACATGACCGGTGTTCTTTACTCTTCTTCTTTCTAAGAAATGTCCCTGGAGGTGCTTGTTTCATGACACACTTTTTTGCTCCCTCTTTTGAAAAGACGACCGATAGATAAGACCGATAGATAAGACGACTTATCCATTGACGAATAAGCGCCAATCGCCCTATTATTGCTGCTAAATCGGTCCCCTTTGAGTAAGAAGCTACTAGCCTAATAGTGTGCTGTATGATATTTTGGTACTGTATTTAAATTTAGTCCACTCTGTATCTACCTTGGTGGCAAAATTCATTCCTTTCGATCGTAACACTCGTTTTGATCATAACATTTGTCCGATTACCATTGGATTGCCATTCCCAGTCAAAATAATAGTAGACTAACATGCAGGCATTCAAAACGGCGCTCCAAACGCCGCTGCTTGCTGCTGGTTTCCTGCTGCTTGAAACGGCGCTCAAAACGGCGCTCCAAAACGCCGCTTGATTGTCGTTTGAATACCCTTCCCGCTCCAAATCGAAGTAGAGTAGCATGTAGGTATTTGAGCTGGTGTAATTTTGTACTACTATTTGTATGGTGGCGGACCTTCATGGTCTGTTCTATTGAAGGAGAAATAGAAGGGTCGTAACTCACCATCCAAATTGCCGTTCGATAGCCATTCGATAGCCATTCGATACTAGGCATTCCAGGTCAGCAAATCAGTAGAGAAACATGATAGTGTTCGAATGTGGTAGTATTTGGGCATGTCCACCCTCATCTTCCCTTCTATTGGAGGGGAAACAGATGGATCGGAGAAGGGCCGTTGCCGTCAATTTTTTGTATCTTTGTGTGTTATTCGCAGTAGAATTGCGGTTCGAATACCCTTCCAGATCAAAAACCAAGTAGAGGAATGTGTAGGTATTTGAGTTGGTGTCATTTTGTACTATTTGTACGGTGACGAACCTTCATGGTCTGTTCTATGGAAGGAGAAAAAGAATGGTCGCCGAATTGGAAATGCTGTCCCCTGTATCTTTGTAAATCGCCATCTGAATAGCCATCCGATAGCCGTTTGATTGCCATTCCAAGTCAAAAAATCAGTAGAGAAACATGATGGTGTTCGAATGTGGTAGTATTTGTACATGTCCACCCTCATCTTCCCTTCTATTGGAAGGGAAACAGATGGGTCATAGAATGGCCGTCGGCTCGATTTTTCGTATCATCTTCGTGTGTGTTATTTGCCATTGAATTGCCGTTCGAAGACCCTTCCGGATCGAAAACCAAGTAGAGGAATGTGTAGGTATTTGAGTTGGTGTCATTTTGTACTATTTGTATGGTGGCGGACCTTCATAGTCTGTTCTATGGAAGGAGAAACAGAAGGGTCGTTGTAGTAGGGGTCGTGTGTGTGAAATTAATGGCATTCGTGATTTCGATGATCGGACTTCCCATCAAATAAATTGTCTTAGGAGTGAGTTTTCCGGTGTGTTTGCAGGGTTTTTTCACTTGTTCTTTTTTTAAGAGACTTCAGTGTGCGGAGAACACATATGTTTATTTCCTGTAGACTTCTACATGGTTTTGGTCCTGGGTATTTATTGTGGTATTTTTGTAACGTACCGGTACACTCACAGTACGAGTAATCTTACTACCGTATGTACCGTATTCGTAGTCATTCAACAAGATATTGGCCATTGGCATCATACTGTACTTCAGGTACGTACCGTTACTAAGACTAATACTTAATCACCCATAGGCCCATATGTCCTAGATTGATACCGTACGGTAGGTACGATGCACGATAAACTCGTTTTGACCAGAGACCAGAGGGTCGAATCGATGGTACTGGTACGAATACTCATACGTACGTACGAATACTACAGGTACGGTACCAACAAATTACTCCAGTATCTTAAATACGAAGTACGGAGTAATACCGTACGGTACCGTACGAAGTACGAAGTAATAATAATAATAGGATGTTCCAACTCATTCTTTATCAGATTTGTGAGAAGGTTATCCCTCTTATTTTTTTCCTTTTGTTGTTTAGATCTACCAACTGCCATGCTGAATGCCACTCTTTTTATTTTCTCCTTTTGATCCATCCTTTTCTGTCTTGAACCCTCCATACAACATGTATTCGAACTTCCCCAGGGATAGCCACTGTGTGGCGAGAAAGGAGTGCCAATCAAATGAATCGAGATCGTTGCGACTGTTGGTTGTTGGTTAGGATCGTGCATGTATCAGATCCATTTGTAGTTGATTAACTCTGGAAAAATTTGATCGATGATCTTTGGTAAAATTTTTGAATCATGCACGTATTAAAGTTGATGTCATTCAAATATTTGATAGATTCTTCTCCTGTCATTGCTCCTCTTTGCGAAAGACACAAGCAATGAAATGAATTTTCACAACGCCTGTGTCAGGATCATAGGACTCCTCAAAGGCATCTGCGAGTTTAATCCGTATCGAATGAACTTCACTGGGCGTAGCGCCACTGGTATGAATGACTGAACCCCCATGAATGGCCCAAAAAAGGTCTTTTGCTGCCTTCATCCCCGATTTGTTCTGTTCTATGTCGTGGTCACCGATAAGTGTCTCGTAATGGCGAAGTTCGATGATTCTGAGGCGGTTGGCATCGGAGTCCTGCTTTTTTGCGAGAGCCAGGGCATCTCGGACATCTCGTGGATGCCGGAGATAATATGGAATGATGGTTTGTTCCAAAACTTCTTTTCGCACACTACCTTCTTGGATACATCGTTTCATAGCTCGTAAGAGTGGCGATTCAGTTTCTGGGGAAGGAGGTTTCCAAAATCCATTGGGATCCGCTACCATCACCACCATCAATTCCCGTCCGGGACGCAATTCCTTTGCCCGCAGTGCCAAAAACTTTGCTAAATGGCGATCCGCCAGATTCTTCTTCCACCATTGTCTCACTTCCGAGGGGGTTGTTCGTTCGTTGACGTGAACAAATTGATCCAAGTTCTTTTGATTGCTCTTGTCCTGGTTGACGTCACCGCCGTTCACCATGCGCTTCCACTGTCGAATGTCGGGAGTGTCGGATGTGTCGAGCCAGTGGAGACAAATGTATGACATACAAAAATCGATTGATTCCGGTTCGAACAAGCATTCGTAAAAGGATTTCATGAGAACGTCGTGCTTGATTGTCAAAGGAATCATGCCATTGCTGCTGCCGCTATTTTGGGTTATGTCCTCTGACCAAGAAGAAACTGTTTGGCGCAGTTTTTCTTCATCACTAGAAGACTGTTCCTCAAATACAAGGTGCACATTCAGTTTTCCATCGCAATTACAATTGATGTTGCCCCCGGCATTGTCCTGGAGCGCGTCCAAAAATACACCCACGGTTCGAACCGAATTGGAGCCATCCGCCGATCCTAAATCAGCAATTTTCATCGTAGATGGCACTTTTTCGGTTTCCAACCGACGGTTTTCCATCAACCGTCTCGCGCAGTCTTCCAGCAGATCCTGACAACCAATGTGAGCCGAATATTGATTGAACGAGTGATACTTGTAGGAATCTCTCATCGTTGTGGCGGACCCAGCAGTTCTTTGGTCAAGAGTGGTTTCGTTTCCGTTGTTATTGTGAGTTGCATTCCAACGGCGTGGAGAAAGCCGCATGGAGCCGAACGGTCCGTACGACGAACTTCTTGCCACTACAGGCAATCGTAATCCTAAATACAACATTGGCACAACCAGCGATCTGAACGTGCATCGATAAGGGGTAGGATGCACATTGTTACGAATACGATTCTGAATCATCTGGTTTAATTCGTTCTGTGATTTGTCGTGCAGTAAGATCCTTACCGGCACCGCAGCAGCGGAATTGATGTTGTCTTGGGCAGGGGTCTGTCCACTGTTTCTCTATTTTTTCCAAAAATGTGTGATGACAATGTAAATTTACGTAAGATTTCTTACTCGCACCATGTTGTAGTTTTTCCATGATCAATGCGTTTACCCTTAAGATTGATAACGCAATCACTAATCACACATACGTTATGTTGCATAGAATGAGGCTTGTTCTGTCGTATGTAACGTATGTACGGTACTGTAGTTCGCGCAAAAAAAACACCAATTTTGTACGGTAAGTTATCTACCGCTAGATTCACTGAGGAATTGGACAGAACGAAAGAGACACAATTGCAGAGTGTGGAGACGTAACAAACCGACAAGAATTGACCGATGCTTTTTCGCTACGATTACTGGCACCGGTACCGGTACCGGTATATACCTATCGGTAGGCTCTAAACGGTGGCGATGTTACCAACGTGTAGTGAAATCGGATAAATGAGGCTTAAAGTATGACTCACGACCTATCCATACATTCCGGTTTTGTTGACGAGTGGATGACTCATATTTGCGCATCCAACAACACTTATAGCCACAAGAATTATGATGTTGTAGGTTTCTCGTCAACACTCTTTGTATCGATATGAAGCACAATAAACAATAGGTATAATTCAAGGTTCTCGAAAGGTAGCTTGAACGCGACACCATAACACGATATATGATGTAGGGTTCTCGAAAGGCAGTTTGTATGAAGCACCATAACACGACATATGGTTCAGATCTCGCGCTAAGCGTCGCGTTCTACAAGAAGGCAATCTCTTTGTTTGGTTCTGAGTCATTGTCAAGCAATGAAGCTAGTCGCAGAGGGTCAAGACATTCTGGCCAGCAAAGGATGCCACAATAAAAGAAATTGCAAGCAAAACTCCGTGGTAGACCATCTGGACACTTCTGTATTCGTTCGTCTGATCCAAGCACCAAAAATGGTACAAGCGTTTCATAATCGGAGACGAGAGCAGATCCGTCGCGACCTCGCATGTTGGGGATATTACCGTTTCTATTGGGGCTCTGATAGTCCCCAGTAGTTCGATATAGATCTTTTCAGTTTGTGGCAGTTTTTCGTTGGCTTCCTGCACGACAAGATCGGTCGCACGATTCCATATTTCGTCGAACCACTGGTTGAACAAATCCATCGAGTAATCAAATTGTTTGTAATAGAAGTTATTGATGCCGATGCAAACCAAGTAGTACCCAAACATGTTGCAGGCGGAGCTAGTCACGGACCCCTTGATTCGTTTCAGTAGCCGGGCATCGAATGTTCCAAGTGTCAGCCGATTACCCAGTTCCATTTTGACCAAACTATAATCTCTATTGGTGCTTGAGTACAAAAAGCAAAGGCCGTTGATTCGCGTGAGGGCGAGTCCGGCAACGATCAGCAATATATTGTAGGCGCCTTGGCTCATCAAAGCTGTGAAAAAGGAATTGAACAGGGTGTTGCAAAAAACTTCGATGGAACCGTAAAACGTGCAGTGTCCCAGCATCACGACAAGAATCGTGTAAGAGCATGGAAGTGTGTGGGTTGCCTCGAATTCAAGCAACCCCAACCAGGATCTGTTAGGATGAGTTGGCGACACGGAAGGCGGCGCTGCTGGCGTTGGTGAAAACGACGATGAAGAGGAAGAGGACGATTGGCATCCAGAAGACAAACGTTTGTCTTGGTTGATCTCATCGTCTTTATCTTCATCATCTATTGCTTCCTCGGGGTGATTTTCTTTGTACTCCGCCATTCGGATGTTGTCTGCCGCTTCCTCGTTCGCTTTTACCCACTGGACATAGGCAGTAGGCCGGCCAACGCACAATCGTTTCAGTCGTTCCTTCCGTATGGCAAGTTTTTTCTCCAGTCTTTGAATCCCTTCGTATTCTTCACATATATCGAATGATGGAAGTTGTTCTTCGCCTTCTTCTGCTGAGCTGTCCGACCATGAACTGAGAAGCGAAGACTCTTCCGAAGAGGACGACGACGAAGAGGAGGACGACGAAGACTGGGAACACGTCTCGTCATGATCCAACGAATGATCTTCGCCCTCGTCGGCCTCGCTGTTGTTGCAGATGATTGGTTGCGGAGATAGTTCTTGATTGTTTCCGTATTTCTTTGTGGCGATCACGGAATTCCTTTCGCCTCTGATTCGTCTGGAGTCCACATCCGAAACATAGGATATTTTCCTGACCTGGACAACGCTTGGCGGAGTGTTGCCGGTCCTCCCTGCCTGTTTTTTCCTGATGAACTTCCGCACACTCGTGGTCTTTTCAGTAGTTTCAAAGAATCTATCTGTTTCCGAAACATGCATAGTACTCGGCGTGCTTACATCGCGTTGTGACGAAAGCGAAGTTTGCAACCAACGGCGTTTCACCCTTTGCGTTGGGCCGTTCCCTTTGCCTCCTTTGTCAACAGAATGCCGCTTCTTCTTCTTCTTGTTGCCGCCGCTAAACATTGTACTTGTATCGTCTGAACTACGATCAATTTGATGATTTTCGTTGGAAGGACTGTGTCTGCTGCGCTTATTCTTTGACCAGCGTACACGTAGTCTCCATCCCATCTTGTGTCACGACAGGTGATACAGTGAGTGTGTAGTACAAATACTGGTACCGTACTATCAACGGGGAGATTCATTCAGCCTCTGCAGAAACGATAGATACGAATTCAAGTACATACCATAGTACCGGTAGGACTACAAGGGATTCCAGAGTGCTATGTACGATTTACAACTTCATACTCCCTACTAATTACGAGCAGTATTCAATGAATAGGTCGAAGAATACACAGTCACCAGGAAAGTGAGTCCTCTTTCGATAATAAGCCATTCTGTTGGTATCAGTATTTTTATGTCTTCGACATAGTCCTGTCACTATTAGTGAACAAAAAATGGAGCGTGCACGGTATTGTCAGCTTTCATTTACGGGGTTCTTGTTTTGGGGCACGTGCACGAAAAGTGTTACTGTAATTATTTATTGAACGAACCGTAAACATGCATACTGGATGCGCGTGCTCTTGTTCCCGTTGACTAAAACAAATATTTTCAGACAAGAACCACTATCGCGTCCGTTCGCCATTTTAAGCGCGGTTGCAGAAGCGTACGTACCGTTACGAGTACCGTACAACTAATGAGTGATTCCCACCAGATGAAAGTGAATAGAATCGAAAGTTAATAAAAAGTATATAGAATGAATACTTTTTTATCACACCCAACGGAGGAATACTTTTATTAACTGCCAAATTTGGAATTCGGAATCCCTAAAGAAGAAACAGTAACTGTCTGTTTAATCACTACTATCCGCGCCACCTCCCCCCACCTATTTTGGCAAGCAAGGCTGGCCGGTGAGGTTAAGTAATTTATTCAATGGACCTTTTGCTTGATCGCGATATATGGAATAAATAAGGCTTATTCCAATCCAGTATTGATTTTCATGATTGCAATAAGTAATTTACTCGCGGGCTGTTATATGTACTCTTTTGAATGCACATATGGGTTCCAAGTGTTTACTTATTGACTCGGTCTTTGTTCCGATCATTTAAGCTGATTTGTTTGTAGTATTAAGTGGAATCGTTTTTACCACTTAAGGGTTTCCAAGTAGTGGAGATGCAAAGTGTGCCCGGCAAAAGAGGTGGAAGCATGCGTTGGGTGACTATTTCAAGATTCCGTTGAAATCTATTCAGTGTTAAAAAAGTGAATAAAAACTGTCAGTCGGACACATGTCGACTGACAAATTTTATTCAGAAATGAATAAATCTATGTAGAAAACACATACTTTTTATGTGTTTTTCTATTAATTTTATTCGTTTTCATCTGGTGGGAATCACTCAATTACCGGTAAAGTTGACAAAGAATGATAAACCCAAGAATCATTATTTGATTCGTGTGGAGGATGCGGAAAAACGCTCAATCTTTAAGATTTTTAGTACCCGCAAAATCGAAGGAGACAAGAAGAAGCAAAGGATTCAAGTTCCTTCCTTTTCTTTTGGTTCTCCTCACGGCATGGTGGTGATATCGGTAGATGATGCAGTCCTTGGGAATAATCTCCATGGTTTGCAAAACGTATTACTGGATGACAAAATTGGGTTCAGTTTCATTATTAATCAGCACATGATTGATCTGCCATGGTGCTGTTTGTTGTTCATCATGATTGCTGCTTCCAGCTTATTTACTGAGGCGACAAGAAGAACAACAGGCAATCATGATCATGATCATGAGGATATCATGTTCTTCATGAAGGGAAGAACAAGAAGAAGGAGGAGGAGGAAGGATGAGCACCAGGCAGCAGCCATGATCATGAGGATATTATTGGTGGTGCTTGAACCGTTAGGAATTCCAGCATACTATTATTTGTACAATTGACTGCTTCTTTGGGCACTGCTTGCCCATTCTCGCTATTTGATGTTCTGTGTCAAATGAATTTGAAACTCATGCTTTCTTGTTGTTGTGAACTTGAAGAATATTTGTCTTCTTCTTGATGAGGAGGCAGGATTTGCGCTGGTGAGGATGATAGTAAGAACAAGAAGTTCTTACTACTAGCTAGTAGCTACTAGTACAATCAGTGATGAAGAATCCATGATGAGGAGATCCCCCGTCCTTCTTGTCAATTATTTGATGTGTTAGATCCACAGATACTTAGTAACGTTGTTTGACAATTGACAGTTCTACCCAATCATAAAGACAACAGAACTGAGGCTGTTACTACTAGAACAATAGTATTGTTATGATTATCCCTGGATAATGATATTCATCAGAATGGGCGAATACGATTGGTCACGACCAAACTTCGGTCGAAGTACGTATTATGGTACGTACGGTACCTGTAAGACATACAAGTAGAGAGTTCTAGGTACGAGGTACGAGTATGCCACTGACCAATGACCCTCAACAATAGCCCCGAATCGTAATCACCTTCAACATCATTACTTGCTTCCGTTATTTCTTCTTTTTCCATTATGTCCGTGCGCGAAGTCTTACTCCCGTCTCCCGGCACGTCTACCAGTATCGTCCTGCAGGCTCGTACGGTACCGTATGTTTATGAACGTTACCGTATGCAAGGTTAGATTACTCGTACTCGTACTTGTATCCGACATAGTTTGTGATCGTTAGGAATCTCATGGAGGGAACTCTCGGATAAGAAAAACTCTTTTGAAACGAAAACGAAAACGACGACGACGACGAGAACAAACAGGCCCCGAGCCAGCAACCAAGATTCAGAACCAACACACGGTGTGCAATACATGCCAAACGTCACCACAACTCTAACCGTGCAACCAGTATTCGATATCAGTAATACCGACTGCGCCGAAGTGCGTAGAGGGAACGGCAAGGGTCTGTTACAAACAACTTTAGAAGACTGCAACCGATTTATGGCTGAAAACGGCTTCCGATTCCAGACATTCAACGAAAGGAAAGACATCTCACAAGAAATCGGGACTGGAAACAAGCCGTTGCTTTTTAGATATCGTTGAAGTAATTCACGTCGGCATCAGAATAAATATATCTCCAACATGACTGCGGATACTGCATTATCGTCATCGACAAACGAATACAATGAAGACATAAACGACAAAAACGATAAAAACGATTCGTTAACATCCTTTTCCAGGAGGGGGGTTCAAGACCAGCATGCAAACACAGTGGATGGTAGTGATAACGATGATGGCACGATTCTCGTCTCTGCGAAAGGCAACCACAGCCAAGATGATCATATTGTTGCCATAGCATCATCGTCTCGGTCGGTGTCGTGCTGTTCGGCAGTCTTGCAACGACTGCGAGCCAACTGGAAAGTCCTCTTATTGGGACAGGTTGTGAGTCTAGCTCTGGCCAGCGCCGGTGCCGCACAGGCAACTCTTCATTTCAGTTGCGGCTTGTCGGTTCCTACCTTAGCCATGGGATTGGTTTACCTTGGAGTGTTTGCGATCCATATGCCCATTCTAGTATCTCGAAGATGGCACCAGTGGCAGTGTAAGATCCTTCTACGAAAGCACCGGCGGCAACGATTGCCGACGCAAGAGGATGATTGTGGTGATGCCGCTGATAATGGCACTGACATCGAAAACGACGAAGAAGCCACCGCCCGCCCCGAGGCAACAAACAATAACTCTAGCAATAGCAACAAACTGCTGCTGCACGCGTCGCCCCTGTGGTACCTCCTCCTTGCCTTCGTCGACGTGGAGGCCAACACCATTATGATCCTAGGCTTTCGGTACACAACGCTTACCTCTGTCACCCTCTTTGATGCCTTGGCAATTCCGTCTGCCATGTTTCTATCCCGGTGTATCTTCTTTCGGTCGACTCGTAGGTACAAGCCCCTCCATTACTTCGGGGTCGTTGTTTGTATGATTGGGGTGGTTCTGAATGTCCTGCAAGACTACGAAACCGATAGCGCTAGTTCGATTTCGAGTGCGATCGGCGCCGATAATGACGTGAACGGTGAAACGATACATGATGAGTCGGCCGCGATTATAGAAGCGGCCTACCCGCATAAATTGCGTGGAGATCTATGCGCCATTACAGGAGGCATTATGTTTGGTTTGAATGACGTTCTAACCGAGCTCACGCTCAGCGAGAACGGAGATACAACCGAATACATGGGCATGTTGGGATTCTATGGAGTCTTAATTTCCACGGTGCAAACCTATTTCCTCGAACGAGACGCAATTCGAGATTTCTTTCCGGGCAATAGCAAAGAAAATGGTGATGACTTTGGTGAAATCGAGAGTCCCATGGAAGAAACATGCTCTCCGAGAAACGCTCTCTTTTTGCTGTTGGCCTTCGTCGTGGTGATCAATTTCAGTTACGCTGGGAGATCACGCTTTCTGGTAATCTCCGAGGCAACCTTCTTCAACTTGTCGCTGCTGACGGGAGATTTGTGGTCCGTGGCGTTTTCTGTGGTAGCGGAACGGATCGTCCCAAGACCGCTGTTCTTCGTAGCCCTCACAGCGGTCCTGAGTGGGGTGATCTTCTACGAAATGGCTCCATCTCCAGCCGTTGAAAAACAGCAGGGGAGAGCGTTGAAAAGCAAAAATAGCGACTACGGCGACGATGACGACGGCGATGACGATGGCATCGTGCGAAATTTTAATGATGACGAAGTGCCAGAAAAGTACGATGATTCGGAAATTGAACTCAATGACGTAGTCATAACATAAGGAAGCTAACTGCTACTGAAATGCACCGCATTTTCAGCTGGATCTCTTTGTTCTTCCATTGAGAATGGAAACCAATGAGATCTTAGAATTCATTTGCTGATTTCACTGCACAGTACATATGCACTGAAAGATCAACAAAGTTATTATTAGTTTGCCATAATTTATAATACAAGTATTTAGTAACGAACGCTTTAGATAATTTGACCGTTGCTCATAAATCGAATTACGAACTGCCTTTTTGACACTGCGGGCTGCTTTCTCTGCCTCACGTTTCAACCTAAAAGTCACTTGAATGCAATTCAATGTATGGGAATCACTGCATCATATAGGACATAAACCGAGCTTGTTCCATCGCAGAATGGCTTCAATCACGAAACTATCATTACAAACGTCAACGCAGGCTTTGTCGGTGCGAGAAGAGGTCTTCTTGCGGTGTTCCTGCCGATGCAAATCACTTTGAGGTGAAAGGCAGTGATAGTCTGCTCCAACTGTTTGAAGCAATTCATCTATTCGATGATCAACCATGAGCCGCGACGATGGCCGGCCGAATGGATCAATGCATACACGTCGTCACGAGCTCTTCGGGGATTGTACGGTACAAGTCGAGCTGAAACTAAATCTGAGTGTTCACGAGCGTCTTGCAGATGTCATCGCCCCCATGTGCAGTACTGAGTCCGGTTTTTTCAAGCTTCAATTCTTCACTAGTACAGTCTTGTAGCTACGATTCTTTTGATTCGTGCCGTTGGGTCACACAAGAAACAGATTCTTCCACATGGTGCATCACCTTGATATGACTGGTGTTGGTGCTTCCCTTTCTCTCGTCAAAAGCACGATGGACATACAATCTACTACTGTCTAAGCCTATAGGCAATATACGCCTTCTGCGTTCCTTGATGGCATGCGAGTTCCCTCGCACCGTACATGTGCTCGCCGTTTCCAAAACCTCGAAGTGACGCAGCAGCCTCGTTACGGTCAGACGGAAACGAACAATAGGTCGACAGAGTCGCAACGCAACACAATGGTGATTCTCCCATAAGTTACAGCAAGGGTTCCGCCAGCTCGGTCGGGACATGTTCTTCTCCGCTGCCGACCTCCGGGGTGTCTTCCTCCAGGGGTTCCTCGGATCCCGGCGGCTCGTCTCCGCCGCTGCCCTCGACACGGGGGACCAGCGGCAGTAAACAGCACCACAGTCCCAGTGCAAACGTCTGAAAGATGGCCGTCAGAAAAAAGGTGTGCGTGTAGTCGTACTTGTCCGCCAGCCAGCCACCGAGGGCCGCGGACCCGCACCACCCAAACTGCGCCACTGAGTCCAGGGACTTCCAGCGAGCCCGCGTGTCCTTCGGAACAAAGTCCATCAGGATGGATTCCTGGATCGGGTAGGTCGCGTTCATCAGACTGGTCCGCAGCACGTAGATCGGCACCAACACAAAGGGATGCACGTCCAGGTACTCCTTGAAGACTACCATGGTGAGCAAGAGAGAAATTCCGGCGGCGGTGTAGAGTGCCGTGGTCTGGACCCGTCCCAAACCGGCGTAGGCCACCTTCGTGGCAAGGGAACCCATGGCAACCATGACCAAGGGAACAAAGACATAGATCAACTGAACCTGGGAGGGTGACATGCCCACCTCGTCCTTGAAAAAGAGCGGAAAGAACTTGACCGTCATTCCGCTGCCCAGCGAAATAATGAGACCATAAAAGAAGACAATGTAGGGGATCCATTGTTGTCGCTTTTGGAGATTGGTCTGGGGTGTTTCGGACGGGGGGGAGGACTGCGACCCGGTTTCGATGGCATCGCTGGACTCTGCCGAGGAATCGTCCTCGTCGTCCTCGTCGTCATCTCCGTCGTTTGTATCCAGTGCTTTGGAGTCGTCAAAGAGCATCATCAACCCGGAGTTGAAAACTTCCACACCCAATCCGGCATAAATGATGAGTCGGAGGTGAGTCACGTCCCATTCGTCTCCCAGAGTCTGAAAGAGAACGATGGACACGAGAGGACCAATCGCGGAAGCCGTTAGATAGCAGGCAAACTGGTAGGTGAAATACGTCGATCGCTGTCCGTCGGGGATCGAATCGGCAAAGAGTGCCTGGCACGGGCCGTTCACGACGCCGTCTCCAACTCCCCAAAATACCATCGTGACTCCCATGAGCCAGAGGGTGATCTGTCTCTTGTTTCTGTCCAGGTATGAATCGGAATCCCCATCCATGTATGAATCCGCATCGCCGTACCCCAACCCGCCAGAGTTGTCGTCGTCGTCGTCGCCCAGGTCCGTGCCGGCCCATTCCAGAATCCCGATTTGCAGGAGCGACGTGGCAAAGAGCAGGATCCCGCCAACACGAATCACGACCGATCGCCCCATGGTGTCGGCCAGGTACCCGATGGGCAGGGCGCAGAGCAGCGAGGCGAGCCCGGAAACTGCCTCGATGTTTCCAACGGGTCTGTTGCTGCCGTTAGCAATCTTTTTCAGGTACGCAACGTAGGCCGTTCCGTTCCACAAGGAATTGGAGATCCCGTAGAGGACTGCCAGCAACAAATCCAAAAAGACGTTGTGGTTCATGCGAAGCAGCACGTCATCGTCGTCGTTGCCGCCGTTTTCACCCCGCTTGCAGCATCGTTTCACGACAATGTCCTTGCTGCCATCGTTGTTGCCGAAGACGGCGCTGTCGCTGTCGGGGCTTTCGTCGATGCTATCATTCAGAAGGGGTTCTTGGAGGCCATCGGCTCCGCCGTCGTCTGGGGATCCTACTTGTGGGGACATTGTTCGGACCAATAGTGCAGAGTTCGACAGAGTTGGATCAGTTTCGCAATGATCATACAGTGTGGATACCGGTGGCTTCTAAGGCAGTACAACTATGAGTAAGCGTTGAGTATACGAGTAAGATTTACTGTGGAGATCTGAAGTTGTGTTACTTCTTCGGGTGTTGAGACTAGCAGCACTTCTGGTTAAGTCGGGTTATTTTTTTTAAGACATCATCTCATGAAATCAGAATACGAAGTACGAAAATACGAAGTAAAAAATGCGCGTGTGCGCATCATGCCGGTAGAACTGTAAGATCTAACTTCTGCCTCTGAGCAGAAGTAAGTTTTACACTACGATACTATCGGTAGATTACTAGGATGACACCTTTCAAGTGCATCATACCATTGAGTTAGTAGCAAAACAAGAAATGCTCTGGTGGCCGAGGAGAGGAGGAAATGAAATTCACGAGACATGGAGAGGAGATTCAAATCTTGCTGTGGAGCTTCCAGTAGTATCCCTTAATCGTTCTGTACGCACACCGACGTACAAATCGCTCATTTGTTTTGAGGGGGCAACAAACAAAAGTTTTGCTTAACTCTATCGAATTTCAAGTCCGACTTCATCGTCACAATGATACTCTTATTCCTCGTAAAAACTGCCTTAGAACAAAGCACTTTGTTCCACGTCCCTACTTGATATTTTAGCTGAGCTATCGGCACCCGAAGCTCCATTACACTCGATATTTTTGGGGGTGCGTACGAACTCCAAAATTCCATATCACCATGGAAATAAAATTATGACTGGCCGCTACACTCCACCAATCCAGCACCCAAGCACATCGCCGTCACCATCATCAACAGAGCTACAATCCAGTAGAAGAGTGGACTGATTTGGTCAAAAATAAAGGATTTACGGACTGATTTCCCATGTTTGCTCCTGTCGTCAACAACCATCAACACCATTGACATCACCACCATGGGCGGAAACGCAACAAGTGATGGGGATCCCCCCCCAGCAGCCCCAAAGACCACAGAAAACATCAATATGAGTAACAGTCCACAGATCAGGGACATTAGCCCCCTTGCTACCTTGCAATCACGATTCGTGGATGAGTATGGTAGTGATGGAGCAAAAGGTCCCTTTTATGATGTTGTCCATGAAGAGGGGGATCAAGAGAAAGAAGAATATCAGGAACACAACTTTGGTCCTGTAACATCTCCTCCTCAAACCAGAAAGGAGGATGCAGAGGAGGAGCTGGTAGAATATGGCAGCAACCAAGACAATGGCACCGACAACAATGGCAACGGAAAGGGCAAGGGCAATGACGACAACACCAAGAAATATATTGTTTGACTCAGACAGGAGCTCAAGCTTGACGTCAGCCAACCTCTGGCAACAAAGCAGCTTTGGCAAGTCATTTAACCAAAGCATTATACCAGAATATCAAGCAATTCAATACAGTGGAGGAAGCAAATGAAAGCAGGCCCAAACGGGGACGGCGTGAGGGGCCGACACGCCAAAATACCATGCAACTATTCCCTGATACAGACCACTGGAGAGAGCTCCATCCAGAGGGTGTGGTTGTTGAAGAGCCAGCTAGTCCAACCTTTGACAGATTCCTCCCCCTCCAAAGAAATACAACTTTGCAGAGGTCTTCAATATTCCAGAGTTCAAAGCAGTGAAGACAGAGTATGAATTTGACCGCTGGAGGAACATTCGCAAGGATGCAGCTGGCATCCCCATTACTAAGTGTACACCAAGGGAGAAGGGTTGTGTTGATCCAGAGTTCCAGAAGAAGCATGGGCTGTCATCTAAATCACATCCTTGGGAATTTGCGGAGGTATTTCTTCCCCTTTCCAATGATGCAAAGGACAAGAAGGAGTCCTTTTCATTTGAAGATATGAAGAACTGGACAAATTGGAAGAAGGCATCCCTTGCAGGTGCAGGGGAGAAGATCTACAAGGAGTTCAAACCATTTGAAAGCAAAGAACTCAGGCAATTCTTTGGGTTGTATGTCTTGCATGGTCTCTGCCCTGCAGCTCGAGTTGAATACAAGCTCTGATCTACAACAAGTAATTGCATTGCTGGCAATTATTAAATTCCTTTCGTGACCAGAAGTACCAAAGCTACCAAAGAGTAGATTTCCTATGCGCATGAATCAATGAGTCCCGTATTCATCTAAATAATCGATTCCCACGGCATATTGGTTCCCACGGCGCATCGATTCCCACCGCGCATCAACGGTGAGCAATCCCTGTCTTACGATATTGCCATTGTTCTTCGGTGAGCAAACTCTGATTTCATAAAATATCACACGAGCTACGGGAGCAATTCCTGACCTTAATGATAAACATTTCATGGAGTCTTCCTAACGGAACAAGAGAAGAAAACCGTTGGCATGTGATTCTCACACAATACATATACATGCATACAAATATATATGGTCAACGACTAATACATGCACGGAAATAATCAGCGAGTAATCTCAGCATTACGCAACAGCAGTTGCAACGTATTCATCTCAATAAAAGAGATATCTTGCATTTCGGCAAGATTTCACTTTATCTCATACTTTTAACATTCAACTGATTTATATCCCAAAATTCACACTAGTTGCTACCAACTACCTGTAATCTACATACTAAGGTCTGTCTCGCTGCAATCTGAATAAGTCACAGCAAGAGGAGATCTGGCGTTTCCCTAGTCTCGCCTGTAGTCCGATTATCCGTTGCCGAAAGTATCCAACCACAATTGTCACGCGTAGAGTACAATCGTTCGTCTACTAACACACTAACACAGCGTTGCTGTTCGTCAGAAGTCCTTGAATCAGACTCTCAACGAATCGGATTCAGAAGGAAAATAATAGATTAACAGTCGCAAGCTCTAAGAAGGCTTGCACACAAGAAGGAACAGGGACGGAATTGAACACAATCCCTACGCTGGCATATGCACGTCACACATCGTACACGAAGCAGTTCCCATTCTCAGTCACCACGCAATTCTTTCCAAGGCTCCGAACCACCACAGATGCCGAACATACCGTTAATGCCCGGCAATGCACTCGGAGGCGAAGAGAAGAATGACGCCGAAGTCACCACTATCGAACGCTTTCCCAGCTTCGATGCTGATATGAGAAAGATACTCATATCATTACTCAACGTAACAAGTGAGATTACTAGCAAGTTGTGCCTAGCTCTCAAAGAAGGTGGATTATGCGAGTGGAAGTCGTTCCTCGACGCACTTATCGAACCGGATTTTGCACGTGAACTTACCTATATGGAGCAAGGATTGGCAACGCATATCCCTCGATCCATCCAAAGAAGCATAGAAGCACTTGCGGATTTCGCTATCGACCTACAAGAAGAAGGTGTTGACCTAGAAGAAGACGAGAAGGACTGGAAAGATGTAAAGTCATATACATACAAGGAATTCCAGGCATTCCGCGAAGAGCGTGCCCAACGCTTACGTAACGAATCTGCTTTGAACCCACCACCTCCTCCAGCGGGAAGTAACAAAAAGTCCCCTCAGCAGGTAAAGTACGAATCATGGTGCCGAAAAGCACGAGATGAAAAGTCCTTTACACCCCTCACGAATGACTCGAGATTCGAACACTGGCTCGTCGGTTTCAAAGCTAAACTCGAGGCATACGACATCGATACAGAGACATTCCTCGATGAAACTTGGCCTCCAGCCACGCTTGTGGGTTACACCCGTGATCTCTACGTCAAACAATGTGCCTTCTTCTGGGTACTAATGTTGGAAGTCTTCAAGAGTGACCTTTCTGCATCATGTGTACACAGTCATTCTACCACTCGTGATGGACGCAAGGCCTACTTCGACTTCGTAAACCTTCATAGCCAATCAAAAGCAAAGGTATACGACAACTCGACTCAGCTACAAGCGTTGCTCAAGTTGAACCTCAACAATTGGAAGGAATCCAAAGTGAAATTCATCACACATTGGTTTGATGAATTGAATCACCTCAACAAGCTCCGTCCTCCCAACAAGCCCCTTGAGTACCATACCGTAAAATCAGCATTGTGTCAGGCATGCTATTCCAGCTTCCAGCTAAGCGAACAGTTTGCCAAAGTCAAGGATCCAGGTGGGACGAATAGCACCTTAACGGATGCAGTTGCCGAAGCCGCTGCTATCCATGATCTTAAAATCACGCTTTTACTCGAAGCAACTCGACTTGATTCCCAGTCTGCGATGTCTGCTCCTCGGTCGACCGTACGTGCACACGTTCATGATTTTTCTTCTGACTCGATCCAAAACCATGAGGACTATGCTCTCCCCATCGAATTTGAAGGAGACTATCAAGATTATGCTGTGTTCAAGGCTGGACGTACCCCTGACCCTACCACAAGGTTGCCTACAAACATATGGAAGGCCTTGTCACGTCAGGACATGAAGAGTTGGCTCAGTTTTTCTCCGGAAGGCAAGAAAATCGTGGTTGCCTCATTGCGACACGACTTACTTAACACTAACCAACCTGACCCCAACAGTGTCAAACCCATTACCCGAAAGGCATACCAACATGAACACTCGGTATCTTTCCAAGAAGACGGTACTTCGACCAAGGATGAGCATGCCAATTCCGCAGCAGACCTACATCCTGCTGTAGAGAATGATCGTAGAGGCGTTTTCCATGCATCCCTAGGTGTATACAAATCCACGACCTCCTCGTCTAAGGACCAGCGACCTCTCAAGTCTTCCGTGTCACCCGCGCATCCAGCTCGATTCCTTTCAAACAACCCTGACATTCAGTACAAAAAGGACGGTGACACCCAAATACCTGTCAGGACACCATCATATTCCGCCAATTTTCACCAGTGGTATACTCCCGAGGATGATCTCACCTTTCCTAATGATGGTCCCGTAACGTCATACACATACCGTATACACAAAACTACGGTTACTAGCCCTGGTTTTGCCATGGTCGATCGCGGCGCAAATGGCTGCATCATCGGTAATGATGCGTGTCTCATCTCCAAGGATATTCCACCACGATATGTTAACGTCACCGGCATTAACAATCATCAGGTACAAAACATTCCCATTGCTACATGCGGAGCATATTCCATGTCGAACAGAGGCCCCGTCATTCTTATTTTCAATGAATGTGCCTATACAGGACGACATCCTTCTATATTGTCATCCGGCCAGATGGAAGCATATTTTTCCACTGTAGACGACACGTCCATCAAAGCAGGCGGAGGACAGGTCATCACCACCTCCGATGGCTATGCACTGCCTCTTAGAATATGACACGGCTTACCATACCTTGCGATGCGAAAGTATACGACTGTCGAATTTGACACGCTACCACATGTTATCATGACGTCCGATAAACATTGGGACCCATCTGTTCTCGATACCACGATCAGTGCAAAGGATGAACAATTTCTCCAGAAATATCCTCCCCAACCACAGCAACTCCCTTATGCCGATTACGACGAATATGGGAACCCACGCTGCCTTGAAGGATTCGATATATCTGTTTCTCCCGGGTCCTCCACGGTCACATCCCTCAGCTCGTATTCCAGCCATTCCACCCGATCTCCCTTTCTTCCAATTGATGATCATAAGAACAACGATTGCACCTTTTGGCTTACTTCCACTGACTACGCTCATCAAGAACGTCTCGCATGCTGCGCGCCAACCGCAGTCTCTGGAACAGTCACTGCGTTTCCGACAGATTGTACAGCCAGTGACACTACACGCATTGCAGCTACGCCCCGCGAAAGATACCCCAACGAACATGACTACTTATCCCTCAAACCTTTCTTTTGTTGGGTTTCCACCGATCGCATCAAAGCTACTTTTGAAAACTCAACCCAATACGGTTCGTTAGCGGTTAGCCCTGATGGTAACATTTTCAAACGGTTTCATTCCCCTCAACCGGCCATGAACGTTCGCCCCTTCCATGACGATGTTATGTCCGATGCAGTCTATTCAGATGTCCCAGCAATTGATGGTGGATCCAAGATTGCTCAGATCTTCTTTGGCTGCAAATCACATATTATTCACGTTGAAGAAATGCGTACCACCGGCGATTTCCTATCCTGCTTTCAGAACTTTGTTCGAAAATGGGGCAGGCCCATCCGCCTCCTTTGCGACCACGGTAACTATCAATCAAGTAAGAAAGTCATGGATTACCTCAAAATGTTATGGATTGGACTCTGGCAAAGTGAACCGTACCATCAACACCAGAATCAATTCGAACGACGATACCAAACGTTCAAACGCATTGTCAATCGCGTCATGGATCGTACCGGCACACCGCCACACTTGTGGTTACTGTGCATGACATACGTCGCGGGTCTCCTCAATGTTGTCTCTGACCCTACGCTGTCCGATAAACAACCGATCTTCATTGCCACGGGTACACTTGGCGACATCAGCGCATACACCAGTTTCTTCTGGTTTGAACCTGTGTATTTCAAGACCAATGACTCTCCTTTCGGTAACAAATCTACCGAACGCCTCGGTCATTTCGTCGGCATCGCCGAACATGTTGGCAATGGACTCTGCTTTCGCATCTGGGATCCAGTTACCAACAAGTTACTAGACCGGTCCGGTGTTCGATCTGCTCTTACACCTGAGTCGCGTAACAAACGCGCGGGCCTATTTACTGATGATGGTTTCATCAAATGGCGTAATGCAAAGGATTCCTTACCCCGTATATACGCCACTGGAGAAGCTCCAGCTTTCAAACATGGGGAGCATACCAATCAGAATAAACTCATTGACGAGTCTACTAAACCAAACAGCTCAGTTTCCCCTAACGGTTCACCTGCTGATTCTGACACCGCCGATGACACCGTTCCATCTGCACCCAACAAACAAACAGATACCACGCTCCACGCATCTGGCACTCAACCAATTCTTCAACCACCTGCCCACCCCTCGTTACCAAGCTTTCTTTATACGAAGGTCGATGACAGCCCAAGCTGGTCACCTTCTCCACTCCCTAACAACTATGGGGAGAGTCTTGATGGTCCTCCTACGACACACATCTTCAGCAAGACATCCGACGGCGTCCTCCTTACTGAAGATGATTTTGACCCACCGGAATTAGCATACTTTGATGTTAGTGACGTCGCAACCCCACACACAAACCCAGCTACTCCTTCCGTAGACCCATCACAGGTAGTTGTTACCGACGAAGAAGGTAACGCACAGTTTGACGATGACGGTAAACCTATTACCATTCCTACGATCCCGATTGCCGATCTACAAGGACGTTCATTCCTTGTAACCAATCTCAATGGCACCCGGAAGCGTCTTACCATTGTCGATGTTGAAGACAGTCTTGAACGCAATAAAGACTTCATCAAGTTCAAGTGCAAACACTCCGATGGCGAACTCGATGATATCATTGCATACAATGACGTCATGAATTACATACATCGTGATTCAACACAAGAAGACGGCAAACTCTGGTCGTTTCGCCGCATCCTAGGACACCAAGGTCCACTGGATAACAAGCATCCTCAATACAAAGGTTCCAAGTATAACCTCTGGATTGAATGGGAGAATATGGAACGCACATATGAACCTCTGGCCAACATTGCAGCCGACGACCCGGTCACCGTTGCAAAATATGGGAAAGACAACAACTTGCTTGATCTCCCGGGTTGGAAACGTCTCAGAAGAATCACCAACCTAGCCCGACGAACCAAGAAACTTGATCGACTCGTGCACCAAGCCAAACTACGTTCCTTCCGTACCACTCCGCAGTATCAATATGGATTCAAAGTTCCTCGTAGCCACGAAGAAGCCCTCCGATTTGATCAAGCCAACGGAAACACCAAATGGGAAGATGCCACCACTCTGGAAATGGCACAACTCAATGAATACAATACATTCATTGATAAAGGCGTATACAAGACAAGCTCCATTCCCCCGGGATTCCAACAGATCAAGGTACACATGATATACGCTGTCAAACACGACGGAAGACACAAGGCTCGCCTTGTTGCTAACGGTAATCTCACTGAGGCCCCTATCCACAGTGTTTACGCAGGCGTCGTATCTCTTCGCGGTCTACGTATGTGCCTATTCCTAGCTGAACTCAACGATCTAGAAGCATGGGGCACCGACATAGGTAACGCCTACTTAGAAGCAGTCACCTGCGAGAAAGTATGCATCAAGGCAGGTCCCGAATTCGGATCGTTGGAGGGTCACCTGTTGGTCATTTACAAAGCCCTATATGGTCTCACGTCTTCAGGCAAGTGCTTTGGAGACTTACTCGCGGCTTGTCTCATCGAACTCGGCTTCGAAAGATCCCGCGCAGAACCGGAAATATTCCTCAAACCCGGAACGAACAAGCATGGTGAACGTGTATATGAGCTTATATGCACATATGTCGATGACCTATGTCTCTGCATGGCAGATCCCAATTCCTTCTTGAAGATATTGCAATCGTCACCATATAACTTCAAATTGAAGGGATCCGGACCTATGAACTTTCATTTAGGATGTGGATTTGAGCGCGACGAACATGGTGTTCTGTGCATGAATCCCATAAAGTTCATCGAAAAGATGGAAGCATCTTACGAACAAATGTTCGGATGCAAACCTAGCACTAGGTTCCGATCACCCATCGCGGAGAACGATCATCCTGAATTGGACTCCTCAGCCTTTCTTGAAGAAACTGGTATACAGAAATATCAAAGTATGATCGGTTCACTGCAATGGATCATCGCTATTGGGCGTTTTGATGTACAAACAGCCGTGATGACACTCTCAAGTTTCAGAGCTCAGCCACAAGATGGGCATCTCGAACGTGCTAAACGTATCTATGGATATATCTCCAAGTTTAGACATTTTAAAATCAGATTCTGCGTGGAACCGCCCGATTTTATATTGACTAAACCCGACACCATCGACTGGTCCAACACCGTCTATGGGGAGCATTCTGAAGAGCTACCCGACGACGCTCCTGCACCGCTTGGAAAGACAGTAGTGTTAACACACTTCTATGATGCCAACCTCATGCATGATATTCTCAGTGGCAAGGCAGTTACCGGCATTCTTCATTTCGCGAACAAGACTCCCATGATGTGGTTCTCGAAGAAGCAGTCTACTACGGAAACAGCCACCTTTGGAGCTGAATTTGTTGCAGGAAGAACTTGCATCGAACAGATTGTCGATCTACGCCACTCATTCCGATACCTCGGAACACGAGTCCATGATATCTCATACTCCTGGGGTGACAACGAAAAGATGATCCAAACGTCGACATTTCCTTACGCAAGGTTGCATAAGCGTCATAACATTCTATCGTTTCACTACGTACGGAGCATGATAGCGAGAGGATTCATTTTAATGATGCACGTCCCAGGTAAGGATAACTGTGCAGACATTCTCACCAAGCATTGGAGTCACTCAGTTGTGTATCCACTGCTCAGGCCCATCTTCCACTTCTGTGGTAATACTGGCGACCTTCTCCAAGATGATGGAAGCATCATGTAGAGCGTGATGACCCTTCACAAGGAGACATGGGGAGTATTAAATTCCTTTCGTGACCAGAAGTACCAAAGCTACCAAAGAGTAGATTTCCTATGCGCATGAATCAATGAGTCCCGTATTCATCTAAATAATCGATTCCCACGGCATATCGGTTCCCACGGCGCATCGATTCCCACCGCGCATAAACGGTGAGCAATCCCTGTCTTACGATATTGCCATTGTTCTTCGGTGAGCAAACTCTGATTTCATAAAATATCACACGAGCTACGGGAGCAATTCCTGACCTTAATGATAAACATTTCATGGAGTCTTCCTAACGGAACAAGAGAAGAAAACCGTTGGCATGTGATTCTCACACAATACATATACATGCATACAAATATATATGGTCAACGACTAATACATGCACGGAAATAATCAGCGAGTAATCTCAGCATTACGCAACAGCAGTTGCAACGTATTCATCTCAATAAAAGAGATATCTTGCATTTCGGCAAGATTTCACTTTATCTCATACTTTTAACATTCAACTGATTTATATCCCAAAATTCACACTAGTTGCTACCAACTACCTGTAATCTACATACTAAGGTCTGTCTCGCTGCAATCTGAATAAGTCACAGCAAGAGGAGATCTGGCGTTTCCCTAGTCTCGCCTGTAGTCCGATTATCCGTTGCCGAAAGTATCCAACCACAATTGTCACGCGTAGAGTACAATCGTTCGTCTACTAACACACTAACACAGCGTTGCTGTTCGTCAGAAGTCCTTGAATCAGACTCTCAACGAATCGGATTCAGAAGGAAAATAATAGCAATACATTCATTCACAATGCCTTCACAAAGCCAACAAGGCACCCATGTGATACCAGTGCCTCAAACAGAGTGAGCAATCCATTCAAGTGGCACAAGCACTTCAAGGCATTCCTTGCATGCCAAAATCCTTGTGTCCTGGCGCCTCCAAAGAAGGAGTATCCAGACTGGAAGATACGTCCGTTGATTAATTGGATGAATTTGTAGTGCCTGTGCACTTGGATGCTATCCCAAAGTATTGCAGTGGATGAAATGACTATGCGCTTCAAGGGTCAACACATTGATAAACGTCAAATCACATACAAGAGGAAACGGGATGGCTTCCAAGCTGACGCGCTCTGTGACGATGGACATTAGCAGCAGCGAGCAGCGGCGTTTCAAGCAGCAATAGCGTCTAGCAAGGGCAACAGCAGCAGCAACAGCGACTAGCAACTACGAACTAGTGAGTACAACAGCAACTAGTGAGAGCAACAGCAACAGCAACAGCAACAGCGACTAGCGAGAGCAAGTAGCAAGACCAACAGCAATAGCAACTAGCAACTATCCAGAACAACAGCAATAGCAACTACTGAGAGCAACAGTAACAGCAACAGCGGCTAGCGAGAGCAACATCGATTGGCAACAACAGCAAGAGCACACCGTGTTGCCTTCGATTCGTTGTTGCAGACAAATCGTTCCACCATTGTTCGTTCGTTCTTCCAATCTGTTGTTCCGATGATCCTCGTTCCGGTACGATGTTCTGATGCTCCAGGGAAAACGCCGCACCTCAAGGGAACCCTAACCTCTTTTTGCTGTGATAAAAAAGAAATAATAACAGAACGGTGTTAGAATAATGTTTCAAATTTGTTCGCACCTCATTGGCAAATTCATTCGTTGTTGCCGTTTACCAATTCGTTCTGTTTGCCAATGATTTGTTGTTGTTGCTGCTGCCGTTGATTTGGCGTTTGAATGAAAGACTTTTAACTCCTATGTCACAAAAAACAGTATTGCTGCTGGCAATTGCTGTTGACCCTGAAATAAGAAGAACAACAGAAGTGAGGAAATACATCATCAGGCAATGTAAGATGCAGGCATCATTGTCTATCTATCTCACGTTGTTCTTTTTGCTGCCGGTTTGCGTTGCCCTTGTCCTCTGTTCACGTCGTTGTGTTGGATTTGTTGTTGCTGCTGCTGCTGCTGCTGCTGCTGCCGCCATTGATTCGTGTTGCCGACGATTTGTTGTTTGAATGAAAGACTTCTAACTCCTATGTCACGAAAAACGGTATCTTGTTTCTGTTGATAGATACGCAAAGGATGCAGATTTTGTGCTTTTGAGACGTCTGTGTTTGTGGGCCAATTCAAACACTATCTTTCCAGCAACTACTAATCTCTTGTCCAACGCTCTCTGTTGTCCTGCAGTACAAGGATGTTGTTTTGGACTAAAATATCTTGAGCCTGAATCAGCCTGCCTACTAATGATCAATGATCAGTTCAGTGGGATTCCGCCTTCTCGGACGGAGTGCCTAAAGCAAATCTGCTCAAGATAAGTTGGATTTATGAATGGAAAGAGTATTTCTTTGGGTCGCAAGTAAAATCACTTTTCGCACAGTGTGAGTGATTTTACAGTGTGATTGGCACAGTGAGAGTGATTTTACAGTGTGATCGGCCCAGTGTGAGTGTTTTCGCAAAGTGTGAGTGATTTTAGTGAGTGATTTCACTTTTTGCACAGTGTGAGTGATTTTACAGTGTGATCCGAAGAAGAAATAAGATCTATTAAATAAATTCAGAACGTTAATTTTAAAAAAAATCTATTAAATAAAATCAGAACGTTAATTAAAATAAATAAGATCTATTAAATAAATTCAGAACGTTGATTAAGAAAATTCTTCAGTGTTCTTTTTCAAGGCACTAATATCTTCCTGATAGTGCCAGATACTCACAGTTAGATGTGTTTTTGAAGCCATTATATTTAAATTAACGTTCTTAATTTGATTAATAAAATCAAATTACTCTTTATTATTCTTTATTCCAAACGCGCGCGGCACGTGCGCTTTTATTTAACTAACATTTCGAATTTGATTAATAAAATTATGTTGAGCTTGAAGAATTATTCAGTGTTCTTTTTCCAGTCGTTAATTACTTCCTGATAGTGCCTGACACTCAAATTAAGAAGCTATATTAATAATTAATTAAGCAACTACTTCAGAACACTAATTAAAAAATACTTAAGCTACATTTTAAGTACTTAATTTGCAAACGCGAATGCCCAGTCACTCAGCAGCCGTTATTATAGTGCATATCTACGTTTATACCATACCTACATAGGTACGAAAAAAAATCTACTTAGTTCAAGTACCAGTACATACACTTGTAGTAGTGAATTTGCATACCGGATCTATGTTGGTGTTTTTCTACAGTATTTTTGTACTAGATTATTTTTAGTAGTGAATTTGCGTACCGGATCTATGTTAGTGTTTTTCTACAGTATTTTCGTACTAGATTATTTTTTGGTACTGAATTTGCGTACCGGATCCATGTTAGTGTTTTTCTACGTGGTTTGTCTATCCAAATGGCACACAAGAGACTATTTTTGGTGTAAATCCAGGGCACAAAATGACTTATTGGGTAATGACTCCCAAAGTATCAGGTCCAAGCCATGAATATATTTCTCATGACTCATCAAATGCTTATTGGAAACAACTTTGCCCCACAGAATGCTGGAAATGTTGTGGTTTGTCTCTCCGAATGGCAAACATGAGGGTATTTTTGGTGCAATTCCAGGGCACAAACTGACTTATTGGGTAATGACTCCAAAAGTATCCAGTCCAAGCCATGAATACATTTATCATGACTCATCAAATGCATATTGGGGACAACTTTGCCCCACAGAATGATGCAAATGTTGGGGTTTCTCTCTCGAAATGGCAAACATGAGGTATTTGGGGTGCGAATCCAGGGCACAAAATGACTTATTGGGTAATGACTCCCAAAGTATCCGGTCAAGACCATGAATATTTTTTTCGTGACTCATCTTATGCATATTTGGGAACAACATTGCCCCACAAAATGCTGGAAATGTTGTGGTTTGTCTCTCCAAATGGCACACAAGAGATTACTCTCCGTGCAAATCCAGGGCACAAACTGACTTATGGGGTAATGACTCCCAAAGTATCAGGTCCAGACCATGAATATATTTCTCATGACTCATCAAATGCATATTGGGAACAACTTTCCCCCACAGAATGCTGGAAATGTTGTGATTTGTCTCTCCAAATGGCACACGTGAGGGTTTTTTGGTGCAATTCCAAGGCACAAACTGACTTATTGGGTAATGACTCCCATAGTATCTGGTCCAGACCATGAATATATTTCTCATGACTCATCAAATGCATATTGGGAACAACTTTCCCCCACAGAATGCTGAAAATGTTGTGGTCTTCCTCTCCAATTGGCACAGAAGAGGGTGTTTTTGGTGTAATTCCAGGGCACAAACTGACTTATTGAGTAATGACTCCCATAGTATCCGGTCCAGGCCATGAAAAAATTCCAGGGCACAAAGTGACTTATTGGGTAATGACTCCTATAGTATCCGGTCCGGGCCATGAATAAATTTCTCGCAACTCATCAAAGAACAACTTTGCCCCACAGAATGCTGGAAATGTTGGGGTTTGTCTCTCCAAATGGCACAGAAGAGGGTATTTTTGGTGCAAATCCAGGGCACAAACTGACTGATTAGGTAATGACTCCCAAAGTATCAGGTTGAGGCCATGAATATTTTTTTCATTACTCATCTGATGCATATTGGGAACAACTTTGCCAATCAGAATGCTGGAAATGTTGTGATCTATCTCTCCAAATGGCACTGAAGAGGGTATTTTTGGTGCAAATCCAGGGCACAAAATGACTGATTAGGTAATGACTCCCAAAGTATCAGGTCCAGGCCATGAATAATTTTTTCAGGACTCATCTGATGCATATTGGGAACAACATTTACACTCACAATACAGAAAATGTTGGGGTTTGTCTCTCCAAATGGCAGACAAGAGAGTATTTTTGGTACGGATCCAGGGCACACACTGACTGAGTGGGTAATGACTCCCAAAGTATCAGGTCAATTCAATTTATTTTTTCTGGCACATTTCATCTTATCCATAATAGGAATAACATTTATAATTCAATCACCAAACATGTAGTTTAATGAGTGTCAAATAAAATTAATTCATAAGTTGTTTAATCAAAATGGAAGTGCTGTTTTCGGATTATTCTCAGGCAAAAAAAGTGTGCAGGCATTACTATTTGTAGATGATACCAGGAGTCATAAAATAAGAGGGGTGCGACACGCCGATCACCATACGAGAAGAAAAATGGGAAAAAATGGGGTTCCTTGAAACCATGATAGGAGGATTTTGTTAAAAACTTCCCCAGCTAAATTTTTAAAAGTCTGTTTTTACTGCATAATGCTAGTAAAACTACTACACTTTCAAATGATAGCAACTCAATCAAAAAGCAATATTAAAATGAGTTACAGGGTTCATTCTAAACCAACTTTTTGTGAGGAAGCTGAATATTTAGCTTGTTTGGGCTGATTATGCACAGAATTGTATTTATTAAAGAGAGAGACAGCACAAGATATTGTGAGAAAAAAGCAGCAAAAACGGATGATGGACAGACTTTTTTGTGGGTTTGGAATCATTTTTGGTGGGACTGACCAGCGAAAACGGACAGCGGATAGACTGTTTGTGGGTTTGGAATAATTTTTGGTGGGACTGACCAGCGAAAACGGATGACAGACAGACCGTTTGTGGGACTGACAAGCGAAAACGGAAGACGGACAGACCGTCGAACCATTTTTTGGTCGTCACCCCACATGTGCTTGTGAAGAATGCCAATTCCAGACCGCAGATGAACAATACACCCAAACGCCACTTACTATGTGTCTCTCAAGAGTATAAGGAAGGTGTGTGTGT
This sequence comes from Pseudo-nitzschia multiseries, assembly GCA_037355745.1. Taxonomy (NCBI): domain Eukaryota; phylum Bacillariophyta; class Bacillariophyceae; order Bacillariales; family Bacillariaceae; genus Pseudo-nitzschia; species Pseudo-nitzschia multiseries. The sequence continues at coordinate 8,056,835 of CM074784.1, forward strand.
AATATGAAGGTCAGAAAGTAATTGGAAGTATCTATGGGAATAAGGTGTTTCACAGTCACTTTTACTAGTAAAATGCAGTAAAAATGGTGATGAAAAAAATTCTCTGGGGAAGTTTTTTCCAAAATCCTCCTATCATGGTTTCAGAGGAAACTCGTCGTGTCGCACCCCTCTTATTTTATGACTCCTGGATGATACTACATGCAAAAAGGTACACTGTTGGGTACTTTGCAAAAAATGTACGTAGGTACCGGTAGGTACTGTGCTGACCCAGGACAGTGTCGAACCACCGACTGGCTATCAGATTATACAGATGAGTAGGGAATCTAAGTACATGACCTTCGTGTAATCAAAACTTCAACTTTGAAAAATTATGGCGTGGGAGGGGGTGGCTTGCACTGGTACATGCTTTACTTATATAGAAAATAAAGGCCACATACAAGCCAGACACATGGAAGAAGTCAGGGTACAAAGCATACACAACACGCCCAAAACCACACACACAACAAGAAAACCTGAAGAAACATGGAAAACTGAGCACATACACAAAACTGCACACACACAAAACCACAAAAAAATAACCACATGCTTCTTCTTGGTCGGCACGGTATTTTTTTTTAAGCTACAGAAAATGAATGTTGTGCAACAGTCACAGACAACAGGACAACAGAACAACAGAACAACAAAGAAACATTAGTGAGTGTAACAGGGGAACAAGGGAACAACAAAATGGAACAACAACAACAGAATGCAAGTGAGTGACAACAATGATGGCAATTTGTTGGAGATTCTATTTGTTTCTGATCTTTCTTTCTTTTATTTTTATCGGACGGAACAACAGAGCAAAACGACAGACAAAATGGAACAACAGAGCAACAATGGAACGCAAGTAAGTGACAATAATGATGGCAATTTGTTGGAGATTCTATTTGTTTCTGATTTTTCTTTCTTTTATTTTTATTGAATGGAACAACAGAGCAGAATAACAAATGAAATGGAGCAACGGAACAACAACGGAATGCACATGAGTGATAATGACAACAATTTGTTGCAGATTCTATTTATTCTGATCCTTCTTTCTGTCATTTTTATTTTTCACAGCAAAAATGGAACAATGAAATAATGGAACAAAACAATGACACAATGGAATGAAATAACAAGCACGGAGCAACAAAAATGGAGCAACAAAAATGGAGCAACATAAACGGACTACTAACGCAAACGGAGCAACGCAAACGTAACAACGTCAACAAAACAACGTTAACGAAACAACAAAAATGGAGCAACAATGGAACGTGACCAAAACGGAATGTCAAAATGGAACAACAAAACAAAGTGGCCACAGCAACAAGCAATGAGAGCAACAGCGTGGGCACAATAGCAGAAACAGCGGCAAAAGCTACTAGAGTAATAAACACAACTCCAACCCATGAGTGATAAATGTTGATCCAGCAATAACAGTATAGATGAATGCCAATTTATCACTTGAATTAATGTAGAAAATAACAGTACATACATAATACAAAAACTACTAGTAATTGAGAACTTAATATTGAGAATATTAGAAATATCAGAGGAATAATAATATGTTGCAATAGGATGAAACAAAACATAATAGAATTTACAGTTGAAAAAAGGAATGTTGTAGTCCAGAAAAAGAATTCCCAACTAGGAGAGCAGAATGGAATTGTTATTCTGGAGCTTATTATTTTGGAATTAATACTGAGTAAAGGTTTCTTTTTTATTTGTGAAAAAAAATAATAGTTGTGGGTACGGAATAATAATTGGGTTCTGCTAGAGACTGAAATATATGATTTTTAATCATGATTAGAGTAATGTGCATCACGCGCACAGAAATAGTGCTGAGTTTATTTATAGGCTGTCACTTGGCCACAATGGACTCACAAATTTCAGGGTGTTGAGAAAATTTTGCCGTGTTAAAATCACGCACAAAATTTGTGCGCGATAAGTTGATTTGAACCCCGCAAAACAGGAGTTCTCGGACGTACCTATGAGTGACGTAATCAGCCCCATAGCCAGTCTTGTAATCAGTCTTGTAATCAGTCATATGACCAGTCATGCAATCAGTCACATATTCAGTTACCAAATTAGTCAATCACCTAATCAGTCTCCTAATCAGTCATTTTTGAGATGGGTCCTGCAAAAATCATTCTTCATGCAATTGACCTACATCCATAGTAATACATGGTGAGTCATCACATAATCAGTGATGATATCAGTATTTTAATCAGTCACTTTGGGTATTGGGTTTGAACTGGAAAGAATCCTAGCATGCAATTTAGAGTGACAAACCACCATCTTTTCTGCAATTTGAGTGACAATGTTGCTCATACTATGCATCAGATGAGTCAGGAACGAATTATTCAACTAATTGACATGACATTATGGGGGTCATCACTTAACCAGTCAGTTTGAGTAGTGCATTTGCACCAACAATAACCCAAAATGCAATTTGGAACAACAAACCACCACCTTGTCTATAATTTGAGTGACAATGTTGCTCATACTATCCATGAGATGACGAGTCCTGCAAAAATCATTCTTCATGAAATTGGCCTAGTAATACATTGTGAGTCATCACATAATCAGTGATGATATCAGTATTTTAATCAGTCACTTTGGGCATTGGGTTTGGACCGGAAAGAATCCTAGCATGCAATTTAGAGTGACATACCACCATCTTTTCTGCAATTTGAGTGACAATGTTGTTCATACTAGGCATCAGATGACTAAGGAACAAGTTATTCAAGCAATTGACATAACTGACGTAGTACAACATACGTACAGCGACTCCTATTCACCCGCGCAAAGTAACCAATAAATAATGGCCATTTTAGGCCATAGACAGATTTTGTCCAGGATTTTATGCATTTCGGGAATCACCCATGAATAAGGTCTTCTTCAGATGATGAGACACTTGTTCGTTTTGCAGTTCTTTCCAATAAAGGATTTAGGTCTTTTTTTCTTTGTGAAAAGGACCAATTTCAGCCTCAGCCTCAGTTGCATGTGCTCAAAGGGACAATTGGTGGAGTTGCAATTCAATCTATACTTAACTCTATTACACATAACCCAGCAGTCAAAGGGAGAGTATGAGAGGGACAAAAATTAAAAAATTAAAAACCGAGTTTTTAGGCATAGCCCTAGTAGTACTACTTCTACTGTTAGAAAGAAGGGCAAGCTATATATTTAAGTGAAGTTTTTCTATTGGTCAAAGTTTATTTTTTTAAACTTTTGAGAACCCATCTATTTTTTTGGAAGAGGTCAGACCTCTTCAAAAAGGGGGCATGCACTAGAGGGGCAAAATGGTCTTAAGCCCAATAATATCCCACTTTTGACACAATATCCCCCAAACTAAGTTTTTAAGGGTAACCCTAGTAGTACTTCTACTGTTGTAAAGAAGGGAGAGTTCTGTATTTAAGTAGAGGTTTTCTATTGGTCAAAATGTATGAACAAAAACTATGGAGGGCTCATATATTTTTAGCCCAAAACGACAGACCTCTTCAAAAAGGGGGCATGAACTAGATAGAGGGGCAAAATGGTCTAAAACCCTTCATTAAAATTTATAGAAGTACAAAGTAGAAGTTCTTCATCCCAGGGGGGGGGGGGGGGGGGGGGGAGGGGTCCAACTTGAACTTGTTGTCATTCAGGATTCAATTGTTTTATTCAATTTCTATTTATGTATGAAGGTACTCAATCTATATTCTTAACACTACGGATAAGATCGACTACTACAGAAACAGGAATGAAATTGGCATGATACTTTGCACATCATCACCTCACTCAGCCTCACAAGCATTTTCAACATTATTATGGATATGATATGCTATGAGACAGAAAGTAATAACATTGACATGATACTTTGCACATCAACACCCAAGTCTTCCTATCTGAATTCTTCCCACTATAGATAAGATAGACTATGCACTGATAGAAACAAGAACGGAAATTGCAATGATTCTTTGTATATCAACACATAAGTCTCACAATAATTGCCAACATTCTTCATACTAAAGATAAGATAGACCATAAAAAAACAGGACCTGCACCGGCATGATACTTTGCTTAAACACCCAAGCCTCGCTATTTGCATTATTTGTACTATAGATAAGATATTGCTCTATGATAGAAACAGGAATGGAATCGACAAGAAAATCTATTCATCAACATGCAAGTCTTGCTATCTACATTCTTCTCACACTATGGATAACATAGACTATGATAGAAACAGGTGTGGACTTGACAATGAAATCTGAACATCAACACCCAAGTCTTGTTATCTGCCTTCTTCTTCACACTATAGATAACAAGATAGTAGACTAGTATGATAGAGACAGGGATGACATTGACCTTGTCATTTTATTTTGCGCATTAACACCCAAGTTAGGTTATCTAAACTCTTCACAATAACAATATGGATAACATACTAGACTATGATAGAAACAGGAATGAAATTGACCTCATAACTTGCACATCAACACCCAAGTCTCACTATCAACAATCTGAAAGAAACAGGAATTTTATTGACATTAAACTTTGCACATAAGCACATAAGTCTCACTAGTATCTACGTTCTTAATAATAGATAATATATCTAAAGGGATACAAAAATCAGGGATTTTGGTAGTTTTGAGCTACTGTGGGAGCATTTTGTGTGCATTATTTAGTACTGTACTCTACATAAAGAAATAAAGTCGTACATAAAAATAAATAATAAGAGATTATTTATACTAAGTCAGAGATCAGTCAGACCTCGGTCTGTAGGATTGTGCGCAGTTTAACGGTTAACGGCAATTTCCTCTGACTTGGTCGAATAACCACTTTCAGCAATTCTAACCAATCAAATTCAACCATATCAGAAATTCTAACCAATCAAATTCAATCATTTCAGAAATTCTAACCAATGAGATGAACACATACTAATAGGAAAGCGAACACATGAAAGCGAACATGTGACACGAACATAGAACAAGTCTTTGGCGCCGGCGGCACCAACCCACAAAAACATCAGAAGGCTAAGCCGAACCAACAAACACAGCAAACACATACACTTTGATTCTGACAAACAAAGAACGGAACGAAACATAAAGACACAAAAAACGTCAAAAATGACGAAAACGTCGAAGCAACCGAAACAAGGACAAAACAGCCAAAACACTTGCAATTTCCACAAAATAACACCACTATCCTCAACAAAACACCCCCCTCGGTCTCCAGCAAGCAAAATGTCTTACACAAGTGGAATATTTGCCAGAGCAGCACTGCAAGTCCAACATGACGACAATGATGGTATTCCAATGAATACTCAACTTGCCTACGGTCGAAAAGGGGAGGAATTCCTTCAGTATTGCACCAGCATATTTTCTTCCTTTGGTTACTCTACTCAAATAGTGACTGAAGAAAAAGTCTTTGGCTTCCTCTTCTATCAGGCCTACCGGACGCGAAGGACAAGAGGCCGGCGTAAGAAGGGGCAATCACGAACGCAAATTTTCGACCCCGTCGACTACCACTCCGTGATGGCCAAATACAACAACACCAATCATGCCGGCGCTTCTTGCGAGTCGATGCTGAAGACAGAGACAGACCCTGTAGGTTATGATACAGTGAATCAGTACTTTTGTTCCATCCTCAAAATATTGCGACATCAGAGAAGTCAGAATGCCAACACTCTTACAAAGGAACACCTTCGAAGTGACAGGGTTACACAGTTGCTCCGCGTTGTCCAAGTAAGAAAGAAACGGATCAAGCTGATTCGACACGACGAGAAAATCGATCACGCGTTGTCCCCCTACATGACCGTGTCAAGCATTGAGCGAATCGAGGCCTTCTTGTTCTACAAGCATTGTACCAAACACAACTACCACATCGCTGCCTTGAGGGACCGTTTCTGTTTCCTTATGACCCATTGCAGTGTTCTCCGGGGGGAGTCCTTGTTCAAATGCACGTTGTCCGATCTGTGCAGCATCATCAAAGCTGACGAAGGCGTACACTCCTGCCTGATCTTTATCATGCAAATCATTACAGGGAAAACAAACGGTCAGCGAACTTTGTACGGTCGTGTCATCAGGCACCGCAACGTCAACATGTGTCCCATTGGCGCTTTGGGCTTCTACTTAATGGCGCGATTCCATGCAACCGGAGAACTTGCGTGGTACAACTTTGCAGAGAACGCGTCATGGTTCGAAGTCAAATTACTCACCAATTGTAATCACTCGCAGAACCACCGTCCGATAACAGACCAAGCGTATGCAAAAACGATGCGGAAAGCATGCACGGCATTGGGCGTCGCATCGAAGCATTTCGTTCACTTTGGCCACGGATCAGGTGCAGTTGCGTTGGAGATGCAAGAAGTGGATCCCCAATACATCAAGATGATCGGAAATTGGAACCTTGATGTCCGAGAAGATCGGTACTCCTCAAAACTCCCACTGAAGGCGATGCGGGTCTTGGCTGGACATGCACAAGAGAGAGGCAGCTTCTTCTTACCCCGTGGTACCATCGACCCACCTCCAGAGCTCCGTCGTCAAGTATTCCCGTTCCTTGACAAGGCAATGGACACGATTGCGAATCGTGCCACCCCCGACAAGCCGACTGCTCAAGCATTCTTTGAGCTCCTCTTGAATTTGCAATGTGTCGTACTGCAGGATGCCGCGGTCTTGATACACAACGGGAGACCGAATTGCCTCTTCTCCTTGCCTGTTTTCAACTCGGAATTGTTCCATGCTTATCAAGCACAAGTCATCAAAAAGGTTATGGGAGCAGGACTCGACGAGGAGAGAGGAGGCAGTACTACCGCAATCCAACGAAGTACGGACGTGGCACTTCCGGGGTTTCGTGACCGACTTCACAATATTCATACGGAAGTCCATAATGTTTCAAAGGATGTTACACGGATAGACAATAAGGTTAGCAAATTTGAACAGAAACAAGATGCCATCAACAGACAAATACACCATTACCTGCAGCACATGGCGACCTTTCGTCTCCCAACAGAAGCAGACGGAACAACAACAACCGCCGGGGCACGAGGTACTAACCTTATTCCCCAAAAAACCTTGATTCGTCAGCATTCCGCGGTGTCGTTGATGTGGAAGGAGTGGTTCGGACTTGAGGACTTCAAAGAAGATGACTTCCCTGGAGGGATTGAAGAGCTTGAAAAGACATTCGGCAATCGTTGGAGGAAGCATTATAGCGCGGCCGAGCAGAAGCAGTTCTCGCGACTCAAGTGTATTATAGAGTTCATCAAGGATAGAGTTCATTCTGGCCAATCCTTAGAGATATTTCTGGAGGAAGGTGATGCCTTAATGAAGACAAAGACCACGCTGACGTCACTCCACAACCATGTCCGGAAGGCTAAGTCATTTCGACTTGTTATTCCAGCATCCCAATCCCAATCGATAATCGATCCCGCTTTGCGAACGGTTTGATAGATCGACTTGTAGATTGTTGATTGGACAGATTGTTGATTGGACTCGATCGATTGATTCGATTGGAGAGAGGGGGAGCCGATTCAATTGGAGAGAGGGATAGCCGATTTGATTGGAGAGAGGGATAGCCGATTCGATTGGAGAGAGGGAGAGCCGATTCGATTGGAGACTCGATCGATTTGATTGGAGAGGAGGACTCGATCGATTTGATTGAAGAGGGGGAGGAGGAGACTTGATTGATTGGAGAGGACTCGATCGATTGGAGAGGACTCGATCGATTGGAGAGGAGGCAAGTCAATTGGAGAGGAGACTCGATCGATTGGAGAGGAGACTCGATTGATTGGAGAGGAGGTGAGTCAATTGGAGAGGACTTGATCGATTGGAGAGGACTCGATCGATTGGAGAGGAGGCGAGTCAATTGGAGAGGAGACTCGATTGATTGGAGAGGAGACTCGATTGATTGGAGAGGAGGCGAGTCAATTGGAGAGGACTCGATCGATTGGAGAGGACTCGATTGATTGAAGAGGAGACTCGATTGATTGACGCGATCAATTGGAGAGGGGGAAGAGAGTCGCGGATTGGAGAGGAGAGTCGATTGTTGATTGCTGGAGAGGGGCAGAGCCGCGGATTGGAGAGGAGAGGAGAGTCGATTGTTGATTGCTGGAGAGGGGGAGAGCCGCGGATTGGAGAGGAGAGGAGAGTCGATTGTTGATTGCTGGAGAGGGGGAGAGCCGCGGATTGGAGAGGAGGAGGAGAGTTGATTGTTGATTGGAGAGAAGAGCGAGTCGATTGTTGATTCTGGAGACAAATCCCATGGTCGATTCGATTCCAAGATTGTTTTGCTTAGCATCAGTTTAGGATGAACAATCCCATGGTCGATTCGTTTCCAAGATGATTCCGCTTAGCCAAGTTTGTTAGCAGAGCCAAAAAAGATGCAGAGTTTAGTTCCAAATTTGAAATTATGAGCTCTTTGTTGCAAAAGTAGAAATTATGAAGTGGAATCACTTGTTATCTAGTAATATCGCGTGTACGTAGTAGAATCACGTGCAAATTGCAAGAAAGAATTTCTTCCTTTTGCAAATCACTCCAACCAATCTCAACCGATCGTGGAAATTGTTCCCATTTCCTTGAGTATTGAACAACGCAATAATTTGTGATAATGTTTTGGGATTCACCTCGGCCGGTGAGTTAAAAACTAAAGTGGAGAACTAAAGTGGAGAACACTCTTCCCCTCCGAGTTCGGGTTTTGTCCGTTGGATAGAAGAGGTGCGGTACTAGTCTACTAAAATAAGTGGTGTCCAGTACAAAACCTACGCTGACTTGAGTAGTAAAATGAAATAAGTAGTGCTGTCTCGCGGTACTAAAATAAGAGTCCAGTACTAAACCTACGCTGACTTCTGTAAAATAACTCGTGTTATTAATTCGGTACAGTATTAATAAGTCAGATATTATATACTCAAGTCAAAAATTGTGCGCACAAGTCAGTCAGGGAGTCTGACTTGGTGTCGATTCTGGTAAAAATAATAATGCAAATGTTGTGTTTTCTCATGGGAGTACCAGTACCGGTACCGTAGAGGAGCAACATTTTTTGACAACAACTCCACCTCGCCCCTTCAAGCGCCAAGTATTGCTGTAAACATAAATCTAAAAGAACTTGCAAAATTCGCGAAGAGCTCTTTGATTCGACTGACGGATACATTCTCAATAAGTACATAACGCGTACCGGTATTAGTACTGCCCCAATGGGACTGTTGGGCATAACAGGACACTCGTACGCGCTTGGTGGAATTTGATTGATGGCAGTTCCCGAGGTGAACGGTAACCGCACCGAGGAGGATTACAATAAAGCCGAGAACGAACCAATCTCTGTGCCCAACGCTTCTGTCACACAACCATAAACAACAACAACAACAACAACAACGACAACAACAACAACAACAACAACAACGACAGCAACAACGACGACAACAACGAACACCACCATGACAACGGCAACGGCAACGACTTCAACCACTCGCGTGTGGTGGCAACCCTGGAGAATCGCATTGGGTTTGTTCTGCTTCTTTCTTATGGTGTGGGCGCCGGAGGCCGTAATCAATCGATATTGGATTCGCGAAGCTTGGGACTCCGTCTTACCGGGATTTGGAGACAGGTGCGTGAACAGTGCGTTGTATCCTGCATTGGGCTAGGCCGGACTAAAATGTAATGGACGTTGCGGGAATTGCTTGTATTGCTCGCGAGTTGGTTCGTTTCGGACCGGAACGAGCAGAGGCGTTTTGGAAGTTGGAAGAGAAGACATTTTTTGGAAGCGAAAGCTGAAAGCCGACCTTCTCTGGAGCGATCCGAATGAAACACTCATCTCCCACGCATCGAATTCTTTTGTATTTGTTTTCGCTTTCGGTTTGCTGGCTGCAGCGATCTCCGGAAATTCACGATGCGTTCCCACCTTACGCTGGGTGCACTTGCACTCTTTTGCGCGCCGATACAGATTGTCACTCCATTTGTCCGGGGATGGCGGAACACGATCGGTGTCGATGGTGTTCGTCAAACGAACTGGTACCGCGTGCTCCATCGAAATTCGGGTCGTATCTACATTGCATGTGCGATTCTATCTTATGTGTGCGGGCAGTGGTTCATCGTTCTCAAGGAATTTCGATTGGTCGGGGGATACAACATGGGCGTCGCCTTTTCCCTGGCTGGATTCGTCATCGCCTACTTTGCCTACATGGCGTGGAAGACGGCGCCGACGAGGAATTCTTTGGGAGATATAACTCCCAAAAATAACAACGGATACACAATCGAGGATCACCGCAACTACGCCATTCGGAGTTTTTCGCAAATCATCGCACCCCTCCTCTACCGGATCGATTACTTGATCTTGATGGTATACCAAATGTACCGGACACCCTACATGTTAACCAACGATCCACGCGGAGAGACACTGGTCTGCAACGAACACAACATCTGCAACGACTACTGCCGTCCCCTGGATGTCATTATGTGTTGGGTATATTGGATGGGCCCCTGGGCGGTGGCCGAACTCGTCATTATCTACCTACCGAAGCATCGTACAGCTTCCACTGTTCCAGAAGGGGAAACCACTCCCCTGATGGAGCAAGACGGCAGCAGCAGCAAAACAACCACCACCGAGGACGTTGGCGAGCCAAGCCTTGGTAATCACCACACGAAGCGTTCCGTTTGGGTTCTGAATGTCCTCGGATGCTTCGCCTTGGGAGTGGCGTTGTTGGGAACGGCTCCCATTTTGATCGGCGTGTTGTCCAAAAAATTCTTAGCGTAGAGGGAAATGCCGGGGCAAGAGCGAGCGGTTGCAACCCACGGCTGCACATGGCACAACAGGTATCTTTCACGAGGCACTCTCGTCCGTAATATCAATGGCTTGGGGAAAAATGTGGCTGTGCGGTTGCACGGGCTGGGAGGGAGGAACATATTGGAACAGAGGTGGCATATTGGATTTTGAACGAACGAAACGTTGACGTGACAATACCGGTGCTCGTGCGAGGGCAAACGGCACTTGTGCACGTTGTCCCTGTTGAAATACTCGGGACCGTTGCCAGTGGGACAATCTAGGGCACCATAGCACATAACCCGGTTTCGAACACCCACAGCAGAAAATTAGAATACTAATACTCTGAATAATACTGCAAATAGTTGTTGATAAGTTCGACTTGCTACTATCACTCGTACAGAGTTTAACGGGATTCAATGCGTGCATTACAATTTCAATATTACAATATGCAAACTATTCGGAACCGATCATCTGACACAAACCCATCGGGTCGTCACTCGTCTTCGCGGATTGCACAACATACACAAACCATTGTTATAAAGACATATTGGCCATATACTAATGTAAATGTTCAACTCGACAGACACTCCATTCATCCATCCATCCATCTGTCCATCCATCCATCCATCAATCGACACCGACCGCAGCTCAACGAAACGTTGCTGCGCGGCTCGTTTATGCCATTCCGTAGGTCAAGAACAACACCGTCACGACGCAACCGATTCCCGATGCAAGACCGAATCTGCTCCTGCTGCCACCGCTGCTGTTTGGATCGGTGGTAGGGGTTGGCGGACCATCCGGGGCTACCGTCGCATTGGTGGCGGTGGCATTGGTTGCGTTTAGCGAACCTTCCGGGGCAGAAGTCGCATTGGAGATGGTGGCATTGGTTGCGTTTAGCGGACCTTCCGGGGCAGAAATCGTATTCGTAACAGCAGTGACATTGCCTTGCTCGGTTTGGTTGGTAGAAGCTGTTGGCGAGCCTTCAGGGGTGGCAGTCGGACTTGTAGTTGTGGAATCGTCTTGCTCGGGTGGAATGACATCTGATGGTGCCAAACTTTCCGACGTGGAAGACGCATTTGTAGTAATAGGAGTCTCTTGCACGGTTACGCTGGTGGTTACGCTGGTGGTTACGCTGGCGGTTACGCTGGCGGTTTCGCTGGCAGATGGGGCTGGCGTATCTTTTGAGGTAGGAATAGTACTCGGAGTAGGAGTAGGACTCTCGTGTACGGTTTCGGTGGCACTCGGAGGAGGAGTAGGAGTAGGACTCTCTTGTACGGTTTCGGCGGCAGTTGCGGTGGGCGGATCGTCCAAGATGATGCCACACTCCTTCAGTGACTGTGTCGCAGTTCCGCTGCATTGTGACTGGGAAAATCCCGAATCAGCAGAAGGAAAACTTTCGGTTGCGATCAATCCTAGGTCCACGTCCGAACCGAAACAAACATTGCTGTCCAGGCACCACATACAGCCCGTGTTACTTACACATCCGGCACAGTCGCCCGAATAAACGGAACATGGATCGGTAGGAACAAAAGCAGGGCTGTCGGGCAGAGAGGTCGAGTTATTCGGAAGGGTGTCGGGTGGATCTACATCAATGCTAATTAGCTCCCCGGTTTCACTCGAGGGTTGTCGCAATTTGACCGTTGCCTCTATCCCAGCTTCTCGTAATTCAGATTCAAAGAACCCACTCTCAACCGAATTTTCAATCTTGTTTCTGAAGGTCTCGGTGCCAACTTCCATTTCGCCGCCCTCGATGGTTAGAGTGACAAGAACACACTGAGAACCGACGGGTAACTCGTTGCCATTGTACTCAGGGCAACTAGTGTCTGATGCGGATGCAAGTGATGCCAACGCATTGATTTCAGCCTCGTGGTCCACGTCAGGACCGATTTCATTGCCTATTCCGGTAGTGTTATCGATGGCAGAGCCTACCAGGTAGCGATGGTTGATGTTTTGGTAGAGTCGTCGTTGGCGCTCTCTCCGAACTGTAACATCGTTACCGTCCAACAGCAGTTGGGCTGTAGCGATAATATTTTCTTCAATGGCCTCAAGATCGACCCCTCCTGTAACCATTAAAACAAATGTCACTGTAGTAAATTCGTTTGTTGTCACATTCGATCCGAAGTCGTCGAATAGGAATACATCGCTTGTTAAATTAAGGAGGCTTTCTAGGTCAGTTCCGTTATAAGAACAACCCTTCATTGACAGCATCACATTATCTACATCGATCAAGCATTCGTTGCAAAATATATTGTACTGACACTCTGCGAACCAATAGAATGGGCTGGACGTGTAGTCATAACTTGTTGCGTTGTCATATCGGCAGTTGTTGATGGTAATATCATATTCCACGTTGGTTTGATTCCCCTCATTTGTATAGGTCAGGTTACAAGTTTCGCACAGTCCAGCACCGTAATCGTAGCAAAACAACTTGGTCGCAGTAGCAAGTGGGTGTGCAAAAATGTTTTCGAAGATGTCAAACACAGCTTGTTCATTGACAGAGCAATTCTCCATACTCAATGACTTGGCATCAGCATCAACACTGCACTCTGTTTCGCAGACAAAATAGCCTGCGTAAAGCGAAAGAGGGTCGCAAAAAGACCTGTATGCCTCAAAAAAATAGGTAAGATTACCGGCCACCTCTTCGGTCACTGAAGCATTTTCGTCGCAATCAATTTTTAAACTGAACATTGGAACACCTTCATCGTTCTTGACCATGGACGATTCGCAGATGGGACAAACAGGATTACCGATGTCATCTTGGATCGAAAATACTAGCTCACATGTATCGTTAAAGATATCGACAACAGAGGCATTCGTACCATTGCCGCTGCTGTCGTCGATAAAGATTTCATTCAATAACTCGTCACTGAGAAATCCATTGAAAGAATAGTTCGGACCCCAGAGGTTGTACGAGCAATTCTTCAGGCTGATCCGTTTGGTATCAACATCCACGTCACAAGCCGTTTCGCAGGAAAAGAAGGGACTGGAGCAAAAATAATTGACATACTGGAAGTCATCGACAAAATATTCTTCATCCTGACTGTTGGGAAAGACGTAACCATTACAATCTATGTTGGCGTGGTATAGCGATCCTCCTTCTCCGTCATCAGACAGATAAAAATCGCACTCGGGGCATGTCACATCGGAATTTGAGCGTGCACAAATCTCATTTATCACGCCTTCGAGTCCACTACTCTGTTCATCGAGATCCCGAACGCGTTGATAGCCCTGATCCCCTGAACCTACAGTGCTCCTCTTTTTGTGAATGCGCCTCTGAGAGAACACGTCACTATGAGTACTACTGACGCCTCTACTCGATACCATGTTCAAAAGCTTCCGTCGCTGGCTTGTTTCACCAATGAGTGTATCTCTCCTATCTTTGGTAGCGGAACTTAACTTGTTCCCCAATATTCCGAGAGAGTCAGTGCCAACAATTTCTTCGGTGCGTTCTTCGTTCGCGAAAGCAGGATTTTTCGATGCCATAGTTTTGACCTCATGATTTTCCATCTTGAAGCTATTTCCCGACGAGTCTCTTACTCTCTTGGATGGAGCTTTGCCTTGGACTTGAACGTTGACATTCGTGTTGCGCCTTATACTTGAATGATGAGTAGAAACGTCTCGCATGTCGTTGGGAGAAGTTGGTGTGGACAACATCGCCCAAGACCCCGATGACTCTTCAACCACTACCAAAGCAGCGATGGCGGCAGAGAATTTCATGTTTGAGTGAACTATGCAGAAAACGGCGGTTTTGGTCCTAGCGCGGTTTTGACATCATCACGACAGAGATGATGAACCTGGGCATGTGTCGAGAGAGTGTTTGTTGATGAAATTCTGGGCCCTATGGGATAAACACGCAACGGGAGTATGAAAGAGGTACTTTCGTGGGTGTGGACGAAGAGAAAAATCCGAACAATCGAACAATACGGTAACCTTCCCCCACATGTTTCTGTCGCAAAACCGGTAAAATACGCAGACACATCGTCGTTCATCAGAAGATTATGTGATGGATTTTTTTGTATTACGTTGTATCATGCAGGGGAGAGTTCTTTTTCAAGCATTCTTCCTCCGAACCATTGTTATCTACCGGTACTTCAATGAAGGTTGAAGAATGGAACTTGTTTCACGTTCACAATTATGTTCACTATTGTCATTCGTGATGTATGTTTGTTTTCAGTGGAATATCGACCACTAATCGTGCCGCTTTAGGCCAAGTGCCACGACTGAACACGCGGAAACAAGAGGTGAACACGATGTCATGTCACAGATTGAGATTCGGTAACAAATTTCCAATCCTTGATTTCAATGCAGTTCGTACTGCGTATGGTACGAGTACGAGTACGTAGTACGCAACGTAAGATTTCAGATTAAGCATGGCCCGGGCAGCAGACATCCCTCCTCGAGTTTGTTGCAGTAGAGGCCCCAGGACTATGAGAAGAGTGCGCCACCGTAACGAAGCAAAGCAAGTACCGTAGGTGCTACTATGGTCCATGAATAGAAGGAGGGTCTATCCCATTTTTTGTTGAAGTTGGTTGAATTGAACAATTTTTTTTCATACTTGATTTTTCGAGCTGAATTGATCTTGCCAAAACCTCAAGTGACAACTTTTTGGAGGCTATTGCCGCACAACTGCTTTATGATGTGTCAGCAACATGTAGTTTTGCTGATTCGTCTTAGTAACAAGGACTTGCTAAATAATGAAATATCAGAATAGCTATCAGGCCAACCTACTAGAGGAGTATGATAGCTGATCCAATAAGGACATAAAAAGAAAGGAAGACGATCATTATATGGCAAGAAGCAAATGATATAGCTAGGAATGAGGAGCATTGCATACTATATATGACAATAATGGTGGTTGAGACTCAGCAACAAGAATCTTTCATAATGATAATGATAACAAGAAAAAGATGTCACCCATACTGTGAAAGAATAGAGGTCCTGCTGGCACAATCGGGCCAGTACACTTCCGAACTACTGGGAACGTATGAAACGGTGAAAGAAATGATGGAAAGGCGTCTTTCACTACTACTAGTAGTGATTGACACTTTGACAGGGCTGGGATCGTGTTAGTAGTTGCAACAGTGGCTATTCCCAGCGGCGTGCTGGATCATGATATGCTGATAGTTGACATGTCCCGTTGACATAGTGACATAGAAGTTTCCGAAATCCTTCATCGAACGCCGATTTTGCATTCGGACCGACGATTGTTCCAACACTCCACTGCCGAATCATCATACTACTAGTAGGCACAGCCGCCGATTCCACGGGACCAAAAGTTTAAGTGGTCGGCTCGTATGGAACAAAGTCTGGCAAAAACTTGCACGGATGCCGATCCAGGAAGGGTTGGTTTTGATAGATTGGGCGAATAAATGGACTACTCCCTTCGTATTTATGCTTCCAATTTCGGCGTCGGCACCATCGAAGTTATGTGTGACCATCGTTCCTGATGAATTTGGTGGTTTGATCTGGGTTTGATGCAGTGTTAAATCTACGTTAAATATTGTTAAATCTAACGAAAAATGACATTCCAAACTCTCGAAATGACATCCGGGACCGAGGCATAAAAATCCATATCATTTATAAATTATTTAATGAATCGTGGTCACGACGCGATGTGCACGCACGACTGCAATATGTCGGATGAACTAATGCCGCCTTTTTTGACGTGACATCATGTTCGAACAATTCTAGGAGTAAGATTATGAGGGTACGTACTCGTACTCGTACTCGTACCGGTAGACAAAAGGACCGATTCAACGATGGTTTTTGTTCGTTGAAATCAAGTATTTCAATGCGTGATGGTAGAGAGATTGCCCTTGCTCTTCCGACCCCGGTCTTCTCACAATTCGACAAAGCAATTCTTTTCAACGAAACAAATCAGCAAACCACAAAACTCTTTCAATCCGAAACTACTCATCCATCTAATACACATACGCATACACATACACACTACACATACGAGGAAACTTGAACAACAAAATCCGAAACGAAAACGAAACGAAAACGAAAACGAAACGAAAACGAAAACACCATGAACGGCAGTAGAGAATTACCGACCGAGTTTGACGAGGAGAGGACCTCCAGGGGGAAGGTTATTGCCCAACAAAAGGGTTTGAAGTGGACGAAAAAGGTACCGCAGGGGAAGGACTACGAGCCCGTGAAGAGAGACGATTCTCACTTGCACGATAGCGAAACGGCCTTCCTCGAAATAGGAGAGGCTGAGCCAACCCACGCATACGACGTCGCAGGGAAATGGAAACTACTCTACACGAAACCCGAAGGCGGACCCATCGGACCCGGTCTAAAGCCGAAAGCTCCACCGAATGAACATTTTTGTGCGGTCTTGGAACGGGACGATATATCATTTGGAGTATGTCAAGCCGTACGATACGATTGGTGATGTACAGTCACGATTAGAACGGGAATACTTCATCCATAGGGAACACCAACGACTTCGACTTGGAAAACAACCCCTCTCTGACCCCGAAGAAACGCTCGAGGAACGTGACATCCAGGATGGATGTACGCTGGATCTTGATCCGATGAAAATATTCATCAAGGAGCCCAACAACAAAGTGAAGCACATTTTGTTGGTCGATCCAGATGAAACTATTGACGAGATCAAGGACAAGATCTTCAGAAAGATCGGGCTTCCCAAGATATATCAGAGACTCCATTTTGAGGGGCACTTCCTCGACGATGACCGCAAGACCTTGGATGCTTGTGGTATCGTGCACCAAGATACTCTAGATCTGGAACCAATGGTTATCACGGTCAGGTCTCCGGATGGTCGCAGCGTTGATCTTGTTGTAAATCCCGCCGATACCATCGAAGACATAAAAGACGATGTCGAAGAAGAACTTGGGATTCCAGTTGAAGATCAGATGCCTGCATTCAAAGGAACTTCCATTGCATGACGACAGCACTCTTAGTGATAACAAAATTCAACATCGTGATGTGATTGATTTGCAACCAATGGAGATCTTTGTCGTTGATTTGAATGGCGAGGAATGGGCATACGAAGTTGAACCTTCCTATACAATCAAGAGCATCAAATGTCAGTTGGAGGAGGATACAGGTGTGAAAGTGACAGACCAGCGATTGACCTTCCAAGGCAGTATTCTCAAGAACAACAAGAGTACCCTCAAGGATGCTGGAATCAAGCATAAGGATACGTTGAAGCTTGAGCCAATGAAAATCAAGGTGAGGGCTATCGATGGACGAACTGTCGACCTCGTGGTAGAACCCGAAGACAAGATTGAAGACATCAAGTGGCAAGTCGAGAAAACGCTTGGAATCCCGATTGAAGACCAACTCCCTGCATTCAGAGGGAAACTGGTACTCGACAGCAGCACTTTGAATGACAACAAAATCGGCCATGGCGACGTGATCGATTTGCAACCCATTGAGATCTACGTCATTGACCTGGAAAACCGCAGATGGACGTATGTGGTCAATCTTACCGATAGCATCATGACCGTTAAGGATCAACTGGCAACGGACACGGGAGTACAACGAAAGTACCAACGCTTGGCCTTCCATGACAACCTTCTTAACAACGATCACAGCACCCTAACCAACGCTGGAATTCAACACAAGGACACTCTGCAACTCAGACCAATGGAAATCAAGGTCAAGGCTCCCGATGGCCGTGTTACCGACCTCGTCGTGCATCCCAGCGATACCATTGAATCTATCAAGCGCCAAGTGAAGAAAAACCTTGGTATTCCCATCGAAGATCAGCTCCCTTCATTCCGAGGAGCCTCGTTGTGTAATGATGACAGCACTTTGGAAGAAAACGATATTAATCATGGTGATGTGATCGATTTGCAGCCCATGGAAATCTACGTCATCGATTTGGATGACAAGAGACGGATGTATACAGTCACCCCTTCCACCAACATTAAGACGGTGAAAAATTATGTAGAGAATGATACAGGAGTGAAGAGAAATCATCAACGTTTGACTTTCCAAGGAACTATTCTCAACAGTGACAGGATTGCGCTCAAGGATGCTGGAATCAAGCACAAAGACACACTGATTCTCGAACCAATGATGATCAAGGTGAGGGATCCTGACGGCCGTGCTATTGACCTTGTGGTACGTCCTACTGATACCATTGAAGACATCAAAGATCGCGTAGAGGGGCTTCTAGGTATTCCAGCCGATGATCAGCTCCCTACATTCAGAGGTTACGCGATTCCTGCCAACAGCACCTTGGATGACAATGATATTCGCCATGGTGATGCGATTGACTTGGAAGCAACCTGAGATCTATGTTATTGATTTGGCTGATCACAAGTGGACATATGTGGTTAGTCTCGCAGACAGCATCAAAAGCATGAAGAATCGTTTGGCGGCGAACACAGGGGTGCAACGAGAGCACCAAAGATTGACCTTCCACGGCAGCCTCCTGGACAACAATAAGATCTCGCTCAAGGATGCTGGAATCAAGCATAAGGACACTTTGAAACTTGAGCCGATGAAAATTAAGGTCAAGGATCCTACTGGCAACACCATTGAGCTGGTTGTCAACCCTGAAGATACCATTGAAGCAATCAAGCGCCAGGTGGAAAATGAGCTTGGAATTCCTATTGTGGATCAGCTACCTGTATTCAAAGGCAATCCTTTGCATGACAATACCACTTTGGAGGAAAATGACATCAATCACGGTGACGTTATTGATTTGCAACCAATGGAGGTCTATGTCATTGATTTGGATGAAACGAGATGGATGTATACAGTCAGCCCTTCAACGACCATTACAAACATCAAGAATCAGGTAGGGGAAGACACAGGAGTGAAAAGAGAGCACCAACGATTGATCTTCAAAGGAACTCTGCTTGACAATGACAAGAGCACCCTCATGGATGTTGGAGTTAAGCACAGAGACACATTGAAACTTGAGCCGATGAAAATCAAGGTCAAGGCTCCCGATGGTCGCATTGCTGACTTGGAAGTGAGTCCCAATGATACCATTGAAGATGTCAAGCGCCAGGTGGCAGATGAGCTTGGAATTCCGGTTGAAGATCAGCTCCCTACTTATGGAGGTAGCCCATTGTACGACAACAACACTCTGGAACAAAACGGCATCAAACATGGCGATATCATTGATTTGCAACCTATGAAAATATTTGTCATCGGCTTGGATGACGAGAGATGGACTTATGAGGTCAACCCTTCAGATAGCATCAAATCCATTAAGAAACAGGTAGAGGAAGACACAGGAGTGAAACGAAAGCACCAAAGATTGAGCTTCAAAGGAACTGTCCTTGTCAACGACAAAAGCACCCTCAAGAAATCCGGGATCAAGCACAAGGACACTTTGAGACTTGATCCGATGGAAATCAAGGTCAGGGATCCTAATGGCAACACCATTGACTTGGTTGTCCAGCCTGAAGATACCATTGAAGATGTCAAGCGCCAAGTGGCAATTGAGGTTGGGATTCCAGTTGAAGATCAGCTCCCTGCATTCAGAGGTAGCCCATTGCGTGACAACAGCACTCTGGAACAAAATGGCATCAACCATGGTGATGTTATTGATTTGCAACCTATGGAGCTATTTGTCATCGGCGTGGATGGCACGAGATGGATGTATGCAGTGACTCCATCTACAACCATCAGAACCATCAAAAATCAGGTGGAGAAGGACACAGGTTTGAAAAAGAAACACCAAAGATTGACCTTCCAAGGAACTCTGCTTGACGACGACACAAGTACCCTCAAGAGTGCTGGGATCAAGCACAGAGATACACTGAAACTTGAGCCAATGAAAATCAAGGTCAAGGCTCTTGATGGCCGTGTCGTTGATCTGGTTGTGCGGCCTAAGGATACAATTGAAGACGTCAAGCACCAGGTGGAAAATGAGCTTGGAATTCCAGTTGAAGATCAGATCCCTGCATTCAGAGGCAATCCGCTGCATGATACCAGCACTTTGGAAGAGAATGGAATCAATCATGGTGATGTGATTGACTTGGAACCAATGGAGATATATGTCATTGACACGAAGGGAAAGAAAAAGGCATACGCTGTTGAGCCCACTGACACCATTGAAAGTCTCAAATATCAGGTGGCAGAAGTTACAGGCGTGCAAAGAATTCTTCTGCGCATGACTTTCGAGAAAAACCTTCTGGAGGATGATTCGAGCACTCTCAAGGATAATGGGATCAAGCACAAAGACACATTGCAACTCGAGCCATTCAGGGTCTTTGTCCGGCTCGCAGGGGGTAAAAAGATCCCTTTCAAAGTCGACCCCGAAGCTACGACTCCAGACGATTTGAAGGATTCGGTAGAGGAGAGTGAAGGCATTGCGCCCGTCGATCAGATCCTTAGCTACAAAGGAAAGAAGATTTTGGACGTGAAGCCATTACTAGATTATGGAATTCGACACGGGGACACTATTGACCTAAGATTGCAACCACCGCCTAAAAAGAAGTCCTATCTGCCCGACGATTGGAAACAACAGCAACAGGATCGTTACGGGAACGTGACCGTAACAACTTTCAAGCTGAACTACAGTGGCTCGCTATCAGATTCTATCGTTGCTGGAATCACCAAGGACACGACAGACTTCAAGGTAGAAAAACCAGTATTGAGAAGCGAAATGAAAGCATGTTAGACACGGTCGTCCGATTGTATTATACTTGTTTCATAACTAATGTTCCGGAGATATTAGATATAAATATACATATTATCATCGAAAACACTCCTCTATTGAATATTTTACCACTAGGTTCCGTAGCAGTACCATCGGGTCGTTAGCTTTATTTGGCGTCTGCTATTAGTCGGGTCTAATCTGACCAAGTTGGATGATCCATAGAGAAATAATATTATTATCATTTTTTAGTACAACAAGGAATACTGCACTACGGTTACAACTTCCTGGAAGTTTTAGCTAGCTATTCCCACAAGTTTTTCGCTCAGTTTCCACAAGCGCTTGGCCTTTTCGTCGTCCAAGGCCTCTTTGCTGACGGCTGTCGGAGCGAATTCTTTGCCAAAGGCTCCCTGGTAATTGTTACCATCCGAAGCATACTTGAAGGAAGTCCCCGGCGGGCTGTCGAAGAAGTTCCCGCTGGTGTCCCCAACCGTTGTCATGTAGGCCAGGGCAGCGCCCCCGTATTCTGGTGTCTCGGCAACTTTGAAGACACTGGAGACCGCCACGTTGAAGACCGAAGCGAAGATGGGATTCTGGTACCGGAAGAATCCCGTAGACGTAATGAGGCCGGGGGAAAAGGCGTTGACGATCACGTTTTTTGTGGCATCGTCCAAAGAGAGCTTCCGCTGGAGCTCGCGGCAAAACAGGATGTTGCAGAGCTTGCTGTCCTTGTAGGCTTTGTCCCCGTTGTAGGGATTTCCGTCAACCATTTCAAAGTTTTTCCCGTCCCTGGCAAATCCATCGAGGTTGCCCAGGGTCGCTGGAACGCCCTGTTTTCCGCCGGGACTCTCCGGATCGTGCACGCTCGAAGCGGTAATCACGACCTTTCCATTGCCGGTATTCAGTTTTGGTTGGAGAAGGTGGTGGAGATAAAAATGCCCTAGGTGATTCGTCCCGATGGTCTTTTCAAAACCGTCCGCGGTTCGCTCGATTTCTCCGGCGGTATTGAGGGCGATCCCGGCGTTGTAGCAGACTACATCAAGCTTCCCCTCCAGGGAGGAGGCGAATTTCTTTACGGAATCCAAGCTCGCGAGGTCGCACTCGGCCGGAACCAGGTTTGCCGCGGGTGTTTCCGCCAGTATTTGTTGGGCGGTGCCATCGGCCTTGGCTTGGGTCCGGCAGGCCAGGATGAGTTTGTCGCTCGGGTTGCGTCGGGCCAAGATCCGCGCGGCCTCCAGGCCGATTCCGGAATTGCATCCGGTGATGAGAATCGTTTTCCCGGCGCTTCCGGAAGCTGCCTCTTCGGCGGCAGAGGCGGCCCATTTCGAGGGAAGACTTTCCGCTCCGAGGGTATCACCGAGCCACAACGATAGCATCGCCATGCCGGTTGCTTTCAGGGCCCGTCGTCGGTCCATACCCCCATCCGTCTCTTGGTTGTGGTCGGGGGAAGCAGCAGCATCGGTTTCGTCGTTTTGGGTTGTTCGAGCTCTGAGGAAGGATTCGATTCTGCCATTTTCGATACCAATGCTTGCGACTTTCCCGATATCGCTGGAAGGAAAAGATTCTGTACGGCGGTGATGTTGCGAAGAACGGGTGATGCTTTTCTGGACAAAACAATCGACGTTGGCCCCAAACAGCAACAACAGAAATGCAGATCGAAGGACGAAGGTACGCAGCATCGTTGAAGTTTGTACGTGATGGTGAAACGCTGGATGATCCGTGTGATATTATCCGGGCTGGAAAAGAAATTAACCTCCTCAATAGGTAATAGGTACCGGTAGGTGTTTGCCAGTAAGAGAAGTGACGCCAGAATCCTTGTTGTCGTTTAGCTTCGAGGCGTGTCATCTTTCAGCCGACACCTCCTCAGGTCGGATGATTCGGCATCGAGAATCGAGAGGAATAACTATTGCTTTGGCATTACATACGTAGGAAGGAAAATGTACGAGTGCATACCAGTGCATACCGGTACAAACTGTAAGGTTTTCCTACGGTACATACGTATGCCGGTACCATACCAAAAAAAGATCGGTTGCACCAAAATCCAGTCCAGTCCCGAATCATGGTACGTGAATCGTATCTATCCGGATGACATACAGTACGAACGGTATGTACCGTAACGGTGGGTAAACTACGTAGTCATGTTGTGAGGGTACGTACGAGCAGATATGTACCGGTACTACCTTATATTGGTACGTACTCGTACTATTATGAAGTTCAGAAGTGTAACCGATTACGAAGTACATACGAGTACGAACGTACCTACTTCGTACCCTACTAGTACGTAATGGTACGAGTAGGAGTATCCGTACATCGTATGGTACTAAGAAGTGTTACCCGTATCCCACTGCACGGTGAGTGTACCGTACGGTATTTCCGATTTCCGAGAAAGCCAAGGACAGAAACCAAACCAAACGAAACCAAACGAAATAGAGGGTGTGAAGCGACGCAAGAAGGCACGGAAGAACATGGGCCGATCCATCCACAGCAATTCGCTCCGTCTCTTTTGTCGCTGCCACCCGGTCACCGGTCTGTGGCTGATCCTAGGAACAGCATCGGGGTGGTTGCAGTCGCAGTCGCAGTCGCTGTCGCAGTTGCGCGAAGCGTCGTCGTTCCGCCCGTCGCCTTCGATTCCCACGAAAACGGCGGGGACTGCAGCTACCGCGCCGGTGTCGATTTCCAGTTCCATGAAAGCCTCGAGCTCGTCGTCATCGTTGCTGTCCTCGTCGTCGTTGGAACAAGAACCGCAACAGCTCCTGGAAGTGGAAGAAAAATTTGCTTTTTCGAATCGATCCAAACTCGAAGAACGATTGCGACAGGAAGGATTTGAGCCCGTTCAAGAAATCACCATGGTGGATTGGTATTTCGACCGATACGGCACTAGCGAGTTGGAGTTGCCTCTGATCCGGAACGACCATTGGTTGAGATTCCGGCAAGTCACGAGTCAAAACGGCATCGATTGCGACGAGGATGGAGAGTGGCAGCTGAAGCGCGGCACTATTGCCGGTAAGGATGGAGGTGGCGGTGCAACCGTCTATGAAGAAATCGAGGGACTCGGGGCGGTGAAAATCGCTTGTTCGATCGCGCACGAACAATCAAACGAGTTGACGGACGCCAAGGAAATCTCCCACGAGACACCGATGTCGTTTGAGGGCAACAGCGTCCCGGTGCTTCCGATTTCTGGCTGTAGACTACAGCCCTTCGCTCAGATCGTAACACAACGTTCAAAATGGAAGCAACAACAGCAGAAATTGGGAACCACAAACACCATTGCGTTTTCGAATCTAGTAGTGGATTTGGATACGACCCCCGATGGGTTTGCGGTCGGCGAAGTAGAAGCGCTGATCGATGCTTCTAGTAGAACCGAAGAACAACTAGTACCCGATGCAGCAGAAATAACTTCCATCGACAACCACCAGGACGAAGCCGTTGCACAAGCTCGGGAGGACATCCGCCAACTCCTGGCAAGGATTCTCGATCACGAGAGAAGAGACGACGGTGGTCTCGAGCAAACACGTCGTCGTCCGCCCATGGGGAAGTTAGAGCAATTTCTCTTTCGAAAGCAACCCCGAATCTACAAGGTGTGTGTCGAGTCCGGAGTCATCCCGGAATCTCCACCCAGCGAGGCGTCTTCGTGAAACATCCAACTTCCCCTCTCGCTGGGACGCAACGACCGCCGCGTGTGTCTTGCTGAAATACAAATACAAATACAGTTGCGATGGTTTTGCGAATGAAGGCGTAAAGATCATTCTTTCCAGTCTGTTTCCATTAGGAATGTGGAGTGAATATTCGTTGTATCACCAAATTCCATGTACAGTACGAGAAGTCTCATCTTTCTCCACGGTGTCTCGGCAACTCATTTGGTCGTCACAAAGGTAGCAAAATACGGTACCGATCGCGACATTTAGCCAGCTACTGCTTGCTGCAGTGTGTAAATTTAAAACAGGTTTCGAAATACCGGTACAATCGATTTTGTACAACAATATCTTCCACCCTAAAATGACATCGATACAAATTCTGATTGCACGACGAAACTCACGAAAGGTACGAGTAATGATTTACTGTCTTGTACGTACGTGTAGTGAGTTTTCAAGTACGGTACATAATGACGATACATCGACGGCGATCAGATGTTTGCACTGGCTTTCGGATACAGTACGTACTGACACCTCGAGACGGCCAAGAAACGTCTTTCCGGCGCATTGAAAGTTGAGCGGAGGCACACCACAAGTCGGACTGCAGATGAAAATAGGTTTCGTTCGGATATTGCACCGGCCCTGATCGAGTCTGTTCGCTATCGATCCCTCGCATTGCAGGTTCGCCGCTCTTTTAATTAATTCTTTGAGGGGTTGTAAGAGTTTTTATTTATAATGCGATCAGTTTAATATTCTTCTATCAAACCAATTACGCGATGAGCAGGCATGCTCCACCGGCGGCCTTGATCTTCTGTTCTGCCAATCGGGAGAAGAATTTAGCCTTGACAATAACAGGAACATCAATTTGTCCATTACCCAAAAGCTTGAAGTATCCGTGCTTTACCAAGTCAATAACGGGGGCCTTGCCTCCTCCGTTCTTGGCGGCCTCATAGTACCCTTCCCCGGCAACATTGAAGATCTTGTCGAGGTTGATCGTGGGGCAGTGGGTTCTGTTCTTCAGAACGTGGAATTGACGCATACCGACCTTACCGAAGTAACCAGGGTGATATTTATCCATAAGAATTCGGTGGTGATGTTGTCCTCCGGCGTTACCGCGACCACTAGGGTGCTTTCGGTGCTTTCCGATACGTCCGTGACCGGCGGAGACGTGTCCTCGCTTCTTACGGTTCTTGTGGCATCTGGTAGGCATGATTAAGTATTTTTTGTTCTATACTTACCTGACAGAGTATAAAACGACAAATACAAACAAATTGTGTAAGTTGTGTGCGTTCCAACTCGTGTGCACTTGAATAATACAACGACCTCTGCAGAGGACGCCGAAAGAGTTGCCGCTTGGGAGATGAACTAATCCGAGACCTCCGACCTAGTTCCATCCACAAACTCCATTGCTGAGCAGCGTTGCAAAATCTCCTGTCTTTGTTCTATTCCTTAGCATCATGCGCAACGTGAATCCATTCCGAACAACACCATGGTCGCTCTCACCTTTCCGTTAGTGATTGTCGACTACTACAATAGGACAAGAGGGGGGTTCCAGAGATATCAGACGAGGCCGTCGTATTAGAGTGATGCGCACGGAAAACTACTCAAAGCCGAGGTCAAGTAAGGCGGTAAAAGGTGAATAGGTTATGTTTCTTTTAAGTTTTAGTCGTAATGGTCGAACTTTGCAATCACCGCGCAGCCACTGAAAAATGAAATCCGACTTGAAACTGTTGTAGTGGAGCGCGCGATCGGATGTTCTTTCTACACGAGCAGCGAGGGCCGCACAAGGAGCGGATGTCAAAAACGTGTAGCGCAATCTAAAGCCGACTGATGGATTTTGTCTTAACCTCCTGATGTTTTGGGATGCGAGTAATCTTACCGGTACGAGTACTCGTAATCTAACCAGTACTCGTAGCGGTACCATCTGTTACCAGTACTGGTGCGGTAGAGTGATACTCCTACCGTAGCCAACTAAATACTGTATCGCAAGCCCCAGCAATTCCAATCGAATGCGTTGAAATCAGAGTTACTACAAGTTCTCACTCTATCCCTGTGTGCTAGAAGGACATCACCAGCTTCAAAGCTTGTTGATAACACTTGTAGAATTCAAAGTTGCTTCTCCGAGAGACAGTGATACTAAATACCGTACTGCTGAATCTTTATTTTTGAACTCTTGCTGAATAGTTTCAACAAAAATGAATTCTGCATTGACGGCATCGAGACGCATGGTCCTCTTGTCCACGACAAGGGTGAGTAGAATAGAGAGCGACCGTCTTGATTGACATCTTATTCAATCGTGATGAAGTTGGTGTGATGTATTATCGTACGAAGGGTCCTGGGTCACTATCATCTCTGTTCGTTCTGACAACTTTGTGTCATGCAAAAACTTTTAGGCATCACCCGCGACAAGAAATTTTGCCTCCCTTCGAAAACTCGCCCAACCTGCTGCCGTAGCATCTTCGACTTCTTCTTCTTCCTGGCAACAAGCAGGTGAAGAGGCCAACAAAAAATCTTGGACCGCTGCGGTAGCCCTCGCCGGTTCCGCACTTTTGGGTGCCGGGACGATTGCTGCGTGTGACAATGCTCCATCGTTGAAGAAAAGCAATGTGTTGGACCCAAAAACGTACCCAACTGCTGACGAGAACCTAGAAGGTGAATCGTCCGAAAGCCAGGGAGATTCCTCCGCGGACCCTGTTGACCCCATGACGGTCTATGCCAAGATGGCCATCAAGACTGAAATGGAAGAGCAACGGATGCAGGCAACCAGTCCCACGGAAGACCGAAAAAACGCCCACTTGCAGGAACAAAAAGCAGCGATCGCTGCGGCATCTACTGGTGTCCCCGAAATGACGGCCCAAGAATGGGAAATCGAGAAGGCAACCAAAAAGGCCAAGCAACACTCCGGTGGACTCAAACTCTTCAGTGGAAATGGTAACCTAGCCCTTTCGTTGGAAATCTGCCGCCATCTTGGTATCAATCTCGGAAAGGCTACTGTTGGTCGATTTGCCGACGGTGAGGCCAACGTGGTCGTGCACGAGAATGTTCGTGGTAAGGATTGCTATGTGATCCAACCGACCTGCCCACCCGTGAACGACAACATCATGGAGTTGTTGCTCATGGTTTCGACTTTGCGAAGAGCTAGTGCTCGCAGAATCACTGTTGTCATTCCATACTACGGATATGCTCGACAAGATCGAAAGATGCAGGTGAGAATTAGGAAGAGGAGTACTTTGGGGTTTGACAAATTTGTTGGTTTGTGTTCGTTCGAAATCTAACATTGCGACGCACCGCGATTCGTCATCAATTAATTAAGGCTCGCGTTCCTATTTCGGCAGCAGATGTTGCCCGTTTGATTGAGGCAATGGGAGTAGACCGTGTCATCGCTGTCGATTTGCACTGCGGTCAGATCCAGGGATTCTTCGGTCCTCGAGTACCCGTGGATAACTTGGATGGTGGAATCGTGGGTCTAGATTACTTTGGATCTAAGGATTTGCACAATCCCGTCGTTGTGAGTCCCGATGCTGGTGGTGTATACAGAGCGAAGAAATTCAAGGAGGGTCTGATGCACAAGTACGACATGCAGGATATTGGTTTGGCCATGATTGTAAAACAAAGAGCACGTGCTGGACTTGTTGACACCATGGACCTGGTGGGAGATGTTAAGAATTGTGATTGCATCCTCGTTGATGACATGATTGATACCGCTGGAACACTTTGCAAGGCCGCTGATGTCTTGATTGAGAACGGAGCCCGTCGAGTCTTTGCATTCGCAAGTCACGGTCTGCTCAGTGGACCCGGTAACGATCGACTTGCCAACTCGAAGATGGAAGAGATTGTCATTCTTAACACCATCCCCACGTCTCCACAACGGGAAGCGAATGAAAAATTGACTATGCTGAGTGTTGCCCCTCTTCTTGCTCAAGCAATCTTCAACATTCACGCTAAGAAGAGTATTTCTGCTCTTTTCAAATAAACCAAGGGAAATAACTAAACGGTTGGTCACACTTTAATACCTCTCTGTGTAGGCAATCCTACAGACACATAAAATTTAAAAAGATATCAAGCAGTGTATAATACATGTAATAATAGTAGTTGTTGACTCATTCGTGTCCGTCCTAGTTTTCTTGTATTTACTAGTCGTGATCAAGCAATTCTTAGCAACGATTCTTTTTACTTTGCCATGCCTTGTCTTTGGACAAAGGAGACTTGGCAAATGGTGTTCCAAACATCAAGGATGATCTCAAGTGGGTCAGAAGAGAGTTTTTCAGGGTTTAATACGATTGGTCATCAAATGCTCCTTGTTGTTGAGCACAGGTATGATGTGAATGCATTGATAGGGCTACTAATAATGACATTGAGGTCAATGTGGAATGCATCACTGCTCTGTAATCAGGGTTTAAAGGAGACGAGCTGTTTGCAAAAAATAGCATCAATCCTTGTATTTGTTATTCTTGTTGCTTGCGCCTATTTTCTTTTTGTTAAATATGATTAAAGGTGTGGGTTCATGAGATGATTCTCTGATATTGTGCATTGCATCCTAGTTCTTGACTCCGCGGTGCGACCTTTGTCTTTGTTTTAGAATGCCAACAGAGAATACAAAGTCAAAAGAGAAAAATGATACTATTCTTTACAACAGAGCAGGTTTCTTAACTACAAATACTAGATGTTTTAGTTCCAAGACACTAGCACTCTTTCAAATCAACCTGTACATGAGAAGTGTGATATTCTGATTCCTCTCAGAAAATGCAAACAGTGTGCCCTTTCAATAAGATTTGATTTACTCTGCATATTACTCGTGACCTTATTGATCAAATCACCTTTATTATTTTTATGTCCCCACCTGCCATACCAGGACGAGGAGAATGAAAATTGTTGCACTAGTAGGCCAATCTGCACTTCTGGGAGTAATTTGCTGGATTAATTTTTATTCTCCAGGTGTGGTAAGCTTCTTGTTCTAGGAGCCAATGAACTCAATGTACACGATCATGCTGAATGAAAAGAAAACAAGAATCAGAGAGGTAGTATCACGTATGGGGTGACCCTAATAGAAAAATTCTAAACATATTATTCTGAGATAAACGAATGTGGAACATTCAAATGTCAATACTACTGATTTAGAGGTTTCAAATATTACATACTTCGTATTTGACTGGAGGTCTTGCTATTCCTTATCAAAATTGATAACCACTGCTGGCCAGCTTTGGTGGTAATAGTATGGGTTTGAGCTTTGAAGGATGTCATTGTTTGACTCCAGTAGTAGAGGACGACCATAGGAGCTACTGCTGGGCCAGTTTTGGTTGGTGTTGGTTAATTTGCGTTCCTGGTTCTTTAAAAATGGGAGCTTCAATTGGTAAGCAGTGTAAAGTGATTACAAAATCTGATTGATCAGACTATCATTCCAATTTACTTCACTTGAATTGCAGACTACTTATATTTCACGGAAAAGACATGGAAATATTCCGATATAAAACTCTTCAAACAAAAGGGGGTACCATTCCTGATGCCTCTTAGCACAAACACTGATAAATTTTGATATGCAATCCAGTGTGGACGCAGTACTTGTAAGTGCATCACTGGCAAAAAGGTCTTGCAAAAAAAACCCAAAAAGTTTAAGATCTTTTGATTGTGCTATTTTCATACCTATTGTGACACTTTACTTTTCTTCATAGGTTATTCCAAACCTTGTAAGTATGGATATGTGTTGTTTGTTTCAAAAGAGAAAAATAGTTCATAAATATCTGCTTCCTAAAACAGGTCATCATTGAACATCCTTTGCACCATTGGTTTCTTTTCAGCAGTTGCTCCCTACGAACAGTTATGTTCTGAGCCTTGATAGAGCCAAAGACAGTACACATAAACAATGACCACACACAATCCTTCCTTATCAACACATTTGATAATTAAAAAATGGTTGATATTTCTTAGCTGATAGGAGAACGACATCTATTCCATTGTACTCCTTAAACTCAGATACATGGTTAAAGTGAAATACATAAGTTTGAAGAGCAAGTTACATGGACCCAGAGGCTGGAGTGGACAGAAATTTGTTAATTCAGTGAGAAGATCTGTAGAAATTTTTTATAACATACTATTCATATCTGTTTTCAATCTTCAAGGGGCTAGTTCCAACCTAACAAAGGCAATGATTACAAGAACCTCAATGTTGTACTTAATAATCTAATTTGATGAAGAGAGATAATTCAGATTACAGTAATCTCGATCATCATCGAAAACGTGCCTAATAGATCGATGTCTATGTTTGACAGTCAAAGTTCCCATATAATGACCTAGCAATGTGGGTTACTTTTATGGTACATGACTTTCTACTTCCCAAAATATTAAAATTGCCAAAATTGCCAAAATATTCATTTGTTCCATTTGGTTCCATTTGGTTCCATTTGGTTCCATTTGGTTCCATTTGGTTCCATTTGGTTCCATTTGGTTCCATTTGGTTCCATTTGGTTCCATTTATTCATATAATTCTTGTTGCAACAGACTAGGTGCAACCAGAAGTAATATAACTACCAGCTCTAGTGATGAAGGTTTGTCTTCAATTAGCATCAACAGCAGCAGTGACAACATGGTAATCAAATTGTTCTTATCTGATGATAGCAGTGAAGATGAAAGTGCAAATGTTGTCCTTTTGGCGTCATTTTCTCTTATGCGTGAGCCAAAATCCATTCGCAGCAGAACAAGTTGGTCAAAATTCAAGGAAAAATGGGTGTCAGAGGGGAAATTCAAATGGTGTCTTTGTATGTCATTGTAAGCATTTGATTTACTCCACCAATTGATTTCCAATAACTTACCAAATGATTCTGTAGCCAAGGGAGTAATTTGTTCATTACAATTTGCTACTTGGCTGGTGGATCGAAGCATGATATCAGAGAGATAGCAGGAGTTTCTCAGTCAACATTTTACCACCTGTTGCATAAATGGCATGGCTGCCATACTCAATTGTCCAGCACTAGATTTGAAACCACCAAGCACAGAAGCAAGCAAATTTGAATCATTGAGCGATGGACAGATAATGCAATGGTGTGCTGGGGCTGTTGATGGATGGTTGTGTGCTATTAAAACCCCTGACAGCAACAAAACTGGGATTGTTTGATCCTATTTCAGTGGACACTAGTCAAATGAATGGCTTGAATGTACAAGCAGTTTGAAACTCAGAGTGCAAATTCACTCATGTGTCAATAAAGAGTCCAGGTGGGACAAATGACATCCGCACTTTTGAAGCAAGTTCTATTTGCAGATGATTGAAACTTTAGGCCATGGTAAATATATTGTTGGAGACAATGTCTACGTCTCAACAGAACATTTATTGACACCTGTACAAAGGGTGACACAAGAGTGATCCAAATAAAGATGCATTCAATTTTATTTGAGTCTGCTGAGAATTCAAATAGAACAATCATTTGGTCTCTTGGTGAACAAATGGAGGTTATTTAAAAAGCCCCTTGAAGTGTCTTTGAAGAACTGCCCCATTGTAATTGCAACTGCTATGAGATTACACAACTACTGTATCACAATGCGTGAGTGGAATCCACCACCAACTGAACCCAGAGGTCACAAACCTCTCTATGAACAGAGTTATGTTGATTTGCAGTGCCAACAAAATGGTTGACCGATGCAACCAGCAAAAATCTTAGAGAGTACATAGAAGAGAACACAATTCAAAGACCACACTATAACCATGAACGGAAGATTTCCAGAAATGTATAATGTGATATCACACCCTTCCAGCCCATTCTGTTCTAGAATAGTAGTACATTCCTGGAAAGTTCTGAATAAATTATTTAAAGCATACTAATTAATTCTCTACGTGCTTCTGACAGTAATTCTGAATACTCTTTCATTTTTTCTGTCAATACAGTGCTTGAATTCAAAAATTTCTCTAATATCTCAATTTTTCTCTCCAAGTTGTGCAACTTTGTGTCATGCTCAATTTTTTCGGCCGTCAATGATTTGATCTTGCAGTCTTGTTCCATTTTTGGTGCCTTCAGCGATTCCACTTTAGCTTTCATGCTCCACATGTTTGCCTGTAACTTGAGTTTGTTAGCCACAAACTCCAGTTTGTGGTTTTCACGTTGACTTTGCTCCTGTAATAGTTGCAACCTTTGCCTTTTTGACACATCCTGGTAACTCATATACTCACTCAGAATATCCCCAGCTTTTGAATTCTGACTTAAATTTCCAACACTTGATGGAACACTGCTACCTGAACTGGAGGAAGATGGTGTAGACGGCAATTTTGACTCCATTGAGTCATGTGAGCAAACATCAGGCACTTTTGCCTCCACAAAGGATACTAGATCTGGTCGCTCTTTCAAACAAAAGCAAAGGTATAGAACTGCAGGCCGAGTGGTGAAGTTTTCCAAATTGTTGTCTTCATCTGAAGGATTGACTTCATCAACTGATTCCTTTTCAACAAAATCAGTTCGTGGGCACCAGACTGGGTGAAGTTAATCAGAGAAGATTTGTACAGTTTGTTTAAGTTTTTCCACATGTTTTGCAATTTTGATTTTGAATGAGGAATCACTTCTGATGGATCCATCAAGTCAAAAAATGAATGCAGATGTTCCAACAAGTTGTATGATGTTTTGTCTAGGAAGGCTTCTCTCATAGAATCCCAAAGATGTCCATCACAAGAGTTGTCAAGTTGTTGCCGGTTCATTTTGTCACCTGCTGTGGCAAATTTAGAGGCAAAATCATCACTGAAGAACATGTTTATCAGACTGGATATCACAATGGGCGTCTTCTTTGACGATGCCTTCTTATGTGCAGTTTTTGCTGCTTTTTTTAACTCTACCAAAGCCATATCCTCAAACACCTCCTTCTTACTTAAATCATTTTTGTGCTCGTCGGTGACACATACTTTCAGTTGACACAGCAAGATTTTCAACCCCGTCTTCTTCATCCAATTGACATGGGTGATGAGGTTTGCTCCTTCATGGTCATCTAGGGTTTTCTTTTTGCGACACAGCATAGTACTGCAGAAAGCAGCATCCTCATCCACACCCTGGTAAAATTGCTTGAATTCGTTTGTAACAATCAACATGGACCCACGTCTCTTGGCATGCATCACACCTTTCCCTATGAACCTTTTCATTCGTCTTGGGTACATCCATTACATCACAACAAATTTTGGAAGAAATTTCCATACTGGTACTCGATTGGATTTTTTAAAATTATTATGTTTTTATGGGCTTGACACTGTAGCCAAATAGAACTGAACCGAACCAAACCGAACCAAACCGAGCCAATTTAGTGCGGCATATTGTGTCAGAAGTTGGCTCCGCTTGGCTCCGGTGCCAGAATTTTTGGACTTTCACCATCAATGAATTTATGTTGTCCAAGAAGACACTCAACTTAACCACAGGTCCAAGACTACATGACAAGTTTGTGGACCTTCGTCAGAGATTACACCAACAAGAGTTGGTGGAATGACTACCTTACAAACAATGTTCCTCAAAGAACTGTCGGCAACTTCTCCACAACAGTACAAGCATTTGTCAACTACAAATTTGACAACAATCTCGATGCATATCAAAACCACAGAAGATTTCTCATCAACATCAAGAAAACAACCACTATGACAGTACACCAATTTGTCTCCCAAGTAAGCTTCCACAACCATGTCATCCTTCCACTACTTCCGGGACACCCACCAGAAGATGTAGAGATCAAGGAGAGAGAGTTCAAGAATCTAATCTTCGAATTGATGCCCAAGGATTGGAAACACACCTATCAGCAACACCACTCTCCCCATAGAGATTCTCTCTCTGAAATGATGATGAGATTTGAGAGATATCAGTATGCAGAAATCAGATAATCCATCTCCAAACAGCAATAACAGCAACAACAATGGCAACAACAACCGGAACAACAATAACTGCCGCAATCAGTAACAATCAAAACAACCAAAACTGACAACACAACAACAACAACCAACGCAACAACAACAACAATAACCAACGCAACAACAACCAAGGCAACAGTAACAACAGCAAAGGACCGACTAGAATCTCCAATGACTCACCATGTCCGATCCACCCTGGTACGAACCTGCACTTGGGGCCAATACTACACCAATAAGTATGGCAACAACTCCAATCAGTCCAACAACAACAATAGAGACAATACCGACTCGCATGTGAATGATCGCAGTTCCAACAACAGCAATCGATCCACTGCCTCCTCTTTGCATGGCAGTAACTTCCATGAACCCGAGCAACACATGTGTATCTTCATCAATGAACCAGAAGAAACCGTCCCTGGCAACTCCTTGGCCAGATCTCTTCCATGTAGATATGGACCTCGATGAAGAATATTACAACACAGATCTTCAAAGATTCCCCACCAAAAACATCGATTCCGACAACAACAAGCAAGATGTTGCTTCCAGCAACACTGATGTTGACCTTGCTCCAACGACAGTAAGCATCTGCAACTCCATCAATGGATCCCCTGGCAAGTACTATTTGAAAACCCTCTTTGATTCCGGATCCACCGACAACCTCATTGTGGAATCAGCAATTCACTCTGGAATGAAGAAACACATACTTGACCAACCAATTCAAATGCAAACAACAAACGGCAAAACCACGTGCAACCACTATGTAACCTTGGAGAATACCATGTTTCCTGAGCTATCCTACTCCATGAAAGTCCTCAAAATCAAGCTGTTTTGTTGTCACCCAGAACATCAACTATCATCTCCTCATTGGTAGACGCACCATGAGAGACCTTGGAATGAAGATGGACTTCGAAAACTGCACCATAGAATGGTACGAAAAGACAATGGACTTCCATTCTCCAAGTGACTTCAACAACAAGACCTTGCTCCACAAGGTTATGTCTGCAGATCCCCATGTTGTAGCCAAGAGCTACTCCAACCAAGCTATCCAACAATCATATGTAGACGGCACCACCAAGTATGAGAAGACAGACCTCCAGAAGTTAGTCTCTGACCAAACCCATCTCTCCTACAATGAGAAACAATCCTTATTACCAATCCTGCTCCAAAATGAAGAACTTTTTGAAGGCTTGAATGACAAGGAATTAGGCATTTTCCTTAATCAAGAGTTCCACATTGAGCTCCAGCAAGATGTAACGCCATTCCATGTGAAACAACCATATCCAATCCCACTCCACCAACAGGAGGCCATGAAGAAAGAAATTAACCAACAAGTGAAGCTTGGCATCCTTGAACGCTGCTATGCCACTGAATGGGGAATGCCAGCCTTTGTAGTGCCAAAACCAGATGGCTCCTGTCGACTTATCAGTGATTTCAGAGAACTCAACAAAGTAACCAAAAAGCTCCACTACCCACTACCAAAACTCCAAGATATCTTCCACAGAAGACAAGGCTTCAAATATGTGACTCTTATTGATGTCAGTATGCAGTTCCATACCTTCAAACTTGACAAAACCTCCACCTGGCTTTGTGCCCTTGTTACTCCATTCGGAAAATTCAGACTCCTCAGGTTGCCAATGGGCTTCCTCAACTCTCCAAGCTGGGCCCAATGCTGCATGGAACAAATGCTCCTCCACTTGAAGGACATTAAAGTATACATCAACGATATTGGCATCTTCCCCGATACTCTTGAATCCCATTGCAAGTCTGTCTCTTCTGTCCTCTCCTTACTCAAGGCCCACAACTTCTCTGTCAAGCCCTCCAAGTGCCACTGGCTTCAATCACAAGCACCTTGGCTTGGCCACATTATCTCCAGAGATGGCATCCAACTGAATTCCAACAAGATATCTCTGATCCTAAACCCAGCATTTCCCTCAACAACAACCCAAGTTCAATCATTTGTTGGGATGATCAACTTCTATCGTAACTTCTACCCAAAACGCGCTGAAGTTCTTGCTCCACTTACAGATCTCTCAGGACGATCCAAAGGCAAACTCACTCCAGCCCCAGAGCTCATCAAAGCCTTCAACAAAGCCAAAGCTCTAATTGCCAAAGACATCCTCCTTGCCTTCCCTGATCCAAACAAGCCCTTCCATGTCTATACTGATACTTCCGATTACCAACTTGGAGCTGTTGTTCTCCAAGACGGTAAGATCATCCTCTGCTTCTCTCAAAAACTCAACGCCGCTCAACAGAAATATCCAACAATCGATAAAGAGATGCTGTGCGTTGTAGAAGTCTTCAAGGAATTTCGACCCATTCTTTGGGGTGCTGAAATTGTTGTGTATACCGACCGCATCAACCTTACCTGCCAAAACCTCACAAGTCATTGCATTATGACTTGGCTCATGCTCCTTGAAGAATTTTCCCCAATCTTCCATTATATCAAAGGCAAAGACAATGTCATTGCTGATGCCCTCTCAAGGCTCCCTCTCCAGCAAGACACTCCGGAGAAAAAGAAGGAACCCTCAGCTCCCACTCCCAATACAACGGATGATCCTTAGGACTCGGACCTTCCTCCGTACTCAGCCTCAACTCCCAATCCAACGGAGGGCGATGTTCTCTCTCTTTCCGAACTGTTTCTTAACTACCCAGAAGATATCCCCATGTACCCCTTAGCGTTCGACCAACTTGCCCAAGACCAAGCTGCCAATGTAGATATCTCTACCAATCCACAGTACACAATCAAAAACATCAATGGAACTGACTTGCAAGCTGTTGAATCCAACGGTTGCCAGAAAATTGTACTCCCTCCAAACCAAGTACTCGCCATGATCAAATATTACCACCATGTTCTTGGACATGCCGACGGGGAAAGATTGTATCAAACCATCAACCAATTCATATACGCTGCAAACCTGAAAGACCAAATCAATTCCTTTTGCAGATCTTGCGACACGTGCCAATGCTACAAGAATAGCCACCAAAGCCATGGACAACTCCCAACCAAAGAACACCAATATATTCCTTGGGATACTATTGCAATTGATGGAGTCGGCCACTGGAAAATTAAGATCCCTGGCCATGGAACTGTCTCCTTCAATGGCTTCATTATCATGGACATGTGCACCAATCTCCTTGAAATCATTCATGCGCCACAAGTAAACCCAACTGACCTCATGGCAGTCCATGCACTCGACAATGGCTGGCTCTCGCAATATCCCAAACCAGTAAATTGTATTATCGACCAAGGAACCAACTTCATGAACAATGACTTCCAACTCCACCTTGCCAACCTTAGAATCAAAGCCAAAGTCTGCTCTGTACGGAATCCACAATCCAATGCAGTACTTGTTGAAAGAGTCCATGACACCATGAAGTCTGCAATGAGAACCGAACTCAATTCCAATCCTCCACAGACTCTCCAGGAAGCCACTGACATCATTGATGTGTGTTTGCATCTGCTCAGTTCGCTGTTAGATCAACCATCAACAAAACCTTTGGAATAACCCCAGGCACCCTCGTCTTCCATCGCGATATGCTCCTAGTAGTACCAATCCCTGTAATTAGTGATTTGGCCATGGTCAGAAACAAAAGACAAGTTCAAATCGACAAGAATGCTATGAAAGAGAACAGCCACAGGAAGATTCATGATTATCAGG
Organism: Pseudo-nitzschia multiseries; assembly: GCA_037355745.1. Lineage (NCBI taxonomy): Eukaryota > Bacillariophyta > Bacillariophyceae > Bacillariales > Bacillariaceae > Pseudo-nitzschia > Pseudo-nitzschia multiseries. The sequence goes on from CM074784.1 coordinate 8,095,328, forward strand.
TAGGAGACCAAATTATGATGAAAAATGAAAAGCTCATTCCTGGTGTTTTTGAAGCAAGAAGCAAGGGCCCGTACACTATCCAGCAAATTCACAACAATGGTACAGTTTCCTTTCTCTTAGGAAATCACGCTATCCAACGTATGAATATTCGGAACCTAAAACCATATCACACCAATTAAAAATTTCTTATGCAAGGAATACTGGTCGCACATGATTAACAAAATTCTGTGCCACCAATCGAAACTTTTATGAGAAGGAGAAGAGTGTGGTATTCCAACCCTCACGATTGAAATTACCCACGAGTCAAGAAAATCTGAAAAGCAAGCCGGTCTTCAATATTGAACACTGGATGAAGAACATATCCAAATCCTCTATGGTGTACAAGTACGTTGAATTTCGATTCAACGCCTATTTACTGTTACAAGCTCCCAACTGCTCCTCGGAGTGGTTTACAGAAGAGCTAGCTCACAATCTTAGTTTTTAACCAATACATAAGCATTATTTTAGTACCCTTTTTAGAGGCATACGACACAGAAGTATTTCGGGAATGACCCAATTTCGTTCAAAAAGTTGAAAGCAGGAATTGCTCTTTCTTCCGCGCATAGATAATTTTTTTCTCGCGCAGTGTCACGCCTCTTGTTAATTAATGACTCTTCCCATGAATCCTACCGGTACCTGAATATTACACAATCCGCCACGTACTCGAACATACCGGTGCAAAAAATGTCAATAGTACCCCAATCCCACATACTTTACTCAGGACCAGGGTAATACACGTGCATTGGGGTGGTACATTGTTCGATACACAAATTTTTGTCTTTCAATCATTCAATGATTGTACGTACTCGTACCGTAGTTTTTCATTTAGACGTTGGTGTTGATAATGAAACTTAGATCCGGATTATGAGTGTGAACTACGTACCGGTAGTAGCGTTATTGTTTCTTGTTCACAACCCTTGTGAAAACGTCCCTAGTGTCCAATAGAATAGCCACCAGATTGGGCGATTGTTACCAGAGTCGCCGAATCGAGAGACTTCACGACTACGAGTATTCAAGACAAAACAACATTTTCCTTTGCCTAGATTTTTCTTTTGAGGAACTTGATATTGATCAATTTTCAAGATTTCTCGAACTAGCTTCCTAGCGATCTCGTTGTTGCCTAAAATGTCGATGTCTTTGAACGCTGGACGGGTAGCGTCCCCTGTCACGATAATTGTGTTGTCGCTCTTGCTGTTGACCAATCATGCCTTCGGAAGCGGCGGGGTGGAAGAATTTGGTACCGTGACGGTGCATTCTGAGGAAGAAGGCGAAGTGCACCTGCATCCGGCACACGCGGTACTCTACCCGCCCTTCATTTTGACCCTGGGGGTGATGGTTTATTACTGCCTCTCCCGGTACCTTCACTGGCTTCCTTACACCGCTGTCATGTTCCTATTGGGAGTAATCATGGGCATAGTTGCAGCCGCCGAAACAATTCTGAATACGAACAGCAGCACAAATTATATGCATGACACTCTCTTTGCGTGGCAAGGTATCAACAGCGAGGTGCTGTTGCTCGTCTTCCTACCGGGTCTTATTTTCAAGGATGCGCTGGGTCAAAATGTGTATTTATTTACCATAGCGATTCTTCAGCTCCTGATTTTTGCCTTCCCCATGGTGCTAGCTGGAACTGCTCTGACCGCTTGCGTCGGCTACTACATTTTTCCTTTCGAATGGTCGTTCCCCCTATGCTTGACCTTTGGAAGTATCCTATCCGCTACGGATCCGGTGGCTGTCGCAGCCTTGCTGGAAGAAGTTGGTAAGGCATATAGATTTGTCGTCCGGCGCAGGCCATTATCATTCTACAATGGAAATAATCTATTTTGCTTTCCGTGGGCGTCTTTGCTTACACCCCGTTCCTCCAACTTCCTCATTGTACTTTTACCTTGCCCAGGCGCACCTCCTCGGTTGTCGACTCACATCGCAGGGGAGAGTTTGCTGAATGATGGAGCTGCAATCGTCTTTTTCTTCATCTTTTCGCGAATTTTTTACAACGAGTTCGACAGCTCCGTCGGAGAAAATATCAGCTTGGGCGAAGGAGTGAAGGTAAGAGTTGAAGATTTATTTTGTAGCGGCTAGGGGGTTGTTTCAACTATAACTATGTTACGGTCAACTAATTTGTTCTCGTTTTTTATTTTCGATTGGTCCGCAATGTCGTAGATATTTGTTCAAAAAGCATTCGGTGGTTTTGCGATAGGATTAGTAGCCGGACTAACAATAATATTTGTCTTGACCAAGCTTCATCGACGATTTGGCAGAGAAGAAAATATTGTACAAGTGACGGCCGTTCTTGGCTTGGTATACCTGAACTACTTCATAGCAGACTTGATTTGTGCCACTAGCGGTGTGATTGCAACGGTAGCTGCGGGCCTTTGCGTGAAATTTTTTGGACGTTCCTCCATCAATGACATCCATCTGATGGATGACTTCATTTCCATTCTCGAACACATCTTGAACACAATTCTTTTTTCGCTGGGAGGCCTCGTCTGGGGACGAATAATTACTCGAGATTATCAAAATGGATATTGGGGACCAAAGGAATGGGGATACCTGATCTTGCTTTATCTTCTTTTGCATGTCATTCGCTTTGTTCTGTTTGTGTCGGTTTATCCCATTACTGTCCGGATAGGACTGAAAACGAATTGGAAAGAAACCGCGTTCCAGATATACGGCGGACTGCGCGGGGCCGTCGGTATCGCCCTTGCTATTGCTCTGGACAACGAAACCCTAGAATATGAGAGCGGACAAGATCTTGCCGAGGAACGAAAATGGGTTGGACAGGTTTATGCCATGGTTGGCGGTATTGCCTTTTTGACATTGTTCATCAATGGTACGACAGCTGGACCCCTCCTGAAGAAGCTTGGCCTTGCGGACCCCACTGACGCACGGGAGAAAATTATTGAAGCATATCGTGTTCAAATGAGATCAGAACAGATCGACGTCTGCGTCAACCTCCTTACACACATGAGATTCAAATCAATCGATTTTAGTTTTGTACAAAAACATATTCCATTTTTGGCAGACCTGACTGTTGAGCAGCTCGCGGATGCGGTGGAGAAACTGAAGGGGTCGACTCCATCCAACAAATACTGCCCACCTTATCTCAAAAATGTCTTGTCCGTCTTGGAGAAGCAGGAAGGGGCAGCACAGGACATCGCGATTCACGAAATCTTGCACGAGAATCCAGAACAATTAGCTCGGGTGCGAAGAATAGAAAACCGAAGACGTGGTAGGAACAGTACTTGCAGATCGAGCATGGTTTTGATGATGAAGGGTGATCCGCTGAGTGCAAAAGAATTGCGACTTCTGTTCATTTCTATGCTTCGAGCTCAATATGAAAAGTTGATCGACGAAGGCTTCCTAACTTCTCAGCACGGGCTCACCATCGCTTTCGAGCAAAGTCTTCAAATGGCGCAGACCGAAGTCAATAACGGAGGAGAACTGAATGACTTGCATCACTTGAGACACTTCTATACCATTGCCCTGAATTTTTCCAAAGTTGCAACAAAGGGTACATCTTTGTTCCGCAGAAAGAAAGAGGCAAATCTCAAAGATGCTGATCTTCACCAATTTGTTTTGCTAGAATTGGCATTTGCAACTGCCCACGAACGCGCACAAGAGTTCTTCCAAGAAGAATTGGGTGACTGTAACATTGATCTTTCGGAAGGAGGAAAAATTGTCATCTCAGAGAGTAAAAGTCAGGTGGCTGAGGTGGAAAAAGATTTGAGCAGTGCAAATCTGAAAAACTTCGTGACTGAGGTGACCACTCACAAGTTGTGTGATGTACTCCTTAGCCGAAGCATCCATTATTTCGAGAGACTTGTTAAATTTGGACTTTTGAAGGAATCCGAAGCAGAAGAGTTGGTTGAAGAGATGGTTCACCTTCAAAACGAAGTGAGAATGAGAAAACATGACATGAGAGTGCATGCATCCAAGCTTCATGTCTCTCTTCTTGACATAAATCGGCAATCTATAAGAGGTATGGGCTTGCTAAACAATGTACCAGAGCACAATGATTCGGCAACTCCGGTTTTTGCCATTCCAGAAGGGGAACAAGATTTGTCTGATGATCGCGAGCATGCTTAACGAGTAAAAGGATTGAAGACCTATGGGGATTTTATTACTTCGTATAATAATATGAAATCATAAAGCTTCAATACTAACCAAGAATCATAATCCTCAAAAGGTCTGCATGATAGAACTTGAGCTCCCTACTAGGACCTATGCGTTACAATAAAGAGTGTGGTTATTTGTTACATAGTACTGGTACGAGGTAGTGTTTGATTCAAACGTTGCAAAGGGCTACCAGTCGGATATTTCACTAGTACGAAGTAATCTTACGAGTAGTCATTGGGTGATTCCCGAAATACTTTTCTAGGTACTACCCAGATTTCTGTTTTTAGTATTTCTGGAATGAAAATTAGCATACCCAGATTCTTGGCGGGCCAGCGTCTAAAATCTCATTTTGGAATGCGGAATCTCATCATATGGACAATAATAATTGCCAAATTTGTCCTCTTCATACGATTGAAAATGTGGGTTTAAATACGACGTTCAGATTTTTCAGTGACTTGATCAGTGCTGTGGTGTTGACCACAAAGTCTTTGGAGAGCTTCTAGGTCTATTTGAACCAACATTTGATAGTTACACGGTTGATGCGAATGGAGTATGGAGTGGAAGAAAGCGTGAGGCAAATGCAACTTGCTGTCTTGGTCTAGTACTCCATTGGTTTAGAACACGAGGATCCGTCAAAAAATCCATGTCAATAGCGTTTGGACTTACCTCTACTGTTATTTACAAATGTTTGAAATTCTCCAGAAAGGTTCTTTTGTTTGTATTGCAGAAGCATCCAAAGGCAATGATTAGACTTTCAACTGAAGAAGAATTGGAGGAATACATCAGCGCAATTGGTGCCAAATATCCCAGACTAAAAGAACGCCGTGTCTGGGGTGCGGCCGATGGACTCAAAATCAAAATTCAGTAGTCTTTGAATTGGTTGATTCAGAGTCGGTATTACAACAGCTGGGTCTGTGACACATACGTCAACAGCGTCTTTGTCTTTGCAGCTGATGGTAGAATTTGTATTTGCCGTTACAACTGCCCTGGTACCTGGCACGACAGCACAATTGCCGATCATGGTGTTTATGATAAAATAGAAGAACTGTTCCTCAAGTTCCAAGTGATGGTTTGTGTTGACTCTGCGTTTAGGGTTGCCACAGGGAGACACCAATGCCTTGTCCAAAGTTTGCAGAATGATCCGGATACCATAGAGGCTATTCTGTTGAATGCAGAAGCAACGTCCCTTTGCCAGTATCAGAGTGGGGGATGCAAATGATCCAGGGGCAGTTTCTGCAATTGAAAGACAGGCTCCTATTGGAGTCATTTGGCAATAGGAAGGTCATTTTGAACTTGATGATGCTTCTGTACAATTACCAAACAAGTACAATTGGTCACAACCAGATCCTGAATGTTTTCATGCATAAGAAGGACGAATACTTCTCTTATGCGGACAATCTACTGGAAGATGCCACCGGCATGTTTGAATAGCCAAGCGTTGAGCCGTTGAGCTGGTGCTTGGTAGCCGTTGGGTTCCGAAGGACTTGGATGTTTTGACTTAAGGGTTCGTTGTGGTTTGATGTTTGCATTTTGCTTTGAGTGGGCGAGTAGATTGTTGTTGAGTGAGTAGTCGAAAATTGATGTTGTTGAGTGAGTAGTCCAGCAGTAGATTGTTCTTGTTGAGTGGGACCATGGTCGATTTGCTTGGTAGTAGATAAAGATGAATAATCGACAAATTAGTAGCTTATATTTGGACATAGCTTTTGCTGTTGCTAAGTTTTTGAATTATGAGCTTAGAGCTTGCTGGAAGGATAGCTGCAAGGATAGTCTAGCTGGAAGGATAGCTGGAAGAATACGAGTAGATACGAGTAGTTTCGATCCAGACCGATAGTTGTTTCGAATCAAACCAGCAATCCAGTCGTTTTGAATCGAACCAGCAATCCAGTCTTTCTGAACCCATCTGATGATTCGTGGTTGTTTGATTCGGATTCGGATTCTGATTTATTTGATTCCGATTCTGAAACTACTTTGGATCTTCCTGCCATTAAACAGGAACCAAAGCCTTAAGTGGAATCGCTGGCTGGGGGGGGGGGGGGGGTTCGAGTTGGAGTTGCTGGAGTTGTTGGGATCCAAGTTGGAGTTGGGACCGAGCCAGTTTAAGAATATGGTGGCAACATCTACTATGGTGGTCTTCAGCGATTCAAAGGCAGCCTCTGTTTCCTCTGAGCTTGGAAGGCAGCCTCTCTATGTTCCCTTTCAAGCCGGTGATTCTCTCTTCTTTGTTCCCTCTCACGATCAGAATTCTCTCTCAAGAAATCAAGAACATCCTGGCTTCCATTGGTGTTCCTGCGGTACCGTCTCTTGGACCGCGAAGTGCTGCTGGGAGGAGGGGAAGAAGGAACAAACCGTTGAGATGAAGAAGAAGAGGAAGCCTACCGAGACCAAGAGCGTGGAATAATTCTTGCTGGTACGTTTATGGCGATTGGTGTATTGAGTTCTGGTTCTTGGGTTGGTTGGAAAGGTTGACAAAGCGGCAGTTGTGTTGGCTGTGTTGGCTGCTGTGTTGGCTCCATTGGCTTTGTTGACTGTAGGGTTGGCTGAGTTCTTTGGGAAGGTTGACAGAGTGGTATCGGAGGAATGTTATCATTGTCAGAGTCATCCTCCTCCTCTTCACTACTTATGTACTCTTTGTCTTCCGTGTTGTTCTGGTATCCTTCTACCATATCGTAATGCTCTTCTCCGTCACCAACCCCTTCCTTGCCCTTAATCAACTACTTGACTCTATTCGCCAACTTTATTTCCTCAGGGCAATTTGGATCGCCAGTAGGAATTTGTTTACGGTAAAGATCGCTGTATTTCCTACGGAGGTTTGGAACACTTCTATCGGTATCAGGGAAGTTGTCTTTATGGATTTGGGCGACTTGTGCTCATTCCTCAGGACCAGCAGGAAGGATTGTTTTGATGGTGTGTATAAGTTCCAAGACTTTAGTTCTGCTGTAGTTGATCACCCCCGACCAGCGTCCTTTCTTTGCCATTGCTGTTGTTGGCTGATGAGTCTGCGATATAAAAATTATGTAAGGAGCTGAATATGTATCACTTCCCCAATCGTTGTCACATAGCAGCAACAACAGCAGATAAAGCATTATTATTAATGATAGTTTTTGTGCGTTGGAAAATATTTTGTACTCGTACTGTAATCAGACAAAATTGGTCATCCGATCCGTTGGATGCGTGATAAGTCTGTTGGAGGCGTATACAGGAATGAGAAAAATTTCAGTCAGGGATTCCAAAAAAAATCTGTGTATTGTGCAGATCCTTGTGGACGTGAGCTCACATTGAGGAGGATCTACGAGGATGTAAGAAATGACTGGTCAAGTAAAAAAATTCCGGTCTGGGTACTAAGCAACAACAAAAAATACATGTACTGAGCAGTACGTACGTACTCGTACCGTTAGAAGAATTCAAATAACGAACAATTTTTTTAAAAATGAACAATTTTTATTTTGTCACAAATATTTTGGAAAAAATAATATTATTGTGCCTATCACCTCAGTCGTGTCATGTGTCACGTGACCAGGCTTCGACAAACCCAAGTATCGTTCAGCATATCGTTTTTTCAGAAAATTTTGGCGCGCCTGATCGAAACGACGACCCGCCATAAGGGTGTAGCGAAATCGATCTAACGGTCGCTACAAACAAAAAAGGCACAGACATGGGTCACACTGGTTAATCCCGAGCTCTACTGTACATCGAATAAATACCGTACCGTACGAGTACGAGTACCGTTGTGAGAAATATAAGCAATGCTTGGAAACCACTTATCGACATGAATTGAATGCCATTGACGGTGTAGTCCATACAGTTTCCAATAGTTTGCTTCGACTTCTTGCACTTGAGATATTGCTACCAATAGTCCCTCATACGACCTACCCACGACACCCTCACCGGGAAGCGCAGTGTTGCCGCGGTTGTTCTGAAAAGGCACAAAGGAGGTAGTTATAACTAGAGTTTCTTCAACACAAACAAAAATCCCTGGAAGGATTCACCACCAACTGTCATCATGATGAGTGCATGGGAAGCCCAGCAGCGGGCGCTCAAGGAGCAAGAGCGGAGAGCGAAGCAAGAGGCTACGGAGGCCATTCAAGGCTATCGCCGATCGGGATTGTCGGAAGAGGAAACCAAACTGGCCGCTCTCCGAGAGCAAGACCGCCTGCAGAAACTTAGTGCCGCGGAACAACTTCGCGGATACCGCGGCCAGCTTTCGGAAGAAGAGGCGAGACTGGCTGCCAAACGGCAGGAGGAACTCCGCAAACGACAAGCGCTCGAAGAACAACTTCGAACCAATGGTGTCGTCTCGGCGCACGATGATCGCAAAGATTCCATTTCGCTTATAGATGCAGGTGCCGTTTCGGAGCTGGCGGCAGGATATGCGTCCCCGACCGTACCAAACTTTCAGATGCCGTCTCCAGCGGGTTCTGGCTTGAGACGAGTTTCTGCTCAGCTCGATTATTCCTCGCCAGAAACGATATCGAAAGACGTAAGCGAGGTGATTGCTGGCTATGAGAACGTCGCCGTTTCCAACGAAAACGCAGGAGAGGAGCGAGCATCGGATGCCGCAGCGGTTTCCCAAGTTACACCGAATTCTTCCACAGCCCAGTCTCCGATTGCGTCGGCACCGGAAGCGCGGCTTCCAGCCACGCTTCCATTGACTCCTTCTTGTTACAAATCAAAGGCAATGTTCATGTTTGGAATTTTGACGGCCTCGGATGTTGATACCGCTTCTCCAGAAGAACGGTCTCGCTTGGTTTCCCGTTACCTAGTACGGGCGGATGATATCGCTAAATCTGCAATTGATTCATCGCCATCGTATCAATCTATTTTGCCATCCCTCGCATATCCTGTCGCTAGTGCCATTGAGAAGGATCGTTGTAAGTATTTCAGTATTCCAGCGCAGCAGTGATACGGCAAAAGTTTTAGCACTCATCGAAAAACCAATCACACTCCAAAAGGTTGCATGTAATCTTACGTTTGGGTTGCAGCTCACACATTGTATGTCTCGTCTGGTCTGATTCATATTTTACACGTATCCAAACTCAGCTCGAACCGATGCTCATCGAACTATGGTGACTGTTACCATCAAGTTTACGGCTCCGGACAAGGCAACCGCCCGTGGTTTTCAGGCGAAGGTTATCGAAGGCGTGCGAGCTGCTATCTCCGATGGAAGCTTTACCAGAACTTGACACGTAACGCTGTCGTGAAAGCGTGTGTTCTTACAGATCGATAAACTAATTTACTTTTCAAAACAGATGCGAAAGAACAATTCCACGTACTACTTAGTAAAATACACAAAATAATACGCAGAGATACGACAATTCAATTTCCTTTTGCGCAAACACACAATCTGATCTACTATCATTGCAAAACGAACGCAAAATGAATGCTAAATACTCCTTAACATGTATCCTGAATTATGTTGTTTGCGATCCAGTCGATTTTCGTTTCGTTGGATTACCGGTACCGTACTCTAAAGAACCCTATCGAAAGTCGGGTGATTATTACGCAGACGAAGTGGTGGTATGTTCAATGTATAACTCTTCTGCTTTCTCGTCTCTCCTTCGTTCTTTTGATTTCCCCTCGTTCCCCACGACATCGCGAAACACTCCACAGTGTTTCTGTTTCTCTTATCGTCGCTTCTAGTTCTGCTTCTCTTATATACGGTAAATACATTCTCAAGTTTTCAAACAGTCCATGCAAATGCACATATTGGAGACTACTGTTTTTTCCGTCGAGGGACGGTGAAAGGCCAAAGACTGAGTTGGATGCATGGCCTCAAGAGATCTCTCATTCGATGAATTTAAAAAAAAATAGAAAAACTCTTCACGGTTTTTATTTGTATCGTACATATGCATAGCACATACTAAGAGTATCGTAGGTACTACCAGACGCGACAAGAAACTCTGACCTTTTCTTTTCGAGATGCGAAAGTACCGGTACTAACACAGTGTTTCGATGCTGACGACGATACTTGCAGTCAACGTGCTTTGTTGAAGTCATCCACCAGTGGATCGCGCATCTTGCCCAATCAAATTCTTTGGGATGCTTGCCAGAGAATTTACCGGGTTGTTTCAGAAGTGTTGAAGTACGTACCGTACCGTACGTTCGGCCGTCATGTACAAATTCAGTACAGTACGTACTTTTGGAAGCCACAGGCACCTTTCTTTCATCGAGATCAAAACAATATGCACCCACGATTGCTTGCATCTTTCTTTCGTCCCAAACGCAACTGCCGCTCTCTCTCACCGTTCATCATCGATCGCTGACCAAAAAGCGAGAAGAAGAACTATCGAACTCAATCAACCGCTGCGATTTTCTTTCACCCAGTACGTATCTCAATATTACCTGCGGCGAACAGTTATATCGACACTTCTAACCCGTGTAATAAATAAGCATTAAAGTTCGATCGAAACAGCAACCGGAGCTCGAATACATCTTTACCATTAGGGGTGGATAGAATTAGTGAATCCATCAGCATCTCATCCGCTTTGAAGTATTGAGATAGCATCCGATCCGGAAGATCTCAACCAACAGAGATCTTAACCAACAGAATAAGACGAACAGTATCTTTTCGCTTCACGATTTCTCTCCTGAAAGAATCTTGTCTATTCAGAAACATCTTGTAGAAGTATTAACAATGGCAAACGCGGCTTTCTCGAAGAACAACAATGGCAGATGGAGGCGAACCAGAAGTGTCGGTTCGTTTGGTGCCGGCCCTGTCGATGCAGCAACTCCGTCTGTCGGCCAGAAACGATCCAGGGCAACGCGGGAATCCAGCTTTGGGGACCGGCACTACTCGAAAACAATAGGTTTTGCTCTACTCCTGGCGCTGACAACAGTCGCCCTCTCCCCAATGTATACCTCGGCCTTTCACCTTCCCCAGCCGATGCTGTACTCGAACGATCCGACCGGTATCAGAAACGATTTGCCCATGTCACATCAAAACAGACTTGTTGTTCTTCATTCGACCCGGTCTCCGTCAAAGACGAAGGCTTCGAAAACAGGGGTCGTTGTGGAAGCGATGCAACCGATGAAGCCCGAATCATCGGCGTCGCAACAAAAACGAGACGCCGTTCTCCGTGACGCAGAAGTTGCCTCCTCCACTCGAACGGTGGATTCGGCCCTCGAAGGAATCGATGCACAAGTCTTGGAACTCTTGTCGGAAGACTTTTTGTATCCTCCCGTCAATGGGGATGCGAAAGCAACCCGCAGGAGGGAGCCCAAACCATACGGAAGACCGGAGTTGGTTCCCGGAGCCATGACCTGGGCTAGCATGAAAAAGTATCAGCAAAAGCGGGACCTTCTGAATCACATGATCGAAAACACCACCGAACCGAGGACCGCCACTCTGATCAAGCAGAATCTGGAAGCAAGACTCCACGTTTCCTCGAAAGAAGTCTCGCGTCAGGTGGAATCGCGGAAAATACGCTGAGAGAGAGTCGAAGCCAACGAGAAAACGAAAGACGAAGGGCGAGGACGAGTTACCAGAAGCATCCTCGGGCGACTCGTCGAAGTCGACTGTCGCCACCAAGAAGAAAGCTACGCGCAAAAAGCGAGTTGTCAAGAAAAATCTGCCCAAAGGACGGCAAGCCAAAGGGAAAAAATCTGGCGCTAGTGGTAGCGATGCTGACAGCGACGCATACTTTGAGAACGATTCGAAGGACTTTATCCAGAGTCGTGCTCGCCCAGGACGAAAACGGCAACCTGGAGCCAACAACGTCGGGCCGGAAAACAATCTGGAATTGCGAAAATATTATGCCACGGAGCTGTTGACGCCAGAGCAGGAGTACACCATCGGAGAAAAGATCCAACTTATGATTCAATGCGAGCAGGTCCACGAAGGCCTATGCATACAGGAAATGCGACTTCCGACCGTTGCCGAGTGGGCACATGCTTGTGGATACACCGAGGGGCAAGAGAAGATTGTTGGAACCGATGGCAAACGAAAGAACAATAATTATGTTGTCAATGAACTTGTTGAGAAACAGATCAGGCCTGCTGGGTACGGCAAACTATTCAAAAAAATCGATCCGAACACGTTTGTTGGCAACGGATTGGCTCAAAATGTTGGTGTTGGAAGAGGTCGCGGACGGGCGAAGAAACCACCGCCCTCTAGAATCTCCAAGGACGTTTTCAAGATGGACCGTAAGACTGGGAAGAAGCTTGGCGGTGCCAGCGCTAAACCCGTCAACAGGGGAACTGTTGAGGATTTTTGCGAGATGATGCTCGGAGGCCGTCGGGCGAAACAGCTCATGGTCCAATCTAACATGCGACTGGTCATTTCCATTGCCAAGAAATACTCCAAGGTGGGAGTAAGTCTGCAGGATTTGGTCCAGGAAGGAAGTTTGGGATTGTCCCGGGCTGCCGAAAAATTTGATCCCACGAAGGGATTCAAGTTTTCTACCTATGCCTCTTGGTACGTTATCGAAAACTTGGCTTATCAATGTTTTTTCTGTTTGCTCTCGAGTTTTTTGTATTCACCTGTCATATGCTCATCAACCTCATTGTCTCTTTCTCGTGTGTAACATAACGTAGGTGGATTCAACAGGCAGTTTTTCGATCCATCGCGTACCACTCTCGAACCATTCGTCTCCCTGTCCATATTCACAACATGATGAACAGGGTTCGAAAAGTTCGAAGTAGCCTTCAGCAAGGTATGGGAAGACCGCCAACAGACGAAGAAATGGCGGACGCTCTTGACATGCCTACATCCAAGTACAGGCGCATGATCAAGCTCACGAAACGGTCGATTTCACTGGAGACACCGCAGTACCAGCAAAATCCAAAGGACCATGGGCATGAGGGAGATGACTCCATTGGTGACATGATGTCCTCCTCAAGCGAATTCGACAACAATTTAGACGAGGAGAACGTTTCTCCCGAGAAGAGTGTTGACCGATCGTTGTTCCACAAGGATTTGGAGGAAATGCTGAATAATTTGAATGAGGGGGAACGAACAGTAATTAAACTGCGCTACGGCCTGGAAGATGGACTCACCAGGACGGTCACGGCGACGGCGGCCAAATTGAAAAAACCTGCCGCCTGGGTTCGGTCCCAAGAGTCGAAGGGACTACGCCGTTTGAGACGGCCATGGTACGAAAAGAAACTGATGGAGCATCAGCAATCTATGATGAATTCCTAAAGATATGGTCATGCGACATGCGCAACGCGCATTCAATCATGCTAATTCGAGCGGAAGAAAAGAATGCATAAAGAACATAGAGGATAGAAAACACTGACATAGACATAGTTTTTGAGTAGGACCTGCAACTTTTGTTTCTGTTCAATAACTTCAAAAACATACATTTGATATAGTATTATTTATGGCGTTATCAAAAATTAACTAGCCGCAACTTCATTAGCGGGAAGGTGGTGGTGCGGAGAACGTTTCACAGTTTCTCATGTGGTGTCTTTTCCACGAGTTGGCGCAAGTTGCGATGGTGTTTTCTTTTTATGTTTTTTTAACAAAATAATAATGAGAGATTATTATTAGTATGTCAGAGCAATGTCCGACACCTCTCTTAGCAAAACGTGCGTGATTTAACCGTAACGGTCGAAATCTCTGACACTCTAAGATAACCACTTTACAGTAAAACTAACCAATCACATTCAACCAAATTCAACCATGGACGAACCTTCTCTGCGACCAAAAGACCAAGCCGGACGCAATTACTCAGCCAATCAGATTAAAGGTGTCACTTTGCACTTCCCCCAGCCCGAGCAGCAGCAAAATGCAAACGCCAACACAAACACAACAAACACATACACTTCAATCCTGACAAACAAACCGAAAAGTACCTAAAGACACAAAAAACGTCGAAAACGTCGAAGCGACGAAAACAAGAACAAAACAGCCAAAACACTTGCAATTTCCACAAAATAACACCACCATCCTCAACAAAACACTCCCCTCGGTCTCCAGCAACAAAAATGTCCTACACAAGTGGCCTATTTGCCAGAGCAGCACGACATGTTCAACAGGATGACCTCGATGGTGTCCCAATTAATACCCAACTTGCCTACAGGTCGCAAAGTGGCAGAGTTCCTTGAGTTTTGCACTACCATATTCGGCTACCTAGATTACCCACAAACAGTAACTGAAGAGAAGGTGTTTGGCTTCCTTTTCTATCAGTCATATCGATCCCGTAGGAGTAGAGGCCGGAGGCCCAAGAGGGAGGTGGGAACACCACAAATATTCGACCCCACCGACTATGGCGCCGTGATGGCCAAATACAACACCAATACTAGTAGTAGTAGTAGCAATCGCGAATCGCTGTTGGAGCTGGAGGAGATAGAACAGCATGATCCTGTAGGCTATGACACTGTGAATCAATACTTGTGTTCCATTCTCAAAATATTGAGGCACCAGAGGAGTCAAAATGCCAACAATCTTACAAAGGAACACATCAGATCTGAAAGAGTCACCCAACTGCTGCGAGTTGTTCAAGTTCGAAAGAAGAAGATCGCAAGAATGAGATTCGATGAGAAGATAGATCATGCCCTTTCACCATACATGAATGTGCAAAACATCGAGCGAATAGAGGATTTCTTGTTCTTTAAGAGTTGTTACAAACCAAATTATCATGTGGCATCCTTGAGAGACAGATTCTGTTTTCTTATGACACATGGAGGGGTTCTCCACGGCGAGTCCTTATTCAAATCCGAGCTGTCTGATCTGTGTGATCTTATCAAATATGATGAAGGCACACACGCCTGCCAGATCCTAATTATGCAAATAATAACAGGCAAAACCAACGGTCAGAAAACTTTATATGGACGCGTTATGAGACATTGAAACGTTAACATGTGCCCGATTGGTGCGTTGGGCTTCTATTTGATGGCACAATTCCATTCAACGCGTGAGCTTGCTCACTATGACTTTGCAAGTAATGCCAATTGGTTCGACATCAAATTACTCACAGATTGTACTAATAACTCTGACAATCGAGACTCAATCACGGACCAAGCGTTTGCCAATACAATGAAAGACGCGTGCAAGGCCTTGGGTATTGCTTCGAAGCACTTTGTTCACTTTGTACGAGGAACCGGTGCGGTTGCATGTGAGATGCAAGAGGTTGATTCCCAATACATCAAAATGATTGGCAATTGGAATGTTGATGTCAGAGAGGACCGATACTCTTCCAAACTCCCTTTGAAGGCTATGAGGGCATTGGCTGGGCATTCACAAGATAAAGGGGGGTTCTTCTTGCCAAGAAGTACTATCAATCCACCTCCGGAGCTTCATCAACAAGTCTTCCCCTTCCTTGACAAGGCAATAAGCACCATTGATAATGTCCCAAAACCGACTGCTCAAGCTTTCTTTGAGCTCCTCCTCAATTTACAATGTGTGGTACTGCAGGACGCGGCCATCTTGATACACCAAGGTAGGAAAAACCGGCTCTTCTCCTTGCCTGCCTTCCAAACCAAACTGTTCAAGACTTATCAAGCAACACTCATTGACAAGGTCATTGCCGAAGCAACAATGGGCGCCGCTACTACCTCAATCGAAAGGAGCCTCGATGTTGCCCTTCCGGGGGTTTGCGACCGGCTGCACAACATTCATTCGGAAGTCCACAATGTTTGGAAGGATGTTGGGAGGGTTAAGGCTTCAGTTACTGGCTTCAGACAAGAACAAGGTGCTGTCAACACCCAAGTTCACCACTTCCTGCAGCACATGCATGCATATCAAATGTCGCCAACACCAACAACCCCAACAGAACCAACAATCGAGGACCCGCCGGATACTCGTCCAACAATAGGATTGTTCCGTAACCACAAGTCGGTTATGTCAATGTGGAATGAGTGGTTTGGACTTGGGGAATTTGTTGGTGTTGACTTCCCTGAAGGGGGTATTGAAGACCTTGAAAAGATCGGCAGTCGATGGAGAAAGCATTACAACTCAGCGGACCAGAAGCATTTCTCCAGACTCAAGTGTATTATCAGCTATGTGAAGAGTAGAGTTGTTGCCGGTGAATCCTTAGAGGCAGTACTGGAAGAAGGTGACACCTTAATGAAGGCAAAGAGGACCCTTTCAACAATCCACACCCATCTTCGAAAGGCCAAGTCCTTTAGACTTGATAGTCCCACCCCCAACAACGGATTGACATGCTGGGGAGCACCAGCAGCAGCACCCCCGCCACCACCACCAAACACGTTGTTGCAAAGCGTTTGAGCCAATTCAATTGGAGAGGAGAGGAGGAGTCGATCGATTGGAGAGGAGGAGGTGATCGATCGATAGGAGAGGAGGAGCCGGAGAGGAGAGGAGAGGAGGAGGAGCCGATTCGGTTGGAGAGGAGGAGAGGAGAGTCGATTGTTGATTGGAGAGGAGGAGAGGAGAGCCGATTGTTGATTGGAGAGAAGAGCCAAGTTGATTATTGATTGGAGAGCTGAGCCGAGTCGATTGTTGATTGGAGAGAAGAGCCAAGTTGATTGTTGATTGGAGAGAAGAGCGAGTCGTTTGTTGATTCTGGAGACAAATCCCATGGTCGATCCGATTCCAAGATTGTTTTGCTTAGCATCAGTTTAGGATGAATCCCATGGTTGATTCGATTCCAAGATTATTTGGCTTAGCCAAGTTTAGCAGAGCCAAAAAAGATGCAGAGTTTAGTTCCAAATTTGAAATTATGAGCTCTTTGTTGCAAAAGTAGAAATTATGAAGTGGAATAACTTGTTATCTAGTAATATCACGTGTTATGTAGTGGAATCACGTGCTTTCTATTTTCGTTTTGCAAATCTTTCTATTTTCGTTTTGCAAATCACTCCAACCAATCGTGTCAACGGTCGATCGTGGAAATGGACCCCATTTACTTGAGTATCGAAGAACGCGTCGTGTTTAGTTGAATATCAAAAAACAGAAATCAATTTGAAAAAGTTATGGGATTTACCTCGGCTGGCGCATTTAGTCGCAGCAGGTAGGGCTGTCTTAATTTATGTTTGATCTTCAGTTCTTCATATCCAGGAGTGGGAATCAATTCGGGTTCGGGTTTGACTTTCATCATCTGCGGAGCTAGTACAAGCTAGTACAAAACCTACGCTGACTGAAAAAATAATAACTAGGGTTATTATTTATTTTTAGTATAAAATAACTGTGTTATTATATACTACTTTCGAAAACCGCGCGCGCGCAGGTCTGTCAGACAGTCTGACAACTGATCGATTCTGGTAAAAATAATGACGGATAATCGTACGGTTTCGACATTCCTGTTCCAGCCAAAATAGAGTTCTCCATATTGAATCTCAAGCTCAACAGCCTTTGTGTTTTGTCCTTCCATCTCTTCATTTTTTACAAATCAAAAAATCTTTGTCCATACTATGCCATTTTTTCATCACCGCAACCTATCTTTTGTAGTATTTTCGTGAAAAACCTTAGATTTAGTGCCATTGGAATTCCAAAACAAATGGTGCATTCCAGTCTGTCTATTCCTCCTAGCTAGTGTAAGTCACTAATTCACCGAAAACGTGATCGTCCACCTTTCTTCAAAATATTGCTTCAGAAGCTTTGACATTCTTTTAACTGCTACAGGTCTGTTTGGCTTGATTGTTTCATCCAGTCCAACATGGGTTTCATAAATGGCTGGGACAAGTGATGCAGTGACCATACATACAACTCAGCTTCCACTGCTCTCGCTCGTCCCATTCCAAAAAAATGGATGTACCGTAAAACGTCGAACGCGCAGAAATGCAGCGAATTAAAAAAAAATTGAAATGGTTTTGTACGGTACCGGTAGGATTACGTACGTAGGGCATGCGTGGACGTACCGGTACATTTTGAATCAGAGCCATGTAACCTCACTCATAGTCTTGGTAAGTATGAAGTATACCATCTAACGGGTCACAAGCACAGCGCCAGTTTGCGGCTATGATCTCCGTTTATTTTCCCTTCTCTACCGTTCGTACCGTACTTACCGTATCTTGGTTTCATGGATCATAATGAACCCAAGCAACAAAACGAGGAGTTACAAGATTAGAAACAAGCTATCACTCCAAATACTTCGAATT
Source organism: Pseudo-nitzschia multiseries (assembly GCA_037355745.1). Lineage (NCBI taxonomy): Eukaryota > Bacillariophyta > Bacillariophyceae > Bacillariales > Bacillariaceae > Pseudo-nitzschia > Pseudo-nitzschia multiseries. The sequence goes on from CM074784.1 coordinate 8,113,475, forward strand.
AAGACCTGAAAACATCCATTCCCAACATGGCCGACGAGGACAACGATCAAGAGCGTGTTTACGTGAAACTCGTGAGCGCCGAGGGACACGAGATATTTGTTGACCGAGCGATTGCGACAGGGGCCAGCGCCACCATCCGAACCATGCTGGAGGGACAGTTTCGTGAAGCACAGGACAACGTGATTCGTTTCCCGGACATTGCCACATCTATATTGGAACGAGTTGTCCGATATATGCACTACAAATCCAAGTACAGTAACGCTGGTTCTCGTATCCCGGAGTTCACAATCGAACCGGAATACGCTCTCGAACTCTTGATCGCCTCTAAGTATCTGGATTGTTGATCTGATACCATTCGAGAAACAAAGACAAACGAGCAAACGAGCAAAAAAGCAAGCAACATTTGGATTCGAGATATCTGATGATAAACATATGATCGGACGATTGAAAAATACGAAATGAAACACCGCAATCGATACATTTTGAAAAGTTCCTGGTTCGGTGTATATTTACAAGAACTTTTGTCAGGGGGGATCAATCATTTTCAAAAGCAAGTCAGTAACTTTCACAAAGCGCTGAATCCTCGTTGCATCGTTTTTTGGCGTATGTTTTATGCATGCTCGTTGCGCAATGTCTAACGAAGAAGTGCTAATGGTCATAGTTTAGGCTGTGCCATGTTATGAATATAAATAATCAGAGTGAAAATGATAAAATCAGTGGTGAAAATTACTGCTTCGGTACTTTCTCTATGCACCCTAGGGCAATGTTACTACCACGACCACGACGCATACTGCTAAGGACGATGTTCAGCTTTTACATGCGCCATTTAGTACCGATGAATATTTCAATTGTATCTCAGTCAACCACTTCTGCTTCCTCAAGCAGCTCTGTTTTGGAGCGGCTTCGTCCGTCATGTTGATATTAAAATTTATTTTCCAACAACAAGGTTCTAGCTTGTTTGAGTGTCGAGATTTGATACTGCGAAGAAAACCAAGGGGCCTGGCGGAGGACAGATGCCGGCATGCGCTTTTCAGATTCCTGTTGAAGACAAAACATCAATACATCCCTTAGATTGGCGGATGATGACCGAATCCCAGATAACAATTCATTTAGCGACGTCTCTTCTACCGTTATAACAAGACTGATGATCGATTCGCAGTCCTTGAATGGAATTTCCCCTTTCCACAGTTCCAACATTACAAGGCCGAAACTCCAAATATCACTAGCTTTCCCATATGGCTTAGCTCGGAGTCGTTCTGGAGACATGAAACGGGAAGTTCCTACGACAGTCGTCTGGAGGGACGCATCATCGTCCCCGTACAATGACGAAATGCCGAAATCACACAATTTGACATTACCCCTCCTGTTTAATAGGATGTTCCCCGGTTTTATGTCACGGTGTATCATCCTTCGACCGTGCAAATACTCCAACCCTGTTAGCACTTGATAGGCAATTGAAGCGAAAAAAGGTTCACTCCTCATTTGAAAAGATTGCATCGACAATGGATCCAATTCATCCCCACACTTATGAGTTTTTCTCCACTGCTCCAATGATCCTTCATCCATGTATTCCATCACCAGCACAACGGCATCATCCTCCAAAAAGGCGCCGTGAAATCCGACCAAGGCGTCCGATTGGAGTTGAGAGAGCACTCTTAATTCTTTCAGCAACATTTTTGTTCGCTGTTCCGATATATCTAAGACAGTTGACTTTTTCACCGCCACTGGAATGGAATTTTCTTTCGAATCATCCATTCCTATGCCGTGGGCAGGGTCAAAGATTCCTTTGTGCACCTGGGAAAAATTTCCCTGTCCAATTATCTTTCCGACGGTCAACGAATTCGATAAAAGTTTCCCCCTAGTTATGGTTTTTCCATCGCACCGTAAATAATCTTTACCAATTGAAAATCCATCATGTCGGTAGGTAGTGTCACCAAATTGATACTGTTTGTCACCAGACTTGTTGTCATCATCCGAAGTCGGTTCTGCGTTTACGGCGTTGATATCTATGCTCAAAGGCCTTCTCCCGTGCATTCCTTTACTAATTGAATGGTCTTCGTCGTCTACGAGTCGAAGGTCTGGTCGATTTCTTAGGTATTTTGGAACATAATTTTCATCCGGCATCGTGAGATATCACTGACGTCTGCAAGCTTCTTTCGAAAGAGATGATCTAGAAATATATGTCGGCAGCCTTTCTTCCTTGTTATTCGGCAATGGTAGTTCGAATCACGTAATTACTAGCTATCGATCGGTATCACCAATACTGTCTGTCAACTTCATACTTTGTGACGGAAATGTGATCTACACCCTAACGAGAATCGATGCAACGCTGGTGGTTTCAAAGCTAAGATGCTCCATGTTCCGAAGTACGAAGTAAGATTACGGTCGGTATTGAGTATGGGTAATAATGTGACGGAGGAACAAAAATCGTTAGTTCGACGAGCGGCGACCGCGCATGCCAGCACCAATACATTTCACACATCAGCAGAATGAAAAAAATAACCCTAAAAAATACGAAGTACGAAGTTTTGTACTTCGCAATATTTTCGTACTTCGTTGCTCGTAAGAGGTTAGTACTGTACTGTACTTATGAGCACTGTACATTTTTAGTCACGGGAAAATACGACTGAGATTTTTTTATTTTAAATTGTGAACAAAGATACAGTACAAGATACGCACCGTGCATCGTACAAAGTATTCTTACCGTGTACACACCGATGTTACTAGTCACTACTACCTAGTCACACAAAACATCGTTTATTGCTAGTAACACTAGTACTACTACTAGTACTACTAGTAGTACCAGCAGTAGATCTCAAGTCCTGTGCTATTTACAGTGCTACGGTACTATTCACTTAGTACTCGATGAACCCAGCCCTATCTACGTGTACATTTTGTGATGATATGGTGATGTGATACTAGGGGCAAAGGATTTTGAAAAGAACACCGCAAAAAGATGAATTCATCAACAAGAATTTCTGTCGTTATTTATTGTTGATGATCATGATGAAGTACTAGTAGTAGTATAAGTACTAGTACTACTAGAAGTATTAGTACTAATCATCGTAATACCCGAGTTTTGAAACAACTTCTTGGTCAAGACGGAACGAATATCAATAAATTCTGAAACCTGCTGAACTAGCGTGAATGCCGCCAAAACGAAGTTATAATATCATCAATTCCCAGAGCTATGGATCCTTCTGATCGGAAACATCATGGAGGAGCTATATTACGCAGGCCCGATCTTCCTGAAGCATACTAGTAGTCTCCTATGCGGAGAGAGACCCAGTTCACGACATCGTGCATCATTTCTTCAGGTAGATGCTATTTCAGAAATGCAGCATCATTATTTTCACATTTTTCATTTTCTTTAATTCATTGTATCATCTTAGTGTAGCTTCTAGTATAATACTAGGGTCCTTCAATTCTAATACCCTTTCTATGAGAACCTCAATTTTCCCTCTCAAAGTCTCGATCTCAGTTCCCCAACAACTTGATGCCCGAAAAGCGGATTTTTGAAGTCAGGTCAAGGATCTGATTGAAAGCTCCATGCTGTTCTCTGGTTGAAACTCTTTTACCACGTTCATTCGAGCATTTCTTCGAGGGATGAAGATACCAAAGAAGAAGAATAAAAATGCCAGTGCAACGCTGATGAATCCACAGGCCGAAATGTAAATGAAATCACCGGGATGAGTGAAAAGAAGGCCAATGACATTGGCAACAATATTGAAGAGGGAGTTCAAAGCTTCCTGAACGCTACCTACAAGGCAACGGTATTTTTCGGGTGTTTCTTGCTGCTGCAATTGAGTCACAGTAACATCAAACACCCACAATCCAAGACGAGAGCTTATGACTGATGCGATGAATAGGTACAAACAGATATCATTTGGTGCAGAACCTTCCGTACGGTCAAGTGATAGAAACACCGTAGCCATCCCTAGTGATGTTGCTTGCGATGCAACTCCCCACAAACCAGTTGTCTCCAAGCTTAACAGACGAAGCGAAATAGTGTAAACAAAAGTTCCCTTTGACGAATCATAGCAAAACCACGAGTCGAGAAAAAAGTCGTTATGTATTCGAAGGGTCAGAAAAAGACAATTTTTCATTGAATATACGCAGAAGTTTCTCGTTGATGTCTCACTCACCATCAGGCCAACCGCGGCAGAAACGCCTCGCAGTACTCCAATGGTTCGAGCTTTAATACTTCGATTCAGTAAATATGCACTTAACATTCCATTGCCAAATGTAACACAATTCGAAAACAAGAGCGCAAAACTTATTCCCGCTGGTGCGCCTGGCTGTTCGATGTATATCCTTATTGGCCATTGGTTCCTCTGTGTTGAGATGTCTTCTTCGATGTGATGCTCTCTCTCTGAACGCACAGAACCCGTGAGGTTCACGCTGTCAACAAACGAAAAGTCATCTTTCCGCTGCTCCAACATCGGTATCATCCGGAAGATCCTAGTGATGCATGTATGTTCGATTGCCCAGGCAAGCGCGGAAATGACTCCGATAACCAAACACGTGTATTGGAAGTTTTCTTGAAATATCAAAAAACTGATCATCACTTTTGCCACCAAGCTTATTTGTTCAATGGTGGCATTCGTTTTCGAAAGCCAAATGCTCTGGGAATTTTCCTCACCCCCAGCGCACTCACTAAGAACAACCATTAAATCTCGTTCAATGATGATAGTAAAGATCTTATCGAGAATGCCTGCCATTGTTCCAAATACGTGTATTCCAACAAGAATTTCCATGCTTGCGAACGACAATTTTGCAACACCATCGTCGGCAACATCGTTTTCAGATTGCAGCAAGGGCAGCGTGATTCCCAAAATCCACGAGGAGAGCACGGCCAACAGTATTACAGTTATGTGTTTGCTCGCCAATAAAAGTTGTGTGATGCGTAATCGATCTCCTGCTGGCCTCTGATCGATCCAATTCCCAAGGTAGGGAGTGAAAACAATGCTCCCTGCATTCAGCGAAAGGCCAAACGTCGAAACGTACAAGATGGACTTAAAATCGGAAATCGCTGAAAGGAAAATTACAACCGAAAATTGCCAGTAATCCTCGGAGAAAAGTGCGAAAAAGTGGGTCAGATATAGCAACCTTCGCGATATTTGCAAGGCATCATCGCACGGCCCGCCGGAAGTCTGCGAAGATGATGGACCATATTCTGAATTGTCCTCGTCTGGATCCACATAGAATGGTGGTACGGTTGCCTCGGGCACATCGATTTCGTGATTCGTATTGGTGCTGTGACCTATAGAGTTATACATTTTACGACGTCACAATCACCAGTGGCGAGCTTCGATTCCAAAGTTTGAAGAACCGAATGGATGGTAGTTGTGTGCGGCACTAGGTAGGACTGCCGGTACTTCACTTGCTACCGGTACGTACATCCATCTTGTATCGTCTGCTATTTGTCCGCTATGTGCCGCGATTGCTTATCTCGGATGTTGATTTTTGCGTCCCGGTTACATGCATACCGTACGAAGTCAAATTATTTTCCTATCGCAATGTCATGTTTTTGGATCATTTATTTGAACGTGTCAGAGAAAAATTGCCTTATTTTGTCACAATAAAAAATGGTACTTCGTACATCGATTCCCTTTAGGCCTAAAGCGTGGGAAAGAGCCTGATTGATGAACGAGGGCAACCATCGAAGCTAAGATTTTGAGGTCTTAGTTTTTGTTTCTTGGAATAAGTTTCATATGCCTTTTTATGGATAACTGTACATACATGTATGGAAGAAGGCACATAATTAGGGGAAGGCAGACGGAAACTACGTACTTAGTAATTACGTTATCACCATATTTTAAAAAAATAATATTTTTCGATGGCGTTTTTGAAAGAGCATGGCCTTGTTCAGAAAGGCCGACAGACAAAGCATGGCCTATCGATATCATGACATCAATCTCTTCAGACTGAGGAGTACTATCGGAACAGAAGGTATTTTACTGTAGAAGAAAGTGGCTGGGCGGTATCTTCCATCCCCACCCCTGTTATCCACGCTTCGGCACAAAAAATTGGATTGAGTATCAAAAATCGAATGCATCGATCTCTTGCAAGGGATTCATCGCCAACATGTACTTTTCTACTGCCTCGTTGATGATTGCCATTGGGCTTGCCGATATGGTATCTAGTTCGCAGTTCGCTTCTGTAAGTTCTCTTCGTTAGTTGAGTGTCTTGTTTTAGACTGTGCAACATTTTCTCGGAATGGACCTAATCTTGGAGCTTGCCCTGTGTTGTTTGAACCAAAATTCCTTTCGTTCAAAAACAGCTTTCGAGTAGCCATACTCGTCGCAAGCTAGACAGTGAAACTACCTGTAAACACGAATCCATCGAGCCGTTGGTTTTCACCGTTGTAAAAGACGATGCGACCGGCCTAGCCGTGGAGGATGACATCGTCAATCATCTGGCAAAGTTCGGAATCGAGGTGGAGACTAAGTTGTTGAGCAAGGATGAATGGAACGAAGCCCAAGTAAACGGCGACTTTCATTTGAGCTTCACCGAGACGTGGGGATCCCCCTACGACCCGCACTCTTACGCACTAGGATGGATCGGTGGAAGTGGCGGGGAAGGGCATATGCAGGCCTTTTCCAACTTTACGGAACCGGCATCTAGCGAAGAACTCTTTGAGATGATCCAGAAAGCCACGGAAGAGGAGGACCGCAGAGCTCGAAGCGCCAAATGGGAGGCGATTCACAACTACTACCATTCCCAGGCCGTCATGCTTCCTCTCTGGGGAAAGCGCATCCCGACTCTAATGAATGCCCGTCTTACTGGATACCAGGCTGGACACCAACAGTTTGACTACCCAGTCCACAAGTTGGTGCCAATCTCCGGATCTTCTACAGTTACCATTGCCCCAGGAGCACAAACGGGTCTATTCCAAACGGTTGGCCGTCTTGATCCACACACGGTAAGATACCCTTATTATACACGGAATTGTTTTGCGTTGATGTATCTGTTTCTTTCTTATTTTAACTTGGAATACTTTGCTCCATCGTTTGATATTTTCCCGTTGGTCTCTATTCTCGAACGCCCACTGCTCCGAAAGTATCGACCCAATGAATTTTTCGCCAGCAATTGGGTGTACGAAGGACTGGTTTCCTACGGACAAGGTGGTCAGGTCTTGCCCGCCCTCGCCACGTCGTGGACCATCACGGACATCGAGTACGAGCCCGGTGAAATGTACGTCTTTGAGCTTCGGAAAGGCGTCAAGTTTCACGATGGGACAGAATGGAATTGTGCGGCTGCCAAGTTGAACTTTGACCACGTGTTTGCCGGAGATTTGACCACACCCGATTGGCACGGCTGGTACGGTGTTCCCCTCTACATAGATGGCTGGCAATGCTCGGGCGATTACCAGCTCGTACTCACCACGCACACAAAGTATTCCCCATTCCTCCAAGAGCTCTCATACATTCGTCCGCTTCGCATGTTGTCTCCCGCCGCGTTTGCGAATGGCAATACCACGGATCCAATCACACACAATTCCTGCCACGTAGGATGGGGTACCATCGGGTCCGACAAAAACCCAGACGACGTTGTCTGTGCCGGCATTGCGCAAATCTCTGGCACCGGACCCTTCGCCTTCACCTCCCGCAAGACCGAAACCATCGACGACGCAGAGATCGACACCGAGGTCGTTTTTGCCGCAAACAGTGATTACTGGGGCGGCGCCCCATCGGTGGAAACCCTCAAAATTGTCCGCTACGACACCTCGGACGACGCCAAGGCAGCTCTACTCGACGGCAGCCTGGATGTCATCTGGGGATCGGGTGTGCTACCCGACAAGGACATCGCTTCCATTCAAGACGACGACGAGTACCAGGGAAAGATCCAGGTCTTCCACTCCGAGGACATCCAGAACGTCATCATGCTTCTCAACTCGGGAAAGCCACCACTGAACGACATCACCGTTCGCAAGACCGTCATCCACGCCATCGACAAGTCTTCGATCGTCGAAAACGAGCTGGCGGGTCTCCAAAAGGTTGTCGACACCGTGTTCCCACTGGATGCTCCCTACTGCGACGTGGACCTCACACCCCGCTGGGATTACGATTCCGAGAAAGCCGGCCTATTGTTTTGCGACCAAGAGTCCTCCTCCTCCCTGGTCGTCGGTCTCGGAGTCGGTTTGGGGGCGCTGTTCGTAGTGGCTGCGTTCGCAGCCGTCAACGCCAACAACAAGCGCAAGGAGGTCGAAGCCGAATTGGACCTCCTGCGCAAAAACACCAATGCCGAGCAGGCTTAGACCGCTCGGCAAGCCGCTGATTATTGTGGACTAACTAGACTTAGAAAGTTTGGCAAGGTTGCCTCTCGAACGTATCCAGAGGTGAGCGCGAATGTTTGTTTCCGTTTCTGTGTTTCCTATATTCCATCTTCGGTGCTTTCCACGAAGAAGTGACCAATCTCAGAAGTGCGACATCATGCAACACAAGTACGGTACGACGTGCGAAGTACGAAGTAACTGATTGGAAGTACGGTACTCCGTAATTTACAGTAATTTTTTGTGACACGCATGGATGAATTGCTTGGCATTTCACATTATTTAGATAATGATAGTACCGTAGCAACTACTCGTACCATCCCCCCCCCATTCCTGATTCCTTGTGGGGGGAAACACATGAAACTCATTAGAATTAGAGTTTTTATCGTTTAAAATGGTGCCGTGCACAGGCGCGAGTACGATTCGGAGTACGAGTACGAGTACGCATTACTTCTTCGTACGACTAAAAATAAGTGTATTTTTTTCTATTATTTTTTCTGTTTTTAATTTTTTCACTCGTAATTTCCCGTGACTATTGTTCGTACGGTACAACCTCCAACCATTCGCTTTTTTACTTTGTTGGCGGCTACGATTACTGTACCGTACGGTACCGTACGTATTACGGGAGAGACAATAAGAAGTTTCGTTCAGTAAGTCTTACCGGACCGCTGAAGAATTTAGCGTGTGATGGATAGGCAGGAATGGCCGGCCCGATAAATTGTTGTCCATCAATTATTATCAATCGCGAGAATGAATCAAGAAAGGATCAAGCGATCATCAAGCAAGCAGTTATCAATCACAAGATCAATCACAAAAACAACAATCCCGCGAAACACCAACAAGCGAGACGAGGATCGAAGAACAAGGGGCGTCCATCTTCTACCGATGATACAACACAGCTAACGTTGCAGACAACAACAACAAACGTCGATTGGGACAGACACCCTGGTTTAGCTCGACCGGAGTTGTGCGAGAGGAGTCCATTTTAGTAGGAGAGAGATCTGGGTCGGGCCCGCTGCACCGTTGGTGCTCCATTCCACGCGTTGACGAACCGGAAACCATGACGGCAGCAACGAAAACCCAACGAACACCGTCGGTCCCAACAACCACGCTCTCCGATTCCAACTATCGAAACTGGGCCGAGAGTTTGGTGGGAAGGGATTGGGAGATATTCTGGCGGGAAGGCGAGGACGGCATCGAAGATTCTACCGGTGCAACAACCGAGGAACATGATGCAACACCGGATTCGGCAACCGGAACAGCACCAGGAACAACGCCAATGTCGGGACGGGAAGCAACAACAACAGCCGAAGCCCAACAGATCGAGACAATAACAGAAGCAGCAGCAGCAGCAACCGTTTCAATCGGGGACAGCGATGCTAGGGATGTGACTATGAGTGGGCAGTCTGGAAGCACCAACAAACAAGGAGACCCGATGGAGATTGATGATGACGTCGACGCTAAACCCTGTTCTTCGGATGCGGCATTGACAAAGGAGTGCAATGATAACAATCACAATCACAACGGCAACGGAAAGAGAACCAGGGTCGAACAAAATGATGCAAAGGACTCTTCCAACGATGACAACGACAACAACAACAAGAACAACGGCGACGATGAGGGAAGTGTCATCGACGATTGGTACGACGCTCACGTTCTCGAAATCATCGACGACACCGCCGCTGCAATGCCCATCGGAGAGAATGGTTGGAAATTCCGGGTTCGCTTTGTGGGCGACGAAGAAACATACGATCTCTGCCTGGTGCCCGGGAAGGTCCGACCAAGTGCTCGGGGGTGGATCAAGCGGACGGTTGCCTTGCTCAATCCTACACTCACAACGGCGACCACCGGAGAGAGCCACACCGACTCGGTCGGCGAGGAATCTTTCACCGATCTCCCACCGGATACCAGCACCGTGGACGACCGAGAGAGCCTGGAGGTGCTGAAATCCAAGCTCGTCGACCCAACGAGCGATCTGCACCAACGGTGGACCACCGAGACCCACGACCGCTCGGCATCGCTGCCCGTGCACTCGGACTTTCGACGGATTCAGATGCTGCGATATCACCTGGAGTCACAGATCCATCTTCGAACGAAGCTGTCCAAAATCGAGAACCATTCGGGAAAGCAACTCTATACGGACGGGGTGCGGAATCCGACCGAGAGCTACGTCAATCACCTGGTCCAGTGTTGCAGAGACCTGGTGCAGGCCTGCTCGTGGTATTGCAATTCTTGGAAATTGCTCTTGTACTATTTTGGCGATGCTCCGGCGGTTGCGAACAAAGACGACAGCGGGGATGGGAATGACAATAACACCAGCGACATCAGCAGCGATACCAATGACACAGAAAAGATTGCGGATCTCGGGAAACTGACGTTCCAGGAACTCATTACAAACTATCTGGAATTTGGAAAGGACACGATCGTCAACACGGCAATGATAGATACGAGCTCTTCCGGTCCTTCCGGCAAACGGCGGCAACCCATAGCACCATCGTTGACTTCTTCCAGCCATCGACGGACGAAACGAAGACGAAAGGTGTGGACCGGATCGGAGGTCGACGAAGAAAACGACGATGGAACCACAAAGGTCCTCGCGGCCGCTTCGAAGGTCGACGGGAATATGGTCTCCGTTGTGTTTGTCGATGCCTTTGTGACGGCTTTGTCGGAAACGATACACTATCGGCACATGGCTGCGCTGGGGAACATGTTGCGGTCCTTGTCCCATCTCGTCGTCGATCCATTGACATCCTGGAAAAACCTCGCGGGACGCATCTTGGGGGAAAGCAGCCACGAGGGGAAGGACGCAGCCCATTCGATGCTGAACGGGGAGTATGGGAACCTTGCGGGCGATTCAGATGTCGTAGAGTCCGATGAAAACGATGACGGAACCGATGAAGTGTTCACGTACGGTCAGATTCAATCCTGCTTGTCGTCCGCGGGGAGCAACAGCGTCCTTTCTCGCTTTGATTTGGCCGATGACGTTCAGAAGCTCCGTGCGAAGCTTGGGGACATCGAAACGAATCACGGCAAAGCTCTGGAATTACTCACAAACATAGCATTGGCAACCAACGCGGAATCTTCTCTCGAACAATCTTGCTACAAGAAACGGGACGAAATTTTGTCGGGTCTCACGACGATTGCAAAACGAATGGATTCCCTCGAATCATCGCTGTACAACGTTCATCCGTTGACCTCGAAGGAACAGGCGTCGACTATATCCAGAACCGATCTTTCGCATGCAATCCAACTAAGAATCTGGTTCCTGGACGTCGAACACACGCAATATATCCGGGAACGATCCGCATTTGTCAAAGGCTTGCTGTCGCAAATCGAACCAACCAATCTTCTTCCGGATCCAAACGATATACCCGTGCTTGCGAACCTCCCTCAAATTTCCGAACGCCGCGACGCCTCCATCCGAAGCATTTCAGAAATGCAAACACACTTAAAGACCTTCGCGGAGGATGCCGAACAGCGAGAAAACGATTTTCTCAAGCCGTCGTCTTCCGTGGACATTTCGAACGGTTCGGAACGGGATTCCTATTTGGTATTTCTGCGTTCGACCCTGGCACAATGCAAAGGCTACCCGGTGATATTCCCGCTGGAAGAAAAAATTGCTGCCCGAATCGATCTCATAGAATGGTATGAACGAGTGAACCAAACTATTTTTCGTAAACTGCAATCATCCGACCAAAACACAATCGCTTCCATCTTTGATCTGGAAACTCAGTACAAAAGTCTTCAAGGCGTTTTACGAGGGACGTCCAGTACCAGAGCAAATCTCATCAAAGGTCTCGAACCCAATAACAAAACTGATGAGGAAGTTTGCGCATTTCTATCGAGCGACCAATACTCTCATTGCGAGAAGGTCATTAACGACACGACCGAGCTGTATCGTTTGGCCTCGTCTTGGAAAGAACGCGCAGAATCTGTTATCTCCTGTCTCAGAACGCATGGCAACGCGAACACGGGCGAATCCACTGCTACAGCCAAACCCTCGGGCATGGTTGATATAAAGAGAGTAGTGGATCTGACCGAAGAGTACCCAAAACTACGGATTGAGATCCATGGGTACATTGAGCAACTTAAAAGTATCCAATCCGAAGCCTTCCTATGGTCGCAAAATATCTATACAACACTGATTGAGGATGATAGCGTTTCTTTCACCGACGCACTTCCCATTATGGAAAGGGAGCGAGATCAACGACCCAAAGGCATTATTGTGTACCCGAATAGATCTGTTGTAGATGCAATCATTGACTTGCTTTCATGGCATGGGAAAATTAAGGGGGCTGCGAAAGCTGTCGCGGAATCATTGAAGGGAGTATCCGCACGAGATGATCCGCTTGCGTTTGCATCTGCCTACTCAAATTTAATCACTAACGAAATCTATCCCATCCTTGCCGATGGCTCCGAGGCATTGGAAATCTATTGCGGTTCTGAGAAATTGTCAAGCAATGGAGTAATCACAGGATCCGAGGTAAAATCAGACCAACTACTGGCATCGCTTGACAAACGTTTTCGCATAAGAAAGACATCAAAAGCGCTCTCTGCGGAAAAAATTAACTCCAACCAGCTCGTCACTGCTCTGCTTACACGCATGAAGTCAAAAGATGACAAAGAGGGTTTTCCTTTGCTTTTGATGCTTTGGTATAATTGGCATCTCTCTGTTGAGGATTTCGTTTCCAAATGCAAGGGCGAGGAGAGCTCAGACTTGTATCGAGACCAGGTGCTTTCATTGGATGACGCGAAAAAACTTCAAGCGGGAAATCCGTTTCTCTCTGTTGATGCTAATTCGATCAAGGACCCGGATACTCGTTTCCTGATCGAAACAAAAAGTATGCAATTGGTGCATCTAGAACAAAGTATCGAGGAAGCACGGAGAGCAAAATCAGGAATCAAAGAAGGATTCGCCAAAACAAAGGATTTATTGCGTGGATCATTGCTGGAGAAAGGCGAAGCCATAAAAGAGCACTTGAATAGTCTCAAAGCAACGCTATCGATGACGAAAGCTCGTTCTTTGGGCAAAGGAGGTTTATCCCTAAACCAGACCTTCGACAATTCACTGGAACAGCATATCAAATACTTCACTTGGCTCGTCAAGACATTGCAATACCCGGTCCTTCACGAAGGAGAAGCATCGTTTTCTGCATCAAACAACGAAAATAGAAAAGAAACAAGCAGGATTACATGGGACACATTAGTAAACCTCCATGATCGAATCCCAAATGAGATTTCTGGATCCGGTTCCCCTATTCTATGCATATTAAGAGTAAGGGAGTTGTATGGCGCAGCAAAAATGTGGCAAGACGAAGTCTGCCGAAGTACAATGATATCCAAAAGGGGAAACAAGCGAAGAGGAGCGAAGCAATCGTACCAAGCGAATTCATTGGAAGTGGATAATAAAAATACCGAGAAAGATGCGAAAATCCGGTTGGAAGAAATTGAATCGCTTGCAGAAGATCCAATTTTGACGAAAGTCGATATGCCACGCCATAAAGCAGTGAAAACAATGCTAGATACCTCCAGGAACTTTGAGATCCAACTTGAAAACTTCCTCGCTCAAGACTTCGAAGGCAACCAAGACAACGCTCCTCTTCCCAAGGGTGATTCGTTGGTTGGACGAAAAGGTCAATTTATTCTTTACAGACTGACCGGCAGTTCATTGTTTTCGATGATGCAAAGCTCTGTTCAGTCACTGTCAGAAATTGGAGATGGCGTTTTTGCCGAAACTCGAGGGAAGGCAGCTTTTGACTGGATGAGATCTGCGGTAGAGTGGATCCAAAACCTTCAGGATGCTGTGGTATCCCAGAGAAAGTTTACCGACACGAAGGAAAAGATTCTAGTAGTACCAGCAAAAGATGCAAGGGAGCTTTGTAGATCAGGTGAAACGATTTTCTTGCAAACAACTAAAGATATGACGCAGACTTTGTCTAACCACGGCATTTACGTTTCATCAAACTCTATAAAGAAGAGTTTGATAGTAAGACTCAAGAAAGATGGCGCTCATCATTCTGTGGGCGGTATCATCATTCGATGGTGTCCAATTCTGTTCAATGCACTGAGGGCCGACGTTGCAAAACTAGGATTGTGGGAATCAAAAATGAAAAAGATCAGTTACGATTTCGAGACGTTTCTTGCATCATCATCCGACAACGATCCAATCGACGATAGAGAAAACTTGTTCGAATGGTACTGCTATGGCATCAAAGTCCGATCAGCCCTTGAAGAAGGTCAGAACTCCCTTGTTGTTTCTCCGTCAAAGGATATGATCGATGAATACACTGATGTTCTTGGTACTATAACAAACTATCTCAACAAGAACTGTCCACGCGAATTGAACGAGGAGTTTTCGAAGCGATTATTTTCTAACAGCATGTCTCTATATGACGATCGATTTGAACTCCTAGATGCTGTTACTGTACAGGCAGAAGAGAGCCAGTATCGCAGGCGATGAGATTAATGAACTGGGGTTGCATCGTCTCGAACCTATAACAAGTTTCCGCGACAGGTGTAGATTTCATTTGGAAAACGCACTTTTGAGAGCGACAGCAGTGATAGGGTTGGGGTCACAGGTAATGCCAAATGTTGAACACTTGTGCGCCTTGAGAGCATGGGAGATCGAGGCAGAATTGTTTGAAATGTTTCAAGGCGATTTTGAAACCACCCATGTACTCTCAGAGGACTACAGGGAGAAAGCTCGGAGTTTGAAAAGTAATCTAGAGAAACTAGGAAATGTATCGCTATCTCTTAATGTACTTGTCGGAGACATCAAGGCAAATGCTTTAGTCAAGATGACGCCAGCTCAGATGGCAAGCGCGAAAGAAAAACTCGAAAGAGAACGAGCCAAAACAACTGCGCCAAAAGAAAAAGTCTTGACTCCAGGAGTTGAAGAAGTGGTTAATAATAGTTCGTCTCAAAAGCAGACAGCGTCAAAATCTCCTCTTCTAGGCATTCTTCGAAACAAGGGAAGTCTTCCGGTGATCCAGAAAGATCCATTACATTCTACAGAGTTTGGTATCGCCACTAAATTAAAAATTGAGGGGAAATATAAGGGTGGCAAAGTCAATGCCAATCAGAATGCTGACGGTGCTCCTACCATGGGTGATAGTGATGAAGAATCGGCGGGAAGTCGTTCAAAACTCAACTTTAATCTAAGAGGAAGGAGCGACCTCAATAATTCGCAAAACAAATTAACTAGACCTCGGTCGCCACCACCTCCGCCTCCGCCTTCTTTGGTCGGCTCCTTCAATACATCTGCGAACGGGGATATCAGCTTTTCGACCACTTCGGGAGCAGTCAACGAAGAAGACCGGGGGATACGCGTCAGCAACGCTTTTGGTGGTAAGTCGTTTAGGGTTGAAATCCAGGGGCGAGAAAAATATACTTTCTTAGCCGCATTTTATCAGGAGGATGAATCCCAAGCGACCGTCAATACGTACCTTGTCAGAAACGCTGACCCAAAAAGGGAGGTCCAAAATCGATGATTTTCATGGCTTTGTCTCAGAAAAACTCCGGGGAGGGAGGTGGCAGGCAACCTGCCTGAGGATGACTACCATAAACTCAAAAGACGCCGATATTTATCGAGAATTCTACAAGGAATACGAAACGAAAGAGCGCATTGCTATGTTCAAACTTTACGGCGAATCGGGAAGCAAAATGTTCTTGGTAACTCCCAAATTTCATCAAATTGCCAAACAAAGCCGAGAGATCCGATTTGGAAACAAGAACAGTACGTATGCTATTGTCCTAACGAAAAAAGATGATGGGGGTCGATGGAGCGACTGAGCTTTTGCTATGTGCTAGCTAGGTACGAAAGTGCTTATTATCATTTGTAGATTTTTCTGGGAACGACGAAGGAGCATTTTTGCATTTGCTGCAGGGTGCCCATCCAAAATATCGAATACCGCTCTACAAATTGCACTTATTACCGTAGAAACTAAAATGTAATCGTTCTGTCGTTTCGGAACCTTAGGTCATAACATGGCAATGTTGCCTAAGAAGTGCATCGACAAGCTAGGGAAGAAACTCGAAAGGTTTGAACGCTTGGATAACAACTCAAGTAGATTTTTTAGTTTCTTACTTTGTTAGTTTCGTATTCGTTTTGTAAGATATCGACCCTCTGCTTGGACAAGTTAGTCTGTCGAAACTTCGTGGCACACTAAGCAGATACCAAACTAATTATGTTTCAGGAACGAAATGCATGTTGTGGTCGCGATGAGACCTGGTATTTGGGAGTTGCCGCTTCATTGTGTTCAAATCATTACTCAGAGTACCTGAATACTTTGACGTGAATTGTTACACAGCGTCAAGTCCCAAGGGAGTGATATATTTGGCACCAATAGGCAACAGAGGCTTTGTTTGTTGCTGGAACGACACGCCTGCTGTTGCTGCTGTTTCTACTGCTTCGGGTGGGGGAGAATCATTGTTGCCTTCGTACGATTCGGGGTTGCCACTGGCTCGTTTTTGTTTTTGTTGTTCGTCTAGTTTTCGTTCACATTCGGCGTGGCTTCCGCACAGCACAAACCGAAGGATGCATCCGCTTACCGCCAGCCACATGACCATGTCGACCAATGCCACGGTAGCCCAGGCATCTTCGTTGCAATACAGCCAGCTATAATACCCCCCCCAGTACGCCTGCAAGCTAAAGACGGAACACCAGCCGGCGTACTTCCAGACCACGAGCATCCAGATGGCCGAACACAAGCACGAGACGGCCGCGATTGCGGGTATCACGGCCATAGCCAGAATCCCGACTCGGCTTTGTCGGCAACACCAAAGTGTTTGCAGCAGGATCATTGCAATCCCGCTGAGAAGGAAGGTTAACCACCACGTCCACGAAACCAAAAAGGCAAACACGGATAGGATCTGAGCGGTGATGACATGCCCGTCATTGTAGGGCCTGCCGTTGAGTTTTGTTGGGGGTTAGTAAAGACAGCAACGGTTGAGTAAGAGCAAGATCAAGAACAAGAACGGAATGGGACGGATCGAAATGCAGCGGCAAGTGCATCATCCCGTACAATACGTATTTTTTCGACTTACAAACACATGCTTCGTCTTCCACTGCGACAGCAACAGCCTTTACAGCAGCCTTTGTAGCACATCTTGTTGTTTCATTCGAATTTGCTGCATGGGAGAAGTGTTTTGGATGTATTTGTTCCGTCGCTTTGGATGCATTTGATCCGGACGGAACAAATGCATCCAAAACACTTCTCCAATGCACGCCAAAATCCAAATCGTTGTGAAACTACTCGTACCGGTACCGGGGCCATCCAACGGTTTTCATTGTAGACCGATTTTGTTACCGATAAGACGTTAATAGACGTTATATTTTAATGTGCGTCTAAAATTTTTCAAAGACGAATAATTATGATTATGCGTCTGAAAAAAATTTAGACGCATAATTTTTTTCCAAAGATTTTGAAAACACAGCAACCTCTAAGCGTTAAAGACGTCTAACATTTTTCAAAGACGCATATCTATGCGTCTAAATTTTTTTTAGACGCATCTAAAAAAAAAAAAATCAAATTTTTATTGACGCCTATCTAACCTCTTTTAACGTCCGTACCAGTTACAAGATCGATCTAAAATGAAAACCGTCGGATGGCCCAGTTATCATGGGGTGATTCCCGAAATACTTTTTTGTAACGTACATAAACTTCTGTTTTTAGTATTTCGGGAATGAAAATTTCGTACATAAATTTTTTGGCGGGAAACTGCATAAATCTCATTTTGGAATCTGGAATCTCATGACATGGACAATAATATTAGCCAAATTTGTCTTCTTCATACGATTAAACATGTGGGTTTGATCCGTTCAGATTTTTCAGTGACGTTCAGATTTTTCAGCGACTTCACGATCAAATTTTTCATTTTCACCTACTAACCATTTCAGCGACTCAACCGATGCTAGGTACTCAACCGACGATAGGTACTGCTACTCAACCGCCAACATAACAAATAGTTGCCCATCCGTTGAATATGTCACTCGAGTTGCTTGTTTGCTTGTATCTTCTAGAAGATGACGATGATGATGCTGATGATGCTGATGACGCAGAAGAAAGGCGTCGAAGAGATAGGAGAACACCAAGGATAGCCCTTCGGCGCCATTCCGAGTCACCCTTTCTTTATCTATTCAACTCTGGCAACGATCAGGCTCTTCTCAACTGCTGTGGTGTCGACCACACAGTCTTTAGAGAGCTTCTCCGTCTATTTGAACCAACATTCGATAGTTACACAGTTGATAGATACACCGATGCTGTTCGGAAAAGGAAGGTTAACGCTAATGGAGTATGGTGTGGAAGAAAGCGCGAAGCAAACGCGACTTGCTGTCTTGGTTTAGTACTTCATTGGTTTAGAACACGAGGATCCGTTGCAAGATCTGTGTCGATGGCATTTGGACTCACCTCTACTGTTATGTACAAATGGTTGAAGTTCTCCAGAAAGGTTCTTTTGTTCGTATTGCAGTATCACCCAAAGGCAATGATTAGACCTCCAACTGAAGAAGAATTGGAGGAATACATCAGCGCGATTGGTGCCAAATACCCAAGACTAAAAGAACGCCGTGTCTGGGGTGCCGCCGATGGACTCAAAGTCAAAATTCAACAGTCTTCCAATTGGTTGATTCAGAGCCGGTATTACAACAGCTGGGTGTGCGACACTTATGTCAACAGTGTCTTTGTCTTTGCTGCCGATGGGAGAATTCGTATTTGCTGTTACAACTGCCCTGGTACCTGGCATGACAGCACAATTGCCGATCATGGTGTTTATGATAAAATAGAAGAACTGTTCGTCAAGTTCCAAGCTATGGTTTGTGTCGACTCTGCATTTAGGGTTGCCACAGGTAGACACCAATGCCTTGTCCAAAGTTCACAGCACGATCCGGATACCCTAGAGGCTATTCTGTTGAGCAGAGAAGCAACGTCCCTTCGACAGTTATCAGAGTGGGGGATGCGAATGATCCAGGGGCAGTTTCCACGATTGAAAGACAGGCTCCTATTGGAGACATTTGGCGATAGGAAGGTCATTTTGAACTTAATGATGCTTCTGTACAATTACCAAACAAGTACCATTGGTCACAACCAGATCCTGAATGTTTTCATGCATAAGAAGGACGGATACTTCTCTTACGACGACAACCTACCGGAAGACGCCACCGGCCTCTTCGACCGTTGAGCCGTTGAGCAGTTCGCCTTTGCAGTTCGCAGTTAGCAGTTCGCATTCGAATTTCGCTTTGCGTGGTTGAGTAAATTGTCGATTGTCGATTCCGAGTAGATTGTTGGACTTGTTGAGTGAGACCATGGTCGATATGGTTGATCGGTTGATTGGTCGATTGGTCGATCGGTCCAAAGTGGATTGTCGGTTCTCCACCATGGTCAAGTATCGATTCTCTCCATGGTTGATCCTAAGTGTAGTAGATAATGATTAATAATTTACAAATTAGTACTAGTAGATTTGGACATAGCTTTCGCTGTTTGGTAACTTTTGGAATTATGAGCTTCTCGAGTTACAAGTAATACGAGTAATACGGGGAGTAGTTTCATTCAAGATGGAAGATGGAGTAGTTTCGCTTTTGGTGTTCGGGTTCGTAAAAACCGCACAACTCCTCAAGAGAGGTTCAACTCCTTAAGAGGGGTTCAACACAGCGCCGGACGGGTTAATCCCATCAGTTCTTCCATACATGGAAATGGGAATCGAAATGGGAATCGACGTGGGAATCGTTGACTCCTATCGATTTGATTCCGACTGATTTGAGACTTTCATGTACTGCCAACTTTACGATTGTATGAGATATTACTAGTAGTTGCTAGTAGTTGCTAGTAATTCATTCTTTTTACTAGTAATTCATTATTTCATTTTCTTGGCAAGTTGCAAAGCTCATAATTTGATTTCTTCCAAAGTCAAAAGCAACTTAACTTCCAAAGCCAAAAGCAACATCATGGTGGTAGCTTCCAAACAAGAACATCAACAAAGAATTCTTCTTAAGGCTCTTAGAGCCAAAGTTGAACGACAACACGAACAACGACTCTTACGACAGATTGTTCAAGATGAACGACAGATTGCTATATACAAACAACTGATTGTTAAACACCAGCTACAGATTGATAAAAACCGGCAACAGATTCGACAGGATCTTTTTCACCGGACTCTCGAAGGCCGAACCAATCAACGACTCTTTCATTCATCGGATTCCGATTCCGACTCTGATTCCGACTCTGATTCCGATTTTTTTGAACCTACGCCGGATGTTCCTGCTATTTTTCCGGATCCTCCTCCTGCTCAACCTCCTGCTCAACCTATGCCGGATGTTCCTGCTATTAAACAGGAACAAGACTCTTAAGTGGAGTCAGCCGGGGGGGGATTTGAGTTGGAGTTGTTGGGATTGCCGGGCTGGGGGGATTTGAGTTGGAGTTGGAATTTGAGTTGCTGGAACGAAGCCCGTTTAGGAGTATGGTGGCAACATCTACTATGGCGGCCTTCAGCGATTCCAAGGCAGCCTCTCTTTGTTCCCTTTCAAGCCGTTGATACTCTATTCTTTGTTCCCTCTCGCGCTCGGAATTCTCTCTCAAGAAATCAAGAATTTCCTGGCGTCCGTTGGTGCTGTTGCTGTCGGTGGTGGTCGTGCTGATGTTGGTGGCGTTCCTGCGGTACTGTCTCTTTGATCGCGGAGTACTGGTGGGAGAAGGGGAAGCACGCGTGGCAGGAAACCGTTGAGATGAAGAAGAAGAGGAAGCTGACCGAGACCGAGAGCGCGGAACAACAATTCTTGCTGGTGGTACGTTTATGGGAGTCGTTGGTGTATTGTTTATGGCAGTTGGTCGTGTATTGAGTTCTGGTTCTTCTTGGGTTGGTTGGGAAGGTTGACGAAGGGGCGGTTGTGTTGGCTGGGTTGGCTCTGTTGACTGTTGGGTTGGCTGAGTCATTGTTTGCGAAGGTTGACCAAGTGGTGGTATCGGAGGAATGTTATCATCGTCAGAGTCGTCATCCTCCTCCTCACCACTACTTATGTATTCTTCGTCTTCCGTGTTGGTCTGGTATCCTTCTTCCATTCCATATGGCTCTTGTCCATCACCAACTCCTTCCTTGCACCTAATCAAATACTTAACCCTCTTTGCCAACTTCACTTCCTTGGGGCAATTTGGATCCCCGGTAGGAATTTGTTTCCGATATAGACCGTTGTATTTCCTACGGAGGTTCTCAACACTTCGATTGGTATCAGGGAAGTTGTCATTATGGATTAGGCCAACTTGCGCCCAATCCTCAGGACCAACAGGAAGGATTTCTTTGAGGGTGTATAGAAGTTCCATGACTTCTCTTCTGCTGTAGTTTCTTTTCCCGGTCCTTTTTCCTGCTGCTGTCTTCACCATGATCGCTGCTTTATTACGATATAAAAATTATGTCCGGAGCTGAAGAATAGTATGTATCTCTTCCTCCGTCGTTGTCACATAGCAGCAACAACAGCAGATACAGCAACAACAGCAGATAAACCTTTTATTAGAAATTCGGTTTGGTTGTTGTGGTGCGTTGGACAATATTTTGTACTAGTACTCGTACTAATACTACTCGTACTGTAATGAGCCAAAATTGGCGATCTGATCCGTTGGATGTGTGGGTTCCGATGTGTGATTAGTCCGTTGGGGGACTGACAAAAATTCAGTCAGGAGTTCCGTTATAAAAATTTGTAACGTTACAAATCATAGTCGACGTGAGCTCACGTCGACTATGATTTGTAACTTTACGACTGGTTAAGTAGAAAATTTCCGGTTTATGTAGTACATAAAAGTATTTCGGGAATCACCCATGATGTACCGGTAATAATGAGTGATTCCCACCTAAGGAAAGTGAATAGAATGAAAAGTTAATAAAAAGTATTCGGAAGTGAATAGAACGAATACTTTTTTAGTGTTGTCGGCGAAAAATACGGACTTTGTCGGCATCAAATTCGATTGAAAAAGCCGACAAAACGAAACGACGACCGAGGTGCGGGAAGACGATACGAGATACAAATATTCCAAAGACCGAAGCTTAGAATCTTTACCTTTCGGTCGATTTTTAGAGTTACGGTACAACATTTAGCACACCCAACCGACCAATACTTTTACTAACGGACAAATTTGAAATTCCCTGAAGAAGAAACAGTAACTGACTGTTTAATCACTACCCGCGGTGCCACCTAGTACCCGCCTATTTTGGCAAGCAAGGCTGGCCGAGGAGGTTAAGTAGTTTATTCAATGGGCCTTTTGTTTGATCGTGATACATGGAATAAATGAGGTCCATTCCGAACCGGCATTGCTTTTCATGATCTCTTTAAGTAGTTTCCTCACGAGCAATTATATTTATTCTTTTCAATACACATAAAAAAGGCTTTAATTGTTGACTTATTGATCTGTTTCTTAATGATATCTTGGTTCGTACCTTTTAACCTGTTTCGTTGTTATTCATGGTGTTAAGTGGTGTATCAACTACAGATACGTTTTTAGAATGGTGAATAAGAGATTATAAGTAATTACCAAAATTGATATAAAAATGTAATTTGATCTGAAGAAGAATCATACCTCCTCTTCTTCCGGAAGCATCTTCCTCTTCCGGTGATTATTGAATCTTCCTCCGGTCATTAGGATTCCCTTCAATGAGGGAATCCCGATCGATCGGTCAGTCACGAGGATTATTGTTACAGTATCCCCCACAGTGACTGGCCGACCGATTGATGAAATGCTTATTGTTGGTGCTGATGAATTGGTTCTCGATAGGGTACCACCTTTCGAATATTGTATGTTTCTGCAACGGCCTCTGATTGCTGTACTTTGATTGTTCCATTGGTGAATACCTGGATAATCGGGTATGGTCCATGGAATCTCTCCTGCAGTTTGTTTGGATCATATACTCTGACCATTATTCGTTCTCCCACTCGATAGTTATGGTTTATCCTGCCCTTGTTTGTTCTCATTAGATTTTGATCAATGAGTTGTTGTCTTCTGTTCCGGATGGTTTCAAGATTGGCTATCAAGGGTACGTCTACCATCATGTCTCTGCCGAACGCAATTGCTCCTGGTGACGTCTGCATGGTGTGATTTACTGCGCATCTCGTGGCATGCATGCAGCTGGCTAGGGCGTTATCCACAATCTGCTCCGCTTCCTGCTCATTGTTGGCGTGAGTTGTCCTCATGGTGACTCTCAGTATGTCCCCCATGGTTTGATGTAGCCTTTCGCAGATGGCATTGGACTGTGGGTTCTTTACTGTTGTCGGTACCGACTTGATTCCATGCTGGATCAGCAGTGTTTGGAAAGCATGTCCCAAAAATTCGCCTCCATTATCCTGGTCACACCGATTGGGTCTCGGGTATCTTGCTAGCCAACCATTCGATAATTGATCTGCTATGTGTTGGCTTGATTTGTTGTTTATTCTGCTTATCTCTGCCAGATTGTAGGTCCGATGAGATCAACACATATCTCATCCCATGGTGTTAGAGCCGCTTCCCTTGGTGGTAATTGCCCATACCCCCTGCCTGCTTCCTTGTATTGTTGGCAGTTTGCGGGGCAAATGTATTGTTTGCACAGTTGTTGGAGATTGGGTGAATAGAATCTGGCTGATATGGTATCGCACAGTCGTTGGATTCCGCAGTGCCCTAGCACAATGTGGTACCAATGTATTGTTTGTTGGATGAGAGTGGCTGGTATGACGATTCTCCAGTTTGGTTCATTGGCATCCGTTCTTGCTATTATCTGTTGCCCGTTGATGACAATGATTGGCAATTTGGCTGGGTCTTCCTGATGTGCTGTGCGGAGGTGGATGTCCTGGTTTTGATGGTTCTGGATGTTCGTAATCGTAATGGGGCTTGGCATTTCTTGTAGTGGTGGTAGGTTGAGTAGGCACTCCATCCATTCTGTGTCTTCATCGATATTGGTGAAGGCTTCCTCGCCGCCTATGATGATGTCGTCCTTGGGTACGGGAATTGTGTGGAAGTCTACGAGGGTTTCGGTGCAGCGTTTGGTTGTTTGGTTGTCTGCTTGCTGACTTCTATCCCCCACAGAGGGTGGCGCCATCCGAGGCAGCCTCGAGAAACAGTCAGCGAGGACATTCTTCTTTCCTGTGATGTGGGTAAGATTGATATCAAATTCTGACATGAATAGCTTCCATCGGAGTACCCGTTGGATGGAGAAGGTTTCAAAAACGAGGTTTTTGTGGTCAGTATACACGTGGAGGACTCCACCCAGTAGAATTTTCCTGTATTCTGTTAACGTGAGGATGATGGCAAGGAGCTCTTTTTCCGTGGTTGTTATGTAGTTTTGTTGAGCTTTGGATAATTTTCTGCTGTACTATGCCACTACGCGGCCTTCTTGGATGATGACGGCGCCCAGTTGGTAATCGGATGAATCTGTGTAGATATGAAATGGTTTGGTATAATCCGGATAGACGTTCATTGCATCTGCAGCTAAGAGTGCTTTCATTTCTTCGAAGGCTTGTTGTTTGGTGGTATCCCATGTGAATTTCTTTGCTCCTGTCATCTCTGTGAGTGGTGAGAGGACATGTGCTCTTCTTGGCCAGAAGGACTTATAATAATTCACAGCTCCGATAAGTGATCTAACCTGTGTGATGTTTTGCGGCCTTCCCATTTGGAGCACTGCCTCGATCTTTCTTTTCCAAGGTTTGATACCTTCTGGGGTCATCCAATGGCCTAGGAAGTCTGTCTCCTTGACAAGCCAGCTGCATTTCAATGGGTTGCACTTCATTCCATTCTTCGCGAAGCATTCGAGGACCTGATCTAAGGTTTGTAGGTGATGGTCAAATGATTGATTGGTCCAGATGCCCACATCATCGATGTAGCATTCGCAGCCGATTCCTTGTAGCATTTCTGTCATGATATGCTGTGACACGTCTCCACTGATTTTTACTCCCATGGGTAGTCTTTTGTAGCAAAACAAGCCATAGGGTGTCGTGATGGTGCATAGCTTTTGACTTTCTTCATCTAGCTGAAAGCAATAATACTGCATGGATAGATCAATTTTTGTGAAGTATGTATATTTCCCTCGTCGATTCATGATGTCCTGTATCCTAGGCAATGGAAAGGGTTTTCTTTTGATCCTGTTATTGAGTTCCCTGAAATCAGACACCCATCTTACTCTGTTGTCCTTTTTGGGAATGATGAAGGTCGGGAACGCCCATTCTGATGGTCCACATGGTTCAAGGACACCGTCCGCTATTAAACTAGCCAATTTTCTTCTGAATATCTCTTCTCTCTTATACGCAACTGGGTATGGTTTCATGTGTACTGGCTTAGCGTCTTTCTTCAAATCGATGTGTATCTCTCTGTGTGGGTAACATCCCAGCTCCCCATTGAACACTACCTCGTGTTGCTTCAACATTGTTTGTAGTTTCTGTTTTTCTGCTGTTGTCAGGTGATCCTGTCTTCGTGCGACTTCATCGGATGTCACCTGTTGGTAGCTTCTTTCTAGTATTTCTGTTGTGGTATTGGTGTTGAACAACATTGCGTCCTTGGCCTCTTCTGGGTTGACTCGAGTAGTTCTTGCTGCATCTCTCATAGGGATGACTATTCCCAGCCATCTGATCTCATTGGTTTCAAAAGATATCTCTATGCCGGCCATTTTGAGGAAATCTCTCCCCAATATGATATCGTATCTGCACTGTGGCGAATCGAATATGGATGCTGATATCCCTTGGATCCGCCTGCCGTTTACAAACTCAGGTAGCTGTAGCTCCTCAAGTCGCACTTCGTGTGAGGTGTCAAATTCCCCATTGGTTGTTGTCGTCGTTCTCTTATGTCCTATGTGTTTTGGCTGCACGCCGAATGGCATCGACTGCTTGTTGATCATTGTTTTTGTGCTCCCCGAGTCCAATAGTGCAGTGTATGGTCTGTCTGCTCGTATTCCCTGTATTTCTTTGACCTTGAGTAGCACCATGGGAGTTATATTGTTATTGGCCTTTTGCCCTTGATCGATGGCCTGTAGCCTCGTCGTTCTTTTCTCATCGGCCCGTGGCCCTGTTGTTTTCTTTTGTTTGGCCTGTAGCCTTTCAGTATCGATGGCCTGTAGCCCTGCTGTTTCGTCGGTGGCCCTTGGCCCCAGACTTTCGTTTGAGTACGTTGCTGGTACTAGTCATTCATATTGGTTCACATTCGAATTCTGATTGTTGGTAAAATAACTGGCGTCGCTCGCTGTGATGTTGGAGAAGGCATCTCCGTGGTTTTGTTCCCAATTATGATTGCTCTCATTCGTGTTGCTTACGCCCGAGTTGTTGTTGTTGTTGCTTCTGCCCCCAAATCTTCCTCGGCCTCCATTGAATCTGCCTCCGCCTCGGCCTCTGTTGAATCGGCTCGTTCCTCCTCGACCTCCGTCGTAGTAGCTGTTCTGTCCTGAGTATGTGCTGTTGCTGTTGGATCCAACATAGCTTGGGTAAGGTGCGTTCTGGTTCCTCGGATTCATGTAGCATTGTTCCCATGTGTGATTGCCTTGCGGATGGTTTCTGCACTTTCTTCCTGCTCCTCCTCTGTTACCGTATCCCCGGCCTTGGTTGGAGTTTCTTCCTCTTCCGGATCCGCGCCCCTGTTCTTGCCCAGAGGCCTGCCACTTGCCTTGTCGGTCCTGTTTCCTTGCTCTGTCCGCACTGCCTTTCTTTCTCGTCATGTAGTCTCGAACCTGCAATATGGATACCTCTCTGAAGTTGACCACCGTGTCCATGTAGGCATCCTGCCAAGATCTAGGATGCGTTTTGAAAAACATTCTCTTTCTATGTTGCTCGGTGAGATCATTGTCATCATCCCCTGGTAGCATATCGATTTAGTCGAGGATGGTATTGATTCTGCTGAAGTGGTCGTGTTCAGAGACTTCCATGGGCTTGGCCATGTGCTGATGTTCAAACGAAGCTATCATGGTCCCCTTTGCGTCTGGGTCTGGTGTGATGGCGTTGACATAGGCTCGCATTGTGCTCTTGAACCCGTCTTTGGTGTGTTCTATCTCTCTGCCTGCTAGGGTTTCATTCCATCTCTTTCTGGGTCCCCTCGATAGGCACTGTCCCCATTGCGTATGCCAGCGGGCCACCGGCATTCCTAAGTCGTTGCACGCGTCGACGAATAGATCATACGTATACAAGATTTCTTCTACTTCCAAGTTCTGTACTCTTTGAATGTTTTTCTTACCTGCCGACCGATTGGTGGCTCTAGCGTAGTCAACTACAATCCTGTGGCTGTCGTGATCCTCTGTCACATCAAAGGTCCTCTTGTATTGGATACACGGTTGGAATTGGGTGTTCATCTTGTCGTAGCTTAGTAGTCTTAGTGTAATTACAGTGTATCAACTACCGATACGTTTTTAGAATGGTGAATAAGAGATTATAAGTAATTACCAAAATTGATATAAAAATGTAATTTGATCTGAAGAAGAATCATACCTCCTCTTCTTCCGGGAGCATCTTCCTCTTCCAGTCATTATTGAATCTTCCTCCGGTCATTAGGATTCCCTTCAACGAGGGAATTCCAATCAATTGGTCAGTCACGAGGATTATTGTTACAAGTGGAACCGTTTTTGCCATTTAACAACAACCAAAAAAAGCATGCCCGGTGTGGCAAAAGAGGTGCAAGAGGTGCAACAATGTTTGATTTTAAGATTCCATTGAAATCTATTCAGTGTTAGTTAAGTGAATAAAAACTGTCAGTCGAGAGCCCCTCGACTGACAAATTTTATTAAGAAGTGAATACATATATAGAAAAGACATACTTTGTTTTCTTATTAATTATATTCGTTTTCCTTAGGTGGGAATCACTCAATATCCGGGATAATCTACTCGTACCGGTACCGTACAAGTTGCTCGGCCGCGCGGTGTAGTAAAAGAGTAATACAAATTGGATTATGTAATATAATCTATGAGTTGCTCGGCCGCGCGGTGTAATAAACTAGTGATCCAAATTGGATTACAACAAGTAATCATGTAATCCATTTTATCCCAGTAGAACTCAGTACTGGGAAACAATTATGGGCACTCGAGCTCATTGAATTGTTTTCCAGTACTGAGTTCTACTGGGATAAAATGGATTACATGATTACTTGTTGTAATCCAATTTGGATTACTAGTTTATTACACCTGTGTTCCACTGAGGCCGAAGTGGAGTGAAACGACACTGAGACCAAGGTGGAACACAGTTAGTAACACTCCGGCGGTCTCCACTTCGAGCAAGTTACTAATGCAGCCCTCGGCAGAGCACACTCGTAGATTATTTATGTAATCCACGAGTACGACCGACTTTCCATGTAATTTGGCCAACTGGATTGCTGAATTATTACACTAAAACGAGACAAGGAGTGACAGCAGCAACCAAACTACAAGCACTGCCAGCTATGATCTAGGGAATGGTGTATTCTTGTGGCGTCTGGCTTGGAAGATTTTCTAACAAGCTTGGAAGTGTTGCTTCTTGTTGAGGCTGTGGCTTCTTTTATCAATTCCGAACTAGGTCCGGCGTCTGAACTACAAGCACTGCACTGCTACAATCTAGGGGTATGGTGTAGTACTCTTGCTCCGGCGTCCTTGGGGCTGACGATGGCAACAATGATGATGACAATGACGACAGGCAAAATGAATTTTCGTTCCTCCCCTAAGCTACGAACGCAAAGCCGTTCAACATAATCGATACCGTCTCGCGATTGCGGACATTTTGGTACCAGTTTAGTCTTCTAGCTCCCAATATTCAGGGAGATATCAATTTTTTACTGTCACAATCGATGTTTGGGCGGTGTTTGGTTTGGTGCTTCTTGCTTCTTCCACTTTTTGTTTTCGTTTTCGTTTTCAGTTTCAATTTTCAGTATCTGGTAATCGTCCAATTGTCTCTTGGCGTCCGAACTACAAGCACTGCCAACTACAATCTAGGGGAATGGTGTATTCTTTGTTGCTCCTCCGCTGGTGTTCGAACAAGAAGAACAACAACGACAATGATGACGACGACTAAAGTTAATTTTCGTTGCTCCCCTAAGCTACAAGCGTAAAGCCGCTCGACATAATCGATACTAACGCCTTGTCATTGCGTACATTTTGGTACCAGTTTGGTCCCCTAACTCCCAATATTCAGGGAGATATCAATTTTTTACTGTCAACATTGTTGGTTTCATTGTTATTCTTGATTTGTTTGCTTGCTTCTTCTTGCTTTTTTTATTTTCGTTTTCGTTTTCGTTTTTGAAGAAGGTTCCCGGTGAAGGTGAAGGTGCAAACTGTCATTTTCTACTGTCTTAGTACCGAGCTCCATGGATTACAAAATTGGATTTCTTTTTTTAGCGAGCTCTTAAGTAGGATTACAGATTGGATTACTTTTTTTAGCAAGCTCTTAAGTAGATGAGAAGCGTTGATTTCTACTGTCTCAGTACCAAGCTCGGTGGATTACAACATTGGATTACTAATCCGGTGAGGTGCTAGTGAATTGATTAAAAATTAACTTATGTTTCTTAGTACAAGCTCCTCAAGTTTTGGTGTAATAATTTAGTAATCCAGTTGGCCAAATTACATGGAAAATTGGTCGTACTCGTGGATTATGTAATGTAATCTACGAGTTGCTCGGCCGCGCGGTGTAATAAACTAGTAATCCAAAATTGGATTACAACAGTAATCATGTAATCCATTTTATTCCAGTAGAACTCAGTACTGGAAAACAATTATGGGCACGAGAGTGAGTGCAACGAGCTCAAGTGCCCAACATTGTTTTCCAGTACTGAGTTCTACTGGAATAAAATGGATTACATGATTACTGTTGTAATCCAATTTTGGATTACTAGTTTATTACACCTGTGTTCCACCGAGGTCGAGGTCGAAGCCGAAGGCTGAGACTGAGACCAAGGTGGAACACAGTTAGTAACACTACTGAGGCCGAAGCCGAGTGCAACGAGGCTGAGACCGACGGAGTGTTACTAATTCAGCAAAGGCAAGAGCACACTCGTAGATTATTTACGTAATCCACGAGTTCAACCAATTTTTCCATGTAATTTGGCCAACTGGGTTGCTGAATTATTACACCAAAACGAGAGGAGCTCACTCACAGCAACCGAACTACAAGCACTGCCCGCTACGATCTAGGGAATGGTGTATTCTTGTGGCCTCTGGCTTGGAAGATTTTCTAACAAGCTTGGAAGTGTTGCTTCTTGTTGAGGCTGTGGCTTCTTTTATCAATTCCAAACTACAAGCATAGTCTGCTGCTATGATGCAGCTAACTTTGTATTCTAGGTCCGGCGTCCGAACTACAAGCACTGCACTGCTACGATCTAGGGGAATGGTGTAGTACTCTTGCTCCGGCATCCTCGGGGCTGACGATGACAATGACAATGACGATGACGATGACGATGACGATGGCAATGACGGCGGCGAAATTAATTTTCGTTGCTCCCCTAAGCTACGAACGCAAAGCCGTTCAACAAAATCGATACCGCCTCCTCATTGCGGACATTTTGGTACCAGTTTGGTTCCCTAGCTCCCAATATTCAGGGAGATATCAATTTTTTACTGTCACCATTCTTGGTTTCATTGACGATGACGACGGCAATGACAACGACAACTGAAATTAATTTTCCTTGATCCCCTAAGCTACAAACTGAAAGCCGTTTGACACAATCGATACCGCCTTGTCATTGCGGACATTTTGGTACCAGTTTGGTTCCCTAGATCCCAATATTCAGGAAGATATCAATTTTTTACTGTCACCATTCTTGGTTTCATTGACTATGACAAGGACAATGACGATGACGATTGAAATTAATTTTCGTTGCTCCCCTAAGCTACGAACGCAAAGCCGTTCAACATAATCGATACCACCTCGTCATTGCGGACATTTTGGTACCAGTTTGGTTCCCTAGCTCCCAATATTCAGGGAGATATCAATTTTTTACTGTCACCATTCTTGTTGGTCTCGTTGTTGATTTGTTTGGTGTGCTTCTTGCTTCTTGCTTCTTTTTGTTTTCGTTTTCGTTTTTTAAGAAGGTTCCCTGTGAAGGTGCTAATCGTTTTCTACTGTTTTTAGTACCGAGCTCAATGGATTACAAAATTGGATTACTTTTTTTAGGGAGCTCTTAAGTAGATGAGAAGCGTTGATTTCTACTGTCTTAGTACCGAGCTCGGTGGATTACAGCATTTGATTATTATTTTTAGGGTCTGCTGGTGTAATCCGGTGAGGTGCTAATGAATTGATTAAAAATTAACTAATGTTTCTTAGTACGAGCTCCTCGAGTTTTGGTGTAATAATTTAGTAATCCAGTTGGCCAAATTACATGGAAAATCGGTCGTACTCGTGGATTACATGGAAAATTGGTCGTACTCGTCGTGGATTACGGTACCATACCTGGCACGGTCTATTAATGCGAACCCAGGGGGATAATGGGTGATTCCCAAAAACACAGAATATCTGTGTCTATTTTGTCGGACACTTTTCTGTGTCATCTGTCACTCATTGTGTGTCTTTTTTACTCACATTACCGTTTTTAAGTGTTTACGAGACCCCCTTGTAAACACTGATTTACACACAATTCTGTGTCCCCATTTGGAATCCATGACTGCACCTTTTTCATTCCCTTGTTAGTAATCCAACGGACGTCACATAAAAGAATAAAAATGTCTGTTATGTGTTCTTTCATCATTATATATCTGTATGGCATTGGTCCTTTTACGAGGTTAATTAATAGTATCAATGGGCCTTTTGCTTGATCGTGTTGTATGGAACAAATGAGGCCTAATATAAGCCAGTATGGATTTTCATTATTGCAATAAGTAATTTACTCACAGGGTGTTAAATGAATTCATTTGAATGCATAGAAGGGATCCAAGAGTTTACTTATTGATCCGGTCTTTAATAATGTCTCGGTACATATCTTCTAACCTGTTTATTTGTGGTGTTAAGTGGAATAGGTTTTACCACTTAAGGATTTTGATGTAGTGAAGGTGCAATGGTTTTTAGCATCGATTCGTGTTACATACTACCGTAGTATTTCTACGGTGTTTCGTAATTCCTTATTCCAAAAATGAACATGAATATGGGAAGAGTTTTTAAGGCACAGATATCTGTGTCAATGATTTTCATTCCCAAATACACACATCCGTGCTATGTGACACACATATTCTGTGTTTTTGGGAACCACCCAATCTTACCGGGGTAGGACCGGGGTCAACTTTACACTTTTAAAAGGTAAAACCGTACACTTTTGAAAATTAGGTATTATGGTACGATTATTATACGTAGATTGTATGAACACCAAAAATATCAATGAACACCAAAAGTATCAATTGGCATCCCTGGTGTGGAGCGCAGTGCCCTACTACTCTATTAACAGCCCCCCAACCCCTGTCCCAGTACTGTGTTCACCAGAGCAAGCGCGACCCCAACCAAGTTGGCTCGGTTATATACTGCTGGGCTCACCATATAGTTTAGAGGAGGTTGGGGGGGGGGGGGGGGGGGGGGGGGGGTGGAGAGGTTAGTGACTGAGCAAATGATGTCACAGGATCGAGGTGTAGGTATTATCACACCTTCCGTGGGTATTTTTGTAGTTGAAAAGTGTATGGCAAAAGTGTACGAATGTACCAAAAAAAGTAAGATTGACCCGGTGCCATTGAGTGATTCCCAGCAATGATAAAGTAATAAAAGACCAAAGTAATAAAAAAATATTCGTGAGTGAATAGATTGAATAGATTTCAACGCACAAATATTTTTTATTAACTATGCACACAAAGCAAATTTGGAATTCAGAATCTCTAAATAAGAAACAGTAACTGTCTGTTTAATCACTACCCGCGCCACCTACCGGCCGTTGGGGGACTGAAATATTTGATTTTAGTATGATTTTAAGATTCCGTTTGAGTTCATTCTGTTTTTATTCAGTTAATAAAGTTTTGAAGGTAGAGACAGTCTCAACTGCCAAATTATATTCAATAGTTAATAAATCTATGCACTATGTGAATATATTTATTACTTTGGTCGCAAACTTTTATTACTTTATCATTGCTGGGAATCACTCATTATCTTACAGGGACCGGGGCACGAATACTGTCGTAAGCCTCTAAAAAGAGAACGTGTAATAGTGGTTTGATTTAGTAGGATTTTAGAATTGTGGGATTGATAAATCTGAAGAAAGAAACATGTTTTTGGATACTTTTGTATTCAATTGTATTAGATTGGGAGAAGCTTCTCATATACAAAAGTGACGTGTTCTCGGAATTGAAGCGTGTGATTAAAGTTCTAATTCCGATCAATTGTATTTGGAAGGACAGATGTACGTGTAACAGGAGAAGGAGAGACAGGATAGAACACTCTTCTCCTTCTCGTGGAATGAGTCAAAGATTAGAGTGATAAGGCTTGGTGTAAGGAATGTTGATTCTTTCTTTGAGGTGTGGAGTTTTCCAGTAGGCAATGGTGTCATTGGTGAAGATTTGGTCAATGGTGAATGGACCAATGTTCTTGGCGTGAAGAGCATCCACATTTGGTTTGGTGATCATGATTTGTTCATTGACTACAAAGTCATGTTGCTTGCGATGAGAATTTTCACGAAGGGCATCTTTGTTGATAATGTTTTGGCGTTTGTTTCAAATGTTGTTGATATCAGTGATGATAGGGATGGGGAGAAACATATCACAGTTGAATACAAGGGCACCTGGAGAGATGCCAAAGGTCTTGTGGACAGTGCAACGAAGAGCAAATTGAGTGGATGCAAAGATGTTGTCAATAAGATCATGAGCTTGTTGTAGATCTTGAGGAGGATTGGTGTTTAGCTCAATGCACATGGCTGATTTGATTGTGTCATGGGCACATTCAAGAACAGCGTCCGATAACTGTCACGCAGCCCAATGCGACCCCTCGCAAGCCCTATTTTCAGAAAATCGACCCTTCCTTTGCTATGCGCAAGGGCATTTTTTTAAATTCACAATTTTTGTGGTGAAGAGTTTCGACCCTCCACAGGTTGCGACCAAAATTCTCCCCGATGACTCAAAATGTCCATTGATCTCTCAATTTTGGCTAAATTGATTTAAAAAATCTATTTCTTGCTACCAAACTTCTTAACCTTAACCCAAGATATGCAATAAAACTATTTTAAGAAGTGTTTATTTGCTCCGTTGTTGCGTTCCACACTGTGTACAAAATACCACAATAAATACACAGTACAAAAACCATGTACAAGTCTACAGGTAATGAACATGTGTGTGCTCCGTACACTAATATCTCTTCAAAAACAGAACAAGTGAAAAGACCCTGCAAACACAGCAGCAGAAAAACCCTCAAAGACATTATTTATTTTTTATAGGAATTCTGAATCATCAAAATCACCCATGTCATTAACTTCCATTTTGACAACCCTACCATGACCCTTCTGTTTCTCCTTCACTAGAACAGACCATGAAGGTTCACCACCATACAAATAGTACAAAATGACACCAACTCAATACCTACACATTACTCTACTTCATTTTCGATCGGGAAGGGTATTCAAATGGCAAAGACAACGACAACTACTGGCCCTACTCCGACCCATCTCTTTCCCCTTGGATAAAGGAGAGAATGGAGGCAGACATGTACAACCCCTACCAGATTCGAACGCCAGCATGTTACTCTACTATTTCTTGACAGGGAGTGGCAATCCAATGTCAATTGGACGGCAATCAAGCGCCGTTTTGAGCGCCGTTTTGAGCTATATTCCTTTTCTCCAACTGTTTTCAAACCCCATTGTGTTTCCATGAATTTTCCTTGAAACCCTTTCTTGTGAACTGTTTTCAATGCTATTTGCTTGGCATGTTGGACAATTTCCTTCATACTTTGATGTGCCTTCTTTGGTTTTATCTCCAACAAGTGTTTGTAAGTCTGGTGGATTGTTGATGATGACGGTGCTGCGTTTTGGAGAAAATTTGAAGTCATTCTCTTTCTACATGTCTTCCCATGTTTCCTCTTTGGTTTTTGCTTGATCGCTTTTGCTGGCAATTGCTTTGTTGTTGTTTTGAATCCCATTGCACCGGGTGCCATTCTTGTCTGACAATCAACGGACTCTGTGCAGATTAGCCGTTGGAGGACAACGACGAATCAATTTGCCTATGGAGTGCATTTCAGGTTCAAGTTTCTGGAACAGCGTTTCAGATTGAGTTGTCTGGAACGGCAATTCTGACTTTTGCGGCAGAGCTTTGATCGTTCCCGCTTGCCGCTGTTGCTATTGCTGTTGCTATTGCTGTTGCTATTGCTGTTGCTATCGATGTTGCTATTGCTGTTGCTATTGCTGTTGCTATCGCTGTTGCTATCGCTGCCGCTGTTGCTATTGCTGCCGCTGTTGCTATTGCTGCCGCTGTTGGTTAGATTATTCCCGGTTCCGGCCGCTTGAAA
The DNA here is from genome assembly GCA_037355745.1 of Pseudo-nitzschia multiseries. Lineage (NCBI taxonomy): Eukaryota > Bacillariophyta > Bacillariophyceae > Bacillariales > Bacillariaceae > Pseudo-nitzschia > Pseudo-nitzschia multiseries. The sequence continues at coordinate 8,149,088 of CM074784.1, forward strand.
ATCTGCAGAACGTCTGTATTGGCGTTTCAGGGTCAAATTTCTGGAATGGCATTTCAGATTGAGTGGTCTGGAACGGCAATTCTTGTTACTGATCGATTCGTTGCCGTTGTTGCTGTTGCCAATCTATAACAATCTACAATAATTGAAAAAAATTGAGGTGAGTATCTATTGATGTAGAGTAAATGATAACAACAGAATAATATAATCTACGTGCTATCAACCTACACTGTTGGCGTCCGATCGATTCGATGCTGCCGATTTGTTGTTCCGATATTTGCCACACCTACAGGGAAAATTCGCCGCACCTACAGAGAAGAATATGATGATTTGCCACACCATTCACCGCACCTCGATCCAATATTTCCGATCCGTTGTTTCCGCTCCTGTCTTTCCGATCCGATCCATTGTTTCCAATCCGCACCTATGAAAATAATAAGGAAAACAGAAGTGAGGAATACATCATCAGCAATGTAGGATATAGGCATCATTGTCTATGTATCTCACGTTGTTCACCGTTTCCTATCCTTTTCGTATCCGATCCACCATTGCCGACCTTTTGCTGTCGTTCCAACGATTGTCGTTGTTGCTGCTGCTGCTGCAGAGTTGCAGCCTTCCTACTCCTTTGTCACGAAAAACTGGATCTTGATCCTGTTGATATATATACGCAATGGATGCAGATTTATTGCTTTCAAAATGTATATGTTTGTGTGCACCCAAACAACAATATCTATCCAGCAATTCCTCTACCGTCCAATGCCGTCAAATTCTTTTTCCAGCCAAGGCAGTTATTTTGGATTAAAATATCTCGAGTCTGAATTCCCTGCCTACTAGTGATCATTGCTGATCAGTTCAGTGGGATCCCGCGTTCTCGGACGGAGTGCTTTATCGTACAAGTACGGTAAAGCAACTCTGCTCAAGATAAGTTCGGTAAGATTATGAAGGGAAAGAGTATTTTTTGCCTCGAAAAGAAAACAAAATCACACTGTAAAATCACACTGTAAAATCACCACACTGTAAAATCACACTGTAAAATAACTGTCGTGACACTGTAAAATCACACTGTAAAATCACTGTCACTTTTCACTGTGTGTGTGCGTTGTATCTGTGTTCGAAAAAAAAAAAAATACTTTTCGCTGTGTGTGTGTGTGTGTTCGAAGAAAAAAAAACGATACTTAACCTGTGAGATCTAATTCACTGAATATAGAACAATGAAGAATAATTTGATTTTCTTAATTAAAAATAAGAAGGTTAAGTAAATAAATCGCGCATCGCGCACGCGTTTTGAATATAGAATAACAAAGAATAAGCGCGCGCCACATGCACAATATAGCCCTTATTTTTTAGTTAACGTTCTCAACTTGTGATACAGTGAGATCTTTCATGTACCGGTGAGGTAGTACGTACCACATGTGGTGTGACGGTGATCTTACTGGTAATGAATTTGCGTAGAATTCTACAGCTGTAGCTTTCAACACCATTTTCGTACTAGATAATTTCTGGTACTGAACTTGCGTAGCTTTCTACCAAAGTAGCTTTCTACACAATTGTACTAGATAATTTCTGGTAACGAATTTGTGTACCATCCTACGACAGTAGCTTTCCTACACAATTTTCGTACTAGATAATTTCTGGTATTGAATTTGCGTAGATTTCTACTACAGTAGCTTTCTACACTATTTTTGTACTAGATAATTTCTGGTAACGCATTTGTGTAGCATCCTACAACAGTAGCTTTCTACACAATGTCTGTACTAGATAATTTCTGGTAACGAATTTGCGTAGATTTCTACTACAGTAGCTTTCTACACAATTTTTGTAGTAGATAATTTCTGGTAACGAATTTGCGTAGATATCTACTAAAGTAGCTTTCTACACCATTTGCATACTAGATAATTTCAGGTAACGAATTTGTGTAGCATCCTATGACAGTAGCTTTCTACACAATGTTCATACTACTAGATAATTTCTGGTAACAAATTTGCGTAGATTTCTACGAGAGTAGCTTTCTACACAATTTTCGTACTAGATAATTTCTGGTAACAAATTTGCGTAGATTTCTACTACAGTAGCTTTCTACACCATTTTTGTACAAGATAATTTCTGGTAACAAATTTGCGTAGATATCTACAGCAGTAGCTTTCTACACCGTTTCTGTACTAGATACTTTCTGGTAACGAATTTGCGTACATATCTACAGGAGTAGATTCCTACACAATTTTTGTAGTAGATAATTTCTGGTAACAAATTTGAGTAGATATCTACAGCAGTAGGTTTCTACAGCAGTACCTTCCTACACAATTTTGTGTGCTAGATAATTTCTGGTAACAACTTTGCGTAGATATCTACAGCAGTAGCTTTCTACACCATTTTCGTACTAGTTAATTTCTGGTAACAAATTTGAGTAGATATCTACAGCAGTAGCTTTCTACATCGTTTTCGTGCTAGATAATTTCTGGCAACAAATTTGAGTAGATATCTACAGCAGTTACAATTTCTGGTAACGAATTTGCGTAGAAATCTACAGCAGTACCTTCCTACACAATTTTGTGTACTAGATAATTTCTGGTAACGACTTTGCGTAGATATCTACAGTAGTAGCTTTCCACACTGCTTTCGTACTAGATAATTTCTGGTAACAAATTTGAGTACATATCTACAGCAGTACCTTCCTACACGATTTCACCACCGTTATCCCTTTTTTCCTTTTTTTGGAACAGCCTTCCAAAAAATGCTCTTTCGTATATATGTGTCCAGGTGTATTATGATAGTAGTAGTAGTAGTAGTAATGTAGGTATGATAGTAATGACTTCTGTTGTTGGGGTGGTGAAACGTTTTTTTGTGCAATTCATGTCAACAATCATGGAACGGCGTTTCAGAATTCTCTAACCGGAACGGCGTTTCAGGCTCTAATCTGCAATTAGAAAATAAAAAATCAGATACTTTTGGTGATTAGTCCATGAATGTTGTTCCTGTTATGGATAAGTTGAATCATGAAAGAAACAGAAGTGAGTTATCTGTCATACTAGTTTGTGCGTCACCACCTAATAAGTGCATTTGGGTCCTGGATTTGGAGGAAGAATACACACTAATTTGCAATTAGAAATTAGAAAATCAGATATTTTGGGTGATAGGTCAATGAATGATATTGTTCCTGTAATGGATAAGACAAATCATGAAAGAAACAGAAGTGAGTTATGTGTGATAGTTTGTGTGTCACAAACTAATGAGTGCATTTGGGTACTGGATTTGGAGAAAAAATGCACACTAATTTGCAATTAAAAATTAGAAAATCAGATAATTTTTGTGATTAGTCCATGCATATTGTTCTTGTTATGGATAAGTTGCATCATGAAAGAAACAGAAGTGAGTTGTTATCTGTCATAGTTTGTGTGTCACCACCTAATAAGTGCATTTGGGTCCTGGATTTGGAGGGAAAATACACACTAATTTGCAATTAAAAATTAGAAAATCAAATAATAGGTGATCAGTTCATGAATATTGTTCCTGTAATGGATAAGTTGAATCATGAAAGAAACAGAAGTGAGTTATGTGTGATAGTTTGTGTGTCACAAACTAATGAGTGCATTTGGGTACTAGATTTGGAGAAAAAATGCACACTGATTTGCAATTAAAAATTATAAAATCACATATTTTGGATGATTAGTCCATGTATATTGTTCCTGTAATGGATAAGATGAATCATGAAAGAAACAGAAGTGAGTTATCTGTAATACTAGTTAGTGTGTCACCACCTAATAAGTGCATTTGGGTACTGGATTTGAAGGAAAAATACACACTGATTTGCAATTAGAAATTAGAAAATAAGATATTTTGGGTGATTAGTCCATACATATTGTTCCTGTTATGGATAAGTTGAAACACGAAAGAAACAGAAGCGAGTTACCTGTCATAGTTTGTGTGTCACCACCTAATGAGTCCATTTGGGTAATGGAATTGGAGAAAAAATACACACTCATTTGCAATTAAAAATTAGAAAATCAGATATTTTTGGTGGTTGGTCAATAGATATTGTTCCTATTATGGATAAGTTGAATCATGAAAGAAACAGAAGTGAGTTATCTGCATTTGGGTACTGGATTTGGAGGGAAAATACACACTGATTTACAATTGGAAATTAGAAAATCAGACATTTTTTGTGATTTCCCCATGAATATTGTTCCTGTAATGAATAATATGAATCATGAAAGAAACAGAAGTGAGTTATCTTTGATAGTTTGTGTGTCACAAACTAATGAGTGCATTTGGGTACTGGATTTGGAGGGAAAATACACACTAATTTGCAATTAGAAATTAGAAAATAAGATATTTTGGGTGATCAGTTCATCAATATTGTTCCTGTTATAGATAAGATGAATCATGAAAGAAACAGAAGTGAGTTACCACCTAATGAGTCCATTTGGGTAATGAAATTGGAGGAAAAATACACACTCATTTGCAATTAAAAATTAGAAAATCAGATATTTTTAGTTATTGGTCAATGAATATTGTTCCTATTATGGATAAGTTGAATCATGAAAGAAACAGAAGTGAGTTATTTTTGATAGTTTGTGTGTCACCACCTAATGAGTGCATTTGGGTCCTGGATTTGGAGGAAAAATACACACTGATTTACAATTGGAAATTAGAAAATCAGACATTTTTTGTGATTTCCCCATGAATATTGTTCCTGTTATGAATAATATGAATCATGAAAGAAACAGAAGTGAGTTGTGTGTGAAAGTTTGTGTGTCACAAACTAATGAGTGCATTTGGGTACTGGATTTGGAGGGAAAATACACACTAATTTGCAATTAAAATTTAGAAAATCAGATATTTTTGGTGATTAGTCAATGAATATTGTTCCTGTAATGGATAAGTTGAATCATGAAAGAAACAGAAGTGACTTGTTATCTGTCATAGTTTGTGTGTCACCACCTAATGAGTGCATTTGGGTAATAGAATTGGAGGAAAAATACACACTAATTTGCAATTAAAAATTAGAAAATCAGATATTTTTAGTTATTGGTCAATGAATATTGTTCCTATTATGGATAAGTTGAATCATGAAAGAAACAGAAGTGAGTTATCTTTGATAGTTTGTGTGTCACCACCTAATGAGTGCATTTGGGCCCTGGATTTGGAGGAAAAATACACACTGATTTACAATTGGAAATTAGAAAATCAGACATTTTTTGTGATTTCCCCATGAATATTGTTCCTGTTATGAATAATATGAATCATGAAAGAAACAGAAGTGAGTTATGTGTGATAGTTTGTGTGTCACAAACTAATGAGTGCATTTGGGTACTGGATTTGGAGGGAAAATACACACTAATTTGCAATTAGAAATTAGAAAATCAGATATTTTTGGTGATTAGTCAATCAATATTGTTCCTGTTATGGATAAGATGAATCATGAAAGAAACAGAAGTGAGTTATCTGTGATAGTTTGTGTGTCACCACCTAATGAGTGCATTTGGATACTGGATTTGGAGGAAGAATACACACTAATTTGCAATTAAAAATTAGAAAATCAGATATTTTGGGTGATTAGTCGATGAATATTGCTCCTGTAATAGATAAGTTGAATCATGAAAGAAACAGAAGTGACTTGTTATCTGTCATAGTTTGTGTGTCACCACCTAATGAGTGCATTTGGGTCCTGGATTTGGAGGGAAAATACACACTAATTTGCAATTAAAAATTAGAAAAATGAGATATTTTGGGTGATTAGTTGATGAATATTGTTCCTGTAATGGATAAGATGAATCATGAAAGAAACATAAGTGAGTTCTCTTTGATAGTTTGTTTTTCACCACCTAATGAGTCCATTTGGGTAATGGAATTGGAGGAAAAATACACACTAATTTGCAATTAAAAATTAGAAAATCAGATATTTTGGGTGATCGGTCAATAGATATTGTTCCTATTATGGATGGATAAGATGAATCATGAAAGAAACAGAAGTGAGTTATCTTTGATAGTGCGTGTGTCACAAACTATTAAATTCCTTTCGTGTCTAAGTTGGTAGAGGTACGAGATCGAAAATAATGAGACCTCGCGAGTTACTAGACTCATTCTTACGATCGAGAATCGATACTTAACTGGATGAGAAGAATCGATCGTCACTCAAGTTCGATACTTAGTGACCCAAACAAGAGCGCATGCCAGATATTAGCATATGCCATATTCTGTTAAGCGTCTTTGTTTCAAGAGAAGACAGCAGCGGCTCGAAGCGCTGCTCACAAACTTGATACTTGTTTTCTGTATAAAATACGTGCTGTATTAGCGGCAACACGTAAATTCGCGTGCTGCATTAGCGGCAGCACCGATCTTTAGAAGAGACACTTGCTCTCCAGCAAGAAACATCTCTTCATCTTATTTCTTTTAGATTATTTGATTATTCAACCTTAAACCTTGCACCGGACGCCCTTTGCGTCCCATTGTAGAACTACAAGCCTAAGATCTAACTGATTGCGTCGATTGGTCGATAGTCAGAATAGATCTGATTGGATTCGCATCCAGTCGTAGTGGATATCAGAGAAATATTAGACCACAACAGACCGGCACCCCAACCGGCCTGCAGCTAAAGCTCCTGTTGCTCTTCTTTGCCCTTGGATTGAATCAGCTCAACAGCCAGTTTCAAAAGGAAAATAACAGATTAACAGTCGCAAGCTTGTTGAAGCTTGCAAAAGAAGACGACAAGTAAAAAAAAAAAAAAAAAAAAAAAAAAAAAAAAAGCACTCGACGCCCACGACAATCCGACAGCCGATCCGAATTTTGTTACGAAAACAAAACAACACATTCGCCACGCCCCCAGATCACGACAGCTGAAACGAGACCACTCGCCATCGACTTACGATTACACGGCAACAATGCCTACCAATCCGACTGCTGGGAGAACAAGAAGCAGATCGTCGTCGACAGGACGATTCCAAACACTCCAACCTGGGAGCGCAGCAACCACACCTCGGCTACCCGCAGTAGACGTGGCACCCGATCAACAGAATAATCCAAGCCAAGAGGAGGAAGAGGACACATCTATCGCGGACCTCTTCCCATCGTTTGACCAACCACTAGCCACCTTCTTGCATGAAATCTTTGATATACCAAGGGAACAAAATGACGCCCTGTGTGAGGCCCTCATTGCCGCAAGGATCAAGACATGGCTAGCCTTCTTGTACATCGAGAACATTGGAGACCTAGCTTTCCTCGAAGGGGGAGCAAGAACACCAATTTATCGACATGTACAGATGTCCATACAACAAGTCATTGACTTCGGCCAACACCTCACAGCACAAGGACTAGACTCAGAGGATAGAACCCAGTATACCAAAGACGCCTTTCAGAGCTACTGTTTTAGTGCTGTCAGGGCCAGAAGAGCATCTGGAACGGATATGGAAATCACTAGCACACTCAACAGCAACGGCACACCTCGACGACAACAAGAAAGATCCTCCAAGCCCATCGAACAGCTTAGATATGAATCCTGGACCAAGAAATCAAGGGATGAAACCACCTTTCCAACTCTTCAGAATGATGCAAGGTTTGAACGCTGGCTTGTCAAATTCAAGGCGAAGCTGGAAACATCTGATATAGATACTCATACATTCCTCGATCCAAACTGGCCAGATACACCACTCGTCGGGTACGAAAAAGCTCTTCATGACAAGCAATGTGCTTTCTTCTGGACCCTTGTCCTACATGCCCTCCAGAGTGATCTCTCCTATTCCTGCGTGCTCAGCCATACCTCCTCAAGGGATGGTAGACAAGCCTTCTTTGACTTTGTATCATTATTCTGTTAAGCGTCTTTGTTTCAAGAGAAGACAGCAGCGGCTCGAAGCGCTGCTCACAAACTTGATACTTGTTTTCTGTATAAAATACGTGCTGTATTAGCGGCAACACGTAAATTCGCGTGCTGCATTAGCGGCAGCACCGATCTTTAGAAGAGACACTTGCTCTCCAGCAAGAAACATCTCTTCATCTTATTTCTTTTAGATTATTTGATTATTCAACCTTAAACCTTGCACCGGACGCCCTTTGCGTCCCATTGTAGAACTACAAGCCTAAGATCTAACTGATTGCGTCGATTGGTCGATAGTCAGAATAGATCTGATTGGATTCGCATCCAGTCGTAGTGGATATCAGAGAAATATTAGACCACAACAGACCGGCACCCCAACCGGCCTGCAGCTAAAGCTCCTGTTGCTCTTCTTTGCCCTTGGATTGAATCAGCTCAACAGCCAGTTTCAAAAGGAAAATAACACAAACTAATGAGTGCATTTGGGTACTAGATTTGGAGAAAAAACGCACACTAATTTGCAATTAAAAATTAGAAAATGACATAATTTTTGTGATTAGTCCATGCATATTATTCCTGTTATGGATAAGTTGAATCATGAAAGAAACAGAAGTGAGTTATCTGTCATAGTTTGTGTGTCACCACCTAATGAGTGCATTTGGGTACTGGATTTGGAGAAAAAATGCACACTAATTTGCAATTAAAAATTAGAAAAATGAGATATTTTGGGTGATTAGTTGATGAATATTGTTCCTGTAATGGATAAGATGAATCATGAAAGAAACATAAGTGAGTTCTCTTTGATAGTTTGTTTTTCACCACCTAATGAGTCCATTTGGGTAATGGAATTGGAGGAAAAATACACACTAATTTGCAATTAAAAATTAGAAAATCAGATATTTTGGGTGATCGGTCAATAGATATTGTTCCTATTATGGATGGATAAGATGAATCATGAAAGAAACAGAAGTGAGTTATCTTTGATAGTTTGTGTGTCACAAACTAATGAGTGCATTTGGGTACTAGATTTGGAGAAAAAACGCACACTAATTTGCAATTAAAAATTAGAAAATGACATAATTTTTGTGATTAGTCCATGCATATTATTCCTGTTATGGATAAGTTGAATCATGAAAGAAACAGAAGTGAGTTATCTGTCATAGTTTGTGTGTCACCACCTAATGAGTGCATTTGGGTACTGGATTTGGAGGGAAAATACACACTGATTTACAATTGGAAATTAGAAAATCAGACATTTTTTGTGATTTCCCCATGAATATTGTTCCTGTAATGAATAATATGAATCATGAAAGAAACAGAAGTGAGTTATCTTTGATAGTTTGTGTGTCACAAACTAATGAGTGCATTTGGGTACTAGATTTGGAGAAAAAACGCACACTAATTTGCAATTAAAAATTAGAAAATGACATAATTTTTGTGATTAGTCCATGCATATTATTCCTGTTATGGATAAGTTGAATCATGAAAGAAACAGAAGTGAGTTATCTGTCATAGTTTGTGTGTCACCACCTAATGAGTGCATTTGGGTACTGGATTTGGAGGGAAAATACACACTGATTTACAATTGGAAATTAGAAAATCAGACATTTTTTGTGATTTCCCCATGAATATTGTTCCTGTAATGAATAATATGAATCATGAAAGAAACAGAAGTGAGTTATCTTTGATAGTTTGTGTGTCACAAACTAATGAGTGCATTTGGGTACTAGATTTGGAGAAAAAACGCACACTAATTTGCAATTAAAAATTAGAAAATGACATAATTTTTGTGATTAGTCCATGCATATTATTCCTGTTATGGATAAGATGAATCATGAAAGAAACAGAAGTGAGTTATCTGTCATAGTTTGTGTGTCACCACCTAATAAGTGCATTGGGGTACTGGATTTGGAGGAAAAATACACACTAATTTGCAATTAAAAATTAGAAAATCAGATATTTTGGGTGATTAGTCAATGAATATTGCTCCTGTAATAGATAAGTTGAATCATGAAAGAAACAGAAGTGACTTGTTATCTGTCATAGTTTGTGTGTCACCACCTAATGAGTGCATTTGGGTAATGGAATTGGAGGAAAAATACACACTAATTTGCAATGAAAAATTAGAAAATCAGATATTTTTAGTTATTGGTCAATGAATATTGTTCCTATTATGGATAAGTTGAATCATGAAAGAAACAGAAGTGAGTTATGTGTGATGTTTGGTGTGTCATCACCTACTGAGTGCATTTGGGTCCCGGATTTGGAGGAAAAATATTGGGTAATGACTCTCAAAGTGTTTGGTGCCGTGCATGAATATATTTCTCATGACTCATCTGATGCATATTGGGAACAACATTGCCACATATAATGCTGAAAATGTTGTGGTTTGTGTCTCCAAATGACACACAAGAGGGTATTTTTGTTGCAAATCCAGGGCACAAACTGACTTATTGGGTAATGACTTACAAAGTATCCGGTCCAGGCCATGAATGATTTTTTCATGACTCCTATGATGCATATTGGTAACAATATTGCCCCACAGATTGCTGAAACTGTTGTGGTTTGTCTCTCCAAATGGCACACAAGAGAATATTATTGGTGCAAATCCAGGGCACAAAATAACTTATTGGGTAATGACAGGCAAAGTATGAGGTCAAGTCCATAATAGGAAGAACATTTACTTTGTATAATCCAATCACCAAAAACGTACTTTAATTTGTGTCAAATGAAAATAATTCATAAGTTGTTTAATTGAAATGGAGGTGCTGTTTTTTTATTATTCTCAGACAAAAGAATGGTGCGGATATTACCAGTACTACTAGTTGTAGCTAATATTGCATGCAAAAAGGTACATAGTTGGGTACTGTGCAAAAAGTGTATGTAGGTAGGTACCATACTAACCCAAGGGAGTTTCGAACCACTGACTGGCTACCATATTCTACAGATGGGTTGGGGATTTAGATACATAACCTTTGTGTAATCACAATTTCCTCTTTGAAAAAATTATTGCGCGGGAGGGGTGGCGTGCACTCGTACATGCTTTACTTATATAGAAAATAAAGGCCGTGCACAAGCCAGGCACATGGAAGAAGTCAGGGTGCATAGCACACACAACACACACAGAACCACACACACATGAAAAACTGTATACACACGGAACCACCACACAAAACGCAACACATGCTTCTTGGTTGGCACAGTTTTTTTTGAAGCAGGGAAAATGAATGTTTTCCGACAGTCACAAACAACGGAACAACCGAACAACAAAGAAGAAACACTAGTCAGTGACAATAACAGCAATTCATTGGAGATTCTATTTGTTTCTGATCTTTCTTTCTTTTATTTTTATTTTTATTGAAATGGAACAACAATCAAACAAACCAACGAGGGAAAGAAAGACACTCAAAATGGAACAATGAATTAAAAAAAAGGAATGACAGAATGGAACAACAGAGCAACAGCAGTGAGTGACAACGACGGCAATTTGTTGAAGATACTATTTGTTTCTGATCTTTCTTTCTTTCATTTTTATTTTTATTGAAACAGAACAACAATCAAACAAACCAATGAAGGAAAGGAGGGCACTTAAAACAGAACAACCAATGAAACAGAACGGAACAATGGAACGGAACAATGGGACAGAATGACAGAATGGAACAACAGAAAAGTTCAAACACACAAAACTGTACACACACGGAAAACTGTACATACCCCAAATCAAAACCACACAGAAAGCAACACACCCTTCTTGGTTGGCACGGTATTTAAAAGAAATGAAAAACACGGAAACAACGGATCAGCAATGAGAGAAAACAATGAGAAACACTAGTGAGTGACAATGACAGCAATTTGTTGGAGATTCTATTTGCTTCTGATCTTTCTTTCTCTTATTTTTATTCTTCAGGAACAACAAACCAACAAAAGGAAATAAGAAGGACAAAGGGATGAAACCAAATGACAAAACAGAACAATCAAACGGAACAGAACAGCGGAGCAAGGCAAGTGTTTGCTAGATTGTGCAAGAAGGTACAATCGTTAAGAGAAGATCCGGAAACGGGTAAAAATTTGGAGAGAATGATGCTGGAAAGATTCAAGTCAGAAAACCCCCCTACCGGCACTGTATCGAAAGATGGTGGCACTGTTGCCAGTAGTCTTGCTGAAGAGGAAAATGAGGATGGCAACTATATTGATCCTGTATTGATGCAATTGCTTGGCGGAATGGAGGAAGTTTAGGCATTGTTGTCAGAATCATTACTGTTCATTGTGTCAGTCCATTCACTAATTTGACGACAACGCGGGTGGGTTCACACCTAGTACGACACGGGTAAATCTTTGGGGAGAGTGATTAGGGTAAAAGGTACATATTCTACATACATTGCATACCGTACATTGTGTGACACAAATGATTAAAATGTACGGAAAGGAGTACTCATACCTATTATACATATTTTGTATATGATACTACTAGACAAATTATTGACCCAAATAATTCAACTGTAGTGGCAGGTAGTCGCAAGCGATGATATTAAATTTTAAGGGTTGTGTGTTGCGAGCACAAATATTAAATTATAAGGGTAGCGTGTTGCGAGCAATGGAGATACATTTTAAGGGTTGTGTGTTGCGAGCACGAATGTTAAATTTTACTGCTTGTGAGTCATGACCTTGCGTATTTCATTTTTGTAGGTGTGATTCGCGAACGTACGGGTATGTGATATTAAAAATTAAAAATAATTATTCATGACCCAAGGAAAAAAATAATCGCAAACCAGGGATTGAGAGTTAGAAAAATGAGCATGATACGAAGCAACCGAATCACAGGGGGGGCTTGGTTGTGAGTCATGACCTTGCGTATTTAATTTTAGTAGGTGTGATTTGCGAATGTACGGGTAGGTTATATTAAAAATTAATAATAATTATTCATGACCCAAGGAAAAAAATAATCGCGACCCAGGTATTGAGAGTTAGAAAATTGGGCATGATACTGACCTAGTGAATCACAGGGGGGCTCGTGTTAAAATTACACACAAGCAGGGGATGCGAAAGTACCTTGCGACAAAAAAAAGGGTCGCGTGACAGTTATCGGACGAGCATTTGATTGTGGGTTCTTGGTTGTTGATATTTTGGGTTTGATGCCTAGATATTCAAGGTGAAATTGGAAATCATGGCCAATGAAGCAAGGGCCTCTATTGAATTGACAATTATTGGGTCGAGGGTAACAAGATAGCCAGGCATTGTTGAGTGCGTGGACCGCCATTAGGCTGGTAGGGTTGACTTGAGGAGATCGAATGATTTCCAAGAGATTTGTCGACATATTCATGATAGTAAAATTGTTGAATTGGATAGGTTGAGGATGACCAGGGAGTTCAATAGACCATGGACCAATTTCGTCGATGGCTATGGTATCCCAGGGTACGTGGCGTTTCTTGTCGAGTGGCTAGTTGACCATGGTGGTGATGATCCGTCTTGTATTGTTGACAAGCATCGCAAGTACAGCAGAATTGATGAACTGCTTCCTTGAGACCAGGAGAGTAGATGAATTGATTGATTGTGCTGGTGAGTCAATCAGCTCCAGCATGCCTGAGGACATGGTGATACCATTTGATGGTGTTGGCTCTGAGGATTACAGGGAGAACAATTTTGGTTTGGTTATTGTGCTTAGTAAATACGAATATGTCTGTTCCATTGAAATTTTGGGTTGTATACTTTTCGTTTTGGGTGATACTTTCATCAGCAAGTTGTGCTTGTGCAAGGTATGGAAGGGCTAGTGGGTATTCAGGGATTGTTTCCGGATAGTTGATGAAGAGATCTGAGAGATCGAGAGGAGGAGAATCTTCAAGGCCATGTTTCTTGTTGTCTTCTTGCATGGGAAGTCGCGAGAGTGCATCTGCAATGACATTGTCTTTGCCCTTGATATATTTGAAGACCAGAGAGAATTCTTCACAGAGCATTCGCCAGGTCATGATTCCATTGGAAGTGATGGTTTGACGAAGTGAGATTGATATGGTCGGTCCATACAATGATTTCTGCGCCCCAGAGGATAGGTCAAAATTCTTTGAAGACTTTGACTACGCTAGAGCATTTCTTTATTGATTGTAGGATATTTGAGTTGAGCCTTGGTTAATTTTTGAGAGTAACAGACAATGATTTGATTGTCTTGGACAATTACAGCGCCTAACTGATAATCAGAAGCAGTCAGTGTAGACATGAAATGGTTTGTTCGGATCAGGGTAACTGAGGAGAATATCTTCAGCTATCATAGCTTTTGCACGTGTAAAAGCTTCAATAAGTAGCTGGATTGGGCTCAAGCTTGCCCTTTTGTTGGCCAGAGAGAGCTGTGAGTGGAGCGAGGACTTCAGCGCGTCCGCTGCCAGAAATTTTGGTAAAAATTAACCATACCAATAAACGATCTTAGTTGGGTAATGGTCTTGGAGAAGGTAAGCTTCAGGATGGGTTCTATCTTGATATGCTTAGGTCTAACACCATCGGAAGATATGATGTGTCCGAGCCATGGTGCAGAGCTTTTGAACCAGTGACATTTGGCTGGCTTGACTGAGAAGCGATGGGCCTTTAGTAGGTAAAGGAGATCATTGACAGGTCTTACAATGAGCATTGAGTTCATTGGAGAAGATTCCAATATCATCAATGTAGACTTCGACTTGAGGGAGATGAAGAAACATTTGTTCCATACAACCCTGGGCCCAACATGGAGAGTTTAGGAAGCCCATGGGTAGATGAAGAAGGCAAAATTTTCCAAAAGGAGTTACAAGGACACACTTCCAACTGGATTCTTCATCAAGTTTGAAGGTGTGAAATTGCATGCTGACGTTGATGAGTGTAACATATTTGTAACCTCGACGTCAGTGGAAGATATCTTGAATTTTTGGTAGTGGGTAATGAAGTTTCTTGGTGACTTTGTTGAGTTCACGAAAAGTCACTGATTAGACATGCAGGATCCATCTGGCTTAGGCACCACAAATGTAGGCATTCCCCATTCGGTGGCATAGCAATGTATGGGGATACCAAGGTTGACTTGTCAAAGGAGTTCGGTTTTGACGGCTTTTTGCTGGTGGATGGGAATGGAGCTATGGTTGCTTCATATGATAAGGAACTGCATTGGGTTGGAGGTCGATATGGAATTCTTTGTCCAGAAAGATTCCTAGTTTGTGGTTGGTGAGACCTTCAAATAGTTTGTTGTGTGGGCTGAGGATCTTGAGGAGACAATCTTGTTTGTATGAAGAGAGATGAGCTTGTTCAGAGACTAGTTTGGGTAAGTCAGTCTTCTTGTATTTCGTTGCTCCATCAACATAAGCTTGTTGTTTGGCTTGGTTCATGTAGCATACGGACAATGACGCTATGGTTCATTGGACATGACTCTTTGGATGATAGTCTTGTCATGAAAGTAACTAGGCGGATGGAATGGCATTGTTTTTTCATACCAGGTCATGGTTGAGTTTTCGAAATCCATTTTGAATCCAATATCCTTCATAGTCTTTTGACCAAGGATGAAATGGTAATTCATCTTGGCATTGACTACATAGCACTTGACTTTGATGATGAAGAGCGAGAAGGATAGCTCGGGAAGCATGAGGTTTTGAAGAGTTACATACTTGGAGCAGCTGGCTTTGCCATTGGTGGTAATCACATTGACCGGAGTTTTCGAGATCATTGAGGAGGACTGTTGGTAGAAGATATGATTGAAGAATGAGGTTGTCAGTTGATCCCAAATCAAAGAGTGTCTTGAAGTAGTATTTTCCTTTGTGTTCATTTACTTGATTGCAAGTAGTGATGGTAGTTGGAGCAAGATCTTGAGGTTCCTTTGGCTTGGAGAGAGCAGTGATGTTTTTGGTGTAACCGTTAGGTGGGCTAGGAGATATGACATAAGAGTCGGTGAGTGGTTCCTTGTTGGGCTTGCTGTTGACATAGATCAATTCTTCCTGTTGGAATCTCAACGCACAAATTGTTGTTATATGACGGGAATCGTTGAATGTCTTTATCGTAATATTTGGAGTTGGCTTCAATGTTGACATGAAAGAGATCATGCCAAATTTCTTTTGGGGACTCGGAGTGTTCTTCAATAACAACGCACATGTGTTGTTCTGTATCAGGAGGATTAGAAGGACCATTGTTGTTGTTATCTTTGGAACGATTGTTGACGTATGAGTCATTGTTGTTGTTTTGATTGTTGTTGTTGTTGTTGTTGTTGTTGCAGTTGTTTTTGTTGGGATTGCTTGCGTTCTGGAAGCATTGCCCCCATGTGTGGTTCGATGCTGGGTGTATAGGACAAGGGTCCGAAGCTTGTAATCTTTGTTTATTGTTGTTGTTGTTGTTGTTGTTGTTGCGACGATTGTTGTAGTTGTTGTAGTTGTTGTTGTTGTTACGTTGGTTGTTGTTGTTGTTTGAATTGTTGTTTCGATTGCCATTGTTGTTGTTGTTGTTTTGGCAATTGTTGTAGTTGTAGTTGTAGTTGTTGCAATGGTTGTTGTTATTTTTGTTGTTGTTTTGGTTGCTGTTGCTGTTGCTGTTGCTTGTTGTTGTTGTTGTTTTGTATGGATTTTTGGTAGTAGTCTTTCCATTCTGGTGATGATTTGATGGAGATCATTGTCAAAGGGTGAATTGTGTCCTTCATAGGTATGTTTCCATTCCATTGGCATTGATTTGTAGATCAAACTCTTGAAGTCTTTGCCATCGATGATAGCAAGGTTTGGGTCATCAGGAGCACCGGGAAGCAGAGGGAGAATGGCTTTGTTATGGTAAGATACCATTGAAACAAACTTGTGGACTGTCATATTGGAAGTTTTCTTGATATTGAGGATGAATTGTTTGTGATTGCGATAAGAATCAAAGTTGTTGGAGAATTTGAATTGGATGAATTCTCCTATGACAATGTCAAAGTTGGCTTCTGTTTCTTCAATTTCTTCAATTTGTTCAGAGAACCAAGCATCAGTCAGAATAGTCGTCGAGGATGTCTGGGAATTTGTTGAAGAGTTTGGCGCCATCGTCCCAGTCCAGGGTTCGTCTGACCTTGTTGAATTCATGAATGGAGTGAATGACTTGCATATGAGTTGAAGAGGCTGAAATAATGGGCACTTTCACCTTGATTCTTTCAGTAATACCATCTTTGACTCTTGAAGTTTTGTATTCCACTTTTTCAATCGTGTTCGGATCGAAATTGAACTTGAAGGGGATAAGGTTGTAGGTAGTCATTGTGAACAATAATGTTGATAGTTAGTACGGGTGAGGAAAAGCGTTGGTTAAGATGTAAAGCGTTGAATAGTAATACTCGAGTAATAGTGAAGGATAAATATTGAATAGAAGCGTTTATTTCGACTGTTTAAACAGTGTCGTAAGCCTCTAAAAAGAGAATGTGTAATAGTGGTTTGATTTAGTAGGATTTTAGAATTGTGGGATTGATAAATCTGAAGAAAGAAACATGTTTTTGGATACTTTTGTATTCAATCGTATTAGATTGGGAGAAGCTTCTCATCCAAAAGTGATGTGTTCTCAGAATTGAAACTGTGTGATTAAAGTTCTAATTCCGATCAATTGTATTTGGAAGGACAGATGTAGGTGTAACGGGAGAAGGAGAGACGGGATACGACAAATACCAGTTCCTGGTGTCAATTCAATCGTGCGAAGATATTGGTACTGGTACGTACTATAAGTATGCATCGCACCATTACTATGTACAGTGCCTTTACGATGCTGTATGCTGTATGATGGTGTACAGGTATGATACACATAAAATGCAACCCAGGTTGAATTTTCCTGGCTGCGTGCAACTTTGTACTTGCACGTTCTGTAGACTGAGATACCCCATTCCGCACCCTCCAAAAACAGAGGTGCCTGTAACATTTTTTGTACTAGCACCGTACAGTAGTACAGGTTGCATATTCAACCTTAAGAGGGCTGCATTTTTAGTTGATTTTTATTGCTGTATTTTAACACGAGGTGCACAACTTGTGCAACCCACACCCTTGAGTACGGGCCCATTATTTAACTTGTTTTTGGCGACACTCAATAAGACTCCACTTTGGTTTCTTACTTCATTTCTTTTCGCCGATTCATCGCTCACTATTTCAACTCACTATTTAGCTCACATTTTCGATCCAAATTCAACAAAAACAAGAAACAAGCAAGCAAGAAGTATGCCCCGAGTACTCAGTACGAATCCTCGGGCTGTTATAGCCAGGGAACGGCGTGCTGCAGCCCGCGCTGCTGCAGCAAACACTGCAGCATTCGAAGCAGCCTTCCCCATTCCACAAGGCGGTGGTGGTCGGAGTTTGGAAGAAATCCGGAATGCTAGATCCCTTCTAGATTTCCAGAATAGCGCGGCTGGCGGATCAGCACCCGGATCTCCTACTCGCCCTCATCCCCCCCCCCCCCCCCCCCCCCCCCCCTATTAAATTCGTTTCGTGACCAGAAGTACCAAAGCTACCAGAGGGTAGATTTCCTATTCGTACGAATCAATGAGTCCCGTATCAATCTAAGTAATCAATTCCCACGGCATATCGATTCCCACGGCGCATCGATTCCCATCGCGCATCAACGGTGAGCAATCTCTGTTTTACAATATTGCCATTGTTCTTCGGTGAGCAAACTCTGATTTCATAAAATATCACACGAGCTACGGGAGCAATTCCTGACCTTAATGATAAACATATCATGAAGTCTTCCTAACGGAACAAGAGAAGAAAACCGTTGGCGTGTGATTCTCACACAATACATATACATGCATACAGATATATATGGTCAACGACTAATACATGTACGGAAATAATCAGCGAGTAATCTCAGCACTACGCAACAGCAGTTGCAACGTATTCATCTCAATAAAAGAGATATCTTGCATTTCGGCAAGATTTCACTTTATCTTATACTTTTAACATTCAACTGATTCATATCCCAAAATTCACACTAGTTGCTACCAACTACTTGTAATCTACATACTAAGGTCTGTCTTGCTGCAATCTGAATAAGTCACAGCGAGAAGAGATCTGGCGTTTCCCTAGTCTCGCCTGTAGTCCGATTATCCGTTGCCGAAAGTATCCAACCACAATTGTCACGCATAGAGTACAATCGTTCGTCTACTAACACACTAACGCAGCGTTGCTGTTCTTCAGAAGCCTTTGAATCAGACTCTCAACGAATCGGATTCAGAAGGAAAATAATAGATTAACAGTCGCAAGCTCTAAGAAGGCTTGCACACAAAAAGGAACAGGAACGGAATTGAATACAATCCCTACGCTGGCATATGCACATCGCACATCGTACACGAAGCAGTTCCCATTCTCAGTCACCGCGCAATTCCTTCGAAGGCTCGGAACCACCACAGATGCCGAACATACCGATGATGCCCGGCAATGCACTCGGAGGCGAAGAGAAGAATGACGCCGAAGCCGCCACTATCAACCGCTTTCCCAGCTTCGATACTGATATGAAGAAGATACTCGTATCCCTACTCAACGTAACAAGTGAGACTACTAGCAAGTTGTGTCTAGCTCTCAAGGAAGGTGGATTATGCGAGTGGAAGTCGTTCCTCGATGCACTTATCGAACCGGATTTTGCACGCGAACTCACCTATACGGAGGGAGGACTGCCAACGCATATCCCTCGATCCATTCAAAGGAGCATAGAAGCACTTGCGGATTTCGCTATCGATCTACAAGAAGTCGATGTCGTTTTAGAAGAAGACGAGAGGAACTGGAAAGATGTAAAGTCATATACATACAGGGAATTCCAGTCATTCCGCGAAGAACGTGCCCAACGCTTACGTAACGAATCTGCTCTGAACCCCCCGCCTCCTCCGGCAGGAAGTAACAAGAAGTCACCTCAGCAGGTCAAGTACAAATCATGGTGCCGAAAAGCACGAGATGAAACGTCCTTTACACCCCTCACGAATGACTCAAGATTCGAACACTGGCTCGTCGGTTTCAAAGCTAAACTCGAGGCATACGACATCGATACAGAGACATTCCTCGATGAAACTTGGCCTCCAGCTACGCTTCTGGGTTATACCCGTGATCTCTTCGTCAAGCAGTGTGCCTTCTTCTGGGTACTAATGTTGGAAGTCTTCAAAAGTGACCTTTCTGCATCATGTGTACACAGTCATTCTACCACTCGTGATGGACGCAAGGCCTACTTTGATTTCGTAAACCTTCATAGCAAATCAAAAGCAAAGGTATACGACAACTCGACTCAGCTACAAGCGTTGCTCAAGTTGAATCTCAACAATTGGAAGGAATCCAAAGTGAAATTCATTACACATTGGTTTGATGAATTAAATCACCTCAATAAGCTCCGTCCTCCCAACAAGCCTCTTGAGTACCATACTGTTAAATCAGCATTGTGTCAGGCATGCTATTCCAGCTTCCAGCTAAGCGAACAGTTTGCCAAAGTCAAGGATCCAGGTGGGACGAATAGCACCGTGACGGATGCGGTCGCCGAGGCCGCTGCTATCCACGATCTTAAAATCACGCTTTTACTCGAAGCAACTCAACTCGATTCTCAGTCCGCGATGTCTGCTCCTCGGTCGACCGTACGTGCACACGTCCATGATTTCTCTTCTGAACAGAGCCAAAACCATGATGACTATGCTCTCCCTATCGAAATTGAAGGAGACTATCAAGATTATGCTGTATTTAAGGCTGGACGTACCCCTGACCCTACCACAAGGTTGCCTACAAACATATGGAAGGCCTTGTCACGTCAGGACATGAAGAGTTGGCTCAGTTTTTCTCCGGAAGGCAAGAAAATCGTGGTTGCCTCATTGCGACACGACTTACTTAACACGGACCAACCTGACCCCAATAGTGTCAAACCCATTACCCGGAAGGCATACCAACATGAACACTCGGTATCATTTCGAGAAGACGATACTTCGACCAAAGATGAGCATGCCAATTCCGCAGCAGACCTTTATCCTGCTGTAGAGAATGATCGTAGAGGTGTCTTCCACGCATCCCTAGGTGTATACAAATCAACGACCTCTCCGTCTAAGGACCAGCGACCTCTCAAGTCTTCTGTGTCACCCGCGCATCCCGCTCGATTCCTTTCTGACAACCCTGACATTCAGTACAAAAAGGACGGTGACACCCAAATACCTGTGGGAACATCATCATATTCCGCCAATTTTCACCAGTGGTATACTCCTGAAGAAGATCTCACCTTTCCTAACGGTAGTCCAGTAACGTCATACACATACCGTATACACAAAACTACGGTTACTAGCCCTGGTTTTGCCATGGTCAATCGCGGCGCAAATGGCTGCATCATCGGCAATGATGCGTGTCTCATCTCCAAGGATATCCCACCGCGATATGTTAACGTCACCGGCATTAACAATCATCAGGTACAAAATATCCCCATTGCTACATGCGGAGCATATTCCATGTCGAACAGAGGCCCCATCATCCTCATTTTCAATGAATGTGCCTATACAGGACGACACCCTTCTATATTGTCCTCCGGCCAGATGGAAGCATATTTTTCCACTGTCAACGACACATCCATCAAAGCGGGCGGCGGACAGGTCATCACCACTTCCGATGGCTATGCACTGCCTCTTAGCATACGACACGGCTTACCATACCTTGCGATGCAAAAGTATACGACTGTTGAGTTTGACATGCTCCCACATGTTATCATGACATCCGATAAGCATTGGGACCCATCTGTTCTCGATACCACGATCAGTGCGAAGGATGAACAATTTCTCCAGAAATATCCTCCCCAACCACAGCAACTCCCTTATGCCGATTACGACGAATATGGGAACCCACGTTGTCTTGAAGGATTAGATATCTCTGTTTCCCCCGGGTCCTCCACGGTCACATCCCTCAGTTTGTATTCCAGCCATTCCACTCGATCTCCCTTCCTTCCTATTGATGATCATAGGGCCAACGATCGCTCATTCTGGCTTACTTCCACCGACTATGCTCATCAAGAACGTCTCGCATGCTGCGTGTTACCCGCAGCCTCTGGAACAGTCACTGCGTTTCCGACGGATTGTACTGCCAGTGACACTACACGTATTGCAACTACGCCCTGCGAAAGATACCCCAACGAACATGACTACTTATCCCTGAAACCTTTCTTTTGTTGGGTTTCCACCGATCGCATCAAGGCTACGTTTGAAAACTCAACCCAATATGGTTCGTTAGCGGTTAGCCCTGATGGAAACATTTTCAAACGTTTTCATTCCCCTCAACCGGCCATGAACGTTCGACCCTTCAATGACAATGTTATGTCTGATGCTGTCTACTCAGATGTCCCAGAAATTGATGGTGGCTCCAAGATTGCTCAGATCTTCTTTGGCCGCAAATCACATATTATACATGTTGAGGAAATGCGTACCACCGGCGATTTCCTCTCTTGCTTCCAGAATTTTGTTCGAAAATGGGGCAGGCCCATTCGCCTCCTTTGCGACCACGGTAACTATCAATCCAGTAAGAAGGTCATCGATTACCTCAAAATGTTATGGATTGGACTCTGGCAAAGTGAACCGTATCACCAACACCAGAATCAATTCGAACGACGATACCAAACGTTCAAGCGCATTGTCAATCGCGTCATGGATCGTACAGGCACACCACCACATCTATGGCTACTGTGCATGACATACCTCACAGGTCTTCTCAATGTTATCTCCGATCCTACGCTGTCCGATAAACAACCGATCTTCATTGCTACTGGTACACTTGGCGACATCAGCGCATACACCAGTTTCTTTTGGTTTGAACCTGTGTATTTCAAAACCAATGACTCTCCTTTCGGTACCCAGTCTACCGAATGCCTAGGTCATTTCGTCGGCATCGCCGAACATGTTGGCAATGGACTCTGCTTCCGAATCTGGGATCCCGTTACCAACAAGTTACTTGACCGGTCCGGTGTCCGATCTGCTCTTACGCCTGAGTCCCGTAACAAACGCGCGGGCCTATTTACTGATGATGGTTTCATCAAATGGCGTAACGCCAAAGATTCCTTGCCCCGTTTATACGCCACTGGAGAAGCCCCAGCATTCAAACATGGGGAGCATACCAATCAGAGTAAACCCATTGACGAGTCTAGGAAACCAAACAACTCAGTTCCCCCTAGCGTTTCACCCGCTGATTCTGACACTGCCGATGACACTGTTCCATCTGTACCCAACAAACAACCAGATACTACGCCCCACGCATCTGGCACTCCACCAATTCTTCAACCACCCGCCCACCCCTCGTTACCGAGCTTTCTTTATCAGAAGGTCAATGACAGCCCGAGCTGGTCACCTTCTCCACTCCCTAACAACTATGGGGAGAGTCTTGATGGTCCTCCTACGACACACATCTTCAGCAAGACATCCGATGGCGTTCTCCTTACTGAAGATGATTTTGACCCACCGGAATTAGCATACTTTGATGTTAGTGACGTCACAACTCCACACACCAACCCCGCTACTCCTTCAGTAGACCCATCACAGGTAGTTGTTACCGACGAAGAAGGTAACGCACAATTTGACGATGACGGTAAACCCATTACCATTCCTACGATCCCAATTGCCGATCTACAAGGACGATCCTTCCTTGTAACCAATCCGGATGGCACCCGGAAACGTCTTACCATCGTCGATGTTGAAGACAGTCTTGAACGCAACAACGACTTCATCAAGTTCAAGTGCAAACACACCGATGACGAACTTGATGATATCATTGCATACAATGATGTCATGAATTACATACATCGTGATTCAACACAAGAAGACGGCAAACTCTGGTCGTTTCGCCGCATCCTAGGACACCAAGGTCCACTGGATAACAAGCATCCTCAGTACAAAGGTTCCAAGTATAACCTTTGGATTGAATGGGAAAATATGGAACACACATATGAACCTCTGGCCAACATTGCGGCTGATGACCCTGTCACCGTTGCAAAATATGGGAAAGACAACAACTTGCTTGACCTCCCGGGTTGGAAACGTCTCAAGCGAATCACCAACCTAGCGCGACGAACCAAGAAACTTGATCGACTCGTGCACCAAGCCAAACTACGTTTTTTCCGTACCACTCCGCAGTATCAATATGGATTCAAAGTGCCTCGTAACCATGAAGAAGCCCTCCGATTTGATCAAGCCAACGGAAACACCAAATGGGGAGATGCCACCACTCTGGAAATGGCACAACTCAATGAGTACGATACATTCATTGATAAAGGCGTGTACAAGACAAGCTCCATTCCCCCGGGATTCCAACAGATCAAGGTACACATGATATACGCTGTCAAGCACGACGGTAGACACAAGGCTTGCCTCGTTGCTAACGGTAATCTCACTGAGGCCCCTATCCACAGTGTTTACGCAGGTGTCGTATCTCTCCGCGGCCTACGTATGTGCCTATTCCTAGCTGAACTCAACGACCTAGAAGCATGGGGCACCGACATAGGTAACGCCTACTTAGAAGCAGTCACCTGCGAGAAAGTATGCATCAAGGCAGGTCCCGAATTCGGATCGCTGGAAGGTCACCTGTTGATCATTTACAAAGCTCTATACGGTCTCAGGTCTTCAGGCAAGTGCTTTGGAGACTTGCTTGCGGCTTGTCTCATCGAACTCGGCTTCGAAAGATCCCGCGCAGAACCGGAAATATTCCTCAAACCCGGAACGAACAAGCATGGTGAACGTGTATATGAGCTCATATGCACATATGTTGATGACCTATGTCTCTGCATGGCAGATCCCAATTCCTTCTTGAAGATATTGCAGTCGTCACCATATAACTTCAAACTGAAGGGATCCGGACCTATGAACTTTCACTTCGGTTGTGGATTTGAGCGCGACGAACATGGTGTTCTGTGCATGAATCCCATAAAGTTCATCGAAAAGATGGAAGCGTCTTACGAACAAATGTTCGGATGCAAACCTAGCACTAGGTTCCAATCACCCATTGCAGAGAACGATCATCCCGAATTGGACTCCTCAGCCTTTCTCGAAGAAACTGGTATACAGAAATACCAAAGTATGATCGGTTCACTCCAATGGATCATCACTATTGGGCGTTTCGATGTACAAACAGCCGTGATGACACTCTCGAGTTTCAGAGCTCAACCACGAGATGGGCATCTCGAACGTGCTAAATGTATCTATGGATATATCTCCAAGTTTAGACATTTTAAAATCAGATTCCGCGTGGAACCCCCAGATTTTATATTGACTAAACCCGACACCATCGATTGGTCCAACACCGTCTATGGGGAGCATTCTGAAGAGCTACCCGACGACGCTCCTGCACCGCTTGGAAAGACAGTAGTGTTGACACATTTCTATGATGCCAACCTCATGCATGATATTCTCAGTGGTAAGGCTGTAACCGGCATTCTTCATTTTGCGAACAAGACTCCCATGATGTGGTTCTCGAAGAAGCAGTCTACTACGGAAACAGCCACCTTTGGAGCTGAATTTGTTGCAGGAAGGACTTGCATCGAACAGATCGTCAATTTGCGCCACTCATTCCGATACCTAGGAACACGAGTCCATGATGTCTCATATTCTTGGGGCGACAACAAAAAGATGATCCAAACGTCAACCTTCCCTTACGCAAGGTTGCACAAGCGTCATAATATTCTGTCGTTTCACTACGTACGAAGCATGATAGCGAGAGGTTTCATTTTAATGATGCACATCCCAGG
Organism: Pseudo-nitzschia multiseries; assembly: GCA_037355745.1. Classification (NCBI taxonomy): domain Eukaryota; phylum Bacillariophyta; class Bacillariophyceae; order Bacillariales; family Bacillariaceae; genus Pseudo-nitzschia; species Pseudo-nitzschia multiseries. Next base: position 8,174,547 of record CM074784.1, read on the forward strand.
TAAGGATAACTGTGCAGACATTCTCACCAAGCATTGGAGTCACTCAGTTGTGTATCCACTGCTCAGGCCCATCTTCCACTTCTGTGGTAATACCGGCGATCTTCTTCAGGATGATGGAAGCATCATGTAGAGTGTGATGACCCTTCACAAGGAGACATGGGGAGTATTAAATTCCTTTCGTGACCAGAAGTACCAAAGCTACCAGAGGGTAGATTTCCTATTCGTACGAATCAATGAGTCCCGTATCAATCTAAGTAATCGATTCCCACGGCATATCGATTCCCACGGCGCATCGATTCCCATCGCGCATCAACGGTGAGCAATCTCTGTTTTACAATATTGCCATTGTTCTTCGGTGAGCAAACTCTGATTTCATAAAATATCACACGAGCTACGGGAGCAATTCCTGACCTTAATGATAAACATATCATGAAGTCTTCCTAACGGAACAAGAGAAGAAAACCATTGGCGTGTGATTCTCACACAATACATATACATGCATACAGATATATATGGTCAACGACTAATACATGTACGGAAATAATCAGCGAGTAATCTCAGCACTACGCAACAGCAGTTGCAACGTATTCATCTCAATAAAAGAGATATCTTGCATTTCGGCAAGATTTCACTTTATCTTATACTTTTAACATTCAACTGATTCATATCCCAAAATTCACACTAGTTGCTACCAACTACTTGTAATCTACATACTAAGGTCTGTCTTGCTGCAATCTGAATAAGTCACAGCGAGAAGAGATCTGGCGTTTCCCTAGTCTCGCCTGTAGTCCGATTATCCGTTGCCGAAAGTATCCAACCACAATTGTCACGCATAGAGTACAATCGTTCGTCTACTAACACACTAACGCAGCGTTGCTGTTCTTCAGAAGCCTTTGAATCAGACTCTCAACGAATCGGATTCAGAAGGAAAATAATACCCCCCCTCGTCCTGCCGGAACAAGAACAGCAAGAATAATTCAATGCTTGGAAACAAGCCAACGTGGCCGTTTGTCAACACTTGAAAGGGCTCGCGCTCAACTTGGCAATTGCCTTGTTGGAGGGGGGGGGCTGAAGAAGAAGAAGACCAACAAGAACCCCTTGAATCTGATGATGACGACGCAACAGCAGCATCAAACGGCACAGGTATTACTGGTGACGATGACGATGATGATACAACAGCCACACCTCGCAGCAGAGGAGGACGAGTTGCAGGACCAACACCTGTCCTCCCAAACAATGTGAATGCTCCCACCCAAGTATTAAGATACCACAAGATGTTAGCTGATGGTGATGGATTTCTTGCATGAATGCAAATACCCCATGAACAAGATGTTCACTACTGAGGAGCTTGCTGTCATTACGCCTGAGGATATCTACAGATGGATGTGTTTCAAGGTGTATGGAAAAGCCGATCCTGGACCAGATGATAATCCAAGACTAGGTAGATCAAGCACTCTGATGTATTGGAAGAAGGCTATTTCATACTTCATGCCAAGCCATGCCACCTGGAATGAAGCCACATGCGCAGGAAACCCCACAAAGTCCTGCCGCATTAACAACCTTAGTAAAGGTGTGAAGAAGAAAGAGACTCGCCATCTAGGAAAGGAGAGCCAAGCTGATTGGTGCTTCACAAATGAAGAGTTCCTGCAAGTGCTTGATCTAGCAAAGGGACACAGCATTGTTCAGCTTTCAACACCAAGCAATGTTGAAGTTCCAGCTTCATATGATTGGTAGGGGGGATGATACATCCCATATGAAGAAGGCTAACTTGGAAGCCAGCCTAAACTATACCGGTTACATTACAGCGCAGATGAGATGGTCAAAGAATGTCCAGGATGAAGGTGACTACCCAGTGCAGCTGCTAATGGGGGCTATGGATCATCAATACTGTGTTCTTGTTGGGCTTGCAATCTATCTAGAGATGTGGCTAAGCACTGGCGCGGGCCAGGTTGAGTCAGTGGCTGTTTGCAGAAGGAAATACTGTATTTAATTCATCTGCAAAGGTGCAAGACAAGGAAGTAAATGCTTGCAAGAGCAGCTATCAGAATGCCCTCAGACGAATCATCGAGGACCCAGAGTTTGAACCTGTTACTGATAGGAAGCTCTGCACTCACTCTGTTAAGAAGTGGGGTACAACTATGGCGCGCAGAGCAGGAGCTACTAGGGATGACATCAACTACAGAGCTAGATGGAAGACTAGATGCATGCAAGACAGCTATCTGGATGTACAGTTGGATTGGCCAGATATTAATGCAGCTAGTAAGTTGTATTATAAGGGCATCTGCATGTACAAGGAGAAAGATGCTAGTGGTATTACAAAGGAGTGGCTGTGCAGTGCCGTCGCGCCAGCAATTAAATCCAAGTTTGGCCCTGCAGTCGCCACCACTCTTGCAAAGACCTTGCTTTGGGCTTGCTTTGATGGAGCAGCGGTTGATTTGGTTCCTCCTGGACTGAAGGGGCAGATACTTAATTGGTACAGCCTTTTAGAAGAAAGATTGGAGGATTAAGTGAATCCTACTCAAAAGGTTCGAGTGATTGCTTCAAATCATGATGGGGTTGTGCACTTGGATGAAATCCCTACAACAGAAGATGAGATTGCTCGGGGAGCACGAGGGCGCGGAGAGCAATGGAAGAATGCTATCTATGCTAAGATGTGTACCACACAGAATCATGTTGCAGAGCGCAGGAACCATAACATTGCAGAGATAGCAGAGATGAAGAAACAGATGAAGCAGTTGCAACAGATTTTTAGGGGGATGGCAATGGCGCCGGCGCGGCGACTTGGTGGAGGAGGAAGGAGAGGACCGGCTGTAGTGGATGCCGCGCCGGGTCTTCCAGACCCAGAGGGGCAGCGATTGTGGCAACGATGTGAACACTGCCATCAGCAAGATCAAACGTGTTTATGGGGATGTGTCCATCACGAAGCTAATCAAGGCAATGCGTCGTGATGAGAGGAGCGATGGAGGGAATCCGGCACTTCGATGAGCAGCAGCGATTGCTGCTGGATGGAGTCGTTCAATGGATTTGTTCAATGGATTTGATCGATCGATTCGTTCAAATGATTTGTTGGTAGTTCGATTGTTGGTCCGATCAATTTGTTTGTTGGTTCAATGGAGGAGGAGGAGGAGGAGGAGGAGGAGCTTGTTGGATAGGGGACCCCCCCTGTTGTTGCTGATAAGCTCTGTTTTTTAGTTCAAGTTTTTTCATGTTCCGGTGTGTTGTCAAGTGAGTGAGTGCTGTAATCACGGGCGGGTTCGATCGATCACCTGTCTAAGCCGATGTTAGTGTCATGTAACATGTCAGTAATAGATAACAGTATTATTTGTACACATTTACTTCCATCTTCTTGTACCTCAGCTCGGAAAGTGAATGGTCAATTTTTGGAACTGTTGTGTTGTTGCCGGTGTTGTTGCCGGTCTTGTTGAGTATTCAAGGTTCGGCGGGTTTGATCGATCACCTGTCTAAGTTGATGTTAGGGTGGTGTAACATGGAAGAAGTAATACTAGATAACAGTATTATTTGTACACATTTACTTCCATCTTCTTGTACCTCAGCTCAGAAAGCGAATGGTCAATTTTTGGAACTGTCTTGTTGCTCTTGTTTTAGCGAGTAATTTCTAATTTTGCTTGCCAAATTCTGTTCAATACTTAGAGTGTTACACAAAAAGGTGCGGTGTGCTCACCAAATGTTACCTCTGTAGACTTCTACATGGTTTGTGTACTGTTGCATTTTAAGTTGCGTTTTTTTTGTGTACTCTCACGGTACGTTATGCTCGTAGGTCCTAGAGTCAGTGTAGAGTACTGCTAGGATGATACAGTACGACCGTGTCGCACGTCGTTCTTGCTGCGTCTACGGTACAAGTTTTTCATTCATTCCAATAATTACGGCTGTACGAGTTCGAACTCGTACTTAGTAGAAGTAATACTCATACCAAACGTTACGAGTACAAGTACGGTCCTGCGTACGGTAGGTAGAACAACATCATAACCGAGATGTGAACGTCGCGACGATAAAAACCGACACAACCGTTTTTCGTCGAAAGGTTAGCAAGTCGTACCGTACGGTACGAGTACTTCGTACCAAACAAAACGGCAGGGGATTCATATTATTTCGCGGAAGAGGTGATTTTTCTATTTTCCGATCACCAATACCCAGCACCAAACACGAATACCGATGAAGCGACCACGAACCCATCAATACAGTACAAAAGTAGAATCTTCTTCCTCCCTATTGTTCCTCGACGAACGCAGATCTTCGGCAGCAGCGATGGCACCCGGGTCATCCGAACCCGTGTTGTTGCCAAGAGGGAGTGTTTGCCGCCGAGGGAATTATAATTCGACACGGATGCCAAAGACCCTGCGGATTGGGTCGTGTTTGGTGGCAACCGTGGCATTCGTCTTGACATTCGCGTCGATGACCTACCTACCGGTGGTAGATGCCTCCAAGGCAAGCATTGACAGCGCCGTGGACAGGACGATGACGAAGACGACGACCACGATCGACGCAAACGACTCCCAACAACCTGGGGAGAAGAATCCTCGGGTTCGACGGATGCAGAAGGAAGCAGAACCCGATTCACACTCTCGCAAGATGTGGATGAAATCAAACAGAGACCAGCCTTATTTGGAAGAGGACGAAGACCAGGATGGTTCGTCCGATACGGATTATTCGATGGAGTACACCGAGTGCATCGTTCCCGCTGGAAAGTGCACGCAGTGCACGTTTAGCGAGCAAAAAGTGTACGAGGCGTGCCAGGTCACGGGAAAATGGCAAAGGTTCGAGTGCGTCGTGGCGGGTGATGCCGTCGAAGTACGGCGGATGCAAGACGAATCGACGGAAGCCATTTTCGAAATGAAGAGTTGCAAATACACGGACTTTGACGAAGGAATCGCTATGGTACGTAGGCACAAACGGACAAACGAGCAAACGAGCAATAGATCGATTAGTAGAGGTCTACTAGGTGTAGAAAAAGACATCATCTCACGTTTATTTTTTGTTGCAATCGTTTTGGACTTGAAATTGCACCATTGAATATCTGACCCATAAACTCCGAATTGACAAACGTACGATCGATGACCACGACCTCGACAATCTGCCCTCACTTCCTGCCTCTATGCCTGGTGTGGTTATCTCCAAATACGCACAGTTCGAACTTCAAATATTCTGTTTGTTGATCGGTTGTTTGTCGTTTATGACTGTTCGAAAACACAAACGTGTCTCCTCGAGCATGTTTGACCGGAGAAAGCAACAGGAGGCGAGGTCCAAAGCCAGAACATCTGCCAATCGCGTCTTGGGAAACGATGGCGACGAGGACGAAATCGAATTCACGCCCATGATCAATCAAGAGAAAGAACGGGTTCCGCTGATGGAAATCCAGGCCGCGCACATGGAAATCATATAAGAATCATTTATTTTCACGTATACAACATCGTTGCAGTTTGTGTCTTTATTTTAACACGTTAGTTCCTTTTATTCACTAGTCGGCTAGAGGATTTGATGGTATTACTAATGACGTTGTTTGAGAGTGGCGACAGAGAATTTGTTCACAAAACACATTCGCGTGCGATGTCCTATTTCTTCCTTCTCCTTTGGAAGCTTCGTTGGGTTTGTTCGTATGCCTCCCAAACACTTTCAGTGGCGTGCAAAGCTACGACCTAAAGTTCGAGAAAAACGCGGATTCGAATCTACCGTGAACAGCCCGACTTCCCAGTTCGGCATCGCAAGGCATTGCACCAGTTTGCGAGCGAGCGAGAGAATAAAACGGTGAGGCCTGTGCCTCCGGCCGGAAGTTCCGCCTGCTCCCCCTGGCTCTCGTCGTTCGAAGAAGGAGTGGTTACAATTCGCTTCGCTTCGCTTTGATTCGCTGCGACCGCAAGCACGACTGCGTTCCACACCGCTCGAAAACGGGAGGTCGAACCCGTCGCAACGCAGAACGATGAGGGAATCGATGCAAAAATTGATGCAAAATTTCGAGCCTATTCTACAACTGCATTCCGAACATCGCGGCGACTTTTTCGGCCACAACGAGACGAGCGCCAAGTTCAAGAATATTCAAATACAAATAATGCAAATGATACAACGGACAAAGTTGTTAGTCAGCATTTGGTTCGGCACGGCACAACACCACAATGCGATGCGATGCCACACTGCAAGTGCAGCACAGCCCGCAACAAGAGTGCAGGAAACCAAGCACCGCAAAAAGCAAGCAACCGAGCAAGCGTATAATAAATTATCGCACCTTGTGTCCCGGCATCGGGGCGGGATCCCGACGACGGCTGGAATTCGTCTTGCGCCAGTGCCATGGCTTCCTTCGCGGACAGCCCCTCGGATCGGAGTTCCTTGAACCGGCGCGCCACGTTTCGGTGGGAGGCGGTCATCGATCGGTGGCGCCTTTTTTGCGGTCGCGGTCGGTTCGCGGTATTCGGTGTTGCCGCCGCTGCCGCTGCCGTCGACGCTACAGCCGCCGGTTTTCCGCACGCCTTCTTGTGTTGCTTCCAGTGCTTTTTCTGGCATTCCACGTCGTGGTAATAGACGGATTTGCAGCGCGAACAGGATTTCATTTTGATGGGATTTCCGGCCTCGTCGGTCCGAGGCGGGAGGCCACAAAAGGTGCACGTTTTGTTGGTCGTGGATGACATTGTAGGGTGTACGGTAATGTTGTGTTGAGTTGAGGCGTATTTCTTGGTCGGGAGTAACAACCGCTGTAGGATACCGTTTCGGAGCGATTGCGAATGGTTTTTGTGACACCAACACTTTCAAGAGTTGGTCGTTTTTCGGCACAGGAAACAGGAACTGTTTTGTACCTAAGGTGCCTAGGTCGTACTATCATATTTAGTATGTACTTTACATATTATTAGCATTTCCTACGGTACGGTACCGGTCCGATAAAAATTAGGATTGGTTGACAACCACGAGTCGATGTTGTTTGAAACACGGATGTCAATGACATGACGCATTTTTTTCTTCCCAATCATTGGTATCCCCGTGGCATTGCAGTTTTCAGTCGTAGTATTCATACTGTCTTTTTCATATTTTTTTCTTTTTAGTTGTTGGAGATATCGTGCACGCCTGCACCACCACCGTGACACTTACCGGTATTTTTGTTAAGCTCGCTGTAGTTCCAGGAATTTCATTCGTCGGCGGCAGCCTTTCAAAAAACTTTGTGTGCGAGTCAGGCGTTTTTCCATCTCAACAAAAGCAACTGCTGCCTAGGTACATTCTTAATTGCAGTTTTTGAAGTGCAGAGGATACTACTCGTACTCGTACCGAAGTACGAGTAAGATTATCATACGATACTTCTTTCGTGACAACTCTACATTGTACAGTACATACCGGTTCCGGTAAGAGTACTGGTAAGATTTCGTGCGTACCGTAATCTTACTGTACAACATGCGGAAAAAATACCGCAACCGACCTTTCCTTCGTTTCCCACACGCGGTGGAGAAGATGACGACAGAGGTGCAAAAATTCTGGTTCATAATTTCGATAGAAATCATACCGATTTCAAAACTTCTGCGTCGTTCCCGACATTCAACAATCTTCCCTCCTAACCATCATCTTGGATAGGCATCGGTTGTACCGTAGGATTTCGACACCCGAAGAAAGAAACCAACCAACCAACGAAGAAACTGTCACTGCTACCAAGACAGACAACCTCGCCGCTACTCGACAGAGCGAACACACCGAATCACCCGCTGTTGGCAACAAACACCACCGCAACGAAGAAGCCAATCGGCGTTCCAATCAGCACCAACCAAATCGAATAGCAACCATGACGGACACCGGCGATCTGGATGTCGCCACCGAGGTGGATGCTACGGCGGACAATGTCCGTTCGGAAGACAAAACCGACGACGAAAACGGAACCGCCACCACGACCAGCAGCGACGACGACGCTGACGCCGACGCCGAGGTTGACGTCGGGGTTGACACCAACATCGACACCAAAGGCGGTCCCGAATCACCGACCAAAGGTGCGGCTCCGACCGATTCGGGCGCCGCCGAAGTCGAAGGTAAAGCCGAAACCGAACAACCAACCGACGAAGAATTATCCTCGACCCCCGGGAGCAGCGACGATTGGCCCGACGACGAACCCGCACCGGCTACTGCTGCTGCTGCTGCTTCTTCTTCCAAGACCGATGCTGCCAACGAGACAACGGCCGGCACGGAAAATCCCGTGGCCGCAACTCCCGACACCGACGCTCCAGATGAAAAGGAAAAGGAAATTCCTGAGGACGGGATCGACGGACAGGAACCCGAGCAAGAAACCGAGGCGAAGAACGGGCGCGTAGAACGCGGTGTCGAAGGAACGACGGAAAAGGATGCAGCCGAGGCTGTCCCGGAAGAAGAAGAACAGCAGCCACAAACGGAACCAGAAGCAACCGCGGATGCCGAGGACATTACTGCGGAGGCCGCAGACGAATCCGTGGCTGTCCCGGAAGAGGTGCACCAGCCACAAACCGAACCAGAAGCAACCACGGATGCCGAGGACATCACTGCGGAGGCTGCAGATGAAGCCGAGGCTGTCCCAGAAGAAGTGCAGCAACCACAAGAACCCGAACCAGAAGCAACCACGGATGCCGAGGGGATTCAAGCGAAGGCCGCAGACGAACCCGAGACCGTCTCGAGAAAAGAAGAACAACAATCACAAAAGGAGCCAGAAGCAACAATGGAAACGGATGCCGAGGATGCTGCCACCGAAATGGAGACGCCGACTTCCGCGGAGACTCAACAAACACAAACCGAGGAAGAAGAGAATGCCGCAGATGCAGATGCAGATGCAGATGCAGATGCCGCGGATACAGAGGCAGAGACAGAGGCAGAAGCGAAACCGGAAGATGCGAAACCATCGACGGAAGAGGCTCCAGAGGCTACTCCCCTTCCTCCGACCATGGTTCGACCAGGTTTGGCCGAGGCTCCTACCGACGAAATTAATCATCCGTTCGGTTCAGAGAACACGGATGCAGCCAGTGATTCTACCGACAAGGTTTCCAACGTGGACAATAGCTTCTCCGAACTCGAGGATCCAAAAGACGACACGGCCGAACCACCGTCTCCCCCGGCAGAACCCAAGCCTCCAGTCGTTACTCCCCGGAGCAGTGGACTGTCGTTTGCGGAAGCCTTTGGTGGGAAAAAGAAACAAACAACTCCTAGGGTCACTCCTTCCCCTTCCCTGTCGGCACCCAAAACGCCGAGCGATCTCTCTGTATTGAGTCCTTCCGAGAGTCAAACGTCCCTGTCCATTCCAGAGCTGGGACACACTGCTTCTTCGCACAGTGCCCTAAGTGCGTCAAGGAACAAGAAAGCCTCGGAGTTGATCTCCAAATACCAGGAAAAGGTGGCACACGAACAAAAACCCGGAGATGTGGTACCCCTCAAGAGCTCGAGCACACACAGTCGCACCGGTTCTTTTTCGACGTATTCCCCGGCACCCGAGCGGGGGATTGTGAGGCAAACGATCGACACCGAGAGCGTCGAGTCCGAGCACCTTCCGGACATGAACTCCGTCCGCGCCATGTTCGAGAAAACCGCCCAGAATAGCACCAAAAACTTTGAATTCGGCGAGTCCTTTCGGCAAAAGCAGCGGTTCGATCAACTCAGCGACAAACAACGCGAATTCGAGGCGAAGATAGTGATGCGTGGGTTCAACGAAAAAGACTTGACCGAGGGAAGAACCGCATCGGGAGAGATCGATACGTCGAACCTACCAAAATCCTTCACCTTTGAAATGTGCTCTCCCCAGGGCATTGTACCCAACGATGGAGTGTGCAGGGTGGATTACAAGGCGGCAGACTACTACGCCAAGGTGTTTGTCTTGCACAAAACCAAGGGCATGCTGCTGCTCCGAAGCAAAACACCAAGACCGAGCTCCAAGGGCGGCTCAAAGCGAAAGAAAAAAACGGTTCCGGGTGGAATGATCAAGGAAGAAGAATTCCTTGCCGCAGCAAAGGAAAGCGGCAGCGCGTCCGTACAGCTCCAGATCGCGGCAAGGGAGGCCGCTGCTCGGGAATTGTACGAAACAACGGGCTTGGACGTACGCCAACAAGCAGAACGCTTCAAACCCGCGGTGCTGTGTGCCAATCCAAAGACGAAAACTGACAGAGGGTTCCAATACCTACGGAACGAAAACGACAACAAGTTGTACTACTTCCTCCAGGTGGATGACGAAGATTTCGATAAATTGAAGAAAGCGCATGCAGCGGATGGCAAGGCATCGGCCACAAAGTTGATGAAACCCACGGTAGATTCTGATGATGATTCGGAACCGCCCGGAAAATCCAAGACGGGAAAGAAATCGAAAAAGACACGATCGCAAGATCCCGGAGACGATCCGTTGGAACTCAGGCTTTCCAGCGACTATAGTAGCTTCGAATTCATCCACGACCCAGTGATTGCGAGCAAGGTCTTGCAACAAGACAAGAGCGATGCTTCCACGGCCTTGAACATGATCATGACTTCGGCGTCACACGAACTGAAAACCGGTTCGGATCTTTCTTCTGCCGCAAGCGATGTTCCAGATGCTAAGACGACTGTGCATCTTCGCAAGAGCAGTGTCGACGACGACAAAGACAAAAACAAAAACGACGAGACACAGCCCGACAGTGGCAATGTAAGAGTGGTGGGCACCCCCGAAGACAGTAAGAATGCAACGTCGTCGACTGGAGTGGCAGGTAAGTCGACAGACGTTAAGCTTGAAAATGCATTCTATGACGAAGAAGCGAAACTGAACACGAAAACTTCCAATGACACAGCGGAAGACATTGTTGCTGTCAGCTGTTGCTGCTCATTTTGGTAGGATAATGCAATATTATAGATAGTAGGATTGGGTCTCTTGGGTTTGGATATTTTTTTCCGTTGTAATGTAAACTGTGCTGCAGATATGTGAATAGAGAAATTGTGGAATTAGAAACAAGAACAGCTTTGGGTCGAATAGCTCCATTCGAAATCATATTCAAAGCACTAAGATGTAGTATAGGTGGCAATTTTTGGTTAATATCACTTTCTACTATGGTTGATAGACTTCTTCGCCGTCTAGAGTTGCCTTATGATGCTGCTTGCTCTGCTTTCCACTCATCGTATTGCTTCAACAGCGACTTGGAAACCGATTTCGTGGCCTGGTCTATGGCCACATCAAAATCTTGCCGTTGAATGGGTCGAATGTCGCTGGACTTGGCGGCTTGGATGGCATCAATGCCGCCAAGCGATCGAATCGGTCCGAAGGACGCCTCGGAAGCAATGCTGGAAATGTCTGACCCGCTAAAGCCACTCAGTCGTTTGACAAGTACCTTAACGTCTTCCTTAGACACATCTGTATCCCCGGCCTTTTCCAAAAGGTTGTTGAGAAGTGCCTTGCGGGTGGTCGAATCGGGCAAGGGTATGTATATTCTACGGGGAAAGCGTCGCAGCACGGCCGAGTCAATGTCCCAGGGACAGTTGGTGGCAGCGATAACGAGCAGGTGTTTTCCGTTCTCGTCTCCGCCGTTCTTAACAATCCCGTCAATGTTCGTCATAAACTCTGTTTTAAAACGACGGCTTGCCTCGTGTTCCCCGTCGGATTTTCGGCTGCTCAGCAGCGCATCCATCTCATCGACAAAGATGATCGACGGAGCAGCGGCCCGGGCAACCTGAAAAAGGGTTCGCAAAAGCTTTTCCCCCTCGCCATGCCATTTGCTGGTCATGGCACTCGCCGTACAAACAAATAATACGCAAGAAGACTCGTGTGCCACTGCCTTTACCAGTAGGGTCTTTCCTGTTCCCGGTGGACCGTAGAGCAAAATATTTCGTGGCCTCCGCAAACCAGAAAAAAGATCGGGTCGTATCAGAGGCAAGATGGCAGCCTCTTGGAGGGCCTGTTTTGCGTTTTTGAGACCGGCAATGTCGTTCCATGTTGTATTGTGCAATTTCGAGGGATCTATGTAGAGTTCTGATTTGATGGTCTGGACGAGTGGATCTTGACTATTAGCAAAATGAGATGGTGCTCCTACTGCGACTTCTTTTTTGGCGTTAATAGCATTGCCTTTGGAACCGTACGTTGTTGGTTTGTTGGATGTGCGGGCTCCCGCTATTCGATTGCTAGCATTCGTTTTTATTGTAGTATTCTTGCGCGGTGACAAAGAATTCACTTTCAGACTTGATTCGTTCAGTAATTTAGAAAGTGATTTGACGATAGATGATTGCTCTTTCGGTTGGTGCTGTCGTTTCGTGCTTTTTTCGGCGTTGTTGGTTCTACCGTTCCCCCTTAACTCCGACTTCATCGCTTCCGCCAGTGTCAGAGCATGTTGGATTCTTATCCCTACAGCCTCACGACTAACTCCGGGAACGTCGAGTTTGTTTGGATCCGATTTGAGATAGTCAATCAATAATTCGATGGACATTTCGCTGATTTCCAGTGCATCCCTCGTATGTCCCATTTGTCGAAGGTTCACCGCTTTGTCTAATCCCTGCAGACCCAAGCGAACATTTGCTTCTGTAAGTTCGTTGAAATTTCGCTGTTGCTGCTGCTGTGCTGCTGCTGCTGCTGTTGCTGCTGCTTGCGTTTCTCCATCCCCCTCCGCATCAACTTGGCCTGCTCGAGATCGTGCTGGAATCGATCCACGACGAATTTTTCGTCCACCAGAGGAACAACATTGGGATTCTTGGTGGTGTCAGCAGTCGCTTGGGCTTTGCGGTTCTTGCTGCCCCCTACGGAAATTCGCCTCGAATTTTTCTTCGTAGTCGCAGTTTTCGGTTTCTCGGGACTTTCTATTTTATTGCTAGAACTACCGCCCATGAAGTTTGAAAAGGACCACGGAAAGCCAGAGGAGGAGGACTTTTCGGAACCATGGCTGTCTTCCGTGCTGCTGGCGTTTATGACCAGTTCTTCCATGTAATCCATTTTTGTCTTCTAGATTGAAGCGCCGCAAAAGGCGCTAGCATTCTTCGTCGTTGGTAATATATTGCACTGGGAATATGGCAAGGGTCAAGGGTTCATCAACAACTGTTACCGGGTAAGATTACTCCAATGAATGTCTGATCGGTACGTTTCGTACGGTACGTAACGAAACAAGAATGCCCTCGTACTCATACACGAATTGCTTACATTCCTTCGTCTTCGATCGTAAAAAAATCCGTACGAAGACACCACAATTAACGGATCGCAGAAAAATCAAAATGCCGTTTGAAATGAATAATGAAATGCTTCGTATGGTACAAGTACGTACCGTACGTACGAGTAATTTACAAGTTCTTCATACTACCAGTAATCTTGCCAGGACACATTACCGTACAAACATTCAGTACTGCATGATAGTACCTCGTACCGGTAATACCGAGCGGTACGGTATTACCGTACATGGTACTCGTACTCCTACTTCGTAATTCTTACCCCTCCACCACCAGAAAAGTAACGGCACCGGTAAAAAACTGGAAAGCTAGATCGTGTTTTCAAAAAAATAACTTTTTATTATCTATATCCTTAATCGGTGGAGTTTGATGACGATAGACGTTACACGTACACAGTATCTTAGTCACAACTTAGAACGCAACACCCCCCCCCCCCCACTGGCCATTCTCATTATTCGTACCGTAATCCATACCGTGCGTACCGTACTCATACCGTTCGTACAGAATCACGGTTCAAAATACCGTACCAGTAGACAAGACGCTGATCCAAAATGTGGATAGTTGCAAGACAAGTCGTTCGTCCAGCGGCCAATGTGATCACAATTCAATCATCGTAACGCTAGGGTGTTCGGTGCTGTTGTCAACAAGGATATAAACCAACAATAACATTTGGAATAATGAGTGATCTTCCCTTGTTTAGTAGAATCACAACTACTGTGTTCGTGGCGGCATCCTGTCTTGCGGGCGTCGAAGCCTTTCATCAACCCGCTCTCACAAAGAATGGCGCCCGCTCTTTCTCGCGACAGAACAACGATCTGATACACCGAAATGCCTTTTTTGGATTTGGAGCGACGACCGACGAAAGTGCGAGGTTGTCGCCGAATTCCAAGGTCCTCATCGAAAAAGCAAAAGACTTTGTCGACAACCAGTCAGGATTTTACAGCGACTTCGATGCCGAAGTCTTTTCGGAAGACTTTGTCTTTCGAGGCCCTGTTGTCGGCCCACTCAACAAAAAGGATTATCTAGATACGATGGAAGCATTTGGCATCTACCGTGCTATCCCCGATATTAGGGCGAACGCCTGGGGATTTTCAATCGATCCACAGGATGAGAACCGTGTGTGGCTCATGGTGCGGAACACGGGAACCTTTGCAGGAGGCGAAAATCTAGTTCCAGGTTCACTTAACATCAAACCAAACGGCGCAAAAATCGAGGGCACACCAGAAACATTTAGCATTCTCTTTGATGAGGAACAAAAAATTAAATATCTCTCGGTAGGATACGTAGCTGATCGCTTCGACGGAAATACCAAGGGAAAGGGTGCAGCGTTGGGAATTTTCAACGTCATCGGTGTACCAGTTCCCAGCGGTCCACTCTTTCAATTCACCAGTTGGTTGGGTAGATTGGTTGGCAAGCCACCACTTACCTACTCAAATGACGTTCCAGAATGGTATCTCAAGGAAAAGGGGACAGAAGTAAACTATGAGGGATACTAGGTGCGAGACAGCACAACGAGCGTTAAAGTAAGCTTTTTCTTTAGTTAGGATTCGATTTTTGGTCTTCTCGAACCAATTGCGCTCTATAGAAAGAAACACTGATTACTGATTCTTGTGCTCTTTTACTCGCCCGTACGGGTGTTACGAACTACACATAAATCAATCGAGGCAGGAAATCTCTAATCCATGGCTGAATAAAGCTTCTTGTCCACAGAAAGGCGATAACCCCCAGAAATATAGAAATCGGGAGTGCCGGTAGGGCCTTCCCCCGGATCGCTAGAATCACCAAAGTTGCTGCCAGGCCCGACAAGACTACTAACAAACACGCGGCAAATGTTGTGAAAGAGTACTGGGCTGCCTTGGATACCAAGACACTGTAAAAAATGAAATCTCCAAGACCCAGCTTGATGGTGCTGTTGTCGGCTTCGTCTTTTGCTTCGTTGCCGACTGTTGGTGAAGACTCACGCTGCCGGACTTCCATAACGGAGCCCTGTGGCGTGACAATGAGTTTGCGCTGCGGGTCGCCCGTACGATCGTATACTATGTAGGCCGTACCAGCATCGTATATTTGATCCCGACTTCGGGCCCTTGCTATCCTTCCACCTCGGGGAGGAAAGACACAAGTTACCTCGGTAATCAACTGTTGCTCTGTGCAAGTCATAGACCGGATTTCCTCTCCCGTCAAATAGACCAAATCCTGCCGGTCACGAGGACGATTGACGCCCCTGCAACTGTTGTTGTCTTCAATTCTGATCCCTCCATCTTGATGTGGCTCGATAAATTGCCCCCCCAAAATGCCACTCGCATCCAAAACAGGAAGTTGATATACTTTTGCGAGTGCCAGCGGAACTTGGCCGTGGTTGGAGAAATCCACCGAATCGATTGCCGGAAAGGGTAGATGCATTGTTTCCTCCTTTTTTGGTAAAGATCCTTCTTCCTCCCCGTTTTGTCGTTCCATTTGTTGCTCTCTCTGTCGTTGTATCTGCCGTTTTCGCTGCTCTGGCAATTGTTGATCCGTCTGCGATTCCATCGTGAGTTCGTTCTCATTCCCAAGCCCTACAGCTTTCCTCATCGAAGACACCTTCCCCGGGACATCCATAGTAACATCGATGTCATCATTGTTCTGATTGTCTTGATCTGAGATCGTTTCGTTGCCACGTTCTTCAGATTCATTTTCCTCCCTTGATTCCATCGCTTCCTGCCTCCGCCGGTTGTTCTTTCCATCGTGCTTGGAAACCCCGCTCGGCAACTTTGCCTCGTACAAGAGGCCTGGCAATGCCGGAGCTCCCTCCTCTGAGATCAATTCCGCCAAAGCCTTGAGTGGTCCACATGGAGTGAGGACTGCAAAGAGATCGTACAGAGCGAGCATCACCAAAAGGGTCCAAGCCATCCAGGAACCAAAATAGGAGAGTTGCCAGGCCAGGCAAACGCTACTAGCGATCAAATATCCCTGCGTAACCCATTGCGGAATCCCTCTCGGAAGAAAGATTGCAATAGTCCCAACGGTCGCGTAATTGTAGATCAAAAACGCAAAGGTCAGTTTGTCGGGGTTCATCCAGGGGTAGATCGACATGGCCACCAACAGAATGTTGCTGGTAAAATAACCTAACAAAGCCGCCGTTGCCAGGACCATGTATGCGTAAAATATACTCATGCACCGGTATTTGTAGCACAGAACCACTACAAAAGTCATGACGCAAATCACAGACACCATGACTAGTGTGTTCACCAAAGAGTGCCCGAGCTTTTGAAGCGAGGATGATTCCTCGTTATCTCCGACGTCATAGATTTGATAGATCTCGGCATAGGCTTCGCCGGCAGCAATAGTTTCGTCCGTGTTGACAAAGACCACAGTCAAGGCCGATAGAACTATAGTGATTGTCACCGGTGTCACGACCGCCCCGTAGGACTCGATGGAATACAGAACGTCTGATTCCGACATGATAAAATCGCCATCGCGTTCTTCCCCAGCAGCACCGCCATCATTGCCGATGTCGCTTTCGTTGTTTTCGTTCTCGTCGTCATTCCGACACCGTCTCGCCCGCATTGTGATTATCGCAGCTCGACTTGACTATTCCAACAAGATATCCCGGTAGCGATGGAAAAAGTTGCACTTTATTGTACAAACTTCGAACATACAACAATATACCCAGTGTGGACAAAGACAAAGACAAAAAGAATGTGACTGCTCTCATCGTAAGATTACGTGACAAGTGACAACGTACCGGTACCGGGGTACCGGTAAGCGTCAAAAGGAATGAAATTTTTTGGTAAAAACCTACCCATCCGGCTCACGTGGGTTGCAACGGTCAGTAAACTGTAAGCTGGTCTATGCTGAGTTTTGAAACCCGTATGGATACAAGTAAGAGTACTCCTACGAGTACGTATTCGTACGGTACTACCGAGCAAATTTTTCATTATGTAGTACTCCTATAATTTTTACCAGAATCGAGTCCAAGTCAGACTCCCTGACTGAGCGCACGCAATTTTTGACTTGAATATATAATAACTGAGTTATTAATACTGGAATAAATTAATAACACGTATTATTTTTACCAGAATCGACTCCAAGTCAGACTCCCTGACTGACTTGCGCGCGCGCAATTTTTGACTTGAGTATATAATAACTGACTTATTAATACTGTACCGGTAAAATAACACGAGTTATTTTACAGAAGTCAGCGTAGGTTTAGTACTGGACTCTTATTTTAGTACCGCGAGACACCACTTATTTTAGTAGACTAGTACTGCACCTCTTCTATCCAACGGACGAAACCCGAACTTGAAAGGGAAGCGTGTTCTCCACTTTAGTTCTCCACTTTAGTTCTCCACTTTAGTTTTTAACTCACCGGCCGAGGTGAATCCCAAAACATTATCGCAAATTATTTCAGTTCTTCGATACTCACCGCGTTGTTCAATACTCAAGGAAATGGGAACGATTCCACGATCGGTTGAGATTGGTTGGAGTGATTTGCAAAAGGAAGAAATTCTAATTTCTTGCAGCATTTTGCACGTGATTCTACTACGTACACGCGATATTACTAGATAACAAGTGATTCCACTTCATAATTTCTACTTTTGCAACAAAGAGCTCATAATTTCAAATTTGGAACTAAACTCTGCATCTTTTTTGGCTCTGCTAAACTTGGCTAAGCAAAACAATCTTGGAATCGAATCGACCATGGGATTCATCCTAAACTGCTGATGCTAAGCAAAACAATCTTGGAATCGAATCGACCATGGGATTCCTCCTCCACCAATCAACAATCGACTCGCTCTTCTCTCCAATCAACAATCAACTCTCCTCTCCAATCAACAATCGACTTGCTCTTCTCTCCAATCAACAATCGATTCGGCTCTCCTCCTCCTCCTCTCCAATCCGCGGCTCTCCCCCTCTCCAATCCGCGACCTCTCCCCATCTCCAATCAACAATCGACTCTCCTCTCCTCTCCAATCAACAATCAACTCTCCTCTCCAATCCGCGGCTCTCTCCCTCTCCACCAATCAACAATCGAGTCTCCTCCTCTCCAATCCGCGGCTCTCCCCCAATCGAATCGATCGAGTCTCCTCCTCTCCTCTCCAATTGAATCGATCGAGTCTCCTCCTCTCCAATCCGCGGCTCTCCCCCAATCGAATCGATCGAGTCTCCTCCTCTCCAATCCGCGGCTCTCCCCCTCTCCAATCCGCGGCTCTCCCCCAATCGAATCGATCGAGTCTCCTCCTCTCCTCTCCAATTGAATCGATCGAGTCTCCTCCTCTCCAATCCGCGGCTCTCCCCCAATCGAATCGATCGAGTCTCCTCCTCTCCAATCCGCGGCTCTCCCCCTCTCCAATCCGCGGCTCTCCCCCAATCGAATCGATCGAGTCTCCTCCTCTCCTCTCCAATTGAATCGATCGAGTCTCCTCCTCTCCAATCCGCGGCTCTCCCCCAATCGAATTGATCGAGTCTCCTCCTCTCCAATCCGCGGCTCTCCCCCTCTCCAATCCGCGGCTCTCCCCCAATCGAATCGATCGAGTCTCCTCCTCTCCAATCGAATCGGCTCTCCCTCTATAATTGAATCGATCGATCGAGTCCAATCAATCAACAATCTACAAGTCGATCGAGTCCTCTCCAATCGAATCGGCTCTCCCTGCTCTCTCCAATCAAATCGATCGATCGAGTCCAATCAATCAACAATCTACAAGTCGATCTATCAAACCGTTCGCAAAGCGGGATCGATTATCGATTGGGATGCTGGAATAACAAGTCGAAACGACTTAGCCTTCCGGACATGGTTGTGGAGTGACGTCAGCGTGGTCTTTACCTTCATTAAGGCATCACCTTCCTCCAGAAGTACCTCTAAGGATTCACCAGAATGAACTCTATCCTTGATGAACTCTATAATACACTTGAGTCGCGAGAACTGCTTCTGCTCGGCTGCGCTATAATGCTTCCTCCAACGATTGCCGAATGTCTTTTCAAGCTCTTCAATCCCTCCAGGGAAGTCATCTTCTTTGAAGTCCTCAAGTCCGAACCACTCCTTCCACATCGACGACACCGCGGAATGCTGTCGAATCAAGTTTTTTTGGGGAATAAGGTTAGTACCTCGTGCCCCGGCGGTTGTTGTTGCGTCTGCTTCTGTTGGGAGACGAAAGGCCGCCATGTGCTGCAGGTAATGGTGTATTTGTCTGTTGATGGCATCTTGTTTCTGTTCAAATTTGCTAACCTTATCGTCTATCCGTGTAACATCCTTTGAAACATTATGGACTTCCGTATGAATATTGTGAAGTCGGTCACGAAACCCCGGAAGTGCCACGTCCATACTTCGTTGGATTGCGGTAGTACTGCCTCCTCTCTCCTCGTCGAGTCCTGCTCCCATAACCTTTTCGATGACTTGTGCTTGATAAGCCTGGAACAATTCCGAGTTGAAAACAGGCAAGGAGAAGAGGCAATTTGGTCTCCCGTTGTGTATCAAGACCGCGGCATCCTGCAGTACGACACATTGCAAATTCAAGAGGAGCTCAAAGAATGCTTGAGCAGTCGGCTTGTCGGGGGTGGAACGATTCGCAATCGTGTCCATTGCCTTGTCAAGGAACGGGAATACTTGACGACGGAGCTCTGGAGGTGGGTCGATGGTACCACGGGGTAAGAAGAAGCTGCCTTTCTCTTGTGCGTGTCCAGCCAAGACCCGCATGGCCTTCAGTGGGAGTTTTGAGGAGTACCGATCTTCTCGGACATCAAGGTTCCAATTTCCGATCATCTTGATGTATTGGGGATCCACTTCTTGCATCTCCAACGCAACTGCACCTGATCCGCGGCCGAAGTGAACAAAATGCTTCGATGCGACGCCCAAAGCCGTGCATGCTTTCCGCATCGTTTTGGCATACGCTTGGTCTGTTATCGGACGGTGGTTCTGCGAGTGATTACAATCGGTGAGTAATTTGACTTCGAACCATGACGCGTTCTCTGCAAAGTCATACCACGCAAGTTCTCCGGTTGCATGGAATCGTGCCATTAAGTAGAAGCCCAAAGCGCCAATGGGACACATATTGACGTTGCGGTGCCTGATGACACGACCGTACAAAGTTCGCTGACCGTTTGTTTTCCCTGTAATGATTTGCATGATAAAGATCAGGCAGGAGTGTACGCCTTCGTCAGCTTTGATGATGCTGCACAGATCGGACAACGTGCATTTGAACAAGGACTCCCCCCGGAGAACACCGCAATGGGTCATAAGGAAACAGAACCGGTCCCTCAAGGCAGCGATGTGGTAGTTGTGTTTGGTACAATGCTTGTAGAACAAGAAGGCCTCGATTCGCTCGATGCTTGACACGGTCATGTAGGGGGACAACGCGTGATCGATTTTCTCGTCGTGTCGAATCAGCTTGATCCTTTTCTTTCTTACTTGGACAACGCGGAGCAACTGTGTAACCCTGTCACTTCGAAGGTGTTCCTTTGTAAGAGTGTTGGCATTCTGACTTCTCTGATGCCGCAATATTTTGAGGATGGAACAAAAGTACTGATTCACTGTATCATAACCTACAGGGTCTGTCTCTGTCTCCAGCATCGACTCGCAAGAAGCGCCGGCATGATTGGTGTTGTATTTGGCCATCACGGAGTGGTAGTCGACGGGGTCGAAAATTTGCGTTCGTGATTGCCCCTTCTTACGCCGGCCTCTTGTCCTTCGCGTCCGATAGGCCTGATAGAAGAGGAAGCCAAAGACTTTTTCTTCAGTCACTATTTGAGTAGAGTAACCAAAGGAAGAAAATACGCTGGTGCAATACTGAAGGAATTCCTCCCCTTTTCGACCGTAGGCAAGTTGAGTATTCATTGGAATACCATCATTGTCATCATGTTGGACTTGCCGTGCTGCTCTGGCAAATATTCCACTTGTGTAAGACATTTTTCTTGCTGGAGACCGAGGGGGGTGTTTTGTTGAGGATAGTGGTGTTATTTTGGGTGGAAATTGCAAGTGTTTTGGCTGTTTTGTTCTTGTTTTCGTTGCTTCGTTGTTTTCGTCGTTTCGTCGTTTTTGTCGTTTTCGTCGTTTTTTGTGTCTATGTTTCTTGTCGGAATCAAAGTGTATGTGTTTGCTGTGTTTGCTGTGTTTGTCCATCGACTTAGCCTTCTGATGTTTCTTGTGGGTTGGTGCCGGCCGGCGGCAAAGACTTGTTCTATGTTCATGTCACATGTCACATGTTCGCTTTCATGTGTTCGCTTTCCTATTAGTATGTGCTTCATCTCATTGGTTGGAATTTCTAAAGTGGTTGAATTTCATTGGTTGGAATTTCTGACATGGTGGAATTTGATTGGTTAGAATTGCGAAAAGTGGTTATTCGACCAAGTCAGAGGAAATTGCCGTTAACCGTTAAACTGCGCACAATCCTACAGACCGAGGTCTGACTGATCTCTGACTTAGTATAAATAATCTCTTATTATTTTACAGAAGTCAGCGTAGGTTTACTAGTACTGGACTCTTTTTTTGTACCGCGAGACACTACTTATTTTATTTTACTGAAGTCAGCGTAGGTTTTGTACTGGACACCACTTATTTTAGTAGACTAGTACCGCATATCCAACGTACCAAACCCAAACCTGAACCCGAAGAGTGTTCTCCACTTCAGTTCTCCACTTTAGTTTTTAACTCACTGGCTGAGGTGAATCCGAAAACTTTTTCGAAAATTATTTCAGTTCTTCGATACTCATCGAAACATGACGGGTTCTTCGATACTCAACGAAGTGGGATCCATTTCCACTATCGGTTGAGATTGGTTGGAATGATTTGCAAAAGGAAGATTCTACTTTCTTGCAATTTGCACGTGATTCTACTACGTACATGCGATATTACTAGATAACAAGTAGTTCCACTTCATAATTTCTACTTTTGCAACTAAGTGCTCATAATTTCTAATTTGGAACTAAACTCTGCATCTGTTTTGGCTCTGTAAACTTTGCTAAGCCAAATAATCTTGGAATCAAATCGGCCATGGGATTCGTCCTCCACCAATCTAAACTGATGCTAAGCAAAACAGTCTCCAAATTGTCAAATCCAAGCGACCATGGGATTCGTCTCCTGAACAATCAACAATCGACTTGCTCTCCTCTCCAATCAACAATCAACTCTCCTCTCCTCTCCAATCAAATCGGTTCCTCTCCAATTGAATCAACCCCTCCTTTCCAATCCGCGGCTCTCCCCATCTCCAATCAACAATTGACTCTCCTCTCCTCTCCAATCGGCTCTCCTCCTCCTCTCCAATCCGCGGCTCTCCCCCTCTCCTCCAATCAACAATCGACTCTCCTCCTCTCCAATCCGCAGCTCTCCCCCTCTCCAATCAAATTGATTGAGTCCTCTCCAATCTGCGGCTCTCCCCCTCTCCAATCAAGTCGATTGAGTCCTCTCCAATCGACTCCTCCTGTCCAATCAACAATTGACAATGGGAAACCAATCAACAATCTACAAGTCGTCAAACTGTTTGCAAAGCGGGGATGGAGCACGACAAATCGATTGTCGATTGGTTGATGGTGGATGGAATAACAAGTCAAAACCACTTAGCCTTCCGGACATGGTTGTGGAGTGACGTCAGGGTGGTCTTTGACTTCATTAAGGCATCGCCTTCCTCTAAGGGTTCGCCAGAATGAACTCTATCCTTGATGAATTCTATAATACACTTGAGTTGCGAAAACTGCTTCTGCTTGGCCGCGCTATAATGCTTCCTTCATTGATTGCCAAATGTCTTTTCAAGCTATTCAATCCCTCCAGGGAAGTCATCTTCTTTGAAGTCTTCAAGTCCAAACCACTCCTCCTTCCACATCAACAACACCGCGGAATGCTGTGTGATCAAGGTTTTTCTTGGAATAAGGTTAGTACCTCTTGCCCCGGCGGTTGTTGTTGTTGCTTCTTCTTCTGTTGGGAGACAAAAGGCCGCCATGTACTGCAGGTAATAGTGTATTTGTCTGTTGATGGCATCTTGTTTCTGTTTGAATTTGGTAACCTTATCGTCTATCTGTGTAACATCCTTTGAAACATTATGAACTTCCGTATGAATGTTGTGAAGTCAGTCGCAAAACCCCAGAAGTGCCACATCCATACTTTGTTGGATTGTGGTAGTACCTCCTCTCTCCTCATTGAGTCCAGCTCCCATAATCTTTTTGAGGACTTGTTCTTGATAAGCCTGGAACAAAATTTCGAGTTGAAAACAGGCAAGGAGAAGAGGCAATTCTGTCTCCCGTTGTGTAGCAAGACCGCCACATCCTGCAGTACGACACATTGCAAACTCAACAGGAGCTCAAAGAATGCTTGAGCAGTCGGCTTGTTGTAGGCACAATTCGCAATTGTGTCCATTGCTTTGTCAAGGAATGGGAATACTTGATGACAAAGCTCTGGAGGTGGGTCGACGGTACCACGGGGTAAGAAGAAGCTGCCTTTCTCTTGTGCATGTCCAGCCAAGACCCGCATTGCCTTCAGTGAGAGTTTCGAGGAATACTGATCTTCTCGGACATCAAGGTTCCAATTTCCGATCATCTTGATGTATTGCGGATCCACTTCTTGCATCTCCAATGCAACTGCACCTGATCCGTGGCCGAAGTGAACAAAATGCTTCAATGCGACGCCCAAGGCCTTGCATGCTTTTTGCATGGTTTTTGCATAGGCTTAGTCTGTTATCGGACGGTGGTTCTGCAAGTGATTACAATCAATGAGTAATTTGACTACAAACCATGACACATTATCTGCAAAATTGTATCGCAAAAGCTCTCTGGTTGCATGGAATCGTGCCAATAAGTAGAAGCCCAATGCGCCAATGATACACATCTTAATGTTGTGGTGCCCGATCACATAAGCGTACAAAGTTTGCTGACCATTTGTTTTCGCTGTAATGATTTGCATGATAAAGATCAGGCAGGAATGTATGCCTTCGTCAGCTTTGATGATGATGCACAGATCCGACAATGTGTATTTGAATAAGGACTCCCCACAGAGAACACTACAATGGGTCATAAGGAAACAGAATCAGTCCCTCAAGTCAGCGATGTGGTAGTTATGTTTGTCACAATGCTTACAGAACAAGAAAGCCTCAATTCCCTTGATGCTTGACACCGTCATGTAGGGGGACAACGCGTGATCGATTTTCTTGTCGTGTCAAATCATCTTGATCCGTTTCTTTCTTAATTGGACAACGCAGAGCAACTGTGAAGCCCTGTCAGTTTGAAGGTGTTCCTTTGTAAGAGTGTTGGCGTACTGACTCCTCTGATGCCGCAATATTTTGAGGATGGAACCGCAGTATTGATTCACCGTATCATAACCTACTACAGGGCCTGACTCCAGCATCAACTCACAAGCGCCAGCATGATTGCTGTTGTATTTTGCCATCACGGCGTGGTAGTCGGCGGCATTGAAAATTTGTGTTGGCGATTGCCCCTTCTGACGCCCTCTTGTCCTTCATGTTTGATAGGCCTGATAGAAGAGGAAGCCAAAGACCTTTTCTTCAGTTACTATTCGAGTAGAGTAACCAAAGGAAGAAAATATGCTGGTGCAATACTGAAGGAATTCTTCCCCTTTCCGACTGTAGGCAAGTTGAGTATTAATTGTTGGAATACCATCATTGTCATCATGTTGGACTTGCCGTGCTGCTCTGGCAAATATTCCACTTGTGTAAGACATTTTGCTTGCTGGAGACCGAGGGGAGTGTTTTGTTGAAGATAGTGGTGTTATTTTGGGTGGAAATTGTAAGTGTTTTGGTTGTTTCAGCATTGTTTTCGTTGCTTCAACATTTTGACGATTTCAACATTTTTTGTGTCTTTATGGTTGGTTTGTTGGAATCAAAGTCGTGTATGTGTTTGCTGTGTTTGTCGGTCGGCTTAGCCTTCTGATGTTTCTTCTTGTGGGTTGGTGCCGGTCCGGCGTCATAGCCTTGTTCTTCTGAAAGCTGATTGGCTTAAGAATAATTATATGTTCTTGTCACATGTTCGCTTTCCTGTGTTTGTGTTCCTATTATGTGCTTCATCTCATTGATTGGAATTTCTGAAATGGTTGAATTTGATTGGTTGGAATTGCAAAAAGTGGTTATTTGACCAAGTCAGAAGAAATTACGGTTAACCATTAAACTGCGCATAATCCTACAGACCAAGGTCTGACTGTTTTCTGACTTAGTATAAGTAATCTATTATTATTGATTTTTACCAGAATTGTGTACTTGTCTAGTCAGACTGTCTGGCAGACCTGCGCGCGCGCGCGGTTTGTTTAGAAAGTAGTACTTGTATAAAATAACTGAGTCATTAATACTCAAATGTAACAATAACTTAAGTTACTATTGATCCTGTCAGTGTAGGTTTTGTACTGGGCACTTATTTTAATGCTCTTCCAACGGATGATGAACCCGAACCCATTCCAGAAGTGACCAACACTCCAGTTTTTTATATCAATATCAAGAGCTGAAGATCGAACATAAATTAAGGCAGCGGCCCTAGTAGTACCCGCTGGGACTAAACTCACCCGCCGAGGTAAATCCCAAAAATTTTCTAAAATGATTTCTGTTTTTTGATATTCAACTAAACACGACGCGTTCTTCCATACTCAAGAAATGGGATCCATTTCCACGATCAGTTGACACGATTGCTTGTAGTGATTTGCAAAATGAAACTCTAATTTGCAATTTGCACGTGATTCCACTATGTAGCACACAATTTTACTATATAACCGCTGATTCCACTTTGTAATTTCTACTTTTGCAACAAAGTGCTCATAATTCCTAATTTGGAACAAAACTCTGCATCTTTTTTGGCACTGTAAACTTTGCTAAGCTGAATCATAATCTTGGAATTGAATCAATCATGGGATTCCTCCACCAATGTACTAAATGGATGCTAAGCAAAACAATCTTGGAATCAAATTGACCATGGAATTTGTTGGAACAATCAACAATTGGCTCTCCAATTGGCTCTCCAAATGGCTCTCCAATCTACTCTCCAATCAGCTCTCCAATCAACTCTCAAATCAGCTCTCCAATTCAATTCAATTCAATTCAATTCAATTGGCTCTCCTCTCCAATCAGCAGCTCTCCTCTCCTCTCCAATCGGCGGCTCTCCCCCTCTCCAATCCAATTGTCTCTCCTCTCCTCTCCAATTGGCAGCTCTCCTCTCCAATTGGTGGCTCTCCTCTCTTCTCCAATTGGCAATGGGAAACCAATCAACAATCAAAAAGTCAAACTGCTTGCAAAGTGTTTGACGCTTGCAAAGTGTTTGATATTTTGGGGATGGACCACAAATTGATTGTCAATTGGTTGGTGGTAGAAAGTTGAAAGGACTTCTTGGTCTTTTTGAGATGGGTGTGGAGTGTTGAAAGGGCCTTTGCCTTTGTCTTCATTAAGTTGTCACCTTCTTCCAGTATCACCTCTATGGATTTGTCAGCAAGAACTCTACCCTTCACATAATTGATAATACACTTGAGTCAGGAGAAATGCTTCTGGCCAGCTGTGTTGTAATGCTTTCTCCATCAACTGGTGCCACTCTTTTCAAGGTCTTCAATACCCCCGGGGAAGTCAATGTCATCAAAGTCTCCAAGTCCAAACCACTCATTCTACACCGAGGAAACCAACTTATGGGTACGAAACAAGAACTTTCTTGTTGTTGGCTGGAGTATCATCTGGTGCGCCGGTTGTTGCTTCTGTTCCTGGCATTGGCATTGGCATTGGCATTGGCAGTTGAAATGAATGCATGTGCTGCAGGAAGTGGTGGAGTTGGGTGTTGACAACACATTGTTGTTGTCTGAAGGTGGTAACTGAAGCCTTTATCCTCTGAATGCCCTGTGAAGCATTATGGACTTCTGAATGAAGATTGTGAAGCCGGTCCCGGACCCCTGGAAGGGCAACATTGATACTCCTTTTGATTGAGGTAGTAGCTCCCACTCCTACTTTGACACTGACCTTGTCAATGAGTGCTGCTTGATAAGTATTGAACAAGTCAGCAGTTGCAAAAACGGGCAAGGAGAAGAGCTGGTTTTTCCTACCTTGGTGGAGCAAGATGACAGCATCCTGTAGTACCACTGATTGTAAATTGAGGAGGAGCTCAAAGAAAGCTTGAGCAGTGGGCTTTGGGTCATTATTGGGCTTTGGGCCACTATTGATGGTTTTTATTGCCTTATGAAGGAAGGGGAACACTTTACGCCAAAGCTCTGGAGGTGGATCAATAGTACATCTTGGCAAGAAGAACCCCCCTCTATCTTGTGAATGCCCAGCCAATGCCCTCATAGCCTTCAAAGGGAGTTTGGAAGAATATAGGTCCTCTCTGACATCAAGGCTCCAATTGCCAATCATTTGATGTATTGTGGATCAATCCTCTTGCATCTCACATGCAATTGCACCGGTTCCTCGGCCAAAGTGATCAAAATGCTTTGAAGTGATATACAAGGCCTTGTATGCGTGTTTTATTGTGGTGGCAGTAGGCTTGATTGGTGATTGACTGTTGATAGTTGACCAAGTTATTACAATCAGTGAGTAATTTGACATTGAACCAAGAGGCATTATCTGCAAAGTCATATTGAGCAACCTCGGCTGTTGAATGGAATTGTGCCAGCAAATAGAAGCCCAACGCACCAATTGTACACATGTTAACGCTTCTGTGTCTCATAACTTGGCCATACAAAGTTTTCTGACCATTCATTTTTCCTCTCACTATTTGCATAATAAAGATCTGGCAGGCGTGTGTGCCTTTGTTGTATTTGATAAGGTCACACAGGTTGAACAGCTCACATTTGAATAAAGACTTGCCGCTCAGAATGCCTCCATGTGTCATAAGGAAACAGAATCTGTGTCTCAAGGCTGCCACATAATGATAACTTGGTTTGTACCAATTCTTAGAGAACAAGAAATCCTCTATCTGCTCAATGTTTTGCACATTTATGTATAGTGACAATGCATGATTTATTTTCTCATCAAATCTCATTTTTTAATCTTTTTCTTTTGGACTTGAACAACTCGCAGCAGTTGGGTGACTCTTTTGGATCGGATGTGTTCGTTTGTAAGATTGTTGGCATTTTGACTTCGCTGATGGTGCAATATTTTGAGGATGGAACACAAGTACTGATTCACAGTATCCCAACCTACAGGGTTGTGATCCAGCTCCTCCTCCACAAGCTCCTCACACTTACTATGATTGTTGTTGTACTTTGCCATCACCATCATATAGCTGTTGTCATTGAATATTGTTGTTCCCTCTTCTTGCTTCAGCTTCCGGCCTCTTCTCCTCCAGGTTCGATAGGCCTGATAGAAAAGGAAGCCAAATACCTTCTCTTCAGTTACTGTTTGTGGATAATCCAGGTAGCCAAACATGGTAGTAGTGCAATACTGGAGGAACTCTGACCATTTGCGACCGTAGGCAATCTGTGTATTCGCTGGAATGCCCTGCTGGACATCATGTCGTGCTACTACTTTACCAAATAGGTCGCTTGTGTAAGACATTTTGCTTGCTGGAGACCAAGAGGGGTGTTTTGTTGAGGATGGATGGGTGTTGCTCGTGGGCATTGATTAGTGTGCTTGCTGTTGTCTTGTTGTTGCAACATGTTCTTCATCATTTTTGTCCTTTTCGTGTTTCGCCTTTTTTGTGTCTTTATGTTTGTCTGTTGGAATCGAAGTGTATGTGTATCTCAGTGTGTCAGAGATTCCGACCGTAACCACGCGCAAATCACTAAGAGAGGAGTCAGATACTGCTCTGACATAATAATAATAATCTCTTATTATTTTTTGTTGCTGTATCCTGGACACTAGAGTAGTAGACATGATATCGTGTACAAGTACATACCATGTAAAATTATGGTACAAGCAGCAGCTGTAATCTTACGGTACATATCCCAGGAGGGGGGGTACTACTAATTATTACGAAGTACTATATGTAACTACCCCTCCTCCGTTTTGGTTGGCACGATTCATCCCCTCTCTAAAGAAAAGGTCTCTTAAGAAAAATCCAAGGCGCGTGCGCCGAGGATTTTTCTTAAGAGAGCTTTTCTTTAGAGAGGGGATGAGTCGTGTCAACCAATTCCCGGCCTCGGAAACAACAAGCAGCTTGTAACACCCCCTCCTCCCCTGAATACTACGAGGAGGAGTTAGGTATGTAATACCATGGTCGTAAGGGAGAGCACAAAGGGAAGGAGGGGGGAGGGACCGTGCTAGCGAGCGGCGATTGCTCTTTGTTGCGGCTGCTGTTGGGGGGGGGGGGCTTCTTGCTCGCAGTTTCGCGGGGGGACAAGGATAAACCTGCTCTCCCCACAGTCCACCGTGTTGTATGTGTGAAAAAATACTTTAGTACCACTTTCGATACTAAAGTACCACTTTTGGTTCTTAAGTAATTTTTCCGGCTCCGTGTTGAGCAACTCAAAAAGTATTTTCAGGATATTTTCACACACAACTTCGTGTGTTGAGCAAGTAAGTATTTGCTCAACACACAAAGTTGTGTGTGAAAATTTTCTAAAAATACTTTAGTACCACTACAAAGAGGGTACTAACTTGCGGGATTAAGCAACAGCACTACAAGATTGATTGATTCCTTGACACGACTTGTGTAGAATCTCGTAGAATCCCTACTACCGGTACATCCTTGATTTAAAGCCTTTTTGGCAGTTTTTCCCTGTAGGATCTACTAGTAGAATCTCTACTACACCCTGGATTTTAAAAACCTTTTTGGCGGTTTTTCCCGTAGTAGTAAAGTAGGATCTGGTAGAATCCCTACTGCATCCATTTATTTTCAGCCGTTCTTACCAGTCAAAAGTATTTTTAAGCGTTTTACCTTAAGTAACTTTTCTGGGTGTTGAGCAATGATATATATGGCAAAGAGGGACGAACTAACGCGGGATTAGCAACAGCGGCAGCAGCACAGGGATTTCGCTTATTTGATTCCTTGACACTTTTGTAGAATCAAGTAGAATCCCTATTACAACCTTGATTTATTGCTGTTTTTTCTGCGCAACGACATTTATGGACACAACAGCAACAACAACCCAACAACAATCTGTAGCAGCCAAGCAATCGAGCTTCCTACCGCCTGAACCCAAGGAGCAAACGCGGCAAGGCAGCAGCAGCAACCGCCGCCTCAAGCAAATAATAGCGGCCTGCTACAATCTAGGGGAATGGTGTATTCTCGCTCCGGTGTCCAGCCAAACTGGTGCAAGCACTGCGCTGCGCTCCTGGGGGACTGGTGTATCCAAGGCATCTGAACTACAAGCACTGTGTTGTTCCGATCTAGGAGACTGCTGTATACACGGCGTCAGAAGTAGATGCTGTCACTGCTACTCTCGGCCCAGCATTTGACCTAGTACTGCATATTCTTTTTTGCTCCGGCGTCCGAACTGCAACCAAACGAACTACTACAAGCTCTCATTTTGGTCCCAACAGCCTCAATATTCATCATGGTGTGCTCTCTAGCAAGAAATACTAGGTCTGCAGACTAATTCTAGCCCTTTTTTTGCATATACCCTGGTCCCTACTCTGCTGTGCATTAGTCTGTTCTGGGAGTATCGAAAAGAGTGCTAGTAGGTGAATAGTGCTCAGAATACAACTGGGTGGAAATCACGACAGAAAATTCTAGTACTGCCGGTACAGAGGAGTAACACTACTACTAGAAATCACCTACGGAGTATTTTAGAAAATACTACTAGAAATCACGTAGCGGTACTCGTACCCGGCACCTATTTTGCAAATTTCCAAAGTATCAAGCCATTATCAGAGCAGAAAACACTACTAGTAATCGTGTAGCAATTCTACGGCGAATTTTGGAAAGTACTTTAGTAATCCTATGGCTTCGGCGGACGAGCACGTGTACTGATTCCTAAGTACCAAGAAAAATGAGCGAAAAATGAGCGTTTAAACTCGCTCAACGGTTGGAGGAGGGAGTGGTTCTCCGGTAGCAGAATGTGGTACTCCGGTACCAAAAAGTGGTACTCTGGTACCACAATTTTTCTGGTACTATTTTCTACGTGATTTCTAGTAGAAGAGTAGAATTTTCTGTCGTGATTTCCAGTCGTATTCTGAGCACTATTTTCCTACACTATTTTCGGTACTCCCAGAACACACAAATACACAGCAGACTAGGGACCAGAGTATATGCCAAAAAAAGCGCTAGAATTAGTCTGTAGACCTATTTCTTGCCAGAGAACACACCATGATAAATATTGAGGCTGTTGGGGCCAAAATGGTCACAAAAAAGGCAGTTTTACAATCAAACGTAACAGAACCCTAAAAGCGAACGTGCTGATCCCAAGCAGGGCCCTCGCAAGGATCTCGTCTTCCTGGAACGTCAAAGGTACCAATTTGGCGCACAACAGAAGTAACTTGAACTTCTGGGTCTGTGGAAGCAAAAGATGGCCTGCCAATCGAAGGAGGATAACCAGAAAACACTTCCACCGGAGATGGACCCCATGCACCATTCTGTTCATCATAGCGATGGTAATGATTTTCACCAAAAGAGACACGGCGGGGGTCTTGAGGAAGAGGACGTTCTTCAGGAGGAGGACGACTTGCGTGAGAGCCTCTTTCAG
This sequence comes from Pseudo-nitzschia multiseries, assembly GCA_037355745.1. Classification (NCBI taxonomy): domain Eukaryota; phylum Bacillariophyta; class Bacillariophyceae; order Bacillariales; family Bacillariaceae; genus Pseudo-nitzschia; species Pseudo-nitzschia multiseries. The sequence goes on from CM074784.1 coordinate 8,206,144, forward strand.
CAAGAGAGGGGCGTTGTTCCTCGTATCGCGGCTCGTACGACTGACGCGGTGGTGGCTTGCGTTCTTCCTCATATCGTGGCTTGTACAACTGACGCGGTGGTGGCTTGCATTCTTCCTCGTATCACGGCTCGTACGACCGACGCGGTGGTGGCTTGCGTTCTTCCTCGTATCTTGGCTTGTAGGACTGACGCGGTGGTGGCTTGCGTTCTTCCTTGTATCACGGCTCATAGTAGTAGGACCGGTTTTCACCAAAAAAAAACACGGCGAGAGTCTTGAGGGCGTGGCTTGCGTTCTTCCTTGTATCGCAGCTCGTAAGACTGCGTACGTGGTGGTGGTGGTGGTTCTCCTTCGTACAGCGGCTCATACCGGTTGTAATGCTTGTATCGTAGCCTGCTGCGATCATTGTGTCCGTATCGGGGTTCGCGAGGACGATCCTCAGCAAATTGTACCGCGATCCTTGTAATGGGGCTCATTGCGGTAGTCACGACACGAATCGTGTTCCCGCCACTGATTGGTGCAATCAGTAAATGGCATACGGACAGGGAGAAGGATCTTCCCCTGTACCAAGAGAGATATTGGAGGGAAAGGCCGGGGGAGATTTCTTGGGGACTTCAAATTGCTGGGTCATCAACCCCAACGCTCCAGCAGCAAAATCAGAAGAAACTGAGTCCTTGGAGAGGTCACCAAAGGAGTGCTGGATGGAGAGCAGGGGGGATTCATCCAAAAAGGGGGCTGGCGCTTGGGATTCTTCTGCAGGTGAAGCTGGAGCCGGTGCTGGAGCCGGTGCTGGAGCCGGTGCTGGAGCCGGTGCTGGAGCCGGAGAAGGCGCGCGAGGTGCAGGCGCCGGTGCAGGAGATGGCGCGCGAGGTGCAATCTTTGATGGGGATCCATGCTTGGCGCGAACAGTAGCATCAATAGCCTGTTGATTTGGCTTGATGTACCTAGTCGTGATATCAATGCTGGCATGCCCGCTCACTACCCTTGATCAGGGAAGGACAGACTGATGCATTTGCAACCTTGGAGAGTGCCTCGTGTCTCTTCCCATGGGCAGTACACCGCTCAGGGTTATTGTAACCACTCCAAATAGCAATTTGAACCAGAAGTTCATTGACTTTGTGAACACCAATCACCTTGCTTGCACTTCAATTCAACCTCCAAGAACAGCCCTCCTTCTCCCATATCTGCAAAAGAAGGAGCGGAAAACGCGGCGCGTGCACTGGTTAGATATGCAAACAATGCGCAAAAGAACAAAGATACGATACGGAACACACTTGCCTTGATTTGTTTCTTGGACGCGGGCTTCCTGAAGATCCTGTTTGAATTCTGGCAGTCATCAGGGACCATAGAAAGCAGCTTGATGGTAGTTTGGTACGTAGAAAGAGCATCTGAACTGTAGGGGCAAGGAAGGGTTCTCTTCCAAGTGTTTTCCTCATCAATGACATTCGTGTTTGAGAGATAAAGCACAATTTTTCTGGCCGCTGTAGGTTTCCTTGAAGCCAAACAAAAGGAATGCCAGTAAATTCCCCTTCCTGAATGAGTCCGGTTTCAAAATCTTCCTTGACAAGTGAAGCAGGTTCCTTGCAACCGTAAGTAGCCCATTCGGTCATAATGTTCTCCATTGCACACCATACGTAGTGCTTGATGTTGTTGAACGGATCGAGTGGATTCTTTGGGTCCTAAACAGCCTTCCACCATTTTTTGAACCACTTGGGATCAAACTGGGCCTTGTTGGGAAGGTTGCCGTAGGATTTCCTGTGCTCACCAGTGATTGCAAAATTCTTCTTCCAGTAAGCTTGAAACCCAACCGGGTGGTCAAAGCCGGTGGCTAGAGAGTAGTTGATGTGTTCCTTGCCAAAAATGGCAAAGAGACACTTCATCCGCTGGTTCACAGAGTTTGGATGGTACTGAGCATCTGCATACAACTTAGCGTCCTTTGATAGATCAATGTTGCGATATATCATCTTGTACAGATTCATAGAATAGATGAGCATGCAGTAGTTGACAAGAGCAAGCTTGTTTGGAGACGGCGGAGCACGGCATTGAATGAAGAAACGGTGCTTCATTAAAGATGGTGTTTCCGGATCTGGAATCAGTTCTGCGAGTGGCACGGCCTGTGGATGTGCAGCAAGGGATCGGAAAACCTCTGCTAGAAACCTCTTCTTTTTCTTCTCATGGGCGGTAGTGTTGAAGGTAAGCCCCTTGATTTTTGCTGTATTTGGCCCCAAAGAAAGTTTGTTGCCCTCAAGAGCAGTGAGGATGGACGCCAATGTGAATTCCTGGGGCAACTGGGGCAGGTGTAGTAGCTTCAATATTGTTGCGAGCAAGAGCAGTTGGAACAGAAAATGTGACGGCAGGAGGTAGATGGAGTTGTTCCACTGCAATTCCCAGATCCCTGGAATGATCTTGAATTGTAGTTGCATCTGAATCTGGGTCAGAGAGAGTGGTGCTACTGTCGTCACTGCTGTTGTCTTGTTCAGGGAGCAACCGGCGCCGAAGGATCAACCGGATACAGGTATCGAAGGAGCAGCCGGCCCCACCACCAAAGGAACTGGTCAATCCGGCATCAAAGGAGCAGCCGGCGCCACAGCAGAAGGATCAACCAGATTTGCAGCAGCACCATGAAGGACGAGCGACTGGCGCCAAAGAAGCAGCTGGTGGTCGTGGGGCAGAAAGAGGAAGGGGCCGACGAGCCCGCTTCTTCTTCCTTTTCCCAGCGGTGGTAGCTGGAGATCCAGAAGGAGGGGGAGGGGGGTTCTTCTTCTTGTTATAGGGGTTCTTGCACAATGAGGAATTCCTGGCTGCTACAGACCGGCGTTGGGTTGTTGTTGTTGCTGTTGCTGCTTCTGCTGTTGTTGCTGTTCTCGTGTTGGTAGATGACAACCGAGTTCGAGACCGAAAGAACTTGAGGAGCTGGAGCAGCAGACCGAGTCCGAGGAGCTGGAGCACCCTTCTTGCTCTTCTTGGGTGGAATGGTTCGAGCCATGGTTGCTGGAAAGGGCTACTATTCCCATGGTCAGAGAAGCAAAAAGAAGAAGAAGAAGAGTGCTGTTGTGAGTGATTGAATAAAGAAATGACGACGACGACAAGTCAAATCGAAACAGCCTGCACATCTTCCCTTCCCAGCAAACAAAGGACGGGCAATGACTAACAGTGTGATAGAATGGGTTTCTTGTTGTTGTAATAGGAAAGGAAGCAGTGCAAAATGTCTATTCCCATGGTCGGGGGAGCAATTTGCTTTTGAAAGTGGTTGATTTGGAAATAATGAATTACAACTGGGGAAAAAACAGCAAAAAAACCAGTTTGTAGTAGGAATTCTACTCAATTCCACACAGGTGGTGTCAAGAAGGAATCAACCAAATCCTTCTGCTGCTGTGAATACCGCGCGTTTGCTCCCTCTTTACGCTTGAGTATACCTAAAAACAGGTGCAATGCGTTGAAAAAATTATTACTTAACAAAGTGAGTGGTACTCCGGTACCACCAAAATGGTACCACCGATCCCTAGTACCGTACATCTTGTACTTGTTCCTACGAGTATCTTACTCCTTGGTACCACCGATCGGTACCAGTTTACCCTTGCCCCCCCCCCCCCCCCCCCCCGTAGCAGCAACAACAGCTACTACTCCCCCTGTAGCAGCATCGAAACGCTACTGTAAGCAACACCGATACGCCGGTAGCTAGCAACAAGGAACCCCTCCTCCTCCATTGTGCCCGTCCTTCCGAAGCCATAGAGATTACCATGTCAACACCCCTTTCCTCCTTTACCTCCTCCTTGTATTATCAGTGGGGAGGAGGGGTGTTACTTGGTACCACTCTAGCCCCTTGTTTCCTCGGCCAGGGGCCTCGTAAACAAGGAGCTAGAGTGGTACCAAGTAACACCCCTCCTCCCCACTGATAATACTCGTAGTCGATTTGCGCGCCTCGGATTTTTCTTAAGGGAGTTTTTTCTTTAGAGAGGGGATGACACGTGCCAACCAAAACGGAGGACGGGGTGTTACCTATAGTACCATGCCATTGTCAGAGCAGAAAACACTACTAGAAATTGTATCAATTCTACAGCATATAATGGAAATTACTAAAGTACCACCGAAGTTACCAAAGTAACACCCCCTCCTTTGCACCTTTTTCGCGCCCATTGAGTCTGTTTTAACCCCGTGAGTCCCTTTTATTTTTTCTTACTTAGGCATCGATTTTGCGAGTGCACGTGCTCTCCCGTACGAGCCATGGTGTTACCGAAGTATTTTTTAGACCCCTGCACAACAATCCTATCCTACCATTGCTGCTGGTACTTTCATTAATGATTAACTGCTACTACAATAAGAGTGGTTTATTCAATAGCCCCTAGTAGATGCAATCAATCCTCACAGCACCCCGAATACTACTAGGCTACTAGTACTAGTATATCGAAAGACTGAAATGACGCTTAGTAGTACCATGTCCCACCACCAGAGTAATAAAAAATTATTCATGACAAGGATTGAAGATTTCAATTTGAGCAGAAAAGCTTCTTGTTGATTGTGTGTGGTGGTTGTGATGATTAATTCTTTGTTGTCAGTATCTAGTCAAATTTGTTTGTAATCCATCGAGATCGATCGTTTCTTAGAAGAATGATAATGGCGATCGAGAGAATTGTTGCCTAATTTATTCGATTTGGTTGCGCTAGCAAGAATTATGTATTTGAAGAAGATGTCGTATTAGTGTATCAATCATGTCATAAAGGAAAATGCGAGATTCACGTCTTCGATTCCACGAACAAATGTGCCCGCAGACATGACACCACAAAGGAAAACATACACTATCATGCATGGGGATTTGTGTGACAAGCCGCTCACCAAGATTGCATCGAGAGTCTGGACCACCGGACAGGGGGTGGTTTCATGAACTTTTAAGAAACCCTGAAGGAACTTGGCCACGAGAATATAGCCATTGATCTTTTCAAAATAGATTGTGTAGGTTGTGAGTAAGTACTCAACGTGCAAGGATTGGATTGGTTATGGCATTCGCCAAATTTTGATTTAGAATCATGGTGTTCCTGCCATTCATGAGAAATGACGATGGTATTCGAAATCCATGGATATATCGCGTTACTAGGAAGACTTCCACGAGCATGGGTTTGCTTCATTCCATGATCACATTCACAGGGCTGGTCCCACGATGTGGGCTACCTTAAACTTCTTGAATATTTGGAAGTGTGTGCAGTTCCTTTTGTATATCTATCATGATAGATGTGGGAACAAGTGATGGAAACGATGATCAGATCAAGCCTCGTAAAGTTTATGGTAAATATTAGTAATAGAAGTATTGGTTAGAATTTAAAAATTACAGCAATTGGAAATGGACAGACACATTTCATAGACATTACATATTTGCGCCAATTGTTTAGAAATGCATAGTAAACCTTTCGGGAGCCACGAATCAATCGATCCATGGACGAATCGACCAATCAGTCTCATTCTTTGTTGGAAATCGTGAGGTTAGACATAGTAGGGCTTGAGCAGAATACATTCTACCCATGGCTGGACGAAAAAGCGCGTCACGATGTAAAAGAAAATTCCCAGGCAGATGGAAATAGGAAGCGCCGGGAGAGCATGGTGGAAAACACTCAGTAGGATCAATGTTCCGCCCAATCCGGCCAAGATGACAAGCATGCACACTACGAAAGTCGTGAAGCTGTACTCTGCCGCCTTCGCAACCAACACACTGTAAAAAATAAAATCTCCAAGTCCCAGTCGAATGCTGTTTCTACCCATATCCTCCTCCTCTTCTTCGTCGGCCTCGCCGTAGCTACTCGACTCTGCAAAAACACGACCCTGACGGTCAACCCACAAAATTCTTTTCGGGTCGCCGTGCCTATTCCGTTCCATAAAGACGGTTTTACCCTTTCTTCGGATCCGTTCAATACGTCCTCCATTGACTGGTAGCTCGACAATAATGTCGGCTCTCAGTTGCTTCTTTGACGGATTTTCTGGAATCTCAAATGGTTGGCTGTCATCTATTCCATTCAATAGAGGCTCATCACTACCATTGCTTTGCAGCGAACCATTGAAAAGATGTTTCGACTGAGTTGGCACGTCCAAAACAGGCAAATTGTAGACCTGTGCGACTGCTAAGGGCAATTCGATACGGAGCTCCCCACCAGAAGTTGACGTGGCTGCGCTAATTTCTGCTTCAGATCGAGAACTTTCAATGGTGTCAGTGCTACTGCGGCTGCGAGAACTATTGGCACCACCATAGTTTTGGCTCGTAGAAGAAGCACCAGGTCGACGTGCTTCAGGAGGCAATTCAGCTTCGTAGAGAAGTCCTGGCATTTCAGGGGCATCTTCTCGGGACATCAAATTAACGAGTGCTTTCAATGGACCGCACGGCGTCAGTACAGCGCAAAGATCGTACAGGGCAAGCATGAACAACAATGACCATGCCATCACGTCGTCGAAGAAACTCAAGTGCCATGCAAGGATGACCGATGTGCAAATCAAGTAGCCCTGGGTAACGTATTTGGGCACACCTTTACCATAAAAGATGGCCAAAATCCCAACGGCTGCGAAATTCCAAAGAACCATAACATATGTCACTTTGTCAACAGGTAGATTGTAAATTTGAATGGCAACCATCCAAATATGTCCTCCCAAAAAGCCCAAAAGACTCGTGGAAGCAAACATCATGTACCCAATCAGAAACCACATGCAATTGTACTTGTACAAAAGTACGATTCCGAACGTCATTGCGCCAATGACTGACACCATGATGAGACCATTTAGCAAACTCAAAAGTACCGTACTAAGAGCAGAGGCATTTGACGTATCAAAGTATTGGTACGCTTCTGCCATACTCGCAGCGCCCTCCTCCATTGTAGCTTCATTGTTAATGAAAACAACAGCAAGTGCTGAAAGCACCATCGTAATGGAAACTGAATGCAAAGTAAAACGAGGTAGAAAATATTACCAAAGGCCGAGATGAGGTTCCTTTCTAGTTGAAGCAATATCTCCGGTTCACAGCACACTTTGCAACACACGACACGATACAAGCATGGCTACCGACTTACCTGGAACAACAATCGCGTAAAAGGAAGATGAACTGTACATCAATTCCTGAAGTGACATTTCTCGCTCCTCGTAGGAGGCGTCATCTGGGGTGTTGGTGCCTCCATCGGATTCATCTCGGAAAATTTCGGGATGCGGAATCATAGCCCGAGAAGGCGAAAGAGGCAATCTTTCCTCGTCGATATCGCCTTCCATTTTCATCGGATTTGCTGCCGCAGGATCCTCGGTGTGCAAATGGTAGGCTGTTCCGGTGTCGTCGCCTTCCGGTTCCTGGGGCCCACTTTCTCCTCCCCTTCGACTCATAGCGTTGATTTCTTGCAACTCAATTTTTCTAGTTATCTGGCAGCGAACAATCGCGTGCTTACAAAGATCTGTGTATGGCAATTACTACAACCCTCGTCGAACTGCCTTGTTGTGGTTTCTTTTGATCTGTCGTTCAAATTCAAATTCGCAATATCGTAACAGTAATTTACGTTCGAAGTGACACTGCGGCAAGATGGTCGCTGCGGATGCATCGGTATCATACGGTGCTGGAATTCTTACTGAAAAGTTGCGTCCGACTTGAAAAACAAACGCGCGCGGCGGCCATTTCATAACGGCCATTAAAAAAAGTCACATACCTATGTTAAATACCCTGTAACCGTATGGTGAGGAAATCCAGAACAACTACGTTACTTCGTACCGGTAAAAGGTACGTGCCTGTAAGATTACTCGTACTACCATTATTGCTAAAAACTTCTATGAATGCCACAGGAATACGAGATTTCAAAAAGCGTGTTGTACGTAGTGGTTAGGTGAAAATCCTTTCAACATCAATGCAAGTGGTAGGGAGGAGGAGGTTCTAGATAGGAATGATGTCCCTTTTTTAACGTCTTATGATTCTTTGGCGCTTTCCACGTCGGGGGCTGGTGTCTCGGTAGCGCTGGCTGGAACGGGAGTTTCCGTCGATTCCTTTGGGTCCTCTCCATTGCTCGCCCGTTTCTTCCGCCGTTGTTTCTGCTGGCTTTGGTGGTGCCGGCGGCGGAGCTGGTGGTGCCGGAGGAGCCACGACTTTTCGTACCTTATCAAACTGAAGTTTTGCACCCGATTCGTTTCCCAGAGATAGTTCGAGGGCACCTCGCACGTAGGGAAACACTATCGTCTTGGTACTGTTCTTCAGGTCCTTGGCATTCTCCCGGAGCTTGGCGGCATCCCCCCTCAATCCGGGTGTCATAACGGCACGTTCGTGCGCGTGAAGAATGTTTTTTGTTTCGACCAGAAATTCTTTTTCAATGGCTTCTCTCAGCTGCGAAAATATGCCCGGCAGAAGACACCGACGCAATTCGTTGAGGCCGGTCAGGCACGCATTGACGAGGCGTCCCAGCGGTGGGAGAGCCATAAGTTTTCGGGGTGGCGGCATCATCACGGTCGAAGAGGCATTGCCTTCTCCGTTCGCCTCGGATTCGGTGTTGTTTCCGATCGACGAGGACGATGTACTCACGATGGTAGACGAGAACAGGGGCGAAGCAACGCCGGCCTCGCGACAGATTTTGAGTGTTTCGGCCAGTTGACTGGTTCCCTCTTTCCAATGATTTGTTACAATGGCCAGCAGTCGGTTTTCGAACAAGGGCGGAAGCTGGGCGGTAAAGTCGGCACCCAACCGCCCCATGCTGCCGGTGAAAAAAATACATGCATCCAGGGCATCCCGGAGCGAACCGGATTCGTCCATGAGTTGGAGTTGGGGAGAAAGAATTTTCAAAAAAGAATAAATCCGGCGGGACGTCCACATGCTCAGCAAAGATACCGAAACCTGACCATTGTCGTCATTGCTGCTGCCGCTAGATGGCAAACCGCCATTGGAACTGTACGAACTTTGCTGCGCGCGAAAAATGGCATTGAACTGGGTAGCAATTTCAAACATTCTGCAGTCGACGGGGAAGCGGACGGTTAGGAGAGATTTTTGCGTCGTGTTAAAGAAATGATTGCAGTAATAGTAGGTACACGTAGTCCGAGCAAAGGGTAGAAAAATTGAGAAAAAACACAATTGATGTCCAAGTCCCAAGTACAATTCTAAGTTCCACTCGGGTTCAAAACATTGTTTCTCTCACCTCGTTCGATAGCGCTCGATCGTATCCAATAATTGTTCGGATGTGGAATTCGACAGCACCGCTTTGGAGTTGTTCGAATTTCGCGGATTGCTCGTCGTGTAGCTGGCAGTCGCCGTGGCCGCGGTTGTGGGTTGATCCAGCCAGGCATCCCGTGCCTCCAAGAAGTCCACCTGCAGGGACAATTCCATAGCGGCAAAGACTCGTTCCACACTGGATTTTTCTCCGGATTGGAGCCTCTCGAGATCGATCGAATTCAGTCGACGCAGCGCGGTGACAATTTCCAAACACTCGGGCATAGTCACCTGGTTTTTAAGAGAATGCAGGAGGTATCGCCGCAGATCCGACTGCCGCGATCGAACCTGTGCAATGACTTTGAGAACAACCTGATTCTTTTCCGTGTGGCGTCTTTCCAGCGTATTTGCAAATGCGGCAATGCTCAGGGCTTCCTCGTAAAGATTCGATCTCACACAAGCGTCCATCAGGGATGGCAATTCGAGAAGCTCCAACAAACTCGAATGCTGCAAGAGGGTCCGGCGTCTCACGCGGTGTTTTTCCGACAGAGCCGCGAGAGAATTCTCGCGCACTCGACCCGGACCGTTCTCTTCTTCCTGCTCCAAGGCTTCCTGCGTCGATGCGACGATAGATTCCACGGACTGAACGGTGCCCAATAACTCCTCCAGGGATACCTCGAGGGCCCGACCCCGTCGCTCTACGCTCACGAAAGTCCCTGCGTGAGAGGCGCACAGCGATTGAAGCTCTTCTTCGGCGGCTTCCAATCCGGCCTTGGCGGCAATGCGTTCGTCTACGTCCGCCATGCTTGGTAGCTGGGAAGTTGGGGTCGATTGATCAGCAAATAAATGTGACGTCTTGGGAAATGTGGGTTGTACGGTATGTACCCGTATCGTTGTTTCGGTTGAGCACCGGGACCACTGTATTGCGCACTTTTTGGATTGTTGCTTGGGTGTCTTCGGTCATTCGATCCGTTTTATTTCCCCCTTCGGAGGGACGAGAGTGGAGACGTGGATCTGCAATCTTGCGAGATCACTTCGTGAAAAAAATGCCTCGGAGCAGAATTTCCTATTTCCTCTTTTTCGCTGCACCCCTGCAATACCGATGCACGACCAGCTTTCTGTGGAGGTACCTTCATACGGTACTATAGGTAGCACCCCGTTCTCCTGTTTTGGTTGGCACGTGTCATCCCCTCTCTAAAGAAAAACTCTCTTAAGAAAAATCCTTGGCGCACGGGCATCGCATTTTTCTTAAGACAGTTTTCCTTTAGAGAGGGGATGACACGTGCCAACCAAATCGGCTCCGAGTAGTATCATTGGGAGGGGGTTGTTACCTGCTGGTATCACTCTAGCTGCTTGTTTACGAGGCCCCGGCCGAGGAAACAAGCAGCTAGAGTGGTACCAAGTAACAACCCCCTCCCAATGATACTATGAGGAGGAGCAAAAGGAGGAACGGGGTGTTGGCATGGTAATCTCTATGGCTTTGAAGGACAAGAAGCACAATGAAGGAGGAGGAGGTCCTTGTTGCTAGCTACCCCCGTACCGGTGTTGCTTATCATTTCGATGCTGTTACCGGTACTTGTACAGGGGGACTAGTAGTAGCCTCTTGATGCTGCTACACAGGGGGGACCAGGCTAAGCTGGTATTGATTGGTGGTACCGGTTTGGTGGTACCATTGTACCACTCACCTGTTAAGTAATAATTTTTTCAACGCATTTCACGTATTTTTACGTATACTCGATTAGCGGGATTAACAGCAGCAGCGTGGAATTTGACTAATTCCTTGACACCACCTGTGTAGAATATAGTAGAATCCCCTACTACAACCTGGATTTTTGCTGTTTTTTCCGGGTCGTAATTCATAATTTCAAAATCAACCACTTTCAAAAGCAAACTGTTCCCCCGACCATGGGAATAGGCACTTTCCACTGCTTCCTTTCCTATTACAACAACAAGAAACCCATTCTATCACACTGTAAGTCATTGCCGGTTCTTTGTTTGCTTGGGGGGAAGCTGTTCAGAGTGTTCTATTTGATTCATCATCAGAATCGTCCTCGTGTTGTCATTTGTTTATTCCTATCTCACGACAATGCTTCTCTTTTCTTTTGACCATGGGAATAGCTCCTTTCAGCAACCATGCTTTGAGCTGTACCACCTAAAAAGAGCAACGCTCCAGCCCCCCAGAATCGATGTTCTGTTACTCCAGCTCCCTGAACTCGTCCATCATCTACAGATGGAACAACAACAGGACAATGACAACCATTTGAACCACCAGCAACAGCAGCAACAACAACAACAAGTACCACGCGAGACGGATGCAGAGACAGATACCGCCACCCGTGAAGTACTTCAAAGACCAGAATCGCCCAAACCGTCGTTGTCATCGTCGTCGTCGTTGTTGTCGTCATGACTTTCATGATCAAGAACCTGTACCAGCAACGGCAAGGACAGTTGCCAATTTCCATCCCCATTCCCAGGTAATCAGTCCCAGCAGCAACAACAACAGCAGGAGGAAGCCCTGCAATATCTGAAAATGCTGGTCTCTGGAAATGGCCGCAGCATACTACGGGATGACCGTATTTCCCGCTCTAGCACCTAAACTACAAGCGAACGAGCTACAACAAGCTCTGATTTTGGCCCCAACAGCCTCAATATTCATTGTGGTTGGATCTCTAGCAAGAAATATGTCTACGAACTAATTCTAGCTCATTTTTGGGCATATACTCTGGTCCCTACTACTACTAGTAGTAGTCTGCTGTGTATTAGTCTGTTCTGGGAGTATCAAAACTAGTGGTAGGAGAATAGTGCTAAAAATATGGCTGGAAATTGCACAGTGTGTTCTACTGGAAATCATGTAGAAAACACTACCAGAATAAAGTGTGGTACCAGAGTACCACTTTTGGTACCGGAGTACCATCTCCTCCTCCCATCGGTTGAGCCAGTTTCAAACCCTCATTTTTCTTGGTGCTTAGGAGTGAGTACACGTGCTCATCTGCCGAAGCCATAGGATTACAAATTGTAATGTTGGAAGGAGAGAGTGGTACTCCAGTACCAGATGGTGGTACTCTGGTACCAAAAGTGGTACTCTGGTACCACAATTTATTCTGGTACTATTTTCTACGTGATTTCTACTAGTAGTATTGTATTTTCTAAATTGTAGTATTCTGAGCACTATTTTCCTACCACTATTTTTGATGCTCCCAGAACACACTAAGACACAGCAGACTAGGGACCAGAGCATATGCCAAAAAAAGAGCTAGAATTAGTCTGTAGACCTACTATTTCTTGCTAGAGAGCACACCGTGATGAATATTGAGGCTGCTGGGGCCAAAATGGCCACAAAAAAGGCAGCGGTCTTGAGGAGGAGGACAGTGCTTGAGGAGGAGGACGCACGTGAGAGCCTCTTTCAGCAATAGAGGGGCGCTGCTCCTTGTATTGCAACTCGTAGAACTGATGCGGTGGTGGCTTGCGTTGTTCCTCATATCGCAGCTTATAGGACCAACGCATTGGTGGCTTGTGTTGTTCCTGCTCCTTGTATTGTGGTTGGTAGGACAGGGACGCGGCTCCTCATATTGTGGCTCATAGTAGTAGGACCAGTTTTCACCAAAAGAAACACAGCAAGGGTCTTGAGGGGGTGGCTTGCGCTCCTCATATCACGGCTCGTAAGACTAAGTACGTGGTGATAGTGGTGGCTCTCCTTCGTACAGCGGCTCATACCGGTTGTAATGCTCGTATCATAGTCTGCTGCAATCCCTGTATTGGGGTTCGCAAGGACGATCATAATCCTTGTTTTGCGGGAAATCCTCAGCAAATTGACCGCGATCCTTGTAATGGGGCTTGGATGGGGGGCTCATTGCGGTAGTCACGATGCAAATCGTGTTCCCGCCACTGATTGGTGCAATCAGTGAATGGCATAGGGATGGGAGAAGGATCTTCCCCTGCACGGAGAGAGATATTGGAAGGAAAGGCCAGGGGAGATTCCTTGGAGACTTCAAATTGCTGGGTCATCAACCCCAAAGCTCCAGCAGCAAAATCAGAAGAAACCGAGTCCTTGGAGTGGTCACCAAAGGAGTGCTGGATGGAGAGCAGGGGGGATTCATCCAAAAAGGGGGCTGGCGCTTGGGATTCTTCTGCAGGTGAAGCTGGAGCCGGCGCGGGAGCTGGAGCCGGCGCAGGAGATGGTGCGGGAGCTAGAGCCGGTGCGTGAATCTTTGATGGGGATCCATGCTTTGCACAAACAGCAGCATCAATAGCCTGTTGATTTGGCTTGATGTACCTAGTGGTGATATCAATGCTGGCATACCCGTCCATACCCTTGATCGGGGAAGGACAGACTGATGCATTTGCAACCTTGGAGAGTGCCTCGTGTCTCTTCCCATGGGCAGTACACTGCTCAGGGTTATTGTAACCACTCCAAATAGCAATTTGAACCAGAAGTTCATTGACTTTGTGAACACCAATCACCTTGCTTGCACTTCAATTCAACCTCCAAGAACAGCCCTCCTTCTCCCATATCTGCAAAGACAGAGAACAAAGCAGTGCAAGTTGGTTAGATATACAAAAAACAGAGACGTGAAACGCAAAAAACAGAACACACACACACTTGCCTTGATTTGTTTCTTGGACGCGGGCTTCCTGAAGATCCTGTTTGAATTCTGGCAGTCATCAGGGACCATAGAAAGCAGCTTGATGGTAGTTTGGTACGTAGGAAAGAGCATCTGAACTGTAGGGGCAAGGAAGGGTTCTCTTCTGAGTGTTTTCCTCATCAATGACATTGTGTTTGAGAGATAAAGCACAATTTTTCTGGCCGCTGTAGGTTTCCTTGAGCCAAACAAAAGGAATGCCAGCAAATTCCCCTACCTGAATGAGTCCAGTTTCAAAATCTTCCTTGACAAGTGAAGCAGGTTCCTTGCAACCGTGAGTAGCCCATTTGGTCATAATGTTCTCCATTGCACACCATACGTAGTGCTTGATGTTGTTGAACAGATCGAGTGGATTCTTTGGGTCCCGAACAGCCTTCCACCGTTTTTTGAACCACTTGGGATCAAACTGGGCCTTGTTGGGAAGGTTGCCGTAGGATTTCCTGTGCTCACCAGTGATTGCAAAATTCTTCTTCCAGTAAGCTTGAAACCCAACCGGGTGGTCAAAGCCGGTGGCTAGAGAGTAGTTGATGTGTTCTATTATTTTCCTTCTGAATCCGGTCCGTTGAAGGTCTGATTCAAAGGCTTCTGAAGAACAGCAACGCTGCGTTAGTGTGTTAGTAGATGAACAATTGTACTCTACGCGTGACAATGGTGTTTCGATACTTTCGGCAACGGATAATCAGACTACAGGCAAGACTATGGAAACGCCAGATCTCTTCTTGCTGTGACTTGTTCAGATTGCAGCGAGACAGACCTTAATATGTAGATTACAAGTAGCTGGTAGCAACTAGTGTGAATTTTGGGATATAAATCAGTTGAATGTTAAAAGTATGAGATAAAGTGAAATCTTGCCAAAATGCAAGATATCTCTTTTATTGAGATGAATACGTTGCAACTGCTGTTGCGTAGTGGTGAGATTACTCGCTGATTATTTCCGTACATGTATTGGTCGTTGACCATATATATCTGTATGCATATATATATATACTGTGTGAGAATCACACGCCAACGGTTTTCTTCTCTTGTTCCGTTAGGAAGACTCCATGAATTGTTTATCATTAAGGTCAGGAATTGCTCCCGTAGCTCGTGTGATATTTTATGAAATCAGAGTTTGCTCACCGAAGAATGATGGCAATACTGTAAAACAGGGATTGCTCACCGTTGATGCGCGATGGGAATCGATGCACCGTGGGAATCGATATGCCGTGGGAATCGATTACTTTGATTGATACGGGGACTCATGGATTCGTACGAATAGGGTATCTACCATCTAGTAGCTTTGGTACTTCTGGTCACGAAAGGAATTTAATACTCCCCATGTCTCCTTGTGAAAGGTCATCACGCTCTACATGATGCTTCCATCGTTTTGGAGAAGGTTGCCGGTATTCCCACAAAAGTGGAAGATGGGCTTGAGCAGTGGATACACAACTGAGTGTCCCCAATGCTTGGTGAGAATATCTGCACAGTTATCCTTACCTGGGATGTGCATCATTAAAATGAAACCTCTCGCTATCATGCTCCGTACGTAGTGAAACGATAGAATGTTATGACGCTTATGCAACCTTGCGTAAGGGAAGGTTGACGTTTGGATCATCTTTTCGTTGTCACCCCAAGAGTAGGAGATATCATGGACTCGTGTTCCGAGGTATCGGAATGAGTGGCGTAGATCAACAATCTGTTCGATGCAAGTTCTTCCTGCAACAAATTCAGCTCCAAAGGTGGCTGTCTCCGTAGTAGACTGTTTCTTTGAGAACCCCATCATGGGAGTCTTGTTCGCGAAATGAAGAATGCCGGTTACAGCCTTACCACTAAGAATATCATGCATGAGGTTGGCGTCATAGAAATGTGTCAACACTACTGTCTTCCCAAGTGGTGCAGGAGCGTCGTCGGGTAGCTCTTCAGAATGCTCCCCATAGACGGTGTTGGACCAATCGATGGTGTCGGGTTTAGTCAATATAAAATCTGGGGGTTCCACGCGGAATCTGATTTTAAAATGTCTAAACTTGGAGATATATCCATAGATACGTTTGGCACGTTCGAGATGCCCATCTCGTGGTTGAGCTCTGAAACGTGAGAGTGTCATCACGGCTGTTTGTACATCAAAACGGCCAATAGTGATGATCCATTGCAGTGAACCGATCATACTTTGGTATTTCTGTATACCAGTTTCTTCGAAAAAGGCTGAGGAGTCCAATTCGGGATGATCGTTCTCTGCAATGGGTGATTGGAACCTAGTGTTAGGTTTGCATCCGAACATTTGTTCGTAAGACGCTTCCATCTTTTCGATGAACTTTATGGGATTCATGCAGAGAACACCATGCGCGTCGCGCTCAAATCCGCAACCTAGGTGAAAGTTCATAGGTCCAGATCCCTTCAGTTTGAAGTTATATGGTGACGACTGCAATATCTTCAAGAAGGAATTGGGATCTGCCATGCAAAGACATAGGTCATCGACATATGTGCATATAAGTTCATATACACGTTCACCATGCTTGTTCGTTCCAGGCTTGAGGAATATTTCTGGTTCTGCGCGGGATCGTTCGAATCCGAGTTCGATGAGACAAGTGGCGAGTAAGTCTCCAAAACACTTGCCCGAGGATCTGAGGCCATATAGGGCTTTGTAAATGATCAATAGGTGACCTTCCAGCGATCCGAATTCAGGACCTGCCTTGATGCAGACTTTCTTGCAAGTAACTGCTTCGAGGTAAGCATTACCTATATCGGTACCCCATGCTTCCAGGTCGTTCAGTTCAGCTAGGAATAGGCACATACGTAGGCCGCAGAGAGATACGACACCTGCATAAACACTGTGGATAGGGGCCTCAGTGAGATTACCGTTAGCAACGAGACGAGCCTTGTGTCTACCATCGTGCTTGACAGCATATATCATGTGTACCTTGATCTGTTGGAATCCGGGGGGAATGGAGCTTGTCTTGTACACGCCTTTATCAATGAATGTATTGTATTCATTGAGTTGTTTCATTTCCAGAGTGGTGGCATCTTCCCATTTGGTGTTTCCGTTGGCTTGATCAAATCGGAGGGCTTCTTCGTGGTTACGAGGTACTTTGAATCCGTATTGGTACTGTGGAGTTGTACGGAAAGAACGAAGTTTGGCTTGGTGCACGAGTCGGTCAAGTTTCTTGGTTCGTCGTGCTAGATTGGTGATTCGCTTGAGGCGTTTCCAACCCGGGAGGTCAAGCAAGTTGTTGTCTTTCCCATATTTCGCAACGGTGACAGGGTCATCAGCCGCAATGTTGGCCAGAGGCTCATATGTTTGTTCCATATTCTCCCATTCAATCCAAAGGTTATACTTGGAACCTTTGTATTGGGGATGCTTGTTATCCAGCGGACCTTGGTGTCCTAGGATGCGGCGGAATGACCAAAGTTTGCCGTCTTCTTGGGTTGAATCACGATGGATGTAATTCATGACATCATTGTATGCAATGATATCATTAAGTTTGTCATTGGAGTGTTTGCACTTGAACTTGATGAAGTCTTTGTTGCGTTCAAGACTGTCTTCTACATCAACGATGGTAAGACGCTTCCGAGTGCCATCTGGATTGGTTACAAGGAAGGATCGTCCTTGTAGATCGGCAATTGGGACCGTAGGAATGGTAATTGGTTTACCATCATTGTCAAATTGTGCGTTGCCTTCTTCGTGGGTAACAACTACCTGTGATGGGTCCACTGAAGGAGTAGCGGGGTTGGTGTATGGAGTTGTGACGTCACTAACATCAAAGTATGCTAATTCCGGTGGATCAAAATCATCTTCAGTAAGGAGAACGCCATTGGTGGTCTTGCTGAAGATGTGTGCCATAGGAGGACCATCAAAACTCTCCCCATAGTTGTTAGGGAGTGGAGAAGGTGACCAGCTCGGGCTGTCATCGACCTTCTTATAAAGAAAGCTCGGTAACGAGGGGTGGGCGGGTGGTTGAAGAATAGTTTGAGTGCCAGATGCGGGAGGTGTTGTACCTGGTTGTTCGTTGGGTACAGATGGTATGGTGTCATCGGCGGTGTCAGAATCAGCGGGTGAAACACTAGGAGGAACTGAGTTGCCCTGTTTGGTGGAACCGTCAATGGGGTTATTCTGATTGGTATGCTTCCCATGTTTGAATGCTGGAGCGTCTCCAGTGGCGTATAAACGGGGCAAGGAATCCTTGGTGTTGCGCCATTTTATGAAACCATCATCAGTGAATAGGCCCGCGCGTTTGTTGCGGGACTCAGGCGTAAGAGCAGAGCGGACACCGGACTGATCAAGTAACTTGTTGGTAACGGGATCCCAGATTCGGAAGCAGAGTCCATTGCCAACATGTTCTGCGATGCCGACGAAGTGACCTAGACGTTCGGTAGACTGGGTGCCGAAAGGGGAGTCGTTGGTCTTGAAATAAACAGGTTCAAACCAGAAGAAACTGGTGTATGCGCTGATGTCGCCAAGTGTACCGGTAGCAATGAAGACCGGTTGTTTGTCTGACAGAGTAGGATCAGAGATAACATTGAGGAGTCCGGCAACGTATGTCATGCACAGCAGCCATAGATGTGGTGGTGTGCCTGTACGATCCATGACGCGATTGACAATGCATTTAAACGTTTGATATCGCCATTCAAATTGATTCTGGTGTTGGTGATAAGGTTCACTTTGCCAGAGTCCAATCCATAGCATTTTGAGATAATCAGTGACCTTCTTACTAGATTGGTAGTGGCCGTGGTTGCAAAGGAGGCGAATGGGCCTGCCCCATTTTCGAACAAAGTTCTGGAAGCAAGATAGAAAATCGCCGGTGGTACGCATTTCTTCAACGTGTATAATATGTGACTTTCGGCCGAAGAAGATCTGAGCAATCTTGGAGCCACCATCAATGGCTGGGACATCCAAATAGATGGCATCGGACATAACGTCGTCATTGAAGGGTCAAACGTTCATGGCCGGTTGAGGGGAATGGAAACGTTTGAAAATGTTTCCATCAGGGCTAACTGCTAATGAACCATATTGGGTTGAGTTTTCAAATGTGGCTTTGATGCGATCTGTGGAAACCCAACAAAAGAAAGGTTTCAGGGACAAGTAGTCATGTTCGTTGGGGTATCTCTCACAGGGCGTAGCTGCAATACGTGTAGTATCACTGGCAGTACAATCCGTCGGAAACGCAGTGACTGTCCCAGAGGCTTCAGGTAAAGTGCAGCATGCGAGGCGTTCTTGGTGAATGTAGTCGGTGGAAGTAAGCCAAAATGAGCGATTGTTGGTTCTATGATCATCAATAGGAAGGAAGGGAGATCGAGTGGATTGGCTGGAATATGAACTGAGGGACGTGACCAGTGGAGGAGCCGGGGGATACAGAGATATCCAATCCTTCAAGACAACGTGGGTTTCCATATTTGTCAGTAATCGGCATAAGGGAGTTGCTGTGGCTGAGGAGAATATTTCTGGAGAAATTGTTCATCTTTTGCACTGATAGTGGTATCAAGAACAGATGGGTCCCAATGCTTATCGGATGTCATTATAACATGTGGGAGCGTGTCAAACTCAATAGTCGTGTACTTTTGCATCGCAAGGTATGGTAAACCGTGTCGTATGCTAAGAGGCAGTGCATATCCATCGGAGGTGGTGATTACCTGTCCACCGCCCGCTTTGATGGATGTGTCATCGACAGTGGAAAAATATGCTTCCATCTGGCCGGAGGACAATATAGAAGGGTGTTGGCCTGTATATGCACATTCATTGAAAACGAGGATGACGGGACCTCTGTTCGATATGGAATAAGCTCCGCATGTAGCAATGGGAATATTTTGTACCTGGTGATTGTTAATGCCGGTGACATTGACATATCGTGGTGGGATATCCTTGGAGATGAGGCATGCATCATTGCCGATGATGCAACCATTTGTGCCGCGATCGACCATGGCAAAACCAGGACTAGTAACCGTAGTTTTGTGTATGCGGTATGTGTACGACGTTACTGGACTATCGTTAGGAAAGGTCAGATCGTCGTCAGGATTATACCACTGGTGAAAATTGGCGGAATAGGAGGATGTTCCCACAGGTATTTGGGTGTCACCGTCCTTTTTGTACCAAATGTCAGGGTTTTCAGAGAGGAATCGAGTGGGATGCGCGGGTGACACAGAAGACTTGAGAGGTCGTTGGTCCTTGGATGAAGAGGTTGTTGATTTGTATACACCTAATGATGCATGGAAAACACCTCTACGATCATTTTCTACAGCAGGATGTAGGTCTGCTGCGGAATTGGCATGTTCATCTTTGTTCGAAGTATCATCTTCCTGGAATGATACAGAGTGTCCATGTTGATATGCCTTTCGGGTGATGGGCTTGACATTGTTGGGGTCAGGTTGATCCTTTGAGAGTAAGTCGTGTCGTAATGATGCAACCACGATTTTCTTGCCTTCCGGAGAAAAACTTAGCCAACTCTTCATGTCCTGACGTGACAGGGCCTTCCATATGTTTGTGGGCAGGCGCGTGGTAGGGTCAGGGGTACGTCCAGCCTTAAATACCGCATAGTCTTGATAGTCTCCTTCAAATTCGATGGGGAGAGCATAGTCGTCATGGTTTTGGCTTTGTTCAGATGAGAAGTCATGAACGTGTGCACGTACAGTCGACCGAGGAGCCGCCATCGTGGACTGGGAATCGAGTCGAGTTGCCTCGAGTAGAAGCATGATTTTAAGCTTGTGAATAGCAGCTGCTTCAGCGACTGCATCTGTCACGGTGCTATTTGTCCCACCTGGATCCTTGACTTTGGCAAACTGTTTGCTTAGCTGAAAGCTGGAATAATATGCCTGGCATAATGTTGATTTTGCAGTATGGTACTCAAGGGGCTTGTTGGGAGGACGGAGCTTGTTGAGGTGATTTAATTCATCAAACCAATGTGTGATGAATTTCACTTTGGATTCTTTCCAATTGCTGAGATTCAACTTGAGCAACGCTTGTAGTTGAGTCGAATTGTCATATACCTTGGCTTTTGATTCGCTGTGAAGGTTTACGAAATCAAAGTATGCTTGACGTCCATTACGAGTGGTAGAATGGCTGTGTACACACGATGCGGATAGATCGCTTTTGAAGACTTCCAACATGAGTACCCAGAAGAAGGCACACTGTTTGACGAAAAGGTCACGTGTATAACCTTGAAGAGCAGCTGGAGGCCAGGTTTCATCAAGGAATGTTTCTGTGTCGATGTTGTATGCCTCGAGTTTAGCTTTGAAACCTATAAGCCAATGTTTCGAATCTTGAGTCATTCGTGAGGGGCGCAAAAGACTTTTCATCTCGTGCTTTTCGGCACCAAGATTCGTACTTCACCTGCTGAGGTGACTTTTTGTTACTTCCCGGCGGAGGAGGTGGAGGGTTCAGAACAGATTCGTTCTGCATACGTAGGGCACGTTCCATGCGGAATGGTTGGAATTCCTTATACATATATGATTTTACATCCTTCCATTCTTTCTCGTCTTCTTGTAGTTCGAGAGCAAACTCTGCAAGTGCCTCTATGATCCTTTGGATGGATCGAGGGATATGCATTGGTAGTCCTCCCTCAGTATAGGTAAGCTTGCGTGCAAAATCCGGTTTGATAAGTGCGTCGAGAAATGCATTCCACTCGCATAATCCGCCTTCCTTGAGAGCTGAACACAACTTGTTATTTGCCTCACTTGTTACGCGGAGTAGGGATACGAGTACCGTTTTCATATCAGTATCAAAACTGGGAAAATGGTTGGCAGTAGTAACTTCGACATCACCTGTGTTGTTCTCGCCCCCAAATACATTGGCGGGCATTACCGGTATGTTCGGCATTTGTGACGGTCCCAATCCTTCGAAGGAATTGCACGGTGACTGAGAATGAGAACTGCTTCGTGTACGATGTGCGATTGGCATATGCCAGCGTAGGAATTGTATTCAATTCCGTTCTTGTTCCTTTTTGTGTGCAAGCCACTTTAGAGCTTGCGACTGTTAATCTATTATTTTCCTTCTGAATCTGGTCCGTTGAAGGTCTGATTCAAAGGCTTCTGAAGAACAGCAACGCTGCGTTAGTGTGTTAGTAGATGAACAATTGTACTCTACGCGTGACAATGGTGTTTGGATACTTTCGGCAACGGATAATCAGACTACTGGCGAGACTATGGAAATGCCAGATCTCTTCTTGCTGTGACTTGTTCAGATTGCAGCGAGACAGACCTTAGTATGTAGATTACAAGTAGTTGGTAGCAACTAGTGTGAATTTTGGGATATAAATCAGTTGAATGTTAAAAGTATGAGATAAAGTGAAATCTTGCCGAAATGCAAGATATCTCTTTTATTGAGATGAATACTTTGCAACTGCTGTTGCGTAGTGGTGAGATTACTCGCTGATTATTTCCGTACATGTATTGGTCATTGACCATATATATCTGTATGCATATATATATATACTGTGTGAGAATCACACGCCAACGGTTTTCTTCTCTTGTTCCGTTAGGAAGACTCCATAAATTGTTTATCATTAAGGTCAGGAATTGCTCCCGTAGCTCGTGTGATATTTTATGAAATCAGAGTTTGCTCACCGAAGAATGATGGCAATACTGTAAAACAGGGATTGCTCACCGTTGATGCGCGATGGGAATCGATGCACCGTGGGAATCGATATGCCGTGGGAATCGATTACTTTGATTGATAGGGGACTCATGGATTCGTACGAATAGGGTATCTACTATCTGGTAGCTTTGGTACTTCTGGTCACGAAAGGAATTTAATATGTTCCTTGCTAAAAATGGCAAAGAGACACTTCATCTGCTGGTTCACAGAGTTTGGATGGTACTGAGCATCCGCATACAACTTAGTATCCTTCTATAGATCCATGTTGCGATTTATCATCTTGTACAGATTCATAGAATAGATGAGCATGCAGTAGTTGACAAGAGCAAGCTTGTTTGGAGACGGCAGAGCACATCATTGAATGAAGAAATGGGGCTTCATTAAAGATGGTGTTTCCGGATCCGGAATCAGATCTGCAAGTGGCAGAGCCTGTGGATGTGCAGCAAGCAATTGGAAAAACTCTGCTTTAAACCTCCTCTTTTTCTTCTCATGGGCTGTAGTGTTGAAGGTAGTCCCTTGATTTTTGCTGTATTTGGCCCCAAAGAAAGTTTGTTGCCCTCAAAAGCAGTGAGGATGGACGCCAACGTGAATTCCTGGGGCAAAGGGGCGGGTGTAGCTTCAATAGTATTGTTGCAAACAAGAGCAGTTGGAACAGAAAATGTGACTGCAGGAGGTAGATGGAGTTGTTCCACTGCAATTCCCAGATCCCTGGAATAATCTTGAATTGTAGTTGAATCTGGATCCGAGTCAGAGAGAGTGGTGGTGCTACTGCCATCGCTGTTGTCTTCAGGAGCAACAGGCTCCACAGAAGGATCAACCGGATCCGACATCAAAGAAGCAGCCAGCTCCATCAAAGGAGCAACGGGTAGATCCAGCATCAAAGGAGCATCCGGTGCCACCAAAGGATCAACCGGATTTGGCGCCACCAAAGGAGCAACAGCAGCAGCAGCAGAAGGAGCGACCAGCGCCAAAGAAGAAGCAATTGGGGCAGAAAGAGGAAGGGGCCGATGGGCGCGCTTCTTCTTCCTTTTCCCAGCAGTGGTGGTTGGAGATCCAGAAGGAGGGGGAGGGGGATTCTTCTTCTTGTTATAGGGGTTCTTGCTCAATGAAGAATTCCTGGCTGCTACAGACTGGTGTTGGGTTGTTGTTGTTGCTGCTGTTGCTGTTGCGTTGGTAGATGACGACCGAGTCCGAGACCGAAGAACTTGAGCTGGAGCAACAGACCGAGTCCGAGGAGCTGGAGCAGCATTGCTCTTATTGGGTGGAATGGTTCAAACCATGGTTGCTGAAAAGAGCTAGTATTCCCATGGTCAAAGAAGCAAAAAGAAGCAGAGCATTGTGAGTGATTGGAATGAATAAAATGACAACCCAACAATCATGATGGCAAATCAAACAGAACAGCCTGATCATCTTCCTCCCAAACAAACAAAGTACCGGCAATGACTTACAGTGTGATAGAATGGATTTCTTGTTTTTGTAATGAGAAAGGAAGCAGCGAAAAGGGTCTAGTATTCCCATGGTCGGGGAAGCAATTTGCTTTTGAAAGTGGTTGATTTTGAAATTATGAATTACAACCGGGAAAAAACAGCAAAAATCCAGGTTGTAGTAGGAATTCTACTATATTCTACACAGGTGGTATCAAGGAATCAACCAAATCCTTCTGCTGCTGCGAATCCCGCGCGTTTGCTCCCTCTTTACGCTTGAGTATACCTAAAAACATGTGAAATGCGTTGAAAAAATTATTACTTAAAAAAGTGAGTGGTACTCTGGTACCCCCAAAATGGTAGTACCACTGATCTGTACCGTACCATTTGTACTTGTTCCTATGAGTACTCGTTGGTACCACCAATTGGTACGGTACCGGTTTAGTCTTGTCCCCCCCCTGTAGCAGCATCAAAACGCTAGTACACAATCCCTATCAGCTGCATACCAGTTCACGTCCTCTAGTACTAGTAGTAACAACTTAAGTTACTGCACGGGACCAAAATGTACAAGCAGAACCTTGATTGACCATCTTTATTGACTTGCAGAAAAAATCCAACTAAAAATAGAATCCGTTCTTCCTGCTGTTGTTGCTTGTTAGACTGATTGCCCTAGTAGTACTACCAGGAGGAAGTGACGAGCCATCTCTGGTAGCCTTGTTGTTGTGGGACCTGGTGTACATCCAGCTTTGAATACTGCATAATCTTGAAAGTCGCCATCAAAATCCATAGAAGGAATGGAATCATCGATGGAGAGGTTATGGGCATGGGCTGTAACCGTAGATCAACCACTCAATGTATGTACCACAATGATCTGTCCTTCTTCTGTCTTCATGTCGACATCTGTTGTAGTCACTGCATGATCAGGCAGTATTAGACAGATATGCATGGTAACGCAGAAACATTCAACCTTGGGTTTCTGACCCCCTAAAAACAAAAAAGTTGATTTTTCTGTTTCTGCAACTGTTGGATAGATCTTTACTTAAGCTTTTGGCTGGTATCTTCATTGTATTCCAATTCGGCATAGTAGGTATCAAGTTACGGTTTGTTACATTGTAACATGTGTCTCCAGTCAACATCACCCCCCTCATGGCTGGGCACTTAGTAGTTTCAACAAAGAGTGTTTTTGAACTTGTCAACCATGCAAGCCTGCACAGATATTGAGTTCATTCAAATGGCAGCTCCTGCTTTTAATTGATTCTAAGAAATTTGCACATACTACATCATTTTAAAAGCTAGGCCCAAGATACAGCGTTCTGTATTTAGTATGTCTTCATTCTGTATTTAGTATGTCCTATACCTAATGGATGCTTAGGTTGTTTACAATTACACGTGACCTTTACATAACGCAAAACAAAATATCTAGTCTTACCTTTACATAACGCAAAACAAAATATCTAGTCTTAGCCTACCTTTACATAACGCAAAACAAAATATCTAGTCTTTTTGGAATTACATAATGTGAAACCAAAATATCTACTAGTCTTTTTTTATTCCATTTACATAACGTAGTGACATCCACTAAAACAAAAACACTCATTTTTGGAGAGGATTGGTTTCGTAGTCGTCAGGAACAGACTTCCGGAACATTGTTTGTTGTATCGTGCTATCACTCACTACATTCGTGATAGCCTCAGTAGCCAGCCTACTTGTAGTACTGTATGTGCAATGCTTGTAGTTCATGGGTGTGTTGGTGGGTTAAGCAATGCTAGAAGGGGAGCCGGGAACTCCAGCCTGTTGGTTGTTTGCAGGCTGTAGTCCGGTCCCTTAGTTTGCTGTGCCCACACACACCGGCGCACAGCCTGGCTTAACAGCTTGGGCAGTTAAGCCTTTGGCTGTTAAGCCTTTTCTGCGGGCGGGCGTGGTGGGCCAATTTATTCTACTACTAATTGTTTTAGGAGCAAAAGAGTGAGCTGTATGCTTGGATTTCCTGGAGGGATCCTTTACCGGCTTAGCGCTACTAGCCTGTAATTTTGATTGCAGACGCGTCTTTCAGTCGCAGCCATCCATTCGTACGGGCTACCGTACCGTGATACAGTGACACAGTGATACATCTTATCCGGTGATACAGGGAATAGATTGTGTTTCCTTGGTACTGATGGGCTTGCTAGGGGAATCCGTGGCACGCTTGTTGAGGCTATCGGGGTCTAAGCGTGTGCTTAGAAGCTGGTTTTAGCTTGATACAGGGAATCGATCGTGCGTGATACAGGGAATCGATCGTGCGTAATACAATCGATCGTGCGAGTGATACATGAATCGATCGTGCGTGTAGATGGTAGGCTTGAGCTTTGCTGGAGGAATTCTTTGCTGGCTTGTTGAGGCTATCGGGGTCTAAGCGTGTGCTTAGAAGCTGGTTTCAGTGATAGTGAATCTGTTAGATTTTACTAGGTTTCCCCCCCCGTCTGGCTCTCTACCGGTTGTAGGGAGTGCCACGTGGCACTACCATTACTTTCATTCGGCTCGCTACATCAACTATCACTCACTACATTCGTGATAGCCTCAGTAGCCAGCCTACTTGTAGTACTGTATGTGCAATGCTTGTAGTTCATGGGTGTGTTGGTGGGTTAAGCAATGCTAGAAGGGGAGCCGGGAACTCCAGCCTGTTGGTTGTTTGCAGGCTGTAGTCCGGTCCCTTAGTTTGCTGTGCCCACACACACCGGCGCACAGCCTGGCTTAACAGCTTGGGCAGTTAAGCCTTTGGCTGTTAAGCCTTTTCTGCCATTGGGCCACAAGCCACAGGGTGGGAGCTGGATGGAGACTGGACCTGGAGGAGACAGGAGGCCAGACTGCGAGGGTGGGAGATTCCCCAAGAGGAATCAGAGAGAGCTGCCAGTGGGAGTGGGGGCGGCGGCCGGCACCCACTCTTCTGGCAGGAAGGAGTATGTTCCATTGTTGAACATTACAGAGGCAAGGTTCTGGAAGATGGGGAGGGACTGCTGGTGCAAGTACCTCATCATGCAGTCACTGTGCCATCTTGCCAGAAGCTTGATGACATTAGAATCACATTTGCCCTGGAGCAGGGCCATAGCCCCTCCCGCTCGAAGGGACCGAGCAGAGATTGCTGCAGGGGAAATGCCGGTGGTCTGATAGAGGGTCTGGGCATGGACTCTCATGGAGGATGTGACAGTTGCCGCGCGAATGAGGGTGAGAACCCCATTGTCAAAGTAACTGGCAAGTTTGAGATCTGGGCTGAAGGGATGGGTGCTGGTGCAGCAGCCCCTGAGGTGGAGCACTTGGCGCGCGCATGCTGCTACAGGGCAGCATAGGTTGTCGCCACTCCTTGCATGAGCAACTACCTCACCTTTGTCCCCATTCTTCTGTGTGGTGAATGTCAGGGTGACAGAGGTAGCAGCCAGTAGCTCATGTTCAGGGCCATCATGGTGGAGAAATTTGGAGCCAAGGTAGAAGGAGACCTCCTTGAGGTGGAAGGCTTGGTCGTCCCTGGTAGTACCGGTGTACTCACCAGGGCGCAGACAGAAAAAGAAGGCTATGCAAATCATGTTTGCAATGGCCTGTCGAGTAGTGGATGGGGAGTCATAGTATGCAAAGCGAAGGGCATGCATGACAAGGGTGATGGGGACTGGTTTGACCCGGCACGGGGCTGGGTCTAGCTTGGCATAGGCCTTGAACTGGGCAGTTAGCCTGAAGTCAAGACTGCCGGTAGAGTTGGTTCTTGGGTCTTTGGACCCCAAGCGGGCCAGCGTCTGGCCCACTGACCTGAGGGTGTCCGATACTGTGCGAGATCTGATGGGCTTGCGGCTATGGGATAGTCGGCCGTCATGGAGGCGCTGGGCAAAGACTTGGAGGATGGGGATCGGATCTGTAACAGAGTGGAGGGTTGGTTCAAAGCCTTGAGACACACAGAATTGAACCCATTGATTCCAATGGGCATCCTTGCGCTTGGCATAGAGCTCAGTGACTGAAGCGCGCATGGTCTTCTGGATAGAGCCAAGGTCAGAGCAGAATGCATGGGAGGCTGCAGGGGACATAAGATCCAGGGCAAGTCCTGGGGGTAGTTGGTGTTGAAATGATTGAGAAGGGCGGTGTCAGAGAGGTCAGAGCGAGAGAGCAAATCAGCTAGGTGATTCACAGGTCCAGGGATGTAATCCCTGAGGGGGACATATTGATGGATACGCTGGTGCATGGACTGAATCCGCAGGAGGTAAGCGGCAGGCCCAGTAGTAGTGGTGGCGCCTTTCCTTTGCCAATAGACCGCTGCTGTGTTGTCGTAGCAGTTGTGAGTGGTTCTGGATTGGACACAGGCAGCTTGGGCAAGGATGTCATTGTGGGCAATGGAACCAGCAAGCTCAAGGTCACTGTTGGTGATGGTGCCATTGGGGTTGTCAAAGGTGACTAGTTGGGAGGAGACCCACTTGGGGAATGCATGCCTCCACATGATAGGCTGCACCGCGCCAGTGGGAAGAGGGACAAAATGGATGCCCCCCATGCCCATACCAGAGGCATCACAAGCGCCGAGGGTGGCTGGGAAAGTGTCAGGGACTAGTTCGGCAAGGGAAGTAGGCCGGTTGGAGAGATCATTGGCCAGCCATTGGAAGTCTTGGAGGAAGCTATGAACGCGCTTGGTGAGCCGGAGGCGCTGCCGGCCAGGTTCCTGGTGTCGGAAGGCTTCTTGGAGGATGGAGAAGAGGCCAATGGCGCCAGGGATGGCAAGGGCCATCGATCGGAGTTCCCCAAGGACTTGGTGCCATTGTTTGATAGGAACATGGCGCTGGTTGGGGGAAATGGAATGAAGAATCTCCTGTAGCCGGGCCACTCGATGTCGAGGAAGGCTGATGGTTTTGTTGATGGAATCAATGAGCCAGCCCAGGATGACTTTCTTGGTGGTCCATCTGGCGTCCCCTTGGAGCATTTTCTTGAGGGAGGCTGGTTCCTGTCTGAAGGGAGTGTCAGAGGCCTCCAGGGGCCGGAAGACTTTGTCCAGAGACTGGAAGAGCACCCGCTTGATGGCGCGTCGGGTCCATTGGTTGCCTTGTGCAAGGCCACAGAAGTCATCCACATAGACATCCCAGTATCGCACCGGCTTCTTGGTGGGAGTGGTACTATGAGGAGTGGGCAGATGGGGCACCCTAGGGGTAGTAGCTTCAGGGGGAGCTGGAGGCGCGGCGGGCGTGGCTTCAGAGGGGAGATCCAGTCGATGGGGTGTGATCCTGGCCTCTGCCAGCCCTGTGGAGAGGGTGGCATTGGCCAGGTCTGCAATGGTTTCTGTAAAGGCACAGAAGTTCGGGGGGCTGGATTTCCATCCCATGGGGTTGGTGAGGGGGATTCCAATGAGGGGTGGCTCGCCCTTTCGGGAAGGGAATAGCACTCCTAGCTTCATGGTGTCTTCTGGGTTCAACTGGACCCGGTAGAATCCATCTGCGAGGTCAATCTTGGACATGTAGACTGGGCCAAACCGAGGGTTCGCCCGGTGCAGCTTGGTGAGGAGCCGGGGCAGGGTGTGGCCAAATTGCAT
This sequence comes from Pseudo-nitzschia multiseries, assembly GCA_037355745.1. Lineage (NCBI taxonomy): Eukaryota > Bacillariophyta > Bacillariophyceae > Bacillariales > Bacillariaceae > Pseudo-nitzschia > Pseudo-nitzschia multiseries. The sequence continues at coordinate 8,235,434 of CM074784.1, forward strand.
GGCCTCTGCTGGGGCTAGGGGATTGGTGTCTTGGTTGACTTCAGAGTAGGTGTAATCTGAGATCATGCACGGGCGCCGTCCCCGTTGTGGGACTAGCCCCAGTGGGCTGAGCCTTAGGTCGGGCAGGTCTTGGATGAGGCTGGCTGGGAGGACCGTCCATTGCTGCTTGTCCATCATGTCGGCATACTCCTCCCGCAGGAAGGCAATGCCCTGGTGGGAAGATTGGTGAGGCCCCCTGGAGAGGGCACTGTCAATCCTGGCAGGGGTCCAAGGTTGGCCTGTCATGGAGGCCGGGGTGCCTTCTTTCCCAAAGTGGGCTAAGAGTAGACTGGCTGGATGGGGGATATTACCCACATCTGGGTGGATGTCACCTTGTCCCCGGATTGTCCGGATGAAGTCCCCCCAGCTAGTGCTGTTGTTGTAGACATTGATAGCCCGGTTGACGTGCACGTCGAGCCTGTCAGTGGGGTACCGAGGCACAGTGTTGCTGGGTGAAGCGGCCAGCCAGTTGCTGGGTGGAGAGGCCAGCGCGTCGCCGGACTCAGACAGGAGGGGGGTGACTTGGGGCTTGGGCCGAGGCACAAATGCTGCAGGGACTAGGGGTTCGGGCCTAGGCAAAGCTGTGGGAGTGACTAGGAGCTCGGGCCTAGGCAATGGGTTGGCCGGGACTGTAGGGAGCCCGGTAGGGACTGTGGCAGGGACTAGGGACTCGGACGTAGGCCTTGGCAAGGGGGGAGGGGTGGTTGCTGCCCCCATGGTGGGCGCTTCCGTGGCAGCTGTAGAACTGGTGGAGATCTGGGAAGGCACATACAAGTTGAGAGGGGTACATGCGCGCGCGTGCTGTTTGTGCTTACCTAATTCATGTGTGATTCGTAAGTGAGGATTAGATTCGTGATTAGATGATGGGTTGTTACTTAGTATGGTCCCCCCAATGCCCATGTGGGGTGGGAAGGGCTCCGCGCCCAAGTGAGGGCGCGTGCCGACCGGTCAGGCATATGCCTCTTGGCACCATTCCCAGAGTAGATCTTGCTCGGTGGGAGTGATGGCCACATGGTCATATATGTGCTTGCAGCTGCTGAAGCAGGCACCCTTGATGTGCCACGAGTGGCATCTCTCTTGGCCATCTGGTCTGGAGAGGGGGCCTTTCCCTTTGTCTCTCATAACTTGGATGGCTTCCCTCATTTTTGCTGACTCCAGTTTCTTGACAATGGGATGATTGCTGTCTTGGAGGCGGGAGTCCCGGTGTGGATTGGTGAGTCGTGTTTGCTGAGCTGTGGTCCCTCCTGTCGAGTTGCGGACTCCCAGGTTGCTGGAGGGACTGTTGCTGTTGTTGTTGTTGTTGTTGTTGTTGCTGCTGCGCCCCGTGGCGCCCACCTTGGTGGGGGATGGAGGAGGATCCAGTCTTTGAAGTAGTCTCAGGGCAGCCACATTGCGTCACACAAACGAGATTCAGGGTTATTTCAGAATCACGCGCATATTTGGGTCAAACTCCACTGGTCCCCCTTTGTAATTTCACCCTATTTATTAAAATTAATGTCGAACTCATAATATTTTTATGCACATTTCATTTTCCTACCCCACTGGCATCTGTTTCCGAATTAGTGGCATGTTACTGAATTTTATGCCTGAAACAAACAGTGCATGGTCGCAATTTTTCAATCTCAATCGTTTCCCCATTTTTATTGTTATTACCGGCTAGTGTACGACTTCAGTAGTAACAATGGTCCGCACTCCCAAATATCAGGTATATTGTGTACGTTGCTACCGGGACTCTCCTTTGATCACTATAGGTAGGGGAAAGAAAAAGGTTATCAAGAAGAAGAGGCCCCCCTTGTTTACAGCGCGACTAAGAAAGAAAACAGGAGTAATTGTTTCTCCCGGTCTTCTGTCCCATATTGCACATAATCCGGGTACATGTTATTCTTATTACAACCGGTGTTTGGGGGTAGATGATTTTGCATCTTCGTTATTTATTAGAAAATCGAAGAAGAAGCTTGAGGATGTTAGTCAACAATTAGGTCTAACGAACACCTGTAACGGTCCGCAGAGTAGTGATTTCGCATTACCAGAGGTTCTCGACAATCAAGTTATGTATGACCCTTCTGTCGAACCGATTGGGCGTGCCTTGATCGGTCAGGAATTAACCAACATAGAGGATGACAATGAATCTGTCTCCGATGACAATTTTTTCTTTCCTAACGATGACGATGAGGAAGAAGGTAGTGAGAGCATAGAGGCCCCCCACTCTTCGATTGTCAATGATGAAGAAGGCATCAACATTGATGTTGACGATTCCCATCGTGCTTCAAACACGCTATTAATTACGACACCCAATGTAGGGAGGAACATATCTGACGAATTGAAGGTCAAGATCAAGTTAATGAAAATCATGCGGAATCATAGCATACCATTAGTTGCCGAGAAGGAATTGTATGAATGGGCTATTGAATCCGAGCGGCTTAATTTATTTTCATGGACTAAAGGCAATCTCATAAAGACCAGGGCAAGTGTCATGAAGGAGATTTCTGCAACTGTGCCTGAAATAAAAGGCGATGGGTTTGAACCTCATCTTATTGACTGGTGTTCTAAGAAATCACAGAATGCTGATGTTTCCAGTCGCAAACAAATCTACGTCCGGTCGTTCCAAAAAGCACTTCATTCCCTATTAACAAATGTGACTTTGGTGAAGGAAGATAATCTGTCATTCCCCCATGCTGAAGACCCCACCTTACCAGTCCGTTATCCAGAACTTCAAGGGAATATTGATATTGACGAACTGCATCACGGTGAATGGTGGATCAACACTTGGGAGAAGAGATGCAAATCTGGATCGAATGAAATTCTGGTTCCTATTATTCTCTACATGGATGGAATTGCAATTGACAATAGTTGTCAAACCACTCTTACCCCACTGAACATGACTCTTGGCATATTCAACACCCTAACTCGAAACTCCCGGCCGGATGCGTGGGAGGCTATATACTATCACCCAACATGTCCCGGTGATAAAGGTGCCGAATCAATTGACAATGTGAACAATCTTCACTCTGGCCTTCGTTTGGCTCTTTCATCTTTGAAAGATGCCTGCAACCTAACGGATGGTATTGAATGGTCTAATTTGCCGTGGAACAAGAAGAAATGGTCGGTTCGAATGAAATTTGCGGTTGCTTATTTCATAGGTGATACTCCCCAGCACGACCAACTTTGTGGTCATTATCAAACGTCGAATTCAAAGATGATCTGTAGGCATTGCAATTGTCCCAGAGCACTTGGTATTAACGCTCGTGTGAATGTTTTGAAGGTTCCTGTTTCACTTAAAAGTGGTAACATGCAAGTGTCTAAGCACCAAAATGGGGATGAGTACCAATCCATTCGGCTCTGGAATATATCTGATTTTACTGCTCCAATGGTTGGCGAAGGAGTGAATGTTGATCAGTATTTCAAAAACATTTCTCACCATGGTGTACATAACGGCAATGCTTTTTATGATCTTGATTTTGGGGAAAACCCACATAATATTCATCTAGCGTCTCCCGGAGAGAGACTGCATATGCACCAACTTGGTTGCGCAAAGCGTGCAGCAGAGACGTTCCGCGAGGACTTTTTAGGCAATAACCAGCGGCTTCTTGGTGAGATGGAAAGGTTAGCCAGTTACTACGGTGGTGCTGTCCAGAGGCAATCCGATCGTGACTTCCCACGAACCAATTTTTCAGAATCAATACATACAGCGAAGAAGGAGGGTAACCAGTACATTGGAATGCTTTATATTCAGATGCTGTCACTTCTGTCTGCTGGAGGCCGTCAATTGTTGTTGTCTCGAAAGACTCCTTCCAATCTCGAGAACAAGAGCAGAAAGTGTGAAGAGGAAATTGACCGACGTATTTACGCCATTGAGTTGTTGTTGGGTATGGAAGAGTTCCTAAAGTATGCTGGAACGTTCGACGAGGTTTTCAAACAAGACAAGAAAGGTGTTTTGAATGTGGACAAAATGGTTGTTCTTTTCATTAACTGTATAAATAACAATCTTCAACGAAGTAAGGGAGAGGGTAACAATCTTGTGAAGAATCACATGTATTTTCATTTATCACAGTACATGAGATTATTTGGTCCTCCAACTGGGTGGGACTCTGCCGCGAGTGAGAGCAATCATAAAACTGAAGTGAAGGCTCCTGCTAAGAGAACTCAACGAAACAAGTCCACACTTATCAAGCAAACTTGCAACCGAGTGATGGAGTATCGAACTATTGATCGACTTGACCGTGAATTTGATTTGTTCGAACATAGACCCGTAACCGGACCAAATCATCCTAAGGAGGGTGGTTGGTCAGGTGGGTCTTCGTTTTGGATTGGTGTGATGAATGGTCTCCCTTACATGAAGTGGGATGAAAAAAAAAACTCAAGTTTACCCTGGTTTCCATCTGATGTTCTCAAATTTTGTTGCGACGTGGTCCTACCGGCTGTGGGCAGCAGCAAGGTTTTTGGAACCACGGAGCACAAGAGGTATGACCAATCTCGCGAGATGAAATTATTGTTTCGTGCCCACCCATCGTTTAAGTCTGATTCTGGACAATTGTCCAATGTATGGTACGATTGGGCTAATTTTCAACTCGACCTCCTTGATGGACGTGGACTGAAAGTTTATCCATGTCAGATTCTGTGCCTGCTTTACCTCGAAGGTCCTTTCCCCGTGGGTAGCTCCGTTAGTGGTTTCGAATTAGTGCACGATGGTTATTATGCCGTCGCTCGTTGCTTTGTTTCTGCAGACCCCATACCGAGCAAGAGGGACAAAGGAAAAAAACACCATCATGCGTTGGTAAAGCTAGGTGAGCTTCGGAACAAATTGTATTTGTTCGACTGCAACGCCATTGAGTCCGAAGCTGCCGTTGTTAGAAACCATGGTAGTCCTGACCAATATTTTGTGCTGGGTAATCGTGAACAATGGTTGTTTAATTTCCGCGAGACAATGGCTTCACTGGAAAAGAAGGATTTACAATCAATAGTACGAGATGGTGAAAACAGCACATGACTTCAATGAACAAGTTTATTATCTTTTCCCGTGTTTTGGATTGTATACTAGTATGGTACAATCATACCCCCCTTCTCATGTTTATTTAGCGTTTTTCTATATTCTGCAACGGCGTTGCACAAAATGCCCTTTTCCCGTTTTTTGGATTGTATACTAGTATGGTACAATCATACCCCCCTTCTCATGTTTATTTAGCGTTTTTCTATATTCTGCAACGGCGTTGCACAAAATGCCCTTTTCCCGTTTTTTGGATTGTATACTAGTATGGTACAATCATACCCCCCTTCTCATGTTTATTTAGCGTTTTTCTATATTCTGCAACGGCGTTGCACAAAATGCCCTTTTCCTGTATTTTCGACGGTATAGTACTAGTACGGTACAGTCATAAATTTTTTGTCATGAGTATCAAGTTATTATTATAATGGATTACTTCTTAGTATAGTTTTGCGCGATACATAGGCGCTCATAATATAACACCCTTCGTATTTGGGATTCGAACAGCTATGAAACACTAACGGATTAAAGAGCAGAGTATCCCCAGAACGCAACGGCACTTTGATGCGGTACGTTGGGAAGACAAAATAATAAATCACTTCGTCAGCATGCACTCCCGACGGAGCTATGACTGTTAAACGAGTATAATACATGTCATCATCAACATGGCATCGAGAATGGTAATTTCGACCAATCGAAAAAGCTAATGCCTGTTTCCCAATGGCATTGAGCTGCGTACGAGTCAGAATCTGAGACAACACATCCATTTCATCCTCAACAAATGGTTCGATGTGTGTTAAACTATGATGCATATGCTTCACAATTCTCACTGTCGTGTGTTCCAGCTCCAGTTTCATGTTTGGTTTCACATGACTTTTGAACACGTACTCACCATTGTTGGAAGACAATCTTTCTGGTCTAACTCCAATGATAGCATAATCATCGTTGATACTGCCGCGCTTCTGACCTCTGGCAACTGTCGGTTTGGATCCAACAATTTCCGGAGCAAACTTTCTTAACAGTTTGATATTATTCTTCGTAGCAAGGTGTCGCTTGGCAAATTTTCTGGAAACTTTTGCGAAAATGCGCAACGACGGATTATTCTCATCAAACGCAACAATATGCTCGTCGTTTCTACTATCCAATCTATCGAATTTATCTATCAACAAAGCCTGTTCCGGTTGATACTTTTTCTTTCCTCTTATTTTGCCACCCCAGTTTGTCTCCATGTATTTTCCTTTGACCACATTTGTTCTGTCTTTGTTTTTCAACGCTATTGTACTGACACAATCATTGCAAGTACTACGCCTATTTGTCCTTTCCTTCTTCATTGGTTTTATGTCGGACAACTTTGTATAAGTTTTATGGCTCGTTGACACCGGTGCTGCAATCCTAAGAAAGTTCGATGACATTCTCTGCTTTCTTCTTTTCTCATGTTTCCTATCTCTTATTTGCTTCATAGCCCGGTCCGAGAACTGATTTCTTGTCATGGTTGGAGTACGTGTAGCAATTTGAAGCCAATGATTCGTTGCCGTTAGTTGTTTCGCCCGTGCGCTTGTTCCTTGACACTTTTCGCTTGCCGCTTTTTGCTTGACACTTTTCGCTTGCCGCTTTCCACTTGCCGCTTTCCGCTTGCCGCTTTTTGCTTTACACTTTTCGCTTGCCGCTTTCCACTTGCCGCTTTCCGCTTGCCGCTTTTTGTCGCTGCCGATTGCCGCTGTTGTTGTCGCTGCTGCTTGGCGCTGCCGCTGCCACTGTGGCTGCCGATTGCCGCTTTGTTGCTCTCGCTGCTGCTTGGCGCTGCCGCTGTGGCTGTCGCTGCCGATTGCCGCTGTTGCTCTCGCTGCTGCCAATTGCCGCTGTTGCTATCTGCGGTTCAACGAGTTGTTGACGTTGTCAACGACTTTATTGGAATATTTGGTATGATAATTGAACAAAATGGGTGAGTATCTATTGATGTAGTACAGTAAATAATAACAACAGAATAATATAATCTACATGCTACCAACGTACACCGTTTGCTTCCTTTCGTTGTTGTTGTTGATTGGTGGTGTTGCTGTGTTGTTGCCGTTGTTGTTACCTTCGATTCTGTGTTGACTTCGATTCAGTGTCGCGTTCAATTTGTTGTATCCTTTGCACCTATAGGAAAGATTTGCCACACCAGGAAAGATTGGTTCTACCGATTCGTTGTTTCCAATCCCTTACGGTCCTATGAAAATGAGAAGAAAAAGAGAAGGAAGAAAATACATTATCAGGAATGCCAGAAGAAGTAAGATCATTGTCTTTCTCCTCTCTCATTCTTACCGTTGCGATTGCCAATTTCTAATCTGTTGTTTCCAATCTGTTATTCCGTTCCGGTCCTATGAAATAAGGAAGAAAAACATAAGTGAGGAAATACATTATCAGTAATGCCGGTCGAGGAAGTATTATCATTGTTGTCTATCTCATTTGTACCGTTGCTTGTTCTGATTCGTTTTACCGTTGATGTCACCGATACGTTGTTATTCGTTGTCGTTGTTCTTTCTGCTGCCGTTGATTTGCAGACTTGTAGTAATTCCTATGTCACGAAAAACAGGGACTTGTTCCTGTTGATATATAGGCAATTGATGCAGATTTTGTGCTTTCAAGATGTTTATGTAAGGCGGCCGTCCAAACAAGAATATCTTTCCAGCAACTAATCCCTAATCGAATGCTTTCTACTTCTTTTGCAGTACAAGGCTGTTATATCGGACTGAAATATCTGAGAACGGATCGTTGTGCTCGTGACATCGTCGCCCTAAGGCATGTGACGAAGAGGGTCGGATCCCACGTTCTCGGACGGAGTGTTGTTGGAAAGAAACAACACTCTACTCAGATAAGTTGGAAATTGATGTTTGTCGGAAAGTGAAAAAAAGTGACCGAAGTTAGTGAGCAACATACTTTCATTGTAAGCTAACTACTCCGTACAAAGTACTGTTCGTGTCCGATAGATCAAGTATCAACATTCGAACGTAAGAATGACACCACCAGTTCCATACATTTTCTGCTAAGTAAACAACTTCGAACGTAAGAATGATATTGGTCCGTTAAGTATTATGTTTTTTTTTTTTTTTTTGCAACGGCGTTGCAACAAATGGTCTTTTTGGTATTTAGCGTGATAAGAAAGACACCACCAGTTCCATACATTTTCTGCTAAGTAAACAACTTCGAACGTAAGAATGATATTGGTCCGTTAAGTATTATGTTCTTTTTTTTTTTTGCAACGGCGTTGCAACAAATGGTCTTTTTGGTATTTAGCGTGATATGGATCATACAACAGTACAACAAACTTCGAACGTAAGAATGATATTGGTTCGTTAAGTATTATGTTCTTTTTTTTTTTTGCAACGGCGTTGCAACAAATTGTCTTTTTGGTATTTAGCGTGATAAGAATGACACCACCAGTTCCATACATTTTCTGCTAAGTAAACAACTTCGAACGTAAGAATGATATTGGTCCGTTAAGTATTATGTTCTTTTTTTTTTTGCAACGGCGTTGCAACAAATGGTCTTTTTGGTATTTAGCGTGATATGGTTCATACGTAGTTAGCGTCATGGTTCATACGATAGTACTGGTCATACCAAAGTACCTTTGTACCCCACAAAATGCACCAAATCATCGATCGGACCATTTTTTTTTTTGACAACGGCGTTGCAACAAAAGCCCTTTTTAGTATTTAGCGTGAAAAGTTTCATACGACTGTACGTTTCTACACAAATTGCACCAATTCAGCGATCGGATCATTTGTTTTTTGGCAACGGAGTTACACCAACCAATGCCCTTTTCCCTATTTAGCGCTACTAGGTGTTCATACGACTGTACTTTTGTACACACAATGGAACAATTCAGCGATGGGGCCATTTTCCAAATTGGAAAATGTTCCTTTTTATCTTTTCTTCTTCTCACCTTTCATTCCACCCAAAAAACCCTTTTTTCCGTTTTTCGGGAACGGCGGTTCCAGTTACAAAAAATGGTTTTTTGATCCCAACGGATTCACAGACAAATCCCCGCCCTTGCATTCGTCGTTGCAGGTTTTATTTGTCCAATTATTGTGACGATATTGTTTAACTCTTTCTCAGGTTAGTGGTAGAACGTCTTTACGAGAACAAGGACACGTTTACGGGCACCTTCTACGTTTTCGATTTTTTGAGAAATGGTTTTTGAGACATGATTACCACTGTCGCGTCGCTACGTGAGTGGTGATATCTGGTGAAAGAAGTTTCAAGTTGTACTACTGTCCTTCTTTCATTCAATGTTTGCTCGTAACTCGGGTAAACTAGATTCACACAACAGTGATTCTCATTGTTTTCAAACAATAAAAAGATTGTCTCAAATACTGATAACATTTTACATTGCCAATGACACCTACGACTAATAGTGCTCGCAAGCGCGGTGCCAACCCAAATTCAAATGAGAAAACGCCTACGACTAATAGTGCTCGCAAGCGCGGTGCCAACCCAAATTCAAATGAGAAAACGACAAGTTGTAAGAAGGGTAGATTGAAAGACCCACCAACCAATAGTCTTGACAAACATGATACCGATCAAAGAGATCATCGACAGGCAGTAATTAATAACCTTACAAAGGCTTTGAAGGGTGAGTCATATGGAACAGAGGAGTTTGTGAGGAACCTCAGTCTTGAGGTTACAACATGTTTCACTGCATTGTTGACGAGGGTTTACCTTGTATCAAAAATTATTGAATCCGAACCTACACCAGATTTCAGGAAGTCAATGTCTACTACTAACTCTGCGGAAAAGAAGAAGGGGAAGGGAAAGAAGAAAAAACCCGATACAACCTTAAGTGACTTAGGGCCAATTCCCCATCAAATAAACGTCATGGTGGATTTATTTTTGTTTGAAATTGACAACGGTATGACTGGAGTGTTGAAATTGTTGAGCAGGAAGCAATTAACCGATCGATTCAATGACTACGACATGGCGAACAAGTGGGATAGGTTCGAGTCACTGTTGAAGAATGTTAACAACACATCAGGCGTGGATGCTATTTATGGGCGCAACGTCGTCAACTACGTTACAATGAAGAAGTACATGATAATGTACCGTGAGATATTGGTTTGGTACATGAAGAATGTGAAGTATCCACCTGGGTCGGATATTTTGTCTGAGGATTTGTGTTTCCATACCAAAGGCGACAATTGTTCTCCCAGTCAGTTGAAAGGATACGTCAAATCAATGAGGAACTTCTTGGACTGCCTTATGGCAAAGACCTCTCTACGTGTTTCAATGACTCATAGCTGCAATCAGGTGGACTTAGACAAACATTTCAAGAAGCAGCGTATTGAATGCTTAAAATCCTTACCAACAGAAAACATCGAGTTTAAAGAACTTATTGTGTCAAACAATAAGTTGATGAAGATAACGGAACGAGAGACTGCTTTTCAGGAGCTCATTCGTGAACATTGGTTACGCTTTCAAGGGAAGGCGAAAACCATTTGTACCATCATCGACATGAGACACGTCGACATCAAAGTTTTGACACACGAAGGTTTTTATCAGTATTACTTACCCGAATTAATTAACAATTCATTCGTCTTGGGCACAACGGTACTTTCTGGGGAGAAGTGGGTTCCAGTAGGATTTCATCGAAAAGGGGACACGCAAATTCCGGAAACGGGAAAAGTGTTATTACCACTCAATACTCAATTGGTTTTCCACTACGTCATCAACTACAAGCACACGGTCACAAAATATTACAACATACATTTCGATATCGACGAGGACCTTGTCACCCTGTCGCCATGCAAACATGGAACCGGAAAAATAGATCTGGCATATTTCAAGGTGCCGAAAGGAATCCTATATTTGGTGCATCAATGGCTTATAACAAAATTTGTCCAAAACGGGAACAAGATTGGGGTAAACGTGGTCGATTCGTTGGAAACAGCATGTAATTTGTTCATTTCTCAAGTACTATGTGCATCAATGATTCGAGTCGGCGGCGTTGGTTCGTCCTTTGATTGTTCAATTGACAATGTTTGTGAGAAAATGACACCAAAAGTCTTCAAAACCAATAACCAATCATTTGTCAGCTACGATCATGTGATGGAAACCATTGAAGATTTGGTATTGACCGAGAGGAATTTTCTAAAAGGAGCTATGGTCACCGAATCGACGGAGGGAAGTGTTCCGTATTTTCAAAGGAATGATCGATTGTACATTTTCCCGACGGAATGTGTTCTGAGTAAGACAAAATTTGCCCATGTCAATTTTGACGATAAACCAGAAGAACTTGTAACAGGTATTTTGGAACTGTCCGGATTGGAAGAACAACATAAGAATCAAACTTGTGTTACAAGATTCCTTCAATACGATGTTAACTCACAACAAGAGGTGCACCAACAAGTTTTTATGGAACACATTCCATACGTGTTCCGTGAGATATTCGTAATTGATCCAGAAGTTCTCCAACGTCATACTTGGGTGGAAGAATTCATTCAGTATAGCTACCTTCCAGAAATGGGTACCATATTTACCCCGTTGACAGAAAAACTAGCAATATATTTGTTGGAAAAGTCGGATGATCTATCATCGGCTAACCTTGTAGTTCAATTTTTGGACGATAAGGTTGTCAACAATTATGGAAAGGGAACGGGAGAATTGAATCTGGCATTCGAACACCTCCAGGGTCGTGACTTTGTTTTTTACGAACCATCGGACTTTCTAACTTGGGATTGCTTCAAAAGATCCAAGGTTCAAATAAATGAGTTCAACAAATCAAATAACACATACCGGGTAGGATGGGTTACTTTCAATCTCAATACGACAAATGATTCCAAGCGTGGATTCATCCCACCCTGGGATGATAACGTTGACGGTGGCAATGTTGGCAAGAGGAACAATATCAACGATGGGAGAAAGAACATCAGTGGATCGAAAGTAACCAGTAACGGTTCGAAAAATAAGCCAAACGAATCTAAAGAATCGGGAATTGACACAAGTAAGGGTAATTCCAAGGATACTGGTTTGACTGACACAACGACTAAAAGCTGTGAAAAAAAGGGTTCAAATGTAAGCGAAGAAATGATTATAGATGTTGCGAAAAATCATCTTAACGCCACTGTAACACTGCCAGTTTATCCTATCATGATCAACGAGAAGGAAACCAAACGTGAATTCCGATGTTCTGTGCTGTTGAAAGATCAGGATCCAGAGATATTGTTTCCTATTTACGAAGTAAACGAACAAGTTCGTTATACTCCAGAAAAAAACGGACCAGTTGAAATTGGAGAAGTTTATAGGTACGTTTTCGGAGACTACGACCAATATGATCGAGTGGCGGGTTATATATGTACTTTCCACAAACGTAAGGTGGGGGAGAAACGACAATTTTGCCCATACTTTCAGATTTCCGGCATGAAAGAAACCAATCCTCGACGCATTAAAAGAGTATCGGATTTAGTAAAATGTTTCAGCAAGGATGTTGGGATTAGTGACCCGACGGATGGAAGTGAGGAGGTATCCGATTCATCTTCTGACACAACCACAACCGTGTCAGAGTACAGCACCAGTTCCACCAAATCATCCAAGATTGGATGAGTGAGGCATACTATGTTACACCAAATGAAAGCATCCGTTTGTAACTTATCCATTATCCTTCATAGTTCTTTATTCAATCAATATTATGCGAAATATTGATCATGAAATTGCAGCCTAATTCGCACAATCATAAACATACTAACTAATATTACTAGGACTAATAAATTTTAAAACTGACTCAAGTATAAGTAGAAGATTTCTGGTCAATTCTGTTTCATGTAGCCAATGCCACACATTTGCACTCGAAAACTGCCTAGGAATCACTATTTGGGTACATGCAGCAATGCCAGAGGGGACTAAGATTGTTCTAAATCTCATACTGACTAAAGTATCAGCCAGTTTCTTGTCCAGTTTGTTTCATAGTCTACCCCATCCATAGTATGAGCAATATTCATCCTGAAATTGCAGTCAATGCCACTCATTTGCACTCTAAAACTGACTAGGACTCAATATTTTGGTACATGCATGTCCAGGGACAAACATTATTCTAAAATTCACACTGACTAGAGTATCAACCTGTTTCTTTTCCAGTTTGTTTCATAGTCTCCCCAATCCATAGTATGAGCAATATTCATCCTGAAATTGCAGTCAATGACACACATTTGCACTCAAAACTGACTAGGACTCAGTATTTTGGTACATGCATGTCCAGGGCCAAACATTATTCTAAAATTCATACTGACTAAAGTATCAGCCTGTTTCTTGTCCGGTTTGTTTCATAGTCTCCCCAATCCATAGTATGAGCAATATTCATCCTGAAATTGCAGTCAATGCCACACATTTGCACTCAAAACTGACTAGGACTCAGTATTTTGGTACATGCATGTCCAGGGACAAAAATTATTCTAAAATTCATACTGACTAAAGTATCAGGCTGTTTCTTGTCCGGTTTGTTTCATAGTCTACCCCATCCATAGTATGAGCAATATTAATCCTGAAATTGCAGTCAATGACACACATTTGCACTCTAAAACTGACTAGGACTCAATATTTTGGTACATGCATGTCCAGGGACAAACATTATTCTAAAATTCATACTGACTAAAGTATCAGCCTGTTTCTTGTCCAGTTTGTTTCATAGTCTACCCCATCCATAGTATGAGCAATATTCATCCTGAAATTGCAGTCAATGCCACTCATTTGCACTCTAAAACTGACTAGGACTCAATATTTTGGTACATGCATGTCCAGGGACAAACATTATTCTAAAATTCACACTGACTAGAGTATCAACCTGTTTCTTTTCCAGTTTGTTTCATAGTCTCCCCAATCCATAGTATGAGCAATATTCATCCTGAAATTGCAGTCAATGACACACATTTGCACTCAAAACTGACTAGGACTCAGTATTTTGGTACATGCATGTCCAGGGACAAAAATTATTCTAAAATTCATACTGACTAAAGTATCAGCCTGTTTCTTGTCCGGTTTGTTTCATAGTCTCCCCAATCCATAGTATGAGCAATATTCATCCTGAAATTGCAGTCAATGCCACACATTTGCACTCAAAACTGACTAGGACTCAGTATTTTGGTACATGCATGTCCAGGGACAAAAATTATTCTAAAATTCATACTGACTAAAGTATCAGGCTGTTTCTTGTCCGGTTTGTTTCATAGTCTACCCCATCCATAGTATGAGCAATATTCATCCTGAAATTGCAGTCAATGACACACATTTGCACTCAAAACTGACTAGGACTCAGTATTTTGGTACATGCATGTCCAGGGCCAAACATTATTCTAAAATTCATACTGACTAAAGTATCAGCCTGTTTCTTGTCCGGTTTGTTTCATAGTCTCCCCAATCCATAGTATGAGCAATATTCATCCTGAAATTGCAGTCAATGCCACACATTTGCACTCAAAACTGACTAGGACTCAGTATTTTGGTACATGCATGTCCAGGGACAACATTATTCTAAAATTCACACTGACTAAAGTATCAACCTGTTTCTTGTCCAGTTTGTTTCATAGTCTACCCCATCCATAGTATGAGCAATATTCATCCTGAAATTGCAGTCAATGCCACTCATTTGCACTCTAAAACTGACTAGGACTCAATATTTTGGTACATGCATGTCCAGGGACAAACATTATTCTAAAATTCATACTGACTAAAGTATCAGCCTGTTTCTTGTCCAGTTTGTTTCATAGTCTACCCCATCCATAGTATGAGCAATATTAATCCTGAAATTACAGTCAATGCTACACATTTACACTCAAAACTGACTAGGACTCAGTATTTTGGTACATGCATGTCCAGGGACAAACATTATTCTAAAATTCATACTGACTAAAGTATCAGCCTGCTTCTTGTCCAGTTTGTTTCAGCACAGTGTACCCCATCCATAGTATGAACACTATTCATCCTGAAATTGCAGTCAATGCAACACATTTCCACTCTAAAACTAAGTACTAGGACTCAGTATTTTGGTACATGCATGTCCAGGGACAAACATTATTAGAAAATTCATAATGACTAAAATATAAGGCTGTGACTTCTCAATATGGTTTCATAGTCTCCCCAATCCATAGTATGGGCAATATTCATCCAAACATTTCAGAAAATAACACACTTTGACACTCAAAAAGTAAATGAGAAACACTAATTTGGTTACTTGTTCATACAAAAATCAAAAAACTAATAACCAAAATTTACGGAGACTACCCTTGGTACACCAGATCTCAACGGAGGAATCGATCCACTGGACACGTTCACCACTATATCAACAACCAATTATACGTGATCGGGAAAAGTTACACTACATAAAGCTAGTCAGTTTTTGAACCACATAATTGGTGTGCACCGTCCCAATATCTACAATAATAAAAAATTTATACAAAAGTAATACGTAGGACACACTTCGGACATATGTCTACGGGGGAATCGATCCAATGGACACGTTCACCTCTACCGGTATATCAAGAACCAATCTTATCCAAAGGGGAAAAGTTACACTACTTAACGCTAGTCTGTTTATGAGTCAGACAATTTATGTGCGTCGTACCAATACCATATTAAAAAAATAGTACCAAGGAAGTACGAAGAATACATCTTGTACACATCTCTATGGAGGTATCGATCCACCGGACACGTTCATCTCAACGATATATCAAGAACCAATCGCATGCAGATGAGGAAAGTTACATTACTTAAAGAAGCTTGTCTGTTTTTGAATCAGACTATTTGCGTGCACCGTCGTAGTGTTGGTACGGGTACGTAACAATAGTAAGAATTATGCGTGAACGGGAAAAAGCAGCCACAACCAAAAACTGCAAGTTACAACGCCTGGAGAAAACAACAAATACCAACTTTATGATGCGGCGTGGGAGTACGAACGTTAGGTGTACTGTGGTACAAATAGGTGCATGACTGCATTACAAATGGGAAATAACAGGAAAATGAAAAGCAAAACACCGAAACCGACACACAGAACAACAGTTGTGCCAACCCGGGGTACTGTCTTCTCCAAGGATTACAACAAACAGATGCACGAGCTAAACCACGATGATGTAAACAACGACGGAAACCCGTTTCTATATCATTTCGAAACAGGATTTGATGCCTTGTGTGCCAAAAACGGACACTTGGTTAACACAATCCTTAGTGGATGCCAGAAGATAGAAGAAGTGCGACAAAGACTCAACAGCAAAAAAGGACATTTCGAGGAGGACGAAGCTTTGAACATTTGGGAACAATGCTTCAAGTACATAACCGAGGAAGTATTTCCCGACTACAAAGAAGGGAACACTGACGGGATGGACCATGTATGGGCAATGGGAGTCATTCTTGCATACATTACATGTGGTTATCCCGCATTGAAAACATCGGAAGACATTAAGTGCTACGACAACGTGGGTATTGGACCGGAAGTAAAATCAATAGAACGAGAGAGAATGATACAAGACGGTCGTACTTTCCCGGCAAAAAAATGGAGTAATCTGACACCGGAGGCAAGAGAACACATAAAAGAATGTATACATTACCACCCTGGGAACCGTCCTTGTATGACGTACATTTGGTTCAACAACTGGCGCAAAATGACGAATGAGGCAATCATCGAAACTGACAGATTGGAATGGTATTGCAGATCAAAAGACGATAACGAGTGGTACTCAACACAAGAAATATTGCCGCCAATTAAAGAAGAGAACATAAATAACAAAAACACGGAAAAAAAATGTACCAAACATAAGTGGGATTCGTTCATGAACAAAGCAAGAAAACAGTCAAAAAAGAAAAAACGGAAGGTAAAAGAAGTGACAAACAGGGGGGGAAAGAGCGAACAAGACGAAAACGAGTGGAAAATTGAGAAATGGCTAAGTCTTTACGAAAAACGTTGGAATTCGCCGGAAGATTTAGAGGAATATAACAACTATCCCGTTCCTTGTGGAGCATGGGGACGCGTGAAACACTAACTCTGCAACTCTGTAAGGATTCCATTCCAACAAAAAAACCAGGACAATATCAAAGGTATCACCGGTACAAATTAAGTGCAAAAATTAGAACGGAAATTATGTAAAATATCACCTTAAAAAGTCGATACATTAAAAAAAAAATACTCATCAGAAAGCAACAAAACAACAACAACAAAATTCCCTCCGTTGAACCTACAAATTGTGATCCAATCCATAATTGATTCAGGGGGGAGTGTCAACCACCCAAAATATAGAATTTACTGCAACGCCGTTGCAGAAAATTGAAAAACAATAAGTAAATAAATAAATACAGAATGATACGGTACCGTAGGGTAAGTACGGTAGGGTAGGGAAGATAAAAATGTTCGGGTCCGCGCCAAAATTTTGAGGACTCCACATTCCAGAATATCACGGCACGCTCGAAAATAAGATAGGCAGGCGACAGTACAAGAACAACACTCACAGATAGTACAATTAGTTGAAATGCAACAATTCCTTGGAGACAGTAAATCAAGAGATTACAGTGTGTACAGTAGGAATGAAAAAAACATGCCAAACGATTCCTACAAACAACATTATTATCATAAAAATAGCGCGCCAAATCAATCAAAGGAAAAAACGGTAAGTTGAGGTGCACGAGTTAACAAAAAAATAATGGTAGAACTGAGTACTAGTTGCAGTCCGGTGACAGGTAGAACCATTGTTACCAATGACACAAACAGCCCAAACAGCAGTGTATCGGGAAGTGACCGAACAAACACAAACGATAGCCAAACATATAGAACAACCAACAGTAGCAACAGAAATATTCTACAGACAACAAAAGAATCCGATAACGATAACTTGGAAAACAACATTGTCAAACACGTCAAAGAAAAAGCATTCAGGAAATTTAAATTCCCGCCAGAGATTACATTCGTGAAGGCGACGATATTCAAAATTGTAAAACAAGCAAATAACAATGAAATACCAAATACGATCGATATAAAAGACCAAAAGTGGAGTGGAATTTATTGCCGTGCAGTGACTGCGTGTAGGCACAATGCTCAAACTCTTGCCAGGAAAAACTACAAAGGTACGCAACCAACAAGAAAATGTTTGCCGGCATGCAATCGTTCATAAGCCATTCTAACATTTTGGTCGTATGAACACTGACACGTAGACGATAAAAGAAACAACCTGATACCAGATAGTTTCCCAGGAACGGTTCTAATCACAGACACACAAGACGTTAACTCAGAAAATAGGTACCAATTGCACGAAGACTATCGGCGGAAAAATTCACCAGAATTCAAATACTTCATGAAAAGAATTCTGGGAGCGGTGTCACCAAAACAGACAGACTTCAAAAGAAAATCAGTCAGAATGACAATCAGTAACATTTTCACCCCAAGCGATGAAGCTTTTGCATTGCTTTTCCTTTACAACGACTACGACTCGTGGATAAACACAACAAAGGGCACGAGGTTGAGAAAAAAATTCACTGACGGTAAGTCTGGAAATAAGGAGGGTTGGAGTAACGAGGGACAAGATCTTTACGAATACCTAGTAAGTGAATTAGAAGAACGAAGGAAGGAACAACAGTCAAAAGAATTAGAGACGGAAATACTTAAAATGTACCAAAAGCAAAATGGCAATCGTAAACAAGAAGATAAGGAGGAGAACAAAGAGGGAAAAACACGGAAGCGAAAACGTACCTTGGTTGAGATTCTAGGCGAAGATGATGAGGACTACAAATTTTTCATGGAATATAATAAAAACGAACAAGAGTAATTGATGATATCAACAGCAATAGTAGAACGGCTAGTTCATTATTATTTTATGGTTTGCACAATATTGTTCCGGGTCTTCTGTTCGAATATAATACAATAAACAAGATAATTTCAAAAGGCTGATAAAATACTTTCGTATTTGTTACAAAATATGTTTGTTGTATTTCCGTATTTGATAAGCGTAGCGTGAATATTGTAAAATGTCGGAGAGTATTGCAAATGCGGATAAAATACTTTCTTATGAGTACAAAAATATGGTTGTTGGATTTTGATATTCGATAAATGTAGTGTGAGTATTGTGAAAGCAACGTAATAGAATACATTGCTGGTTATCAAGAAGCTTGTATATTTGGTAAGAAATTTGTATCAACGCTACAACAATATCAGTGTACATAGAGGATATTATTACAAAATATGAGGAGTTTCGTGTGGAAAAAACAAAAATTGAATGGCGAATAAATATTATCGGGGTAAGCATGAAACAAAATTGTAGAATAGAAAGATTCTTAAGCAAGCATGAAAAGGGGCTGGAAAAAACGGTGGCGAAAATAGACCTACTTGAAATTGTTGCGTGCAAAAATAGGTAGAGAATTATTTATTGTGCGCGCAACAAAATGTTTCGGAATATTTTAAAACATCGCACGAATATTACGAAAGCATGAGCATCGTTTATGTGACGTGGAGACATTGGGGAGCCAGTTGAGATTTTGTGTCATCCGGAAAGTGTGGAAGTCCACCCCAAAGTCGGGGGATTGAATGGTGGAGGCTGCTTCCCACTGTTCCTCAAGCCATCCCCTGACCCGGATCTGGAAGTAGTAGACTACAATGGCAGGGGTGAGGAATTCGCCCAACTCATCTGCAATTGCTCTTCGGAGGGGCATCTGCTGGATCTTGAGCCTGCGGAGGCCTTGTTGGTAGCTGGTGACGACATCATGGTTGAGTCCTAGGATGGTGGCTAGGACGGCCAGGTAGCTCTCCAGCTGGGTGGTGGCTTCAGTCCAGTCGACAGGGATGTAGGCCTTTGTCTTCTGGATCTCCAGGGAGTCCTTCAAGGTGAGGGAGTTGCCTTCAGTGGAGATCATAGTGTCGTAGGCTGCCACCGTGGCGGCTGCCTCCTGCTCCCTTTTCAGGGTGGCGGCAGACCCCCCCGGGGGTGTGAAAGCCATGGGGAGTATTCCATCTGCCACATCAAAGGGGTCCGTACCATGGAAGTTGCCATCCTGGAACCTCTTGAGAGCGGCGGTGGTAATCAAGGGGGCTTGGATCCCCAACTCAGAAGCCCTGGCTGCCACTTGGCTTTGGAAAATCATGTGGGTCCTCTCGTGCTTGCTCTTTTGAGCCCAGGCCTGGTAGATAGGGGGGAGGTTCGCTTCTTCCTGTTTACCACAGAGCAGAAGCAAGCGCTGGGTGTACAAGGGGCCCCAAGTGGTCTTCACTGTCTGCGACCGCTTGTGGTCCATATTCTCACTTAGCTTTAGTTGGTGGTCTGTGAGGGCCGTGACTGCTGCCGTGAGCTTTGGGTCTCCTGGTGGATCCCCAGTTCGCTCCAGTTCTGGCAGGTCCCGGTACATCACCTTGAGCTTCATGTAGCTGATAAGGCCGGTCTCATTTCTAAAGAATGGACCTGGCTGCTGGAGAGTGGGGCTGCCACCGGGTTCTGTAGCTGTAGTCCCGGCTGACCTGAGAGTGTTAAGCAGGGGGATGCCGGACTCCATTAGCCCCGCCATGTTGAGCCAAGGATGGAGGATCACCATGGCTTTTTTGGGAGAGAGCCCCTTTCCCAAGAGAAAGTGCACCAACTCAAAGGGAATGAAGAAGGCCTTGTGGGCCTGTATCAACTCAGAGTGGGCGGCCCCCTCTGGTATCACTGGGATGGACAGTCTTTCGGGGTGCGCCTCCAACTCTGCCAGATGATGATCCAGGGTTAGCACCCGCGTGGCTGTAGTGGGGGACAGCATGGCTGAATCTACTAGCACCAGTTCCCCAGCTTCCCCTTCATTGTCGTCCAAGTACCCAAAGGCCTTGTTTTTGTTGGGGCTGTGTTGAGCCAAGGGCCCCGGGTACTTTCGAAGGCCATGCACCAATCGGAGGCAGGGCAGGCCTTGGGAGTCAGCTACAAAGATCCCCAGCGCGCCCACAGCCTCAGCCTCAAAGAGGTTGAGTAGATGTTCCAAGAGGACCTGGGGGGGGGGAGGCCAGAGTGAAGTAACTAAAGATGGTGGCATAAGCTTTGTTTTGCTCTGCCGCGCTCCCAAAGGGGCTTGGAGTAGTCCGGAAGTACTCTGAGTAGGTCAACATCTTTAGGTCAGGAAGTCTGAGAAACGGTGATATCTCGCGCAAGCTAGGCGCTGAGTGTGACCGGAGTTCTACTCGCCGCTAGGGGAGTGCGATGAGAGGTGCGAGAAGGAGGTGCGGATCGATTTTTGGAGGTGCGGTATTCGACTCGCGTGGAGGATGGGAAGTTTACTAGCTGCTGTGTGCGAGGAGATGCTCGTTGCGCGTCGGAGTTGCCGATATCAAGGCCGGGCCTATTGTAGGGTGACAAGAGGGAGCTGTTGAGATGTGAGTGTGTTAGTAGTAATAGACTGACTGCTGCGTGTACTCTGTCGTTTCGTCGCTGCGCTAGTATGACTAGACCCGATAGGGATGACTATCGAATCGGTAGGCTGTCGATAGTAGCTTGGCACCCAGCGAGATAGGATGACTATCGCTGCTGATAGGCTGTCGTACGGGTACAATAGGATGACTATTGGACCAGGACGGGATTTGCCAATTTATTCTACTACTAATCGTTTTAGGAGCAAAAGAGTGAGCTGTATGCTTGGATTTCCTGGAGGGATCCTTTACCGGCTTAGCGCTACTAGCCTGTAATTTTGATTGCAGACGCGTCTTTCAGTCGCAGCCATCCATTCGTACGGGCTACCGTACCGTGATACAGTGACACAGTGATACATCTTATCCGGTGATACAGGGAATAGATTGTGTTTCCTTGGTACTGATGGGCTTGCTAGGGGAATCCGTGGCACGCTTGTTGAGGCTATCGGGGTCTAAGCGTGTGCTTAGAAGCTGGTTTTAGCTTGATACAGGGAATCGATCGTGCGTGATACAGGGAATCGATTGTGCGTAATACAATCGATCGTGCGAGTGATACATGAATCGATCGTGCGTGTAGATGGTAGGCTTGAGCTTTGCTGGAGGAATTCTTTGCTGGCTTGTTGAGGCTATCGGGGTCTAAGCGTGTGCTTAGAAGCTGGTTTCAGTGATAGTGAATCTGTTAGATTTTACTAGGTTTTCCCCCCCAGTCTGGCTCTCTACCGGTTGTAGGGAGTGCCACGTGGCACTACCATTACTTTCATTCGGCTCGCTACATCAATTTCGTGTGTGGATTTTTGCGCGCGCAAAATGGGGATGGACGTGTATCGACTATCGGTACGTTTTTAGAAAGTGATGAAATAGAAATTATGGATGTTAAAACCAATATGTAAAATGTAAATGTAATTATCACAGGTCAGGTTCTGATGTAAATGACAGATGACGTCAGTGGAGAATGATGTCCTTCTGGTCATTAAGAATCTTCTTCTAGTCATTGGAATCTAATCTCAGATCATTCCAAGATTAGATTGGTCAGTCACAAGGATTATTGTTACACTATCCCCCACAGTGGCTGATTGATCAATCATCATTGCGACTGCTATTGTTGTTGTTGTTGTTGTTGTTGTTGTTCTCGTTGAATCCATCCTCCGGAGGGCACGATCTTTTGAATATTATATACCTCTTCAATTGCTTCAGATCTTTGTACCTTAACTGTTCCATTGGTGAATACTTGAACGATCAGATATGGTCCATGAAATCTTTCCTGTAATTTGGTTGGATCATATGTCTTGACCATGATTTGATCTCCTTTTTGATAGTTGTGGCTTATTCTGCTCTTGTTTGTTCTTATCAGATTATGATCGATGAGCTGTTGTTGTCTATTGCAAATCGCATCCAGGTTGGCTATCAAAGGCACATCCATATCATATCTCTGCCAAATGCTAGTGCTCCTGGTGATGCTTGTAAGGTGTGAGTAACTGCCCATCCCATTGCATGCATGCAACTGGCCAAGGCACTGACCATTATCTGTTCTACTTCCTGTTCATTGTTTGCATGAGTTGTTCTCATGGTGACTCGCAAGATATCACCTATAGTTCTATGTAGTCTTTCACAGATGACATTTGATTGTGGGTTCTTCACTGTGGTTGGCACTGATTTGATCTCGTTCTGTGTTAGCATAGTTTGAAAGTCCTGTCCTAGGAGCTCTTTGCCATTGTCATGCACACACCAATTTGGTCTCGGGTATCTTGCTAATCAGCTGTTTGAAAATTGGTCTGCCACATGTTGGCTCGGTTTGTTGTGTATTCGGATCATCTCTGCTAGATTGGTAACTGGATCTATGGTTGTTAGCGCTTTGAATTCATACTGTCCATTACCTGCTTGGATCTTCCATGGTCCAATAAAATCCATGCACACTTCATTCCAAGGTGCTATGGCTGCTTCCCTGGGTGGTAATGATCCGTATCCTCTGCTGCTGTCTTTGTATTGGTGGCAATTTGATGGACAGGTATATTGCTTGCATAACTGCTGTAGATTTGGTGAATAGAATCTGGCTGATATGGTGTTGTATAGGCATTGAATTCCGCAGTGCCCTAATAAATGTGGTACCAGTGGATTACTTGCTGGATGAGAGTTTCCAAAATGATTATCTTCCAGTTTTGGTTGTTGGCCTCGACTCTTGTTACTATCTGTTGCCCATTGATGACCATGATCAGGAATTTTGCTGGATCTGCTTGGTGTGCTGTTTGAAGGTGGATATCCTAGTTTTGATGATTCTGAATGTTGGTGATGGTGATTGGATTTGGCATTTCTTGTAGTGGCAGTAAGTTGAGTAGGCATTCAATCTATTCATTGTTCTCATTGATGTTGGTGAATGTCTGATCACTGATGACATTGTTGCGTCCCATGTCAATTTCTTTGCTCCTGTCATGAACCCGTTGTGGCAAGAAGGACTTGTAGTAATTTACAGCCCCAATGAGTGAGCTGATGTGCGTGATGTTCTGTGGTGGTCCCATTCTCAAAACTGCATTGATCTTCTTTTTCCAAGGCTTGATTCCCTCCGGCGTCATCCAGTGGCCGAAGAAATCACAGTGGCCCTTGGCCCTATAATTTTATCTTTGACAGCCCATGGCCCCTTTGTGTTTGCGTCAGCCTCCCACCTTTTTGCAGTGACCTCTAGCCCTGTTATTTTTTTGGCCTCTAGCCCTGTTATCTTTGGTTTGGCCTCTAGCCCTGTTATCTTTGGTTTGGCCTCTAGTCCTTTCGCAGTGGCCTGTAGCCCTGGTATTTCCTCGATGGCCCTTGGCCCCGGTATCGCATTTGTGTGCATTTCCGCTAGTCATTTGTTTTGATTTTGATTTTGATTTTGGTTCTGACTTTGGTTTTGATTTGTCATCAAATAACTGGCATCGCTCACCGTTATATTAGAGAACGGATCTCCTCCATAGTTGTTCTGTCCCCAATTGTAGTTGTTCTCATTGGATCCTCCTCCTATTTCATTGCCTCGTCCTCCAAATCCGCCTTGGCCTCCAAATGTGCCTTGGCCTCCAAATCATCCTCCAAATCTACTGCTTGCGTTGCTCCCGGAGTAAGTGCTGTTGTTGTCAGACCCAATGTATTGTGAATAAGGTGATGCTTGGTTCTTTGGGTTGAGGTAGCACTGGTCCCACCTGTGGTTTCCTTGTGGATGATTCCTGCCCTTTCCTCCACCATTTCCTCTTCCAAATCCTCTCCCTCTTCTGGATCGTTGTCCGAATCCTCTTCTGGATCCTTGTTGCTTGTTCTTCTTTTCTTGTTTCCTCGTCTTCTTGTCCGCGCTATCTTTCTTTCTTGTCATATAGTAGTCCCAAATCTGTAATATGGAAACCTCTCTGAAATTAAATGCTGTATCCATGTATGCATCCTGCCAAGATCTAGGATGGGTCTTGAAAAACATTCTTTTTCTCTGTTGTTCAGTAAGATTGTTATCATCGTCTCTGGGCAACATGTCGGTGTAGTCGAGAATGTTGTCAATTCTGCTGAAATGGTCGTGCTCTGAAACATCCATGGGATTTGCCATATATTGGTGTTCAAATGCTGCTATCATCGTTCCTTTTGCATCTGGGTCTGGCGTTACGGCATTGATGTAGTCTCGTACTGTCCCCCTGAATCCTTCTTTGGTGTGTTCTATCTCTCTGTTGGCTAACGTCTCATTCCATCTCTTCCTAGTAGGTCCTCTAGATAGGTATTGTCCCCATTGGGTATGCCATCTGGCAACTGGCATTCCTAAGTCGTTGCATGTGTCCACCAATAGGTTGTATGTGTGAGTATCTCTTCCACTTCCAGGTTCTGTACTCGTCTGATGTTCTTCTTGCCTGCTGCTGATTGATTTGTGGCTCTGGAATAGTCCACCGCAAGCTTGTGGCTGTCATGGTGGTCTTCTTCGGTGACGTCAAAGGTTCTCTTGTAGTGGATGCATGGTTGAAATTGGGTGTTCATCTTGTTATTTTGTTGTTGGTTTGTTCTTGTCGATTTTTCTTGTTGATTTCTTCTTTTCGTACAACACGGTACTATTGTACGTAGTATTTTGGATTTTCCTTATTGAGTAGTCGTAGTAGTAGTCTTAATGTAATTACATTGTATCAAGAACTACCGGTACATTTTTAGAAAGTGATAAAATAGAAATTATAAGGATGTTAAAACCAACATGTAAAATGTAAATGTAATGGTCTCAGGCCAGGTTCTGATGTAAATGACAGATCACATCAGTGGAGAATGATGTCCTTGCTTCTGGTCATCAAGAATCTTCTTCTAGTCATTGGAATCTAATCTTGGATCATTCCAAGATTAGATCGGTCAGTCACGAGGATTATTGTTACAGAACGTTTCTGCTTTACCAGGCTTAGATGATGATGACATGGCGAAGTACCGGTAGAAGTACGTACAATAACGGAATCATAAGACGAGAAACCCGTAGAGCAAGCGAACACGTGCTAGGTTTATTACTTCTATGAAAAAGATATTTTCATATTTTTCTAGTGCTGTAGTATGGCCCGATATTTTCGTCGTTAATTGAAGCCCATTATTTGATCACAAATCGTACCTGTGAACCGATAACATAGAAATATCGTGATACTTTGGGAGTATTATTTTTTTCTTTTTCGCGCTGGTGTAAAATATTTTCGTACAAACTTTCCCGAAAAAAAAAGAGGAAGGTACCGGTAAGATTACTCGTACTTTTACCGACCGATAAGTACGAGTATCGTAAAGTATCGTTCGACATTACTGTATTGATTGTACCGGTGTTTCGGGCAGGAACCATTCTTCTACCGTACTGGATAGATCGTGTCAATTGAGCGAACCAGGCACGGTAGCGGCACGGTAGATTTCGATTTCCAAGAGATATCTACCGTTCATACCCGGTACCGGTATCGACTGGGCCTTAATTAGATCTGTTTGCCTTTAGTATCCATGAAATGCTTACCTACGGTATTGGATTGATGTTGCTCTCATCACCATCTCGACATCCCATTCAAATAAGAACTGGTTCTAGCCAACAAACATCTGGACTGCTTGCCACAGGAAATAGGGATTGAAGACAACCGGAAATAGAATGACTTCTCTTGCTACTTTGCGTGCTGGTGAACCGATATCTCCTTCGTCCCCCGATTTAAATCGCGGCAGAAACGCTTGTCACCTCCACGAGGGAAACTCTCATTCGCGCATCGATATAAGAATTCGCCTCGCAACTGACATCGACGAACTTTCAAATACGCCTTGCAGTCGGAGAATTAAAGCGAAGAACACGTCGGACAATGATGATAGCACGAAACAGAAGAATGGCACTGCGGTTGCCCCCGCAACAATCATTTCTTGCAGCAGCGACATCAAAGATAGATCCGATACTTTGGACGAAGAGTACGATGAACTAAATCCAATCAGGCTAGATGAATCGAGGGAGGGTGACCCGAGTCAACTTCTTCGAATGGCCTGCGCGTTTTCTATCAGAGATATATCTGTCGATCACGGAAACAACAACGAACGACATCCGGAAAACTTGGTTGGGATTCACACAAAAAAAAGTTGTGACGGTGCTGTCGTTCGCAACGAACAGGATTGGACAAAAAATATCGCATTTGTTGCGAGCAGCAGTGGCAACTTGACTGAGGATATGGAGGGCGATGATTCGTCTGCTAGCAGCATAACTACAATCATCGGCAGCGAACATTCTTCTGTTGCTGATGCGGTGGACTTGGGTGACGATATCGATAGTATTTTCAACCCCGAAGACAATACGGATGGACGTAAATCAAAAAATGAATACGACAATAATGATTTGAGTGATTGCGACCCTCTTCAAAGCAAAACATTTGATTTCTTCTGGAACAGTGACGATTCGAACATAGCGACCGGCAAAAACCTTTCACGGGATATTCCATCTAAGGGACCCAAAACATCAAAGATCAACCCGATGACTGGACAAAGATCGTTGACTGACGACATGCAAGAATGGAGAAGAAATGGGTCGTCATCATTTCGATCAAGGGCGCGAGTTAGGAAACCAAGCAACAGGTTGGACAAGAAGAAATATGAAGAAAACGCATATATGCCTACCGAAACAATACATTCTTATCCTCTTCGAAGGGGTTCGAGCAATAAAGCCCAGGAACTTTCAGCGACGACTCTATTTGATTCAAGCGTGAAGAACCCAGCTGTCAAAAAGTGCCGGCTGCTTCGAGACATTGCACCCTACAATCGCCCTGGTCTAAAATGTACTTTCGGGTGTGGTTCCTTACCTCTAGAAGCCGAGACAAGAGTCGAAACCAACAATGCGAGGGTCTTAAGAGCGACTCAAACGAAAATCGTCTCAAAATACAATGACGGCAAACGAGCCACCCGGTTAATCAATCCCGCCAAACTTAAGAAAAAAAACAGTGCTGCCAAGATAAAGATTGGTGAACTCAAGAAACTGGCAGCTCATAACGCACCAGGTTTCAAAACAATGGACGATAATTTCCTAGGATGGGTCCCACTAAGCGAGTTGAAGAATGATGGTGGTGTTGTCACCAGTCATGCAACTTTCACCAGCAACAGTAAAGCAAACCAAATAAAACGGCTCAAACAAAACAGAAGCCATACCGTTTTAAGTGCTGTAAAGCAAAAAAAAGTGAAATCGATCAGAGTAATAGTCGGAGGTAAAGTATTTTCCCCTCCAAACGAGTCGACTGACCGATTGATAATAGAACCTTTATGGGAAGTTACCACTGGTTCATCTACTACGAAGTTATCATTTCCGAAGAAAAATATCGAGCGAAAGCCAGGGTGTCAAATATCGACACAAAATCTAACCAAAAATTTAATGCAGAAGGGAGGGGCAAAGCAAAGGCGTCGTCAATGGAATGTGGATGTGATCGAAAATCTTTCCGTTAGAATAGCAAAGAAGTTCTTTTTCAATCCGTCTGGGCGGAAGGGCCGTGAATGGCTGAAAATATATTTTGGGACGGTAGTTAATAAACAAGTACTCACAGCATCCGATGGGACCTGCAAAACATTGTGGCGTGTCGTGTACGATGATGAAGATGAAGAAGATTTTGACGAAACGGAATTCTATCGAGCCTCGAACCTATACAATGATTCAAAGGAACTGGACGATAAGCTTGACGTTGAATCATCGATGCAAACGGACGACAACCGAGGGGATCCAAAAAGGAGAGATGACAACGAGAAACAAAACAATCCAACGACCACTCTTGACTCGAAGCAAGTATCGCAATCATCACACGAAAAAAAGAAAAGCTTGCTTCAGAACGATAAGCAATCAAAGACTCAGAATGGATCATTGTTACTACAAGACCGAATGCATGCTGAGATAGTAACACCAACAATTTCGGAATCTGTGAAAAAAAGGGTGCGTAAGAAAATAGATCGCAGACGTTCTGCCAAGCGGGAAAGATATACGTCAAAGAAGCAAAAACATTCGTATAAACAGGGAAAGGATCCACCGTTAAGTCAACGCGGGCAAAAGCATAATCATTATGGCCTTTCTTGTGAACTCGTCAGATATCTTGATACTTGAAGTCATTTTATCTCTGGAGGAGTATCAGTAACTTTTTCAAGTGTAGAATGGATGTAACTACCGTAGAACGTACGTAAGTACGTTACGTGTATTTTTGACCGACAACACCCACAAGCGATGATAGCTCTGTAGAAGTGGTAGACATCGTCGACCTTTCAACTTAGCTAGCAATATACCACCATACGTCGTAATGTGGGCAGTTCATGAAAGAATATTCATAGATACTTCTCGAAATTAGTTCATGATAATAGAAGTTTTTTTGTATTCTGTCACTGTCATCACTGCTGTAGTCGCGATGCTGGAGACTGTTTACTTTTCTTTTGAGCTCCCCCCCTTCAGCAGTGAGCTTCCCTTCAGCATTAGTAACATCAGTAACTTGGGGAGTAGCAATCTGTGGAGTAATAGGAGATGTAGCATGACCCCCGCCATGACCGCCGCCACTAGTAAGTTGAGCAAGGAGTGCCTGCAACAACACCTTCCTCTCTTCATCTGCCTGGTCCTGTCATCATTGCTGGAGTTCTAATGCCTGCTGCTGAAGCTTTTGATCCTCTCTTTCATCTTTCAATACTGCAGCAATCACGTGCATCATCTTCCATTCGTTGTCTGCTTTGCAATTATAATGTCTCTTCTTGCTACTACTACTGGTACTGACGGGAGTCAGCTCTGCTACTTTGGACTGCTGGGTAACTTCTTCGGGTTGTGTTGGCTGAGTTGGTTGACCAAGTAGAAGTGGTACTGGTTGAGTTGTAACAGCAGGAGGAGGAGGAGGTAGGAACTCATCTGTTTCAAGATTTTACATTTCTTCTCCTTCTCCAATTTGTGATGTATTGCCTATCAGTCGGAAGAGTTCCTTTGCCTCACTAATGTTCCATCTCATGTTCCGATTGCCAGTTAACGACGCCTTCTTCCGGTGGAATCGATTGAATTTGTTGCAAATGGATTCAGCATCCCTTGCAGGATATATTTTAGCATGTAGGTCTTCTAACATTGTCCCAGTCATCTCCTCCACATGGTATGATAGCTCTAATGGCAACAAACTTGTTCTCCAACTTGGCCTTGGTGGTGTACTAGTTGCCGATCCTGGGTTTCCTGCCTCCAGTTGCGGGCATGTTGATTGTTACGATCGATGGTATTCTTGTTACAATTGATGGTATTGCTGGTGGGGGTGTTTCTGTTTCTTAGTCTTTCTTGTGTGAGCAGCTGCTGAATCAAATTGATTGATCATCCGACAAATTGTCCTCTAGTGACAAATTGTCTACTACTAATGTAGTACTAGTAGCACCAAGAGCGACAAGAGCAGCAACAGTAGTGTAGGAGGACACTTGTGTTGGTGATGTGCTGGAGAGACAAGTCATACCGTACGCGTCACAAAGAAGCAGCATTTTCAAAAGTCTAACTTCTACAGATCGTGTGTAACCCCTATTAACCCATATATTTTTGAAAAGCTTATTTAAAGGCGCATCGGAATATGATATTCTGTTCCCAGTTTTATGGAGCCCAAATATAGAAGTATTTTATCTTCATTACTGTATATGAACATACAAGAATAATGAGCCTATAATTTATCTGTGAGCCTTAGTTTTATGAAATTCGCGCACGCCCACTCAATCAACGGCCTAATATTTGGAATATGGCACGGTCTTAAGTCTGCAACACGCGCCCGCACGGGAATCAATAAAGCAAAACACATGCCAAGTCCCGTGCATTACTTCATAGTCTGCAACTGCAACGGAAGAAGCGAAACATGCCCATATTAAATTTCTTTGTTCCGTTTGGCATGTTTCGCTTCGCGGGAATTAGCTTAATAGTACAGTACCGTACATACCCTACGGTAGTTCCCAAACAGGAATAAATACTTCCTCTGTTTCGAAAATGTGTGTGGGTTATATAATAACTTCCCTTCCCGTGTAGAAATACGTAGAATCAGTACCAGAAAATTACAATTCCGCGAACTGAATTTCTTTAGAAAGCCAAGGTGAATTTCTTTACAACACGTGAATGCAGGGCTAACACCAAATAGAGGTCCAGATTCCTATATCCATCTACTTAGATCACAATTCAAATTACTACCAGTTATTAATACACCACCATGCCACCAAAAAGAAGAAAAAGACCCACTGGATCTACAAGCAGGCTAAGGAAGAGGGAGAAGAAAAGTACTGTACTTCTACGTGAGCAAAGACTGCTCAAACAGATGCAGTTGGAGGAAGCAGTGGATGCTGAAACAGCAGCATTACCAGAAGACCCTCCTGAAGAACCCAAAGAAGAGGAAGACTACAAATTACCAGCCCGTTCACCTACTGTGAATTATGAGGAAGAGGATGATCTACAAGAAGTGATTGCACCTGAAGATTACTGGGAAGAACCACCTCATCTAGCAGCGTCATCCCATGCAGACATGAGGACTTCAATTGTATTTTATTTTGAAAATGTATTGAAAAGTCCCCCTGAACATTTATGGAAGAAGAAGAAGACCATTGCATCTATTGCAAACATATTTGACCTGTCAAATAGAAGATCATTCCGTGATACAGTTAAGCAAGTGTGTCAAGATGTTGTTCTTTGCCAACAAATCAATCTTCCTTATACTGACAAGGGCAATTACCAAGCAGTTGGGAGAAAATGTGTCATACCTTTAGACAGTGTTGAAGCTGAGGTAATTGCAGATGCACTTGAGTCAGGCAACTCCATCAATATGTCCACCTACATTGTCAATCAGTATGGAGAGAAGAATGAATTGCCTTCTCTCACTTACTCAGCTGTCAGAGGATGCATGAACAGATTGAAGCCTCAAATTTTGGTAATCAAGAAAGGCAAGCAGGGTAGCAAGAATATTGAACATGCTTGGTGTAGCGCTTTGTTCAGGTGGGTGGCACAGTTGCTCTTGAGGTTTGGAAAAGTTAAGTTCAGTCACCCCATGTTCTCTAAGTTGCTTGGAGATGCTTATGATGTTGAAAACCCACCAGCTTGCTATGATGAGGCACTGTTGACTCCTTTTTCTCTATCAAAGATTTGTTGGTTCGATGAAATGCACAAGAAGGCACATATAGGAGTCAGTGGGTCACGCATTGGTCCTGGGAAACCTGATGTCACCATTAGCTTCAAACAAAACTTAGAGGGAAAGTTTGATTCAAATGGCACATATTCTAAGCAGAAAACAGTGCTGCAAGTGAAGTATGATAAGGAAGGGAGGTGAGCTTTTGGTGTGTATATGGATGCAAATGGGGCTGGACATGAAATAAAACCTATCTTTGAATATACTGAGAAAAAATTGATCACTCGTGTTGACCGTCACAAACTGAGACTGCAAGCAATTGGTTTTGCAAGGTCCAAGCAAGGTAAGTTATGTTCTTCAATGCTGTGTTTTTTGCATCAGTCTGTTTTCATTGAAATACTCACTGCATTAGCTGTTCTTCTGTTCATTCCACGGCACTCCTTTGAATATTTGGATTGAAGCCAATCATCCAGAAGGTGCTGTTTATGCAAATGAATCCATCATGTCTCTTCCAAAGCTAAAGAAGAAAACCTTTGATAAGCTCCAGCTTCAGGGCATTACATTGGTGAAGCGTCTGAAGGCTCTAGCTGGAGACACTGTTCAAACCAAGGTCATTGTTGCTGCTTCTCCTGGTATTTCACTCAAGCGGCTTACTGATTTCATTTGGGTTGCAGAGGCCTGTCTGGAAGGTGATGCTCCAATTCCTACTGATCATCAAGCTGCTACCAACCCATATGAATCATGGTATGGTGATTTGTGGGAGGAGGAGATTGACAAAGTCTTCATGACTGAGCAAGTTTGTGTCACTGCTCTGATCAATTACATGTTTAAATCTACCCAAGAATTGATGGGTGATTCAGGCTTCGTAATGCATGATGCTCTCTCTTTAATGACATCTGCAAACAGTGTTGCATACATGAAAGAGAAAGGCTATTATGATCAATGGGTGCTGCCTCAGCATGATCTCATGGGTTCCTCTGGTGGTATTGGTGGAAATCTTGCTCGCTACCATAACCGTCCAGTTGGAAACAGGCCAGAAGCAAGTCCTCTTGACACTTCACTATTCAGTCAATTACATCGTGCAGTTAACCTTCATGTCCATATCACTTTGACCATACCAGACGAAGTGAAGTTTTCCAAAGCTACTCCTTCTGCTCTTTCCAGTGCATACAAACGAGTATGGCAAGTTCATCCCAAACCTGAAACTGTTGCCAAAGACATCAACAAGGTGCCGAGATCCCTCTAAATTATTGCTGACAACAAAGGACTGGCTGTTGATGGTATTGGAGATAGAAAGGGGAGGAGACACATCCCAAAGAGTCAGTTAGGAGGAAAACATGTGAGAACACTTGCAGAGGACTGCTATGATCAGGGAAAGATAGAGCTCCATGAGGATGCAGCTTTAGCTCCAGCAGCAATCATACACAAAGCAGAGCTCAAATTTGAGACACAAGATGAACTAGATAATGACTAACATTAAAGAACTACTGTTATGATGCTAACTATGTTTCATTTATAAGTATGCATTGAATGTTGTACTTGCACTTGGTTTTATCAATGCCAGGCAGCATACGGTGATGCACTGAGCAGCGTACAGTGTGCCAACCAGAGAGCGTACACTGTGACTGGAGGGTGAGCTGTGACCAGAGCATGCAGTGTGACTCCAGCGTGTAGTGCGACTCTGGGCTGTAGTGCGGCTCTAGGCTGTAGTACAACTCTAGTGTGTAATGTGACTCTAGCATGGAGTGCGGCTTGTAGTGCGACTCTAGGGTGGAGTGCGACTCTAGCGTGTGGTGCGACTCTAAGCTGGAGTGCAACTCTAGCATGTGGTGCAACTCTAGGCTGTAGTGCAACTCTAGTGTGTAATGTGACTCTAGCGTGGAGTGTGGCTTGTAGTGCGACTCTAGCGTGGAGTGCGACTCTAGCGTGGAGTGCAACTCTAGCGTGTGGTGCGACTTTAGGCTGTAGTGCGACTCTAGCGTGGAGTGCAGCTTGTAGTGCAGCTTGTAGTGCAACTCTAGCGTGTGGTGCAACTCTAGGCTGTAGTGTGACTCTAGCGTGGAGTGTGACTCTACATGGAGTGCAAATCTAGCGTGGAGTGAAACTCTACGTGGATTGCAACTCTAGGGTGGAATGTGACTCTATGTGGAGTGCAACTCTACGTGGGGTGCAACTAGTAGTATAGTGTGGAGTGCAACTCTGCATGGGGGCGCTTGCCACTCTGTGAGACCCCATAGGACTATTGGCACCATTGCCAGATGGTGCAGTGCTAAGAGTAGCACTGGGTGCAGTACTGGGTGAAACAGGAGGAGCCACACATGTGGCTGCGCATGGTGCAACACTTGGAGCATCACTTGGTGCAGTGCTAGTGGTGACACTGGATGCTACACTTGGTGAAACACTAAGAGCCACACTTGGTGCAGCGCTAGGATTGGCACTGAGTGCAGCACTGTGTGAAACACAAGGAGAACACTTGGGGCACTTGGTGAAACACTTGGCGCAGCTCATGGTGCAGTGCTAGTAGTAGCACTGGGTGCAACACGTGGGGAGACACTAAGCGCAGCGCTAGGAATGGCACTGAGTGCAGCACTGGGGCAAACACTAGGAGTCACACGTGGGGGCTGCACTTAGTGAAACACTTGGAGCAGGATTGAGTGCCGTGCTAGTAGTGATACTGGGTGCAACACTTGGTGAAACACTAATAACACAAACAGCCCAAACAGCAGTGTATCGGGAAGTGACCAAACAAACACAAATGATAGCCAAACATATAGAACCACCAACAGTAGCAACAGAAATATTCTACAGACAACAAAAGAATCCGATAATGATAACTTGGAAAACAACATTGTCAAACACGTCAAAGAAAAAGCATTCAGGAAATTTAAATTCCCGCCAGAGATTACATTCGTGAAGGCGACGATATTCAAAATTGTAAAACAAGCGAATAACAATGAAATACCAAATACGATCGATATAAAAGACCAAAAGTGGAGTGGAATTTATTGCCGAGCAGTGACTGCGTGTAGGCACAATGCTCAAACTCTTGCCAGGAAAAACTACAAAGGTACGCAACCAACAATAAAATGATTGCCGGCATGCAATCGTTCATAAGCCATTCTAACATTTTGGTCGTATTAACACTGACACGTAGACGATAAAAGAAACAACCAGATACCAGATAGTTTCCCAGGAACAGTTCTAATCACGGACACACAAGACGTTAACTCAGAAAATAGGTACCAATTGCACGAAGACTATCGGCGGAAAAATTCACCAGAATTCAAATACTTCATGAAAAGAATTCTTGGAGCGGTGTCACCAAAACAGACAGACTTCAAAAGAAAATCAGTCAGAATGACAATCAGTAACATTTTCACCCCAAGCGATGAAGCTTTTGCATTGCTTTTCCTTTACAACGACTACGACTCATGGCTAAACACAACAAAGGGCACGAGGTTGAGAAAAAAATTCACTGATGGTAAGTCTGGAAATAAGGAGGGGTGGAGTAACGAGGAACAAGATCTTTACGAATACCTAGTAAGTGAATTAGAAGAACGAAGGGAGGAACAACAGTCAAAAGAATTAGAGACGGAAATACTTAAAATGTACCAAAAGCAAAATGGCAATCGTAAACAACAAGATAAGGAGGAGAACAAAGAGGGAAAAACACGGAAGCGAAAACGTACCTTGGTTGAGATTCTAGGCGAAGATGATGAGGACTACAAATTTTTCATGGAATACAATAAAAACAAACAAGAGTAATTGATGATATCAACATCAATAGTAGAACGGCTAGTTCATTATTATTTTATGGTTTGCACAATATTGTTCCGGGTCTTCTGTTCGAATATAATACAATAAACAAGATAATTTCAAAGGCTGATAAAATACTTTCGTATTTGTTACAAAATATGTTTGTTGTATTTCCGTATTTGATAAGCGTAGCGTGAATATTGTAAAATGTTGGAGAGTATTGCAAATGCGGATAAAATATTTTCTTATTAGTACAAAAATATGGTTGTTGGATTTTGATATTCGAAAAAGATAGTGTGAGTAACGTGAAAGTGACGTAACAGAATACATTGCTGGTTATCAAGAAGCTCGTATATTTGTTCAGAAAATGGTATCAACGCTACGACAATATCAGTGTACATAGAGGATATTATTACAAAAGATGAGTTTCGTGTGGAAAATAACAAAAATTCAATGGCGAGTAAATATTAACGGGGTAAGCATGAAACAAAATTGTAGAATAGAAAAATTTGGAAGCAACCATGAAACGAGGGATGAAAATATGGATAGGAAAATAGTCCTACTTGAAATTGTTGCGTGCAAAAATAGGTAGAGAATTATTTATTGTGCGCGCAACAAAATGTTTCGGAATATTTTAAAACATAGCACGAATATTACGAAAGCACGAGCATCGTTTATGTGACAAAGAGCCACACTTGGTACAGCACTAGGAGTGGCACTGAGGGGGACTCACTATTTTGATACATGCATGTCCAGGGACAAACATTATTCTAAATTTATACTGACTAAAGTATCAGCCTGTTTCTGGTCAATATTGTTTCATAGTCTACCCCATCCATAGTATGAGCAACATTCATCTTGAAATTGCAGCCAATGCCACACATTTGCACTCAAAAACTGACTAGGACTCACTATTTTGGTACATGCATGCCAAGGGGCAAAAATTATTCCAAAACTCTGTCGGCTTCAAATTTGGTGGAAAATCGCCATGGAGGTGCGAAAGGATGATTTGCAAATTCGGTCGAAAAACTCGGTCGATCAACCGATCCTACCATACGGTATTCTTCGCACCTCAGTCGATTCTATTCTTCGCACCTCGGTTGTGTTTGGCTTGCGCGCAGACTCCAAGCGTGCATAGCCTAGTAGGAGTTTCATGGAGCGTTAAGCAACATTTATTTTACTTATGTAAAAAAGAAAGGGTTCTCCGTAGTTTTTGGAGAGGGATTTTGTTAAGGCCCCAATTTTGTGTCACTAATATCTTGACAACAAGAGATCGGTTGACTATGTCATATAAGAGTGAAGCAATCCTTACTATCTCAGCATTATGTCGGTCTATTGAGCATTTTCAGCCGAGGCCGGGTTGTTGAGATAAGAACGTCACAATTCAAGAATTTTTGCGCATCCTAAAAATAAATAATTTTACAGATTCTTCTTTGTGACGCGTACGGTACTGCTGTTGAGTTTCTTCTTGTTTGCACGAGATGGTTACCAAAAAAGTGGCAAAATTAGCGCTGATCACCAAAAAAAGCATGCCCGGCAAAAGAGGTGCAAGAGGTGCACATGATTGCTGATTCCTCGTGCGTTGGGTGACTGAAATATTCGATTTTAGTATGATTTTAAGATTCCGTTGGAGTTTATTTGGTGTTTACTCAGTTAATAAAATCTTGCATCTGATGCAGTCTCGACTGCCAAATTATATTCCATACTTCATAAATCGATGTACTCTGTGAATAGATTTATTAACTTTAGTCGCAAACTTTTATTACTTTATCACTGGTGGGAATCACTCAATACCGGTAATAGTCTGGGTAGGGGCCCAGATTTTTGTATTTCGGGAATGAAAATCACCATACCCAGATTTTGGCAGGCCAGTGTGCAAAGTCTCATTTTTGGAATAAGGAATCCTTCACTTGGACTATTGTAATGGCCAAATTTGTCCACTTCATATGATTAAAAATTGCAAATTGTCGTCTTGATATAATTAAAAATCTGGGTTGTTATTTAAATGTGCTGGAAATTTTTAGCGACTTCCAGTGGGTTCAGCTTGTTTCAGTGACTCAACGGATACATGATATTTGTCAATTGGTTGACCATGTCTCTTGAGTTGCTTGTTTGCTTGTATCTTTTAGAAGATGATGATGACGATGATGATGACGCGGAAGAAAGACGTCGAAGAGATAGGAGAACACCAAGGATAGCCCTTCGTTGTCATTCCGAGTCCCCCTTTCTTTATCTATTCCAGTCAGGTAACGGCCAGGCTCTTCTGAACTGCTGTGGTGTCGACCACAAGATCTTTTGCAATCTCCTATGCATGTTTCAACCAGTATTTGATGCATACACCATCCACAAAAACACGGGATGCATTCGAAAGCGGAAGGTCAACATGAATGGAGTATGGAGTGGAAGAAAGTGTGAGGCAAACGCAACTTGCTGTCTTGGTCTAGTACTTCATTGGTTTAGAACAAAAGGATCTGTCACAAGATCTGTGTCTATGGCGTTTGGATTCACCTCTACTGTTATGTACAAATAGTTGAAGTTCTCCAGAAAGGTTCTCTTGTTTTTATTGCAGAAGCATCCAAAGGCAATGGTTAAAGCCCCAACAGAAGAAGAAGTCAAGGAATACATTGCCATGATTGGCGCCAAATACCCACGACTGCAACAACGTCGAGTCTGGGCCGCTGCAGATGGACTCAAAGTCAAAATTCAGCATTCTATGGATTGGATGGTTCAGAGTTACTTTTACAACAGATGGGTCTGTGACACTTACGTCAATAGTGTCTTCGTTTTTGCGCCAAACGGGAGAATCCGTATTTGCAATTTCAACTGCCCTGGTTGCTGGCATGACAGCACAATTGCCAATCATGGTGTTTACAATAAAATAGAAGAACTGTTCGTTAAGTTCCTGGCAATGGTTTGCGTTGACTCTGCGTTTAGGGTTGCCACCGGGAGACTTCACTACCTTGTGCAAAGTTCTCAGAATGATCTGGATACCACAGTCGCTAATCTATTGAACAGAGAAGCAACATCCCTTTGCCAGTTGTCAGAGTGGGGAATGCGTATGATCCAGGGGCAGTTTCCATGATTGAAAGACAAGCTCCTATTGGAGGAATTTGGAGATCAGAAGGTCACAATGAACGTGGTGATTCTTCTGTACAATTAACAAACAAGTACCATTGGTCACAACCAGATCCTGAATGTTTTCATGCATAAGAAGGGCGAATACTTCTCTTATGCGGACAATCTACCGGAAGATGCCACCGGCATGTTTGAATAGCCAAGCGTTGAGCCGTTGAGCTGGTGCTTGGTAGCCGTTGGGTTCCGAAGGACTTGGATGTTTTGACTTAAGGGTTCGTTGTGGTTTTTTGCTTTGAGTGGGCGAGTAGGTTGTTGTTGAGTGAGTAGTCAAAAATTGATGTTGTTGAGTGAGTAGTCGAGTAGATTGTTCTTGTTGAGTGGGACCATGGTTGATTTGGTTGGTAGTAGATAAAGATTAATAATCGACAAATTAATAGCTAATATTTGGACATAGCTTTCGCTGTTGCTAAGTTTTTGAATTATGAGCTTAGAGCTTGCTGGAAGGATAGCTGCAAGGATAGCCTAGCTGGAAGGATAGCTGGAAGAATACGAGTAGATACGAGTAGTTTTGATCCGGATCGATCGATCCGGAGTAGTTTCACTTTATGTACTGCCAAATTTACGATTGCATGATATATTACTAGTAGTTGCTAGTAGTTGCTAGTAATTCATTATTTTTACTAGTAATTCATTATTGCATTTTCTTGGTAACTTTTTTAAGAATGACGTCACTTGATTGGTAGTATAGATCAATTGGTAGGATCAGTATGAACATATGTAGCTTGCTTGCTTGGTTGTACTGGTAGTTTCCAACTGCACCTTTTCAAATAAAAATCGCGCAATCAATGACTTGATTGGTAGAATTGAATCATAGAATTGAATCATAGCAATGAATTGTGGAGTTGAGTCAAAGAAAAAAATCATAGACTTGAATTATACACTTGAATCATTGAATTGAATCATAGACTTCTTGAATCATCCTAGCATTGAATCATAGACTTGAATCATTGAATTGAATCATTGAATTGAATCATAGACTTGGATCATAGAAATGAATCATTGCATTGAATTGTAGACTTGAGTCAAAGAATCAAATCATAGACTTGAATCATAGACTTGAATCATTAACTGCAGTCAAAGAATTGAATCATAGACTTAAATCATAGACTTAAATCATAGAATTGAATCATTGCATTGAATCGTAGATTTGAGTCAAAGAATGAAATCATAGACTTGAATCATTCACTGCAGTCAAAGAATTGAATCATTGAATAGATTCATAGACTTGAGTCATTGAACTGAATCATGGAATTGAATCATAGATTTGAGTCAAAGAATGGAATCATAGATTTGAATCATGGAACTGAATCATAGAATTGAATGCTTGAAGTAATAATGAAATCGAGTCATTGAAATGAATCATAGACTTGAGTTGTAGTAGACTTGAATCATAGAATTGAATCATAGAATTGAATCATAGAATTGAATTATTGAAGTGAATCAATGAATTTCATTGTAGATTTAAATCATATAATTGAATCATGGATTTGAATCATGGATTTGAATCATGAATCATGGAATTGAATCATAGATTTGGATTGATGAATTGAATCATAGATTTGAGTCATGGAATGGAAATCATTGACTCGAGTCATGAAAATGAATCATATGAATTGACTCATAGACCTGACTCATAGACTTGACTCAAAATTGAATCATAGAATTGAATCATAGGATTGAATCATAGACTTATATGATGGAATTGAATCATGGATTTGAATCATGGAATTGCATCATGAATCATGGAATTGAATCATGGAATTGAATCACAGACTTGGACCATGGGATTGAATCATGAAATTGAATCACGGAATTCAATCATAGACTTCAATCATATAATTGACTCATGGAATTGAATCATAGACTTGGATTGAAGAATTGAATGATAGATTTGAGTCATGGAATGGAATCCTTGACTTGAGTCATGAAAATGAATCATATCATTGACTTATAGACCTGACTCATAGACTTGATTGAAAATTGAATCATAGAATTGAATCATAGAATTGAATCATAGACTTGGATGAATCAAAGAATTGAATCATGGAATTGAATCATGGAATTGAATCATGAATCATGGAATTGAATCATGGAATTGAATCATAGACTTGGATTGAAGAATTGAATGATAGATTTGAGTCATGGAATGGAATCATTGACTTGAGTCAGGAATGGAATCATATAATTGACTCATAGACCTGACTCATAGACTTGACTCAAAATTGAATCATAGAATTGAATCATAGGATTGAATCATAGACTTATATGATGGAATTGAATCAAAGAATTGAATCATGGAATTGAGTCATAGACTTGGATCATGGAATTGAATCATGAAATTGAATCATGGAATAGAATCATGGAATTGAACCATAGAATTGAGTCATAGAATGATGAGTAATAGAATGTAAACACAGACTAGAATAATAGAATGGAATAATATAATTGAATAATATAATTGAATCATAGAATTGAATCATAGAATTAAATCATAGTATTGAATCATAGAATTGAATGTTAGAGTTGAATCATAGAATTGAATCACAGAATTGAATCTCTGGCTTATTGAATCATAGAACTGTATCTTAATTTTGAATCACAGACTAGAATCATTTATTCAATTCATAGTTTTGAATCATAGGATAGAATAATAGAATGGAATCATAGGATTGAATTATAGGAATGAATCATAGACTAGAATTTTAGAATTGGACGATCACAGATCATAGCATGAAATCTCAGACTTGAATCATAGAATCGAACAATCATAGATAAGAATCTTAGACTTGAATTATAGACTTGAATCATAGATTATTCATTGATTTGAATTGCAGAATTGAATTATGGAATTGAATCATTGAGTTGAATCATCCACTAGAATCATTGATTTGATTCATAGATTTCAATTGTGAAATTGAACCATTGAATGGAATCATAGAATGGAATCATAGAATACTACAAATATGTAAGGAAACTACGTACACAACAACTCCACAGGGCCCCTGCAAAGCACTAATCTTATGATGTCGTCATCCGTCCCCCATCAGAAATTCGCATCGAGTTCATCCATACCGTACCTATGGGCCATACGATACGAACACGGTATGGTACAAACTACGGAGTATCATTCATCATCAATCAACTTTTTTTTCCTCCGTCGACGATTGTTACAACGATCCTCTCGAATTGATCGGCAGCAATGATTTAGTGCAAGCACAAGCATCTACTGAACTGCACGGACTTTATGTCCTGTTTTGAATTGACATCCAAGCTAGAAATGAATCAACGACGACTCGGATGGTGTTTTGCCGTCCTTTCTAGCATACTTCTAGTTCGTGTGAACTCGCTCTCCAATAGTCCGACGAACAAACAACGGCATCGCATCCCAATATTGCAGTACCACGATGGTTGGGTTTGTGTTAACAAGCCAAATGGGATCACCGTTCATAGAGGAACGGGGACTCCCAAACACACCGCCGTTCTCACAACGATGGTCAAGCGCCAGCTAGCTCGGAAGGTATTTCCTGTCCACAGATTGGATCACCGAACATCGGGTGCAATGCTCTTTGCATTTGACTCGGAAACGGCGGGCGAGTTGCATGAAACCGCGATCCGAAAGGGTCGAAAAAAGTACGTCGCACTAGTGCGTGGAGAATGGACAAAAAGCAACGAAGACAACGAATCTTTCTTCATTGTCGACAAACCGCTCGAAGTCAAGGGGATCACAAAGAATGCGGTCACGAAATTCACACTGCTAGGAACGACCCCCGGAGAAACGACAAACGAGCGGTGCTCC
Organism: Pseudo-nitzschia multiseries; assembly: GCA_037355745.1. NCBI lineage: Eukaryota > Bacillariophyta > Bacillariophyceae > Bacillariales > Bacillariaceae > Pseudo-nitzschia > Pseudo-nitzschia multiseries. The sequence continues at coordinate 8,278,054 of CM074784.1, forward strand.
TTATTGCTGTGCGAACCACTCACGGGACGGACACACCAGATACGGCGGCATTTGTTTTCCATCGGTCATCCCGTCATTGGTGATTCTCAGCACGGGGACAACGTTTTCAATCGGTGGTGGAGGAAACACCGATCCTTAAATCGGCTCGCTCTTCACTGTTGGACCATTGATTTCGAATTACAGGGGACGTCATACGAATGCTTGGCCCCCCTATCACCGAATCTCAAGGCCGTCTTGGAGCGCCTTCCTCTGTGGGAAGAATCCCTTCATAACGAACCTCGATTGGCGCTAGATCCCGTGGACAAAATCGATGGCACCCATGGCAGAAGCTACAAGCGGCGACGTAATGACGAAGGGGATTCGTGAAATTGCGAGCGCGAAAAGAGGGATGTTTCGATAGTCAATACAACTCGTACGGAACGTTTGGTCCTTGCGTAGGAGAATTGTGCCGATCCAGCCTCACGGGAAACATGCGCATCGATAAGATTTGTTAGACCAAAAAGAAGCTGCAAAAACGCACAAATGAACTGCTGCTTCAAGTTGGCTGTCAAAGTAAAATGGAATGACATAGTCATGTCGCGTTTTGAATCATCAAATCGCATGTGTGCCTCAAGATAGATATATTGAATTTGATTGTCGTGTGTTGGCATGTCTACTAGTTGTCAATTTTCTACCGTACTGGGACGAGTATCCACATTAAAAAGTACGTTCTGTAGTTGTACCGGGTACTCGTACGAGTACTCGTACTTAATCGTACCGGTACCGGTAGTTTTTTAGAAGTAACTTTGAAACGTGAGTCCCGTTTGGAATTTTCAATCGTGTACCCTAGTCAACCATCAACCAATAGCACACAGCCATCAGCCATCAGTGTGCCATCACCGATCTCTAGGAACTCCATAACCTTACTCGTACCGGTACTCGATACGGTACCGTACGAATGAACTGTCGAATCATACGGTACAAGTACCGGTACTCTGAGTACGAGTACTTCAAACACTCTATGGGGACGATGGTCAATGCTGATATTGCCGATTCATTCGATTTCCTATCGAAATACATTCCCTTAACTCTGCCGTTCCGAAGTTCAAAGATCTTGCCGCATCATCTGATGTAAGGAAAGACTTTCTTCCTCATCGATATAGTGCGTTTTAGAATGGCTTTGTGTTTGAAGGAACGTCCATCGATTGTATTGTCACTAACAATAATATGGTACTGGGAGCTAGTCATTCGAGCAGGGGCATACGAAGCATCGTCGCCACCGAGCAAAACGCAGTTCCACGTTGCGCCGATGCAATGCTACACAAACGGACAAACACGGAAACTGTTCGATCTTCTTTCGCCGTCGTCCATCAAATGGACAGAAATGGAAAAGCTGGATGACATTTACCCGAGAACGGAATCCGTCGAATATTTGTCGGAAGCGCTGGAAAAACGGTTAGGACCTCCCCAAAACCCTATCGACACGGCAAACCTTGTCCTGCAGCTCGGAACCAACGATCCCGACCGACTGCAAACATGCGTCGAGCACACCACCAAGCTCTACGACAACCTTCGGGAGATTAATCTAAATTGTGGCTGCCCGGCGATCGAATCCGGGGGAGCGTCGACCTACGGAGCCAGTCTGATGAAAGATGCCCCGTTGACAGGACAGCTGGTGGCTACCGCACGGAAAGGACTGAAAGGATCCCTTGGAAGCAACGATGGCAGCCCACAGATCTCGGTGAAATGCCGTATCGGCGTCTTCGAAACCGACAAAGACATGCGACCGCTGACCGAGAGCGACCACGAAAGCCTAAGGGAGTATATTTCGACCATCCACGAGCACGGTGCGAACCACGTGATCCTACACGCGAGACCGGCCATCTTGTCCGGATTGAGTCCGGTGAAAAATCGAATCGTCCCTCCATTGGATTACGGGTTTGTGGAAACGATTGCGTCTGAATTCAGGGGCAAGGTGGACGTAACGCTGAACGGTGGAATCACGACGCTGGAGCAACTGCGATCCTTCCAAGAGGACTCCAAAAGCGGTGGTACGAGTGCAATTTCAAGCTACATGGCAGGGAGATGGTGCTTGCGAAGGCCTCTAGACTTGATCGGCATTGAAGCGCTGCTTTTGGGAGAAGAATCACCAAATTCTTCTTCCTCGTTGATTCAGGCTGCAATCGAGCACTACGTAGACGACGTCATCCGGATGGAAAGCTCATCCTCGTCTTTATTGTCGAAGCACAAGCCCACCGTGTCCGATCTTTGCCTGCCGTTGTTCTTGATCACCGAGCAACTCCGGGACGACTACGACTATGATGAGGACGAGAATTCCATAACAACGACAGAACCCCCGTTGTTGACCTATGACGAAATGGAATTAGTGTACGACGTCATGCAAGACGGAGTTGCACAGATTGAGGATCTATTTGGTAAGGGAAAGAAGAAGAACAAACCATCAAATGGTAGTGTGAATTTCAAGCGACTTTCGTCTTCGTTCAAATCATTGGTGGGGACCAAGGTAGCAAACAAGTGGAAGCGCAACAGAGCTGAATTGTAGCAATATTCGTCGTCCAATAGAAGGGGAAGTAAAAATACACATCATGCCCTGTGCATGCAAAGGGGACTGTACCGGTAAGACGATCATTTTTTATTTACTCAGCAGCAATAGCCCAATCCAAGTAGACCTAGTATTTTCGTTCTTAACCTACTATTTTAATAATTGCACGTAGTAATGATTTCGTGAGCTGCTTACCTCAAGTACGTACCAGGTGCCCAACATCATACTGAATGAATGCTTCTCGTTCGTCCAAGCGCATACGTAGAGCAGAAGCTTAAACTTCATTACAATCTAATGTAAGAGGCGTAACTGCACTGGTGCTGATTTAGGAAACTGGTATCAGGTATTACCGTACCGTACGGTACGAGTACGAGTAACTCGTAGTTCAACAACAAGTTGCAAGAAGTCAAAAAATCTTTCGAAAACTAACTCTGTCTTTCAAAATATCTTTCTCCGTTACATCACATCACACATCACAATGACGCAAAAAAAACTCTCTGCTGCACTCTGGATACGAGGACAGCACGTGCTTTATGCACCATACTGGAAGTCAACTGGCAACAGTCTCCGGATTTATTATTCTTAAACTTGCGTCGCGACGATCGATGAACGTTGGGAATATAATGCTCCACTGAGATACGACATTAGAAGAACAACGCAAATCATGTGGAATAAACGGGTGCTTTCAATCCAATCGCATGTAGTTCATGGTTACGTGGGCAACAGAGCCGCCGTCTTTCCCCTGCAGCTCTTGGGATTTGACGTCGATTTCATCAATTCGGTTCACTTTGCCTGCCACACGGGGTACAAACACTTTCCCCACGGACAAGTTATGAACGGAGACGAGCTTCGAACAGTCTTGGAAGGGTCTAGAAATAAACGGCCTGCTCGGAAGTGACGACGACGACGAGAGTGCAAAGGGAGACGCCATCGGGTCGGTCTTGACGGGATACATTGGCAGCAGCACCTTTTTGGAGGCCGTTCTGGACGTTCTTGCCGCTGTCCGAAAGCACAATCCAAACGCACGATTTGTGTGTGATCCAGTTCTGGGTGACGATGACCAGTTCTACGTTCCCCCGGAATTGGCCGAGGTATATAAGAACGTGGTCATTCCGAAGGCCGATGTCGTGACGCCCAATCAGTTCGAGACGGAGAAGTTGACTGGGATCAAGGTTGAAACCATTGCCGATGCCCGCAGGGCCTGTGAAGTGCTTCATGCATTTGGTCCCTCTGTTGTCTTTATCACTAGCGTGATGTTAGTCGAAGATGGCCAGGACCCAAACAACATCACAATCATCGCCTCGAAACTAAGTGGCGACCAACAGGAACTCTGGAGGATCGACTGTCCCAAGATCCCAGGATCCTTTACCGGGACCGGGGATGTGACGGCATCACTATTGCTGGGTCACCTGCAAAATCATCCCGACGATTTGCCGCTCGTCATGGAAAAGGTCATCAACACCATGTACGTGCTGATTCAACGAACAAGCGAGGCCAAGGGGAAATCGGTGAGATCCAAAGAATTACGATTGATTCAAAGCAAGGACATTATAGAAAATCCACCATCGGTGTACAAGGCCACAAAACTATAAATTTAATAATAGTCACGTGACAGCAAAATCAGAGATATTATATTGAAGTTTCTATCTTCGTCTCAAACTATGAGTTTCAGATGTGACGGATGCTACTGGTACAACAGAATTTCTCAAACTCTAGTTTCCTAATCTCCGCCAGCATTGAGTTTTTCCTGCAGTTCCCGAGCCAGGTCGCTGTCGGTTCGTACCAGAGCATTTTCTGGTAATGACAAGAGGACGGGATCGACGTCGGCAAAGTGATACTTCTCCATCTTGTTCAAGCGGACGCCCTTTTGCAGCTTCTTGTCGGTCGGCACCGATCGGGGAACGGTCTCAAAGAAGACATTGGAGTTGTCCTTTTCCCATTCTCGCAAGAGGAGGCCCATATGGGAACGAAGATCGTTCAGGTCTCCCAGGAGGGCCTGCAATGCCGGGATCTTAGCGACGTCTGGCATTCCACGTTTGTCGCTCGACTTGTCTTCGGTTCGAAGATAGACGGTCGCCTCCGATAAAACGGCAATCGCCAGCCCGTAGTCGCCCAGATCCCATATGCTGCGAGCATAAAAATAATAACTCAACGACTTTTGGAGGGTGATCTGAAAGTTCACCAGCGTGAAAAAATCCTTTTCGATGCGTGACATCTGACCGAACGCATCTTTGCGCATGACACTAATGAATTCCTCGAGCTGCTCTTCAATGCCCAGACACAGTTTGGCCAGAAGGCTGTAATTGGGTGTTCCGGGTTTGATCAAAACGGTGGCAACGGCCATTTGCTGGGCACTGGCCTGGAAAAGGATGCTCAGTCCCTTGGCCGTGCTGGTGCAGCATTCCACGGGCAGATCTCCCTCGTTCGTTTTTGTCCCGCGGGCAATCCATTTCGGAAGGTGATCCTCGGCCAAAAAGTCAAAGATTCCGGCGGCCGCCGCGTACTCGCGACTCGCGGCGGCAAACTCTCCGGCCATGGAGGATTCCGTCGCAACACCGGCCTTGCCCAATCCCTCGCACAAAATGCACATCGTTACGTCCATCATGATCGCTTCGCTCTTGAAATAGTCTTGTTTCGATTCCACTCCTGACATCCACTCGAAGACCAGGCGTTCGTCCAAGCGGGCCATTTCGGGCTGGAACTTGCAGCTCACTAGAATTTGGTGGATGAAGGGCTGGTAACGCTTGGCCTCGGCCACCACGCGTTCGTGACTGATCCTATCGGACAAGAGGGCATCGAGGAGTTTCTTTCGTTGGTCGTCCGCCTTGATCATCAACTTGCGAGTCTTTTCGTGCTTCCCGGTAGTCGCAAAGGAGCTGGCGAAGGAAATCCTTCGGTTGGGATTCATTTTCGGAACTCGAAATCGATGGACGGCCGAGGCAAGGCGGATAGCCGAATCGGGATGACTCAAAGCATCCTTTGGGTTGTCCCATTCACTCATGTTGATTTCAAAATTGTCGTGTGTGATGTTTGTTTCCTTGTTGCTTCGTTTGTTGTATTGTGAGTGCACCTTGCTATCGGCGAACAGAGGATGATACCGTACAACTTTCCTGGGCTTTGGAGAGGTCGTCGATGAGAAGATCGCGGTTTTTCCTGATTGTTTGATCCATTATGCCTCATCCGTTGCGTTAGATTGGTTCATTCGTGTCAAAAACAGTATGATACGGTTACGACTTCTAATTACGGGTACCAGTAAGATTATCTACGTGCCATACGTTACGTTGCGTACTTGTAAGCTACCGGTATGGTACTCGTACGAGTACCTAGGTACAACCAACAACGGAACATCTCAACGTCGACTCGACTCGACTCGACTTACTCACGACCGACGTACCGGTAGAAACGGAGCGGTTCGAGAAAAGATTTCGTTTCTGCACGTCTTCATTCGTTTCAAATTTGGTCTTGCTTTGGCTGAATCGTGGATATTTTATTTAGTCCAATGAGTCAAAGACAACACCAACTACGAAGTACGAAGTACCAGGTTGCAACAAGAATGATTGCCGTACGTACTCGTACGTACAGGCAGGTACTGTACGTACCGGTACTCGTACATTGTTTTCCATTAGAGCATTATTTCATCATTGGAACTACAGTACTCGTACGTAAACATGCTACGTACCGTGCACGTACGAAAGGTTGTGGGGAAATCTCGTCGTGGCGTCCCATGAAGGGATTATCACCACAGACCGGAATCTCCTCTTGCAAACAATAGTGGGTTTGTTGAACACGAACGAAACAAACCAACACAGCGAGCATCCACTAATATACGATACATGCTTTGTTACAGACTGAGACGCTCGCAATGCAATACATTGCTCGAGGAAACTTCGTACACATAGACGCATTGGGTTTGATTTCGTTTTTGGTGAATTTTAGTATTATTTGCTCGGGCCAAGAGCTCGTGAGTTGTGTGTCTTTGTGTTTGTACATTGTAATGGATTTTAGTTGTCGGTCTATAGTACTGTATTGTGTGTGTGTGTGTGTGTGTGTGTGTGTGTCTCCGTGGAATTGGTTCGGTTGTGGTTGGGATTGCTTATTTCCACACACAGTGACGGTCGCGTTTGGTAGGTCGCAAACCAAAACCGCCCACCGGTATACTAGCCGGTATTTGAATGTGCTTGCCTGCCATCCAGCCAGGCACCATACTGCGCGATTGCAATGACGTTGATCGCCTTGGCGGCGGTGGTGTTGGCGGGTGATGTTGCTGTTGCTGTTGCCGTTCCCCGTAGTGGTTGCGGCACAACCTTCAAAAACGACGACACCGGTCTACTCGCCGGTTTTTGAATGTGCCTACCTGCCAGCTACACTACCATGCTACACGATTGCAGTGGCGTTGATCGCCTTGTTGGCGTTGGCGGGCACCGTTCCTCGTAGTGGTTGCGACACCGTCGAACGCGACGACGGCAGCGGCATCGGCGGCGGTTCTTCGGTGATGGTTTTCGAGGTGATCCCCGCATTTATCGCCTCGGAAACAATGCTGGCGGCGCTCGTAAAGAGCAATCGGTACTCCAGGGGTATGTTGTAGGTCACCAGGTTGACGCCGGTCCAGACCTTGGCGTTGGCCACAAAGAGCGGCGGGAGTTTTTCCCGTATCTGGTTCGGGATCTGCCGGGGGGTCGACCCCCGCAAGACTGCCGTGAACGGAATGTCCCACAGCGAAAAGACGAGGGGGCAGACCAGGAATTGTTCCAGCGCGATGTTGATGGCCGTTCGCACCGCCCGGACCCGGAGGGACAGGACGGTGGTGATCGCCGACGCCAATTCGGATCCGGACGTGGTTCCGGATGCGTATTCGGATGCGTATTCGAACCCGACCGTTGTTGTTGCTGCTGCTGCTGCTGTTGTTGTTGTTGTTGTTGTCGTCGCGTCGGTAGCAAACCCGAGGACGTCGGTATCGGAGAGGGAGAGGACCGATTGGGTGAGCTCCACCGACCAGACCTCGGCAAAGTCGAACCACGAGGCCCAAACGATCCCGCTGCCCAGGCCCTTGAAAAAGTAGACGAGGCCCCGTTTGGGATCGTAGGAGTAGTTACCGTCGTTGTTGCTACCGAGTGAGTGTTCTTTGCTGTTGCTGCCGACAGCCTCTACGGTTTGGGCAATACCATCGCCCACGACCGTGATCACCGCATTTGTCACCGATTGAGTCGGATAATAGTGATACTTGAGACAGTAGTTGTAGGTGGATATCAGGTCGCTCACGGCGGAGAATTCCATCGGAAAGGATGCTCGTAAATTTGTTCCGGAGTCGCCGCAACCACTTCTATCGGGCCGCAGGCGAGATCGGTATTGGATTCGTGTGTTTCTGTGTTGTTGTTGACGATGACGATGACGATGATGATGATGATTGCATTGATGTTGATGACATTGACGAGTGTTTCCCCGACTCGATGGTACAATAGTCCCAAATGCCATTACTGCCGGTACGTTATTCCGAACGACGGCATCGGCGATCGACAGCAGAAGAATGCCGTAAACGGTCCATGGTGCAACTCTTCGTGTCCTTTTTGGTGATACTGTTGCTGCAGACATTGAAAACTTCCCTTTTTCGATGCTCGTTCCAAGTACGGTTACTGGTATGAATGCAATGTCGCCAGAGTTCGAGGATGTGCTCTATGGCTTGTGCTGTACGGCAAGATTACGGGGCAATCGATTCACGTCTTCGTCGAATCAATCGTGCTCGTCGGTTGGAAATTTGGAAGATTTCGGCGCAGAACTAGGAAGAACCTCGGTTTGTCTGGGTTGACTGCGTTTTCGTTTGTTTGTATTAATCTTGTCGTATACAATATGGTACTCGTACTCGTATCTATTTATCTATCTATCGTGTTCTACCTATTGTTGCATCCAGTCCGCCGATCAATGAATCCGACCCGACCAGAATTCCTGATGGGCATCTGGGGAGAAGAAAAACCAACGATCGGTGGATGCCTGCTGTGACAGTGACAATAGTCGTTTACGAAACATTACGTAACGTACTGTAACGTAACGTACTCGTACTCATAAGTACTTCGGATGCAGAACTCTGAATTTTGGACGATCGGCAACCGGAAAACATCAGAATTTGTTCTATTTTTTGTTTTTTACGATTACGACTGCCTTGCGGATTCTGGTTCCTGGTACGTACCGGTATCACGATACGCACCCGCAGTTTGACGTTGCTGGAAGTTCTTGTTCCCATTGGAACCGAGAACTGTGACGATGAACTCCTATTGTAACTGTATTTTAACGTCTGTTTGTTCTAAATCATGCAACGACATGACGTCATAATTCGTACTTCTACCGTGTTTCAGAAGCCTACCGGTAGAGAGAAGTACCGTACGGTACGGTACCTCAATACTCCGTAATACCGATGGCAATCAGATTATCATATAATAGGTATGAATCATACTTTTATATACATACTACCGTAGTAGGAACAGGACCGCAACAGGCTCTCCGATCAAAAACCGAACCATGAGTCGTCGGCTCCACTCAATTAGAAGTAGAAGTATTACAGTATTACTTCGTATTTTGTTCCATTCCATTCCGATCAACGTTTCCTCCCTCCCTTGTTGGAACGACCAACAAATCGAATCGCAGGGACAAGCAACGAAGGGGTCCCTGTTCCAGAACCGATCGATCGATCGATCGATCGAACGAACGAACAAACAAACAAACAAACGAACAAATGGAGGCATCGACAGTCGACGGAACAAACGGGGACGTTGCGGTTGTTCTTCCCGGATACGAGGCAGGAATCGACCAATCCGGAGTCGAGCATTCGCGGCGAAAACTCCGCGAATCTGCCGATCGGCTTTCCGCAACCCTGAGCGAGATCGATTGCCGGGAGCTGCCGGATACCGGGGAAGCGGGTGGAAACCGGAACCAACAACAACAACAACAACGACGACGACGACAATCATTGCCCGCCATCCACACCCTGGAGTGCCACAGCGAGGACGAAACCTGGACCTATCGATGCCGGTGCAATTTCCAGATCGTGGCGAAAACGATGACGAAATCGTCCCCCGGGGCACGCCCGCACTACCGCTATGCGATGCGCAGCAAGGGTCGACCCGTGCTTCTGGCAACCAAAAACACCTTTCCGATCGCCACCTTGCGCATCCAAGCCGCCATGAGCGGATTGATGGCGTACCTCAACGGCGATGACGACGATGGACGGGTGGATCGTGATCGTGATCGTGTTATTGGTCACCACCTGACCAGTTGTACCTTTTCTTCGGCCTGGAGGGACACACCGGACGCCGACTGTGTTCTCACACTGCACTACGATCATCCCCTCGAAACCGAAGCCGTCCGGGGTCCCTGGAAGGCACAAGCCCGAGAGCTCCGCCATCGACTCGGGTTGAGGCAACTGAATGGCCGTTCCAAGGGGACGCTTCTCTCGGTGCGCGGAGGAGTCGAACTCGAACTCGAACCGAAAGGCGAAGTCTGTGTCGAACCGAACGCCGAACACGAAAACACCGACGACGAAAAGGAGGCCACCTTACGGGATACGGTGTATCTTCTGCCGAGGCATTGCGGCAGCAAAGAACAACAGGAACGCAGCCGCGACAATGACGATGACGATAACGATGATAACACGACGAAAGGACGGGGATGGATCGAATGGAGCGTGAGTCTGGAACCGCTGCGTCACGATGCTTCCGCTGCTGCAACTCCCGCGCTTCCGATCATTCCGGTTCGCTACGACAAACCCGAAACCGCTTTCTACCACCCCAATCCAAATGCCATGACCAAGGCGCTGGCCTGGATGTTGAATCGACTCGCGAGCATATCCCGGCACAACAACACTAACAACAACACACGGGGGGGAGCACGCAAGCTCAAGCTCCTGGAAATGTATTGCGGTTGCGGGGCGCACACGGTCGCGCTGGGTCGGTCGGGATTGGTGGCGAGCATTCTCGCGGTGGAACTCGACCCGCGGCTGGTTCGGGCCTGCGAACGAAACATATCCAACAACGGCTTGCAAGAGGTGGTGGAAATTCGCAAGGGAGACGCCGGCAGGTGGGCCCGGGAAGAATCGCGCCGGAGCCGGCGGCGATGGGAACTGCAACGGCAACATCAACAGCAACGGACCGAAACCACAAATCTCATCGACACCGACGAGAGCAACAACAGCAACGGCGGCGACGACCAGAGCTATACATACGACGTGTTGCTGGTCGATCCACCCCGCCAGGGATTGGACAACGAGGTCTGCAAAATGGCAATGATGAGTCTGGAACGCGATGGCGCGAGGGTCGGGAACGGAGACGTGGCAACAGGAACGAGCGGTTGCTTTCGAAACCTATTGTACGTATCTTGTGGGCACCAGGCTTTACTCCGGGACCTCGAACGCCTCTCGCCCGCCTACGAGGTCGTCGATTGCGCCCAGATGGACTTGTTTCCCCGGACGGACTCGATCGAGACGCTGGTGCACCTCCGGAAGCGAGGCTTGTGATCGATGCGCAGAGACGCGCCGTCGCCACGAAGTGCTACACTCGCACTGCGAACATACTCTATAGCTGCTTTCCTGGAATTTGATTAACAGAGATCATATCTTACCGTAGCAAGGCACAAATCAACCTGTGTTAGCAATAATTAATTCGTGCTGTAGTGCTTTTGTGTCAATCGTAGGACCGCTCTCGCGGGAAGTAACGTATTATCGAGACCACAAAACTGCATCTGTCGTGAAAGCTATCAGCCACTCGAAACGGGAGCATTTTGAATCAAATGAATCTGATCCAGTCTTTCCCAATTGAGTGAGGCGTGCAGCAGATCTTGTGGAAGTTGTTATGATCCATTTTAGAAACATTACTCATGATCTATTCTAGAAACATTGCTCAGAATTGTATTCTGAATACTCTCGAAAGATGCTGGGTATTGAACAGGAGAGAAATGCATCTTCACTGACGTGCGTGCGTGCGTGCGTGCGTGCGTAGGAAGAATCAAAACTATTCATAGGGATCCATCGGTACAGTACATACTTGAGTTTGTGGGCATGCGTGAGTGCGTAGTACGAGTAGTCTAACCCAAAAATTTGGTGCTAATCTTGTTTCGTGGCTTTGCGAAAGTAGTTGGATAGCCGCCGCTCCACAGATCCCACTACGGCGGCACCGACCAATGCCGGCAACGCCAATAAATAACACGGCAAGAGACCGTTTTCTTTCAGGATACCCGACGAAGACACGAGCTCGACGACATTGACACCCCGGTATCCGGTACTGCACAAATGCCACCAGGCAGCACCATCGAAGGTTCCGAGAATGGCACCAACCATGATTTGATCGACACTGTGAAGGTTCACCCTCGCCCGATAGACCAAGCTGATGGTTGCGTAGGCAAGCAGCCCAAATGTCGCATACGGAATCAGGAATGCCACAAAGGTGCAAATAAATCCAAGACTCATGGCGTGAGACGAAGGCATCCCATTGTCACTTGGTCTATCGATGGTGGGCACCAGGTTCTTGTCCATAGCGGTTTCGTCAATTGCAACATTGGGGCGCTCTATTTTCAGGAGTTTCTTCAGAACTTTTCCGAAAATCGCGTTACAGATTGCGCCTGCGAAGAAACTGATCATGAGAGCGTCTCGTTTGTAACAGAGGGCGACGAAAAATGTTCCTGCTACAAACATGGACGTGGTCGAGCCGATCTTGGTGACAATGCTGTCCCAAATCGAAACGGTCGTAGAACCATTTTCACCAGCACTCTCGTCCATAGACATACCCGACACAAAACTTTGAGGAGATATTTGTGTCCGCGATGGTCCTTGCCTTCGATTGTTATGTGAAAAGGAGAGAGAGATAGTTCCACTCGGCAACGATGTCGACCGAAATGCTTCCACAACCAAAATGATATTGCAAGAAAGAAACAATGCGACGAAGCCTAGAACTGCGGGTGATATTCCCTGCCCCGATCTCATCATCCGTCAATCAATGTTGCGATTCTGGTTGAACTCTATGCCTTGCTTCTTAGAGCTTGACTGGTATTGAGTATGTACCGGTAGTTTAGCGTTCCTCGTTTGAAGTATCGGCAACAAAAACTCACTACGAAGTACCGTGGGTAGTACGGTACGAAGTACTTCGTAAGAGTTTAGGTGCTAGCTAATTTCGGTATGACCGTAGAAGCAGTAACATTTTCTACATGCGGAGAACCGCCGAAATTAACGCCTATTTGTTTACCTGTCATTGAGTGATTCCCACCTAAGGAAAGTGAATAGAATGAAAAGTTAATAAAAGGTATTCGGAAGTGAATAGAATGAATACTTTTTTAGCACACCCAACCGACCAATACTTTTATTAAGTGACAAATTTGGAACTTGGAATTCCCTGAAGAAGAAACAGTAACTGTCTGTTTCATCACTACCCGCGCCACCTAGCACCCGCCTATTTTGGCAAGCAAGGCTGGCCGGGGAGGTTAAGTAGTTTATTCAATGGGCCTTTTGTTTGATTGTGATATATGGAATAAATGAGGTTCATTCCGAACTGGCATTGCTTTTCATGATCTTTTTTAAGTAGTTTCCTCACGGGCAATTACATTTATTATTTTCAATACACATAGGGTCTTTTAAGTGTTTACTTATCGATCTGTTTTTAAATGATATCTTGGTTTGTACCTTTTAACCTGTTTATTCATGGTGTTAAGTGGGACCATTTTTGCCATTTAACAACAAACAAAAAAAGCATGCCCGGCAAAAGAGGTGCAAGAGGTGCAATGTTTGATTTTAAGATTCCGTTGAAATCTATTCAGTGTTACTAGTTAAGTGAATAAAAACTGTCAGTCGAGAGCCCCTCGACTGACAAATTTTATTAAGAAGTGAATACATCTATATAGAAAACACATACTTTTTATGTGTTTTTTTATTAATTATATTCGTTTTCCTTAGGTGGGAATCACTCATTTCCAAAAATCTCTACTCCTACCGTACAAACACACACACACACACACACACACACACAACTTTCATATGCGGCGCTACAAAAAATCTATTCCCATGTACCGGTACAGACGGGCAAGTACCTGAAAATAAGTTTTAAAAATTTGTGTCGGCCTCAGCCCCTGTAAAAAATTTGGCTATTATTGCTACTGGTGGGCCTGACCACATGTGTTTTACCTGCTGTTTATGTTCTGCTAGACCTCAGTGCCGGTTTGAGGAGCCTCATGATAGGTTCCTCTCCTATGTAAACATAACTGTCTTTAATTGATTGTTACATCTATATTCAATTCCATACGTACGCCAATATTTTATATTCCCCGTCTCTTTGTCGGTCATTTATCTTCTTCGAAAATAACGCTCCGTTCGTCATTCATCCATTTATTTTCATTTATCTTGTTTTCCTTTATCCCCCGAAATATTTACCGGCACTCAATGTACACCAGATACTTCATGACAACGAACACTTACACTTACGATTGCTTTCATTACATCTACTTTGTGTTTCCGAGCTTCTGTCTTTACCCCAACCTTCCCCTTTCTATCCGTTTGGCCATGTCTTCTTCGAAACGCAATGGCTCCAGTACGTGCTTCTTTATTATATTTGCCGTTCATTATTCATTACATTTACACTCTCTCTGATCTTGCCAGCCGACATACGATACCCTCATTTTCTCCTAAACCTCCTTCTCTTCACAGTTTGGCTCTTTGTTGACAAAAAGCATTTACGCCATTCAGTTTCAGAATCCTTTTATATTCTCCGGCACCGCTCCAAAGCATCACCCTCCTTCTCACTTTTCGTCTCCAGTTCTTCCGGCAATGTCTACACCATAGTTGCTTCTAGCAAAACTATTATCTGTTCGTGTCCTGATATACATCCAGTATGTAAACACATATTGTTTATACTTGCCGAACTACAAATCCCTGTTTCTACAGGCCTGCAAACAATATCCCTACCGCTTCTTAAACTCCGCTTAAGTTCCTACTATGAGTCATTGCTTGACTATTACACTATCAACCTTTGCCTTGACCTTATGCAGCAACGTTGCGTACAATGTCAACAATCAACGCTTCATTGTCGTCTGATTATCTGTAACATTTGTTACTCTGTTTCTCATCATTCTCACAAATACCATGACTTCGATACATGTCCTCAATGTAAATCAAAATGGTTACCATATGTTTCTGATTTTGTTGGTCAATATTGCAATTTTTCTTCCGTCCGTAGTAGAAATGGATTTCTACCCACCCATTATCTACCTAAACCTCAACAAACTATTGCCACAAATGATCAGCCTCAATCCTCCTCTGTCTCCTCCTCTAATGATATTCCCGTTGCAGTGTCCATCTCCAACACGCACATTAGTATTAAATTCCTTTCGTGTCTAGAAGTACCAAAGCTACACGACGGTAGATATTCTATTCGTACAAATCAATGAGTCCCGTATCAACCAAAGTAATCGATTCCCATGGCGTATCAATTCCCACGGAGCATCAATTCCCATCGCGCATTGACGGTGAGCAATCTCTGTTTTATAGTATTGCCCTTGTTCTTCGGTGAGCAAACTCTGATTTTATAAAGTATCACACGAGCTACGGGAGCAATTCCTGATCATAATGATAAACATATCATAGGATCTTCCTAACGGAACAAGAGAAGAAAACCGTTGGTGTGTGCTTCTCACACAATATATATATATACATACAGATATATACGGTCAACAACCAATGCATGCACGGAAATAATCAGCGAGTAATCTCATCACTACACAACAGCAGTTGCAACGTATTTCATCTCAATAAAAGAGACATCTTGCGTTTCGGCAAGATTTCACTTTATCTCATACTTTTAACATTCAACTGATTTATATCCCAAAATTCACACTAGTTGCTACCAACTATCTGTAATCTACATTACTAAGGTCTGTCTAACTGTATCTGAACAAGTTCACAGTAAGAAGAGATCTGGCGTTTCCAGCATAGTCTCGGCTGTAGTCCGATTATCCGTTGCCGAAAGTATCCAATCACAATTGTCACGCGTAGAGTACAATCGTTTGTCTACTAACACACTAACGCAGCATTGCTGTTCTTCAGAAGCCTTTGAATCAGATTCTCAACGGACCGGATCCAGAAGGAAAATAATAGATTAACAGTCCCAAGCTCCAAGGTGGCTTGCACACAAAGAACAGGAAAGAAATTGAACACAATCCCTACGCTGGCATATGCCAATCGCAAATTGTCTACGGAGCAGTTTCCTTTCATCACGCGATTCCTCTGACGAATCGGAATCATCAAGATCGAACATGCCTGCCAATCCATTCGGTGGTGGGAACAACGCTGGAGATGGCACCGCCGTAACCGCAACCGCAACCGCAACCGCAACCAGCTTTCCTAGTTTTGATCCCCATATGAAGTTGATACTCATAACCATATTCCATGTCGCAAAGGAAGAAAGTAGCTATCTGTGTGAGGCTCTCCGAGAGGGAGGATTACGCGAGTGGCCGATTTTCCTTGATGCACTCATTGAGCATGATTTTGCCTGCAAGCTTACCTACATGGATACTGGCAGTGGACTACCAACCCAGCTCCATCGGTCCATCCAACGGACCATAGAAGCACTTGCGGAATTTTCAAATGACTTGCGCAAGAACGAAAAGAATTGGAAGGATGTAGTGTCATATACGTATGACAGTTTCAGTACCTTCCGTATGGCACGTGCACTGCGCCTTCAGAATGAATCTATCCTGAATCCCCCAGCTCCTCCTCCGGGAACAAATAAGAACAAGTCCCCTCAACAAGTGAAGTACGAATCTTGGTGCCAAAAATCACGTGATGAAAAGTTGTTCACACCCCTCACAAATGACTCAAGATTCGAACACTGGCTCGTGGGCTTCAAGGCTAAACTCGAGGCATACGACATTGACACCGAAACATTCCTGGATGAAACTTGGCCTCCTGCTGCGCTACAAGGCTATACACGCGACCTTTTCGTCAAACAGTGTGCCTTCTTCTGGGTTCTTATGTTGGAAGTCGTCAAAAGCGACTTATCCGCGTCATGCGTCCACAGCCATTCCCTCACATGCAATGGACGTCAAGCATATTTTGATTTTGTGAACCTTCACAGTGAATCAAAAGCCAAGGTATATGACAACTTGACTCAATTGCAAGCTTTGCTGAAGTTGAATCTCAACAACTGGAAGGAATCTAAAGTGAAGTTTATCACACATTAGTTTGAAGAATTGAATCACCTCAACAAGCTTCGTCCTCCCAACAAGCCCCTTGAGTACCATACTGTAAAATCAGCATTATGTCAGGCTTGCTATTCCAGCTTTCAGCTAAGTGAACAGTTTGCTAAAGTCAAAGATCCCAGCGGCACAAATAGTACTGTGACAGATGCAGCCGCTGAGGCAGCTGCTATCCACAAGCTCAAGATCACGCTCCTACTCAAAGCAACTTGACTCGATTCTCAGTCCGCAATGTCTGCTCCAAAGTCCACAGTGCGTGCACATGTACACGACTTCTCCTCTGGACAAGGACACAACTCTGACGACTATGCTCTCCCTATTGAATTTGAAGGTGACTACCAAGACTATGCGGTATTCAAGGCTGGATGTTCACCTGACCCTACCACACGCTTGCCCACTGGCATATGGAAGGCCCTATCACGTCAAGACATGAAAAATTGGCTGAATTTTTCCCCCGAAGGCAAGAAAATAGTGATCACATCATTGCAGTCCGAATTGCTCCCAGATGGTCAGCCGGACCCCAATGCCGTTAAACCCATCAACCGGAAGGCATATACACATGAGCATTCCATCTCATTCCTTGAAGATGACACCTTGAACGGTGATACACATACCAATGCCTCTGCAGACCTCCATCCAGCTGTGGAAAATGACCGTAGAGGCGTCTTCCATGCATCACTTGGTGTATACAAGTCAGACTTCTTCTCTCATGGACCAACAACCCCTCAAGTCTTCCGTGTTGCCTGCCCATCCCGCAAGATTCCTTTCTGAGAATCCTGACATTTGGTACAAAAAGGACGGTGATACTCTGATACCTGTGGGAAAATCCTCCTATTCCATCAATTTTCATCAGTGGTATAACCCTGAAGATGACCTACCCTTCCCACATGATAATCAAGTACCTTCATACACCTACCGTGCTCACAAAGCTACTGTTTCCAACCTCGGCTTCACTATGGTCGACCGCGGTGCCAATGGTTGTATCATCGGTAATGATGCATGCCTTATCTCCAAGGATATTCCGCCCCGATATGTCAATGTCACCGGCATCAACAATCACCAAGTGCAGAATATTCCCATTGCAACATGTGGAGCCTACTCCGTTTCCAATAGAGGTCCCATTATCCTCATTTTCAATGAATGTGCGTACACGGGAAGACACCCTTCTATCCTGTCTTCCGGCCAGATGGAAGCATACTTCTCCACTGTTGATGACACATCCATCAAAGCGGGCAGTGGGCAAGTAATCACCACCTCCGACGGATATGCACTGCCCCTCAGCATTCGGCATGGTTTGCCATACCTTGCCATGCAAAAGTATATGACTGATGAATTCGGCACGCTCCCACATGTTATCATGACATCCGATAAACACTAGGACCCATCCGTTCTTGATACCATAATCAGTGCTAAGGATGAAACGTTCCTTCAGAAATATCCTCCTCAGTTGCAGCAACTTGCGTATCCTGAATACGATGAATACGGAAATCCACGTTGTCTTGAAGGATTGGATATTTTTCTGTATCTCCTGGCTCATCCACGGTTACGTCTCTCAGTTCGTACTCCAATCATTGTACTCGATTACTCTTTCTCCCTATCGATGATCATGGAACTAATGACCGCTCATTCTGGCTTACATCTACCAATTATGTTCATCAGGAGCGCCTCGCACGCTGCATTCCCCCTCCAATCTCTGAGACGGTCACTGCTTTTCCCACAGACTGTACTGTTAGTGATACTCCACGTATCGCAACTACACCTCGTGAACGCTACCCCAACGAACATGATTACTTATCTCTGAAACCCTTCTTTTGTTGGGTTTCCACAGATCACATCAAAGCTACCTTTGAGAATTCGGCGCAATATGGTTCATGAGCGGTTAGCCCTGATGGTAACCTCTTCAAACGTTTTCATTCCCCCCAGCCGGCAATGAATGTTCGACCGTTCAATGACGACGTCTTGTCAGACGTTGTTTATTCCGACGTCCCAGCGATTGATGGTGGTTCCAAACTTGCCCAGATTTTCTTTGGTCGGAAGTCTCATATCATACATGTTGAAGAGATGCGCACCACCGGTGACTTTCTATCATGTTTTCAGAATTTCGTTCGAAAATGGGGCAGACCTCTTCGCCTCTTATGTGATCATGGAAACTACCAATCTAGTAAGAGGGTCATCGATTATCTCAAGATGTTATGGATTGGACTTTGGCAAAGTGAACCCTATCACCAACACCAGAATCAATTTGAACGACGCTATCAAACGTTTAAACATATTGTCAATCGCGTCATGGACCACACGGGCACACCACCACATCTATGGTTGTTGTGCATGACATACGTCGCCGGACTCCTCAATGTCATTTCTGATCCTACTCTGTCGGACAAACAACCGGTCTTCATTGCAACCGGTACACTTGGTGATATAAGCACGTATACCAGTTTCTTCTGGTCTGAACCTGTTTATTTCAAGACCAATGACTCCCCCTTTGGTTCCCAGTCTACCAAACGCCTCGGTCATTTCGTTAACATTGCCAAACATGTTGGCAATGGACTATGTTTCCGAATCTGGGACCCAGTTACTAACAAGTTGCTTGACCGTTCTGGTGTACGCTCTGCTCTCACACCTGAGTCACGCAACAAACAAGCTGGCCTCTTTACCAATGATGGCTTCATCAAATGGCGTGAGGCCAAGGATTCAGTACCTCACTTGTACGTCACCGGTGATGCCCCTACACTCACAAAACATGGGGAGCATACCACTACGGATGATCCCAATGCCAATTCCAAATCACAGGACATCCTGACTACTCCTCTTCTTGGCACCGTCCACTGCAGAACCCGACACTGATCGAAGCCTCGACACTCCTGCTGGCACATGTCAACTCCACGACGTCTGTACCTACCGAGCAACAGGCTGCGGCACCTCCTGTTCAAATAACTGACAGTAGTCAGCCTTCCGCATCTGGTAATCAGGTTATTATCCAACCACCCGCCCACCCCTCGTTACCGAGCTTTCTATATAAGAAAGTCGATGACAGCCCAAGCTGGTCCCCTTCTCCACTCCCTAACAACTATGGGGAGAGTTTTGATGGTCCTCCTACGACACACATCTTCAGCAAGACATCCGATGGCGTTCTCCTTACTGAAGATGATTTTGATCCACCGGAGCTAGCATACTTTGATGTTAGTGATGTCACAACGCCACACACCAACCCTGCTACTCCTTCAGTAGACCCATCACAGGTAGTTGTTACCGATGAAGAAGGTAATGCACAATTTGACGATGATGGTAAACCTCTTACCATTCCGACAATCCCGATTGCCTGATCTACACGGAAGATCTTTCCTTGTACCCAACCCCGATGGTACTCGAAAGCGTCTTACCATCGTCGATGTAGAAGACAGTCTTGAACGCAATAAGGACTTCATCAAATTCAAGTGCAAACACTCTGATGACGAACTTGATGATATCATTGCATACAATGATGTCATGAATTACATCCACCCTGATTCAACCCAAGAAGATGGAAAACTTTGGTCGTTTCGTCGAATCCTAGGACACCAAGGTCCATTGGATAACAAGCAGCCCTCAATACAAAGGCTCCAAGTATAACCTTTGGATTGAATGGGAAAACATGGAACGGACATATGAACCATTAGCCAACATTGCGGCTGATGATCCTGTTACCGTTGCCAAATATGGGAAAGACAACAACTTGCTTGACCTCCCAGGTTGGAAACGTCTCAAACGAATCATCAACCTAGCACGACAAACCAAGAAACTTGATCGACTCGTACATCAAGCTAAACTTCGGTCTTTCCGTACCACCCCACAATACCAATATGGGTTCAAGGTACCTTGTAACCACAAAGAAGCCCTCCGATTTGATCAAGCCAACAGAAACCACAAATGGGAAGACGCCACCACTCTTGAATTGGAACAGCTCAAAGAATACAATACCTTTATCAACAAAGGCATGTACAAGGCAAGCTCCATCCCAAATGGGTTTCAACAGATCAAGGTACACATGATATATGCTGTCAAACATGATGGTAGGCATAAGGCTCGTCTTGTTGCAAACGGCAATCTCACCGAAGCCCCCGTACACAGTGTCTATGCCGGTGTCGTATCACTTCGTGGTCTACGTATGTGTCTGTTCCTAGCTGAACTGAACAGCCTAGAAGCATGGGGTACCAATATAGGAAATGCTTACCTTGAAGCAGTAACCTGCGAGAAAGTCTGTATCAAGGCAGGTCCAGAATTCAGATCACTAGAAGGTCATCTATTGATCATCTACAAGGCCTTATATGGACTCAGATCATCGGGCAAGTGCTTTGGTGATTTACTAGCAGCTTGCCTTATTGAACTCGGTTTCAAAAGATCCCGCGCTGAACCGGAAATCTTTCTCAAGCCTGGAATGAACAAGCATGGGGAACGTGTATATGAACTCATATGCACATATGTTGATGATCTATGTCTTTGCATGGCAGATCCCAATTCGTTCCTGGAAATCTTACAGGCGGAGCCATACAACTTCAAACTGAAGGGATCCGGACCTATGAACTTTCATCTGGGCTGTGGATTTGAGCGAGACGCACATGGTGTTCTTTGTATGAATCCCATCAAGTTCATCGAAAAGATGGAAGCATCTTATGAACAAATGTTCGGATGCAAACCTAACACTAGGTTCCAATTGCCCATTGCCAAAAACGATCATCCTGAATTGGATTCCTCGGCTTTTCTTGAGGAAACTGGTATCCAGAAATACCAAAGCATGATCGGATCACTCCAATGGATCATCGCCATTGGACGATTTGATGTTCAAACAGCCGTGATGACACTCTCACGTTTCAGAGCTCAACCAAGAGAGGGACACCTTGATCGTGCCAAACGTATCTACGGATTTATCTCCAAGTTTAGACATTTTAAGATCAGGTTCCGCGTGGAACCCCCAGATTTTATACTGACTAAACCGGACACCATCGATTGGTCCAACACCGTCTATGGGGAGCATTCTGAAGAGCTACCCGATGACACTCCTGCACCACTTGGGAAGACAGTAGTGTTAACACACTTCTATGATGCAAATCTCATGCATGACATTCTCAGTGGGAAGGCTGTAACTGGCATCCTTCACTTTGCAAACAAAACTCCTATGATGTGGTTCTCGAAGAAACAAGCTACTACGGAGACAGCCACATTCGGAGCTGAATTCGTTGCAGGAAGAACTTGCATTGAGCAAATCGTTGACTCACGTCACTCGTTCTGATACCTTGGAACACGAGTTCACAATATTTCCTATTCATGGGGAGACAACGAGAAGATGATTCAGACGTCGACCTTCCCTATCGCAAGGTTGCATAAGCGTCACCATATCCTATCGTTTCACTATGTACGAAGCATGATAGCAAAAGGCTTCATTCTAATGCTGCACATCCCTGGTAAGGATAATTGTGCAGATATCCTCACCAAGCATTGGGGACACTCAGTTGTGTATCCACTGCTCAAGCCCATCTTCCACTTCTGTGGGAATACCAGCGACCTCCTCCAAGATGATGTAAGCATCATGTAAACGTGATGACCTTTCACAAGGAAACATGGGGAGTATTAAATTCCTTTCGTGTCCTGAAGTACCAAAGCTACACGATGGTAGATATTCTATTCGTACGAATCAATGAGTCCCGTATCAACCAAAGTAATCGATTCCCACGGAGCATCAATTCCCATCGCGCATTGACGGTGAGCAATCTCTGTTTTATAGTATTGCCCTTGTTCTTTGGTGAGCAAACTCTGATTTCATAAAGTATCACACGAGCTACGGGAGCAATTCCTGATCAAAATGATAAACATATCATAGGATCTTCCTAACGGAACAAGAGAAGAAAACCGTTGGTGTGTGCTTCTCACACAATATATATATACATACAGATATATACGGTCAACGACCAATGCATGTACGGAAATAATCAGCGAGTAATCCCATCACTATGCAACAGCAGTTGCAACGTATTTCATCTCAATAAAAGAGACATCTTGCGTTTCGGCAAGATTTCACTTTATCTCATACTTTTAACATTCAACTGATTTATATCCCAAAATTCACAACTAGTTGCTACCAACTACCTGTAATCTACATTGCTAAGGTCTGTCTTGCTGTATCTGAACAAGTTCACAGTAAGAAGAGATCTGGCGTTTCCATAGTCTCGGCTGTAGTCCGATTATCCGTTGCCGAAAGTATCCAATCACAATTGTCACGCGTAGAGTACAATTGTTTGTCTACTAACACACTAACACAGCGTTGCTGTTCTTCAGAAGCCTTTGAATCAGATTCTCAACGGACCGGATTCAGAAGGAAAATAATAATTATTCCCCCCTCACCTTCCACCTCGACATCCCGTAACTACTGTCTTTCAGACATTATCTGAGAAGAACTGTATCTATTTTGTTTTGTTTCATGTATCATGTATCATATTTAAATTAGTATAATTCATTACTTCACTGTTTCTGACAATCGTTGTCTATCTTATATGGATTATACGACAGAAGTCATATTTTATTATCCATTATTCTTTTTCTTCGTTTTCATTTCATCTCCAGTTGATTACCCAAATGCACTTATTAAATTATGACACACAGCATGACTCATCTTATCTATAACAAGAACAATATTCATTGACTAATCACAACAAATATCTGATTTTCTAATTTCTAATTGCAAATTAGTGTGTATTTTTCCTCCAAATCCAGTACCCAAAATGCACTATTAGGTTTTGACAAACAAGCCATCACACATAACTCACTTCTGTTTCTTTCATGATTCATCTTATCCATAACAGGAACAATATTCATAGACTCATCACACAAAATATTGGATTTTCTATTTTCTAATTACAAATTAGTGTGCTGCTGTAGATTTCTACTCAAATTCGTTACCAGAAATTATCTAGTACAAAAAGTGTGTAGAAAGCTACTGATGTAGATTTCTACGCAAATTCGTTACCAGAAATTATCTAGTACAAAAATGGTGTAGAAATCTACTGCTGTAGATTTCTACATAAATTCATTACCATAAATTATTGCTTACCAAAATTGTGTAGAAAGCTACTGCTGTAGATTTCTACTCAAATTCGTTACCAGAGATTGTCTAGTACGAAAATTGTGTAGAAAACAACTTCTGTAGATTTCTACGCAAATTCGTTACCAGAAATTATTGCTTACCAAAATTGTGTAGAAAGCTACTGCTGTGGATATCTACGCAAATTCGTTACCAGAGATTGTCTAGTACGAAAATTGTGTAGAAAACAACTTCTGTAGATTTCTACGCAAATTCGTTACCAGAAATTATCTAGTACAAAATTGGTGTAGAAAGCTACTGCTGTAGATCTCTACGCAAATTTGCTACCAGAAATTATCTAGTACGAAAACGGTGTAGAAACCTACTGTAGTAGAATGCTACACAAATTCAATGCCAGAATTTATCTGGTACAAGAAAAATCGTGTAGAAATCCACTCTCGTAGAAACCTACGCATATTCAATACCAGAAATTACCTAGTACAAAAAGCATGTAGAAACCTACTGTAGTAGAATGCTACACAAATTCAATACCAGAAATTACCTAGTACAAAAAGCGTGTAGAAACCTACTGTCGTAGAAACCTACGCGCATTCAATACCAGAAATTACCTAGTACAAAAAGCGTGTAGAAACCTACTGTCGTAGAATTCTACACGAATTCAATAACAGAAATTACCTAGTACAAAAAGCGTGTAGAAACCTACTGTTGTAGAATTCTACACAAATTCAATACCAGAAATTACCTAGTACAAAAAGCGTGTAGAAATCTACACAAGTTGAAGTATGGATACTTTTTTTTCTTTTTCGAACGGATACTTTTTCTTTCTTTTTCGAACAAAAAAAACTCGAACACACCCACACACACACACAGCGAAAAGTAAAAAAACTCTCACACACACACACACACACAGTGTGATTTTACAGTGTGATTTTACAGTGTGATTTTTTGTTGTTGTCGCAGGCAAAAAATACTCTTTCCCTTCATAATCTTACCCCGACTTATCAAGAGCAGAGTTGCTTTACCGTACTTGTACGATTGGCACTCCATCCGAGAACACGGAATCCCACCGAAGTGACTTAATATCATTAGGCCGGCTGATTCAGGCTCGAGATATTTTAGTGCGAAGTAACTGCCTTGTACTGCAGGACAATAGAGTGCATCGGACGAGTGATTAGTTGCTGGAAAGATACTCTTGTTCGGATTCGCGACCCAAACATAGACGTCTTGAAAGCACAAAATCTGCATCCCTTGCATATCTATATCAACATGAACAAGATCCAGTTTTTCGTTACATAGGAGTAAGATTTCTTCAAATCAATGGCAGCAGCAGGAGCAACAACAACGAATCATTGGCAAACGGTACGAATTGGTAAACGGCAACAAGGAATGAATTTGCCGTTGAGGTGCAAACAAATTTGAAACATTACTCTAACAACGCTGTTCTGTTATTATTCCTTTTTATCCCAGCAAAAAGAGGTACGCGGGAGGTGACGAAGCGTTTTCCCTGGAGCATCAGAACATCGGACCAGAACAAGAATCGGAACAATGGGGCGTTTTTGCTGCTGTAGGTGCGGCGTTTTCCCATCTCTTGACGGTGGTACTGGAACAAATTGCCGGCAAAACCGAATCAACGAGAGCAATACTGATTTTGGCAACAGCAAGAGCAGCTATGATTGGTGACAGCAAGCAGCAACCGTGAGGGGCAACAGCAACAGCAACGGCATCGCATGTAAATTATATTATTTTGTTGTTACTATTTACTCTACATCAATAGACACTCACTCATTTTGCTCAGTTATTATATATTGTTATAGGATACGTCATCAAATTGTTGGCAAAAACGAATTGTCGAACAACAACAGCAACGGCGGCAATGGGCGGCAAATCAGTCACACCTAGAGCAATAACAAGAGCAACGGCAATTGTTGGCACCACGGATACATCGACACCGCAACAGCGAGAGCAACAGCAGCAGCAATCTGCCACAGCAAGAGAAACGGCAATAGCGAGAGCAACCTCCTCCAACAACACCAGCGCTCCCCCTCCAAATGGTGCTCATCCTCTGGTTCCTTCTTAGGTTAATTTGCCGGATCTAGCCACACCATACCATAATAGTCAGTGAACCTCTGTAACCAAAAGTCTAAACCTTAAAAACATTTTGAAACAAAAAGTCACAATAGCCGTCAACCTAGTGGTATTTTGTCGAGTCCATTTCTGTCAGTCGTGGTTTTCAGAACCTATTATCAGGTCCATTTTTGTCAGTCGCGCTATTTGGAACCTATTATCAGGTCCATTTCTGTCAGTCGTGGTTTTCGAAACCTATTATCAGGTCCATTTTTGTCAGTTGTGCTATTTGGAACCTATTATCAGGTCCATTTCTGTCAGTCATGGTTTTTGGAACCTATAATCAGGTCCATTTTTGTCAGTCACGCTATTTGGAACCTATTATCAGGTCCATTTCTGTCAGTCGTGGTTTTTGGAACCTGTTATCAGGTTCATTTTTGTCAGTCCCGCTATTTGGAAAAAAAATTGGATGATTTGTTTTTGGAGAGATAACTTTCTGTCGTGCTATTTGGAACCTATTGTCAGGTCCAATTATGTCAGTCGTGCTATTTGGAACCTATTGTCAGGTCCAATTATGTCAGTTGTGCTATTCAGAAGCTATTGTCAGGTCCAATTATGTCAGTGGTGCTATTATATTTTTTTCTCTTCCTCTTCCACTACTCAGACACATATTACCTACCTATCTGGTATTATCGTAATTGTATTCAATGAATGCTGGGTCAAATCATGTCATCTACCCAACCAAACAACGTCAGCAATCTTCCGCGGAGCATTATATCGCAACAAAAACAAAATATCGCATCTACCAGTGGGTCCGGTCTTGTCTCAAACCCAAAAGTAATTTTCATTAATTGTCATACAAGAAGCTTATCCAAGCGTGTGTCTTCCAATAAGAAAAAAAAACTCAACATGACATTACATGGATCCGGCCTCCTTTGCAGCAGAAGTAATAAAGATCCACAAAGAGGACATGGCACACTCAAAAAAGAATTTGAAAAACAATATCCCTAACCGTAAGAATACTGAGACCTGGAATTCATTTTGGAAACAAGCTGGGCACCTTGAGAACAAGAAAAAAAGGAGTGGTGGTCAGTTTTGGAGGGATTCTTGATTGTCCCTCTGCGGTATTGCGGAAGTAAATGTGAATTCCAACGATACGGATATTGAAAATGAGCGAGCGGAGTCGGTCATCCTCAAGCTTGGAAAAGAGTCCCAGATGAACATTCTAGACAATGGTCCGCAATACGACGATGAATATGACAATGTTCCACTAATCAGATTGTTGAACAAGCTCTAATTAAATTGCTGTTATCACGTTTTGGATTGCTATCCGGAGCAAAAACTTGTTTTCATTAACCTAATTGACCGTCAAGGTGACCGTCGAATTGATTTTTTTGGAACATTAGGTACTGCTGCACCATTCCTTTTACGTTTCTTTTAAGAGTATTCTGTCGGAATTGGATTTGTTAGTCCTTCATCATTGTAGTTTCTTCCGAGTCTGGAAAGGTGCATCATGACTTGAACAGACGACTCTGATCTCAAGATTGCAACACATGCACTTAAAAGATCGATTGGTACAGTGGGAGCGGTAGTTTGTTCTATGAAAGGTGGTGATCTTAAATCCCCACCAATTGGAGCAGTATGCTCCGAGAGAGCCGAGCAAATTGTCTGTGGAGGAGGAAAAAACAGGAGGCCGATTGTGGAATTGCTGTTATGACATGGGCGACCATGACTTAACGGGATTATGGTCTGAAGTGAACAAACTGATCATCAGAAACTTTGCTCATTGCAGAAAAGGATACGTCGGGAAATAGAATGAGTAATAACTGATGAGCCATGAATGATGGGATGTGAATCGGGAAATAAGTACGGTACAAAGTAAAAAAAACCAATCTGATCCCGAGCATGAAAGGGGGGGTGTGAGAAATATAGACTAAGAATAATTACCAACTGAAACAGAGATTTGACCGAAATTAATGATAGCGATAAAACGTTACAAAAATAAAATACATGGGTGGAACAAATATAAGCCCAAAAAATGACGGACAGGATTGCGTAGGAAAGGAGGCAAGGGAACCTATCACCAGGTTCAAAGGTGCGGATACTAAATTTTTAAACCGACACTGAGGTCCAGCAGAACATAAACAGCAGGTAAAACACACGCGGTCAGGCCCAGTAGCAATAATTGCCAAATTTTTGACAGGGGCCGAGGCTGACGCAAATTTTAGAAACCTATTTTCAGGCTCTTGCCCGGTACAGACAAACACAAAACCGTACAAACACACACAAATGAAACAACCTCAGAATGCTTACCAGTACTGTGCTAAAATGTATTCGTATCTCCCAACACGCACTATGAAATAAGCTACAAATATACCATTGGAAAGAGCACATTCTAATGCTTCTAGTTATGTACGTCCTCACTTAAACGATGCTCATGGTTGCATCAAATTCGTCTGATGTATTTAAAAAATTCGGAAACCTTTTTTGCGCGCATCACAAAACATTCTCTACGTATTTTTGCACGCAACAATTTGAAGTAGGACTATTTTCACAAGGCTAGTTGCTGCCCCATTCTCGTGGTGCTTCCTGATTTTGGTATTTGGACGTTGTACAACTTCGTTTCATGCTCACCCCAATAATATTCATTCTCAATTCGATTGTTATTTCTTTTTCCACACGAAACTCATCTTTGGTAATAATGTCCTCTATGTACACTGATATTGGCGTAGTGTTGATACCAATTTCTTAATAAATATACAAGCTTCTTGATATCCCGCAATCTATTCTGTTACGTCGCTTTCACAAAACTCACACTACATTTATTGAATATCAAAAGCCAACAACCATATTTTTGTACTAATAAGAAAGTACTTTATCCGCATTTTCCATCATCTTGTTCGTACTATGCAATTTTAGCAGCAGACCTATTTATTGCGGCTACCCACATTAGATTTGAATGAAGTACTAACTGCTGTACTATATTTTTGTTACTGTTATTTACTTTTAGAATTTGTGTCTGTGCTCGAGAGGTAAATTTTGTAGTCCTTGTGCTCCTTGTCAAGAGAGTCCATCATGTCATATTTTTGCTTCCGTTTTGTTTGGTTTGTTTTTGCTTCTTCCTTTTGCCGCCGTTTCATATTGTACCCACTTTGCTGTTGGTATGTTTGAAGTAGTTCAAGCTCTAAATCTTTTGTTTGTTGTTCCTGCCTTTGTTTTTTAATTTCCTCTTTGACATATATGTAAAGATCTTGTCCCTCGTCACTCCACCCCTCCTTAATTCCTGACTTACTGTCAGTGAATTTCTTTCTTATCCTTGTCCCCTTTGTTGTGTTGAGCCACGATTCATAGTCATTGTAAAGGAAAAGCAGAAAAAATGTTTCATCGCTCGGAGTGAAAATGTTACTGATTGTTGTTCGTCCCGATTTTTTTTTGAAGTCCGTCTCTTTAGGCAAGACTGCTCCAAGAATTCTTTTGAAGAAATATTGTAATTCCGGTGT
Source organism: Pseudo-nitzschia multiseries (assembly GCA_037355745.1). Taxonomy (NCBI): domain Eukaryota; phylum Bacillariophyta; class Bacillariophyceae; order Bacillariales; family Bacillariaceae; genus Pseudo-nitzschia; species Pseudo-nitzschia multiseries. Next base: position 8,307,452 of record CM074784.1, read on the forward strand.
ATTTTTTGTCGATAGTCTTTGTGCAATTGGTACCTATTTTCTGAGTTCACGTCTCGGTTGTCCGTGATTAGAACCGTTCCTGGGAAACTATCCGGTATCTGTTTTTTTTTAATCGTCTATGCATCAATGTGAACAATACGATATGGTTAGCTATTTGAAAAATATGTCTAACGAGAAAAATGTTTTTCTTGCTGGTTCTTACCTTTATAATTTTTCCTTGCTAGTGTCTGGGCGTTGTACCTACATGTAGTTATTGCTCTACAGAACATTCCACTCCACTTCGGTGCATGGACGTTCCATGTCGCTGGTAGTTTGTTTTGATGATTCACTTTTACAATCTGGGTAATAATCAACTTTATGTATCGTTTACTACCTCATTTGTTTGTTACCGGGAATTTCATTTTCCTGAACGGTTGTTCCTTGACGTACCTATTAATGTAATTATTAATGTTGTTGTCAGTGTGCTCTTGCGATTTGTCTTTTGCGCCGCTGCTGTTACTAGTGCTATTGTTTTATCTGTTGTGCTATCATTCGTGTTTTGTGTCTCACTACCTGATACACTACTCGCTGGGCTGTTTGTTCTCTGTGTATCAATTGTTGTACCCTGAACCGTCAGTGTGGAAAGGTGATCCACCATTTTTTTTTTGTTAAAGCGGAAATAGGAACTTACCAACTGTTTGTTTTCATGTATTTGGCACGCTCGTTTTATGGGAGTTGAGTTGTTTTGGAGTATTCTGATTTTACTTTTCATTCACACTGTTGTACCGTGCTAAAATTCTTAGTAGTTGTAAGCGCCTGAGTTACTGCATTGTGAGGATTTTAGTATCACTACTAGTTATTTTTGTAGTATTGTTTGAGTTTTGTGTGGGGTTGTACTGTCGCCTGCCCCTCGTTTTACCCCACGTGCCCTGACAATCTGCAATGCGGTTTCGAGAAAATCCTGGCGCAGACCAAAATCCTGGTGCGGTGTCTAATACTATAGTGTACCCCGCCCCAGGAATGGTATGGTCTACTGATAGTAGTCTTAGCCAAAGCATAGTAATATCTTGTGTGTCTGGGTGTAATATGATAGTAGTAGTAATGTAGGTATGATAGTAATGATTTATGCTGGAGGGGTGAAACCTTTTTTGTACAATTCATGTCAACAATGATGGAACGGCGTTTCAGAATTCTATTACCAGAACAGCATTGCAGGCTTTGTGTTTGAAGCATGTTTAAATTTGAAATCTCAAAATAAATGTTACTGGGTGTTAAAGAAGTGTTTGGAAAATCTCAACATAGAGCACCGTATCTCAAAATTGATGATCGGTGTTTCATATCGTTATGGTTTGTTTTGGTCAGTTTAGAAGTTTTCTTTTGGAATGGCGTTGCAGGTTCTACTATTTATTTGCTGTTAAAGTGGACAGAAAATCTCAAAATATCTGTACATTGTTGCATGATGTTTGTTCTTCGTTAGAGGCGCTGTGGTTTGAAGTTTTGTTCAATATGTTTTTCGTTTCATCATTTCAGAATCTCTTGCTATGTTGTGTTTGGTTGTGTTTTCTGATTTGTTATGCGACAAATTATCAAATTGTAGCAACTTAGATTGCTTTCACACAATTTTATTTTGTTGTTCTCAAAATTATCAATCAAACAATGGCAAAGACAAGAAGTAAGCCGAGAAGTATCTCTAATTCACCAGAAGATGAAGTCGCTGGTGAAGTCACAGACGCAACAACCGCAACCGCAACCGCAACCGCAGGTGCAGAAGACCATACTATTCCACCAGGAGATGCAGTCACAGACGCAACTGCAGGGTCAGAAGACAATACTATTCCACCACCAGGAGATGCAGCGGCAGCGGCAGCCGCAGCCGCAGTCACAACCATAGCCCCACCAAAAGCACCACCAACGTCGCTTCAAAATGATCTAAAAGCTCCTCCGGTCAGTCAACGGGGTGCAGTACCGAAGAAGACGAAACACAAAAAATCGAAGAAGAAAAAAAAGACTAAAAAAAAGAGGAGGTGATGATCGTCAAACACCATCAGTTGTTCCCCAAACACCAGAACAAGGAGTCACAGGTGCACGACCTTTGGCGTGTTTGGGCAATGATGGTGGTGGTACTTTATCATTGGGATTGTTTGAGGATGACTCCCAATACAAGGTTCACACAGATGCGATGAAAAGACGTGTCAAAGCTTGTCTTGAGCAACAGGGTTCTAACGGATTCTCTGAGAATATTTTGGCTGACAAACTCATCAATGCCGTAAGTCGTGACATTGAATCTGTCTTCAGCCAGCTCATGAATAAGGTTTTCATTGTCACAAAACTCTTTTCTTCTGGAGCCCATCCTGACTTCAGCGAGACAGCAACAGGTGACAAGCCATCATCGGGTCCTATACCAAGGGTTGTTGACGTGATGGTAAATCTTTTCCTACATGACTCGGGTTCACAGTTGATAAAGAAGGTCTGCATCTTGGATCCAAAGGAGCTGACAACTCGTTTCAAGGAGTACAAAATGAAAGATAAATGGAACGCCTTCCAGTCAGTGCTCAACTCCGTTATCCAAATCAATGATACTAGTACAGCAGGTGTAACAGAGTACACCCGGGTTGAAGGACAAGATGAAGTAACGGAAGGAACATCGCATGCTGTTTGGTCAAAGAATGTTGTTAACTACAACACCATACTGAAGTACATGAAAGTGTATTTAAGCTTACTTTGGTGGTACGTATGTTGTGACGAATTCCCACCTGCACCTTCACCCGACGAGGAAGGTCCATTTTCTATCAACAATTTAGAGACAATGTAAACAAAGGGAAACTATACATCCAGCAGATGGTCTCATTCTTTGAAGGTCTTTCCTTTCACCACGCATTGAGGCATTTTCTTTCAGTGAGTCACTCCGTTGAACAGTTGGACAATAGAATGAATCAAATTAGGGGGCAGGAACTTGTGTGTGCACCAACAAGAGAAGGTGCCGCAGCAGTTGAGTTAGTCCCTTTAACTGATTCCCAAAAATACCTCGAGTTGGATTGGCCATCCAATGTGTCAAAGGCACCCCTTGCGTTTCAAAAGGTCCTCATGTATTGTGGGTATGCTTCCAATGACAGAAGGCACGAATTTTTCAAGAAGTCAGCGTGGACCACTTTGCCAATGAGTCATTCCTTGAGGACAATTTGTACAAGGAACTATTGCCCAATCTCTATGAGTCTTCATTTTTGGTTGGACGGTACAAAATACCAGGAGTTGACAATTTGGTGGGGAAAACTTGATTCAAACTGTTATCTTCTCTTCACTTTTGCAAGATTATGGAGCACCGGAAAAGTCTGAACAAGTGTTACAGAGTAGGCGTTGACTTTGCAAAAAATTTGGTGACTTTTTGTACTGCGAAGTTGTCAGAGGAACGGGACATACTTGTTGACAATTTTGTTCCAGAAGACGAACAAAAAGTGAAGACGTTGTTGCAACATTACCTCCTGAGTTTGTCCTGGGTTGACAATGAGGTTTCCATGCAGGACCAACTTGACCAGGTACATCTTGTTTGCAAGGAATTGCTTGACAATGTTCTAACATCTTGGTTGTCCCGTGGTCTTAATGGTGCACGTGTCCCGGTTACTAGGATTATGGTTTCGAAGGCAATACTGAAGGCAGTACTGGGCAAGGAAGGAATAACATCTGTTAACGTTGACAACGCACACGAGAATTTGGACAAACATTGGAAAGCAGAGCGCCATTCATTGTTGTCCAACTCCAATCCTTGCTAACCTAACTGCAAAGATCGGTTATTCATTTTCACCAATGATGGTGCTTGATCCATTCAATTTTAAGAACAAACTCCACCTGAGCTTCTAAGAGGTGAAGATTGTTGACATACTTACCCCATCGTGAAAGAAGACTACAGCTTATCCGTCACAAGGTTCCTTAATTTTGATGAGAACTGTACGTACACGCTGGACAACCGATTGTTCTGGGAACATACGAGATTCATATTCCGTGATATTTTCATCACGCGACCGGAAATACTACTCAAAGATTGTAAGTGTTTTGAGAGGTCTCTGCAATTTCTCACAACTTACAATTGTCTACCAGTTGGGGGTCTATTGTTTGTTCCATTGACGAATGAACTTCTGTGTGCGGTTTTCCAGAACAAAAAATACATGTTGGAAGCAAACTTGGAAGTAAGCTTTGTGTCAGGCAAGAATGAAAAGACTTTACAATCCAATGGCAACTCATTGATCCAAATCAAGGTACCCAGGACTCAATGTTACAATGCAGCCAACATTGCAAAGTGGGACTTCCTCAAGAAGCACGTGAAAAACTTTGAGACCTTCGTCAAAGAGAATGGCGCATATTCCGTCCGATGGCTAGTGTTCACTAACAAAGGGCTCAACAAAGTCAAATCATTCTATCGATTTCATTGGGAAGATAAATCGATGGTCGACTCGGACTCCAAAATTGTTGAAGGTGAAGCAGACAATGATGAAGACAGAGAGGATGGAGGAAACGCTGCCGAACAGCCTGCCGTCCCCAACGCAGTCCAAGACAACCCATCCACGAAGTTAAAGGCAAAGAAGAAGTTGTTCCTTAGCCAACGTAATAAACGAAGGAAGTCTGCATCAGATGCATCAAATGGAGAGCCAAAGTACAAGGAGAGGAAGGTTTCTCTGAACCTTGGCCATGTTCAAGATCTTGGATACCTTCTGCAAGTTCCTCATCCCCGACCCAACAACGTAGTAATGCAAAAGCCCTCCGGCAGCGTGAAGGTGTCGTTTGCAGAACCTGATCCCGTGATCTTGTATCCTAAATTCGCAATTGGTAGTGCGGTTCCAATCACAGGTATTCCACCACCTGGATCTGGTGTAGTGAAGAGTTAGTATGCATCAAAGAGGAAGGACCCTTATCCTCTTTACCCTGGATATATGGTGTACAAGAAACTACCAGATGGTACAAAAGTGAAACGTGCAACCTGGTTCCCTTACGACCGTGTTGGGTCGAATACACCGCAGTACACAAAGTTGTCCGAGGTGTTGAAACAATGAAACAATGCTGTATCAGGTAGACATACATAGCCGTGACCACGCACCACCATAGAACACAATGAAGAGTGGCAAAACGGGAAAGAAGTGATCATAGTACTAGTACTACGTCACTAGTAGTAGTACTTCTTCTCCACATTGGGTTGACATTAACCAACCAATGGTTGTTGACGTAACAAAGAATCATAAGTCATATTGAGTAGAGTACTAGAATGTATTACTTTAAGCTTTTCATATTATTCTACTATTAGTAGTAGTACGACTGCTGTCCAACCTGTTTGTAGTGCTTAGTACTTTAATGTTCTCAGATTCTTCTACCTACTACTAGTATTAGTAGTAGTACTACAGCCCAATCTGTTTGTATCATGATGCACAAGAACAGGATGCATTGTCATGGAACAATAAAGTCAACCCCTGTCCATAGTATGAGCAATATTGATGATGAAATTGCAGGCAATGACACACAGTTGCACTCCAAAACTGAATAGGACTCACTATTTTGGTAAATGCATGATGTCCAGGGACAAAAAGTATTCCAATATTTATACTGTCTAAAGTATCAGCTTGAAAAATATACAATTTGTATCATAGTCTACCCTATCCATAGTATGAGCAATATTGATGATGAAATTGCAGGCAATGACACACAGTTGCACTCCAAAACTGATTAGGACTCATTTTTTTGGTAAATGCATGATGTCCAGGGACAAAAAGTATTCCAAAATTAATACTGTCTAAAGTATCAGCTTGAAAAATGTACAGTTTGTTTCATAGTCTACCCCATCCATAGTATGAGCAATATTGATGATGAAATTGCAGGCAATGACACACAGTTGCACTCCAAAACTGATTAGGACTCATTTTTTTGGTAAATGCATGATGTCCAGGGACAAAAAGTATTCCAAAATTAATACTGTCTAAAGTATCAGCTTGAAAAATGTACAGTTTGTTTCATAGTCTACCCCATCCATAGTATGAGCAATATTGATGATGAAATTGCAGGCAATGACACACAGTTGCACTCCAAAACTGATTAGGACTCACTATTTTGGTAAATGCATGATGTCCAGGGACAAAAAGTATTCCAAAATTAATTCTGTCTAAAGCATCAGCTTGAAAAATATACAATTTGTTTCATAGTCTACCCCATCCATAGTATGAGCAATATTGATGATGAAATTGCAGGCAATGACACACAGTTGCACTCCAAAACTGATTAGGACTCACTATTTTGGTAAATGCATGATGTCCAGGGACAAAAAGTATTCCAATATTCATACTGTCTAAAGTATCAGCTTGAAAAATGTACAGTTTGTTTCATAGTCTACCCCATCCATAGTATGAGCAATATTGATGATGAAATTGCAGGCAATGACACACAGTTGCACTCCAAAACTGATTAGGACTCACTATTTTGGTAAATGCATGATGTCCAGGGACAAAAAGTATTCCAAAATTAATACTGTCTAAAGTATCAGCTTGAAAAATGTACAGTTTGTTTCATAGTCTACCCCATCCATAGTATGAGCAATATTGATAATGAAATTGCAGGCAATGACACACAGTTGCACTCCAAAACTGATTAGGACTCATTTTTTTGGTAAATGCATGATGTCCAGGGACAAAAAGTATTCCAAAATTAATTCTGTCTAAAGCATCAGCTTGAAAAATATACAGTTTGTTTCATAGTCTACCCCATACATAATTTGAGCAAATTAAATCACTGATAATGGTCTATGTGTAATTGTTTTTTATTCATCAAGAAGGATCCTGGATACTAGTAGTATGAATAGGAAGGAATGTGAATTTTGTGTGTGTGTGTGTACCTCTGAACAAAATGTACGGTGTGGAGGACACGAAAGTGTTATGTGCTTAATGGTTAATTCCACTTGTGTTTGGGGACTCGATCCAATGCACACAGTGTCATCCATATCAACCAGTTGAACCGGGCAGCAAACGTTACACTATTTATAGTTAGTCAACTTTTGTATCATAAAGTTGGTGTGTCCAGTGAAGATGCGGGTGTGTACGTGTAATCCGTGTTAGAAACACACAGGCCAAAAGTCAGCAGTGTACGCCTGCTACACGGTAAGGATGAGTCGTTAACAGCTTACAATGAGTAATTGTACTAAAATACTGGAGTATTTGCCAAACGTCGGACAATGTTAGAAGTAAGAGGTAAATGGAGAACACAACACACCAATCAGCATACAAAAGGAGGGTTTGAAGCCTAGGTTTCTTTTGGATTCTACGGAGTACTGTGCAAGAAGTAATGAGCTCAATCACGGTGACGGAAACGATGAGCAGAACCCATTCTTATATCATTTTGAAACTGGGTTCGATGCGCTATGTGCCAAAAACGCCCACTTGGTACTCACAATACTTAATGGATGCAACAAGATCGACGATGTGAGAGCAAGACTCAACAGCCAAAAAGGACATTTTGATGAAGAAGAAGGTTTGGAGATTTGGAAACAATGCTTAAAGTACATAACGGAGGAAATATTTCCTTTCTATGAGGAAGGCGACACTGGCGGCATTAACCACGTGTGGGCTATGGGTATCATTATGGCGTACGTTTTATGCAGTTATCCTGCATTGAAAGGAACAGAGGACATACAGTGCTACAACAACGTGGGTATTGGACGACAAGCACAATCCGGAGAACAAGAGAGGCTTGAACTGAATGTTCATACTTTCCTACCAAAGCAATGGTGGTGTAACCTGACGCCGGAAGCCAGAAAACACATGAAGGAATGCATACATTTTAACCCGGGTAACCGTCCCTGTCTGACAAGCCTTTGGTTCAATGAGTGACGCACAATGACTGAAGAGGCAATCATTGAAAAGTACCGTAGAAGGTACATAGAAGAAACTGATGAGGTAAAGGAACGAAACAAAGAAACGGAGAAAAATAAGATTAAAGACAATTGGAATTCATTCATGAACAAAGCGACAAAACAGTCTAAGAGAAAAAAACTAAAACTAAAACAATTAGCAAACAAAGAGAAAAGGGAGGAAGAAGGGAGGAAAAAGATGGAAACAAGAGAAACATTGTGCACTGGCTACATCTTTACAAAAAACGTTGGAAATCACCAGAAGATTTGGAGGAGTACAACAACTATCCCGTTCCGCGTGGCACATGGGGACGTGTGAAATAGTACTAATAAGCTTTATGGTGAAACTTAACCCTACTTAGGAATATGTACACATTCGTGTCCTCGTTAAAAACGTAAATATAAAAATTAACTACTGTGAAAAACGTTTGTTAGAAATGAAGAAGTCAGAATTGCCGTTCCAGACAACTCAATCTGAAACGCCGTTCCAGAAACTTAACCCTGAAACGCCGTTCCAGACGTTGTGCAGATTTTCCCTTACAGAGAATTGTTATCTTCAACACCATTCCAGACACTTAACACTGCAACGCCATTCCATATATCGCGCTTACTTTCTGTTCCAGGCACATCAATGCGCCTTACCGTTGAAAGCACTTAACCCTGCAATGCAATTCCAGACAATGTGCCTATTTTTGGTTCTACAGATTTCAATGTGCAACGGCGTTCCAGACACTTAACCCTGCCACGGCGTTACGGACATTGTGCTTATTTGCCACTCAACGGAATTCAATCTGAAACGCCATTGCAGATATTTAGGCAATTAAATTGAGAACCCCCTTTCAAGACACTTAACCCTGCAACAGCGTTAGAAACATTGAGCTTATTTCTTGTCATACACCGTTCAGGGATTAAACAAACATGAAATGACAATCGACCATGTTCAAATAAACAGCGTTGGAGTTGCACCAATAAAGAAAGTTGTGTACAAACTTGCGATCAAAGAATTCAAAAATGGAATCCTCACCCTCACTTACCTGCCCCGCAGTTGAAAGAAGGATTACAAATCATTACTGATTTCTCCGGCTTTCACTATCAACTCCATTCTTTTTGTTTCTAAATCAGCCATTGTCTCACGGAAATGAAGCAACCATTGTTCCATATTTCCAAGGACAAAGTAGTGATCTTTACTACCAAGGTTTCGGACCACTGGCAACTTCCGACTCGATTGCATTGCAATCAAACAAATATAATTTGTTGCACAACACACCTTGCTTCACCAATGCATGGTGGTCTCTTCTCCCTTCAGCCCTCTTGCTCGAGATTGGGTCAACAGTAAGAAAGCAACAAGCAGCGGCTTAGTAACCCTCGTGTACTAATTCAAACCCGCTGACAGAACTTCCAGGGGGGAAAGGGCCTTCAAGGTGAAGCAGGCACAGAATCTGACATGGATAAACTTGCAGACCATGTCCGTCAAGGAGGTCTAGTTGAAAATTTGCCCAGTTGTACCATACGTTTGACAACTGTCCAGAATCAGACTTAAACGATGGATGAGCGTGAAAAAGTAACCCCATCTGGCAATAATCATCATACCTCTTGTGCTCCGTGGATCCACAAAGCGTGTTGGTACCCGCAGCCGGAAGAACCATGTTGCAACAAAATTTGAGAACACCCGATGGAAACCATGGCACACTTACGTTTTTATTTTTGTCCCACTTCATGTAAGGCAAAACATCCCTAACTGAAATCGAAAACTTAGACCCGGCCGGCCGGCCGCCCTCTGTAGGATGACTTACTCCTGTAAAAGATTTGTGATGAAACAAATCAAATTCACGGTTGAGTCGATCAATAGTGTGGTTTTCCATTACTTGCTTGCAGGTTTGTTTGATAAGTGTGGATTTGATTTGTTGGGTTCTCTTCGCGGGAGCCTTCACTTCACTTTTATGGTTGCTCTCACTAGCTGCAGAGTCCCATCCCATTGGAGGACCAAATAATCTCATGTACTGTGACAAATGAAAATACATGTGATTCTTCAACAGATTGTTACCCTCTCCCTTACTTTGTTGTAGATAGTTATACAGCTAATGAAATGAACAACCATCTTGTCAAGATTTAAAACACCCTTGTTGTCTTCTTTGAAAACCTCATCAAATGTTCCAGCATATTTCAGGAGCTCTTCCATACCCAACAACAACTCAAGGGCGTATATACGTCCGTCAATTTCTTCCTCACACTTTTGGCTCCTGTTGGATGAAAATATATAGTTTCCCAAGCATCCAGCTGACAGTTCTGAGTTAAGGTGTTGAATATGCCAAGTGTCATGTTCAGTGGGATAAGAGTGCTTTGACCACTATTGTCGATTGCGATTCCATCCATGTAGAGAATAATAGGCACCAAAATTCCATTCGAATCTCTTTTGCATCTCTTTCCCCAAGTATTGATCCACCATTCACCGTGGTAAAGTTTGTCTATATCAATATTGCCTTGTAGTTCCGGAAACTGGACTGGTAAGGTTGGGTCTTCAGCATGGGGGAAAGGCAGGTTTTCTTCTTTTACCAACATGACGTTTGTTAATAGGGAATGAAGTGCTTTTCAAAATGACCGAACATAGATTTCTTTATGAACGGGAACATCACTAGTAGTCATTGATTTCTTATAACACCAGTCAATAAGATGAGGTTCAAACATGTCAGCTTCTATTTCAGGCACAGTTGCGGAAATATCACTCAGAACTCTTGACCTTATCTGTACGAGGTTGCCTTTTGTCCATGAAAATAAATTTAGACGCTCCAATTTGATAGCCCATTCGTACAATTCCTTCTCTGCAACTAGTGGTATGCTATGATTTCACATAATTTTCATTAGCTTGATCTTTACCATCAGCTCATCTGATACATGCCTCCTGGCACTGGGCGTCATAATTGCCATGTTGGTATCACGATGGGAATCATCAACCTCAATGCTGTTGCCTTCTTCATCATTGACACTCAAAGAGTGGGGGGCCTCTGTGCTCTCACTTCCTTCATCCTCATCGTCATTGTTAGGAAAGAAAAATTGTCGTCGGATACAGTATCATCTTCATCCTCTATGTTGGTCAATCCCCCACCAATCAAGGCACGCTCCATCGGTTCGACAGAAGGGTTGTACATAACTTGATTGTCGAGCACGTCTGGTAATGCGCTGACACTACTCTGTGGACCATTACGGGTGTTTGTTAGACCTAATTGTTGAGTAGCATCCTTGAACTTCTTCAATTTTCTAATTAATACGCAAGAGGCAAAATCAACTACACCCGAAGATGCCTGTAATAAGAATAGCATGCTGCGTCATTCGAAATATGGTCCAGAAGACCGGGAGAAACAACTACTCCCGTTTTCTTTCTTAGCCGAGCTGTAAACAAGGTTGGTTTCATCTTCTTGCTGACTTTCTTCTTTCCCCTTCCTTTCGTGATTGGAGGAGAATTCAAATCGCAATGCTTACAATAAACCTGATATAAAGGAGTGCGGACCATCGTTACTAGTAACGTCTTACCGTACGTACAATAGCCAGTAATAACAATACAAATGAGGAACCGAGTGAGATTGAGAAATTGTGGCCATGCACTGTTTGTTTCAGGCATCAAACTCAGTAACATGCCATGATTTCTGAAACAGATGCCAGCAGGGTAGGAAAATGTACTCTGCATCAAAATATTAGTAGTTTAACATTAATTTCAATAAGTAGGGTGAAATTACAAAGGGGGACCAATGGAGTTTGGCCCAAATATGCGCGTGATTCTGAAAGAACCCCGAATCTTGTTTGTGTGATGTGCTAGTGCCAACATTTGCCTGGGCTTATTAAGAATGAAGATAAGCCAGCCGTGACAGGTGGCTATTTTATTATTTTTTTCATTACACTCGAAACACCACGGCACACAAACAAGATTCAGGGCTCTTGGGGAATAACGCGCAGATGTGGGATAGACTCCACCGGTCCCCCTTTGTAATTTTACCCCATTTTTAAAATTAATATCGAACTCCAAATATTTTGTCGCACAGTACATCTTCCTGTCCCACTTGCATCAGTTTCTGATTCTGTGGCCTGGAACTGAAATCGATGCCTGAAACAAATAGTGCATGGTCACAATTTTACAATCTCAATCGGTTCCTCATTTTTATTGTTTTTACTGGGTACTAACGATGGTCCGAGTAAAGAAACTGCGTCGTGACAGTAATAAAACAAATAGAAAGAACGGAAGAATAATCAAGTACGTGATCGATCAAAGGATCGATAGGTTAATTACTCTTGTCATCGTTGTATTGATTATCGGCATATTACTCATTCATGTGAATCGTTTATTGGCATATTACCGTGCAATTTGCCACAATAATGTTCGTAATCATAAGACACAAAACACACGTAAAACCGGCCATCTTCGGTCGGTCTTTTACCGTATAATTCGCCGTGATATTCTTATCGGAATATCACATGTAATTGTATCTTATCATGTAGAATTAGTACTAGAATGTACATAAATTTTAGGGCATGATAGTGTTTTAGAGTTGTTAATTCTTCGAAGAGTGAGCTGATGGGAAAAATCCCGCTAAGAGGCAATCCACATAAAAGCGCCAACGATTATTCACTCATCAGGTTAATAACCTTACGAATAAGGTTATTGCCTTCTTTATGACTCTTCGTACGATACGCCCGTGATTAGTACGTACAAATACGCCTTTACACAGTGAATTCTTTTCAGTCCCCTTCAGTCGTAAATCCTCCAACCGTCAAGTGGCTGGATTCTATGACTTAATCTATCATTCATCATGAGTCGTTGTCGTGTGTTGAATACCAAACTGTATCCAGTCTACTATCAGAGGCCCTATCAAAAAATGGGGAGGCATTTTGCCATTCATTCTGGCTTGTACCATGGAATTTTGCCCTGATCTTTGCCGGTTTGATATATTGTATCCATGGATCAAATTATCCATTTTCGAAATGCTCATTGCAGAACGATTTTCATTCCATGATCGAACTTAATAAAATCAACTTGTCGCTTCGATCGAATGATCGATCAAACATTCCATCGAATGATTGATTTTTGCTACTTACCACATGCACCGAGAACAATGCTCCCGCAAAACAGCTCCACTCATAAGCTTGGTAAACAAATCAGCAATATTTGTTGAACCTGGTTCCTTTGCAACTCTGATGATTCCTGCTGCAATAGATTCGCGGGCCTTGTGGTATGCTATGCTGTTGTGTTTCTTCTTGCATGGGCTTTCAGGTCGTGTAACATTTGTGACAACTGAATCATTATCACAATACACATTGGTGCTCCCGTCAATTGGAACACCCATCATTCTCAACTTGTATCTTAGACCTTCAACCAATTCAATTGCAATTTTCAATGCAATGATCTTGGATCCAAAAGTTGATGTTTCAACTGTTGTTTGTCTTTTGGAAAACCAGATAGTTGGCGCATTATTAATGAAGATAATAGCACCAGTATGAGATCTCCTTGTTGCTTTGCATCCAGCATGGTCGGCGTCAACAAAACAACTCATCGTTACATGTTTTCCCAAAGCTTCAGGCATATCTGCTGGTATGACTTCCGCAGCGCCAGGATAAAATTCAGACCAGTCACATTTTTGAAATTTACTCTCATCAACGCTTGGTACCGAATCATCAAAAACAAATTTTGACCTGTTATATTTCTTCAAATATGCAAATATGTGAAATAACTGGTTCAAATTTCCCTTTCTTGCTTGAGCCAAATATCTTGACATGAGAGAAACTGGCATTACAATGTCAAGCCTTCCGAGTTCACAAATCCATCTGAGAACTCCAATCAAACCCTGATAGTAATTTTGCAATTCAGGATTCAGTTCCTCTGATATATCAATCTCCGGCCTGTAATCGTGCGACAGTGGGCTGGATGCAGACTTTGGTAAATATTTGTAACCATACTTTTCAGTCCCAAGCTCTAGTTCAACAGCTGCGACTGCTTTTGCTGTGTACTTGGTGCTTGATAATGACCACCTTGGTTTCAAATCACCTTCAAAGTAAAACTTCCCAATATCAGCTCCCAAATACAGAGTTGGTTCTTCAATGGTATCATCCTTCAACTTGAACTTCCGTTCAATATTTTCTAGCTGGAACTTAGGATCTTCTCCAGAGCATAAGATATCATCAACATAAGCAATTAACGTTGCCCAGTATCTAGATCCATCTTTTCTGGTTTCAATTCTTAAGTGCAAGTCCGGATCTGCTTTACAAGGGGAATATCCGAGATCTCTCAAGTGTTTCGTGAGATATGATCTGAATGACACACCTGCAACTGGTAATCCGTATAGTGCTCGAACTATCTTGCAAGGCCGACCTGCAAGGTGTGGAGGGAAGCCATCTTCAGCTCTTGCCCGCAGAAAATATTTCTCCTTTATTGGGGCTGTCAAGTATGCATTTTGAATGTCTGCTGAGAGAACCTTCAAATCATTCAACGCTGCCAGCAAGAAGAATATTCTCACTGAATCTCGACTGGGGACAGACGAGTAAGTATTTTCCTTTGCCACTGCAGGAACTTTGTGCCCATCCCCCACTAACCGAGCCTTCCTTGTTAGGGATCCAAGCTTGATATCAAATATCATGTGCGTTGTAATTTCCTTATGACCAACTGGTATGACATCATCATCAGAAAACTCAAAGGCTGCCATGTTGTTTGTCATTTCCTTATGAATTGCGCGTTCCCAGTGGTCTGTACCTGTTTTCTTATCAATTGCCAGTGCTTGTGTTATTGAATGTGGTAATTCAACACCATATTTATGACTTTTCAACCAGTACTTAGCTGATTTTGCAGCTTTAAGGATGCATTCCTTTCTTCTCAATATCTTGTGCACCCACCATCTGAAGGCTGGTAACTTTTCAAGTTTATTGTTGGCTGCATATTCTGCGAGCTGCACTGGGAATGATTCTTTGACATCACTAAGCTTGCACCAAGATTCGGTTCCATCTTTCCAACTGGCCAAAATTCTCCAGCCCCTGGTCGTCGGCTTATGGCTTTTTCTGCCATTTTTGGCTATGGTTGTGGCCTCCTCATCACTTAAAGCAGTGTTGTTGCATTCGTGATAAATTAGTTCATCCAGCAGTGTGAACATCCCTCCATCATCATCGACAGAACTGTAGAGACTTTCTGCAACAATGTTTGCTGTGTATTCTTCAATGGTGCCATCAGGTAGTTGCAGTTTGTATAACCTCGTGTCAAGTATTGGATTCTCATTTCTTACTCCAATTGGTTGGTTTTGCAGATCCCGGACCCTATCCTTGACAATGCACCTGAGCCTTTCATCATTTCTTTCAATGATCACTTCATTTCCCAGATACTCATCTGGTTCATCAATATCTTCAACTGACGCTTCTGGCTCAGCCATTTCAAGTTTCAGATCAGGTGATCTCATTGGTTGTTCATCAAACAACTCTTCTGGAGGTTCTGGATAATTTTCCTGGAAGAATGACGCGCTGTCTTTGACTTCGTTACCAATCTTGGATTCAATTGATTTATCAATTGCTTCCATTCTTCTCAGAACATCCCGGTCTTGCCATTCAAATTCCTTTACTGGCCTTATTGAATTTGTAGAGATTGGTATTGCTGATTTGGTCAAGATCCAAAAACAATCCCCACCACCCACCTTGCTTCCACAAGGTCCAAGCCATTGTCCTAGTATTTCAACTCCACGAGACGAAGAGTCACCTTTATCAAAATAAAATATAAAATCATACCATTCTGATGATGTGTATAGTGTTATATCAGGCCTGTAGCCATGCACCAACTCAAATAGGGTTCTTCCCATCGAAGAAGGGTTGCTTGATGCAGTCCTCTGCCTGATATTTGCGCATAGCTCTCCACTAAATGACCATAGCCTCCTTGGTGACTTCTTCTTTGCTGTCTTGGTTATGATTGCATTACCAAGATGGCCTATTGCTTGCTCTGCTCGATTTTGGAACGGGCAATGTGGTTGGATGAATATCTGATGTATATGGTTGCGTTTTACAATTGAATTCCAGTGGGTCTTGTATGTTCTTGGTGAGCCTTGTTCTGGAGCACCATCAGAAATCAAGTGTTCAGGAATTCCAACTTCATGAATGAATACTTTCAATCCTTGATGAGCTTGCGACTTGTTTTGTATTGGTATAAATACTTCAAACCCATTCCCATTTGTAAAGACCTGAGCACATGTTTCTTGTCTCATAATACTCGTGGTTTTGGCATGCCAAGTATCAGTATACCAGGTTCCCTGAGCAATTCTTTTGTTTCTAAAACGCTGTGTTGGTAGACGCTTCATCAAAGGTAATTGCAAATTCCTCAGGGCTTTCTGAGTCATGACCTTCAGTGTCTGTTCTGCCTTTTTGAAGCTGATATTCCAAGTCTTGGCTAGGCGTTCACAGTCTACTTTGTTTGGACCTTCAATAGTTGTCACTGATGGTCCCCATTGATTTCTTCTATCAAGGGATCTTCTTTCAAGTGTATTGTCAATTTCTTGCAGGCTGGTAATTTGTTTTGATTCATTCTCAGGGGCTTCTGTGAAGTCAAATTCTGTGTCATCAAATAAAAACTGGTCTTTCCTTTGCGCGCTTGAAATATTTGCTTCTTGAAACCTTGTTGTCACTGAAGAAATCCGACGAGAAATATCACCATCTGTTGCTATCTGGCATTCAGTCAGCATTCTTCTGGTTGATATCTGGTGCAACCTCATGAGTTTGCAATGCTGCATGAGACTTGGATGGTTGGACTCTATGCTAGTCTTGGAGAACATGTCTGTGACGTTACTTGTAGGTTCTGTTACCACTGAACTCGCATCTTCAGTTGACATAGCTTGAACGCTGAATTGGTCCCCTGAAATTGGGTCACCATTGTCAATTGCTAATTCAGCCATCCTAAACTTCAGTGAGTGAGGATCCCATGGGGTGTCATTTGTCGCAATCAGATGTTCGCATTTGTCAAGCTCCAGTCTTGTTGGCTTCCTTGTTGGAAAATATGAAATCATGTTTCTCATACTCAGTTTTATGAAAACTTTCTTGGGATCATCATCCTCCATTGGGGTTTGGATTGTAATCCCATGCTTGAACCTGGGGTCAAATTGACAAGGAGTTTCTTCAACAGAGTTGAAGTTGCAATCCCTCACTTGATTTGGGCATATCAAGCTGTTCTTCAATTTGTTTCCAAAGTACAGCGCTTGGTGAAATACAATAATGTAGACTTGACCTGACGTGGGACTTGTCCAGGCGGTTGCACAACTTCCAATTGGGATCTTCTTGATGGGCTTGTACTCTTCAGAAAAAGGAGCAACATCAACATGTGTTGTGATCTGATCAGGATTAAGCAATACCATGTTGCTTCCAGCTGCCGTGGTGTCTGCATGCGAATCTAACTCGCAGTATCCCAGCTTCATTTTCGCCATCATCAAAATCTAGTGGAATATTCATCTTATATAATGACCAGCTCACCATTCTTAAACGTTTGTTTTCTAGTGTCCGGTTATGATGTCATTTTTTAGATTTTGAACCAAAGCTATCACCGGCACCTTCTTTTTCAGCTTCCTTTGCCTTCTTGGTCTCAGCAGCTTTAAGAGCCCTCTTTTTCTTACTTGCTTGTCTCATCTGATATAGTTCCTGACGCTGTTCCTTTGACATTGTTTTATAAACACTTGTTGGATAAGTCTTGTTCTCAATTTTTCCTGTGAACATTCCAGTTGTTTTCTGCTTTTTATTGCTTGATGTGCCTACTGAATATACACTTCTTGAGCCTCTTTTGTGCTTTCCATTTGCAAGCTTCTTCAATCCAAGTTGATTGGTGAATAAAATCAAGCATTCATTGAAATTGTCTTGGTAATCTTTGCTCTCATCAATTGCATCAGCTTTGGCAGCATCAAGTCGCTCATTGCTGATTGAATTAATGAAGTCCCAGACAAATCTTCTTTCATTGTGATTCTTTTCAAATCTCAGAATTGTTCCATGGAATGCAGTCCAATTTTGTTTGTGCTTGTTCCAATTATAGTTCTTAGCGTCGCCGGTGTAGTGTGATTCTTTCATTTCCTGGTAGGTTTTATTCAGAACCATTGTGATGTTGGTATCAGTATATGCATGCTGCATCAATGAAATGAATGCATTTCTTGCATGCCCTGAGTTCAATTCAGTATTTTGGAAATGTGCCACGTATTCCCAACCCGGCCCTTTTCTTGTTGCGTCACACAACAACCTCCATACAACATTGTTGTCTTCATCATATTGATGGCCCAACAAAACGCCACAGCATTCGTTATAGTCACTCCAAGTTGGATAGACATCTGTTGGATTTTGTCCGACTGTGCCAGACCTGACTTCATCATCAACGTCTTCCTTTTCTTGGGGTCTTATGACATATAAGATTGGGAATCCTTCAGAGTTGAATCTGTATCTCAAGTTTTGACAAAATCCTTCCTCCCATTCTCTGAATTTTGTAAGGTCCTTTAACTCAGGTGGGATTGCTTTTTCCTGTGATTTCACACTTGATTCCATCATCTTGATCCTGAATTGTTGCAGTTCTAGGTTGTTTGGGTTCGCGTTCCAGTCAATGGCTCTTGGTTTGACTCCAATCAATGGTTGGTAGCAAGCCCAATTTGCCCATGTGAGAAGTCTTGATGATAGTCTGTTACCGTAATGGATGCTTTTTGGATTAGGACAGTCTAGACTGACTGATTTCAATCCATGCATGAATGATTTGATGCTTTCCTTGTTGAGGTCTGTAATTTCACGAATATTAGACATTCCTCCCCTCATAATTTCTTCAGCTGATTCGTAGTTGATACCAAAATCCATTAAGCTGCTTCTGAAAGCAAGCTGTTCTGGGTTCAGTAATTTTCCATTGTTGAATCCCCTGATTGTTATTTTGAGTTGGGATGACCTCCTGTCATATCGTTCAGACCTTGAACTGTCATCTTGTTGGTTTTCACTATCATCGCTGCTGTCATCACTGCTATTAACATTATCTGGATTACTACCCCTATCCACAGCGTCTTGTAATGCTCTGATCCTTTTCTTTACTTCTTGGTCAATGACTCTCTTCCAAGTTGAGTTCATTTCTGGATCAGTCATAGCCTTTTCCATTACACGCATGATTCTTTTCTCATTCAATTTGTCCTCTTCCTTTTCTAATTCCATATCCTCTTCATCACTCTGATCGTCGCTATCAGGTTCTGGTAGGTTCTGTTCCACTTCCATTTTTGTTTCCTCATTGGGGTCATAGTCATCATCATCTTTTGGCATTTGCTTTTGTTCTTGTTTTTCTTTTTGCTGGAGCCATGATGGAGACGAGATTTCGAATATTTTATTGGAGTAATCAAATGATTGTTTTGGAGGAAGTTTTGATGGAAGTTTCGATCGTCGGAGAAGTATTCGGTGGAAGTATTCGTTCGAAATATTCGGTCGAAGGTGGTATGTGGGGAGAGAGTGTAATCGAATCGAAGGATTGGATGTGAGATGGTTGGTTAAATGTTGAGTGACTGTTGTATGTGATTTGCTTATCTGTTCGTGTATATATGTGGATCGAATTTTGTTCCAGTTAATTTTTTTCGTTTGTTTGTATGTGTGAGCTCTTGCTGTTTGTCGCAATTTAAGATTGTGAGCTTTTCTATCCTGTCTCAGGATTTGCTCATTCTGTATTTCTGTGGTGAAAAACTGATGAATATCTCATCGTCTCGTTTTCTGAGAATTTAGTGTTCTCTTTTCTTTTGGATCTTTGCGTTTGAGATTTAGTGTTCTCATTTATATCTTTGGATTTTTCCTTGCGCGCAGATGCTTGCAATCTGTTCGATCCAATCTGTTTCACCATAGAATACTTGAGGCTCAATCTTCTGGCTCACATCGTTCTTGTTTTCAGTGAAAGATCAGTGTTCTTGGATATTGATTCCTTTCAGCTGATGCCAACCTGGGCGATTCTTTTGGATGAATTGTCCAGCCCTTTTCCCTTGCTTGTTTTGTTGTTGGATCTCGAGACCCGCTGGAGCCACCACCTTGATCTGTGTCTTCGGCCTCTTCTTTCAAGGGAGGCCGCCCTGGTGTTGGTCTGTTCCAGGGCTCCACAAGCAACTGCCTCTTTTACATCCTTGAGGGTTGATGCCGGTTGCTGATCAGGCTAATCCGGATTCTTTGTCTTCGAGCTCAACTGCGTTTCTCTCGGGAAACGCCGTCCTCAGCATTGTAGGATGTTGGGTCTGATAAACTAAAGAAACTGCGTCGTGACAGTAATAAAACAAATAGAAAGAACGGAAGAATAATCAAGTACGCGATTGATTGAAGGATTGATAGGTTTATTACTCTCGTCATCGTCGTATCGAGTATCGGCATATTACTCATTCATGTGAATCGTTTATTGGCATATTACCGTGTAATTTGCCACAATAATGTTCGTAATCATAAGACACAAAACACACGTAAAACCAGCCATCTTCGGTCGGTCTTTTACCGTATAATTCGCCGTGATATTCTTATTGGAATATCACATGTAATTGTATCTTATCATGTAGAATTAGTACTAGAATGTACATAAATTTTAGGGCATGATAGTGTTTTAGAGTTGTTAATTCTTCGAAGAGTGAGCTGATGGGAAAAATCCCGCTAAGAGGCATTCCACATAAAAGCGCCAACGATTATTCACTCATCAGGTTAATAACCTTACGAATAAGGTTATTGCCTTCTTTATGACTCTTCGTACGATACGCCCTGTGATTAGTACGTACAAATACGCCTTTACACGGTGAATTCTTTTCACGAGCTCCCAAATATCAGGTTTATTGTAAATTTTGCTACCTGGACTCTTCTCTGATCATTACTGGTTATGGAAAGAAGAAGGTTACCAAGAAGAAGAAACCTTCCTTGTTTACAGCAAGACAAAGAAAGAATACGGGAGTAGTTGTTTCTCCCGGTCTTCTGGACCATACTTCACATAACGTATCATGGGATTCTTATGACAAAGAATCTTCGGGGGTAGATGATTTTGCATCTTCCCTATTCATCCTAAAATCACAGAAGCCACATGATGCTAGTGATAAATTAGGTCTAACAAACACCTGTAACGGTCCACTGTGTAGTGGCCTAGTACCAGAGGTGCTTGACAATCAAGTTATGTACAACCCTTCTGTCGGACCAATGGAGCTTGCCTTGATTGGTTGGGAATTAGCAAACATTGAGGATGACAATGTCTCTGTTTGTGATGATAATTTGTTTTCTCCTAACGATGAGGATGACAAAGAAGGAATTGACAGCAAATTACACCTCTCTCTGAGTGCCGATAGAGAAGGTAACAACATTTCTGTTGATTATTCTCCTTCTGGTTTGAACAATGCAATTATGCACCCAATGTAGGGAGGCGTGTATCAGACGAACTGAAGGTCAAGATCAAGTTAATGAAAATTATGCGGAATCAGCATAGCATACCATGAGTTGCAGAGAAGAAATTGTACGAATGAGCTATTGAATTGGAGCGTCTCAATTTATTTTCATGGACGAAAGGCAATCTCATACCGGCAAGGTCAACAGTCATGAGGGAGATTTACACAACTGTGCCTGAAATAGAAGCTGACGGGTTTGAACCTCATCTTATTGACTGGTGTTATAAGAAATCAATTTGTGCTGATGTTCCTGTTTGTAAACAAATTTACATTTGGTCATTCCAAAAAGCGCTTCATCCCCTATTAACAAACGTCACGTTGGTAAAAGAAGAAAACCTGTCTTTCCCCCATGCTGAAGACCCAACTTTATCAGTCCGGTTTCTGGAACTACAAGGCAATATTGATATAGACGAACTCCACCACGGTGAATGGTGGATCAAAAGTTGGAAAAAGAGATGCAAAAGAGATTCGAATGGAATTTTGGTGCCTATTATTCTCTACATGGATGGAATTGCAATTGACAATAGTGGTCAAAGCACTCTTATCCCACTGAACATGACACTTGGCATATTCAACGCCTTAACTTGAAACTGCCGGCCGGATGCATGGGAAACTATATATATTTTCATTCAACGGGTTCATGTGATAAAGGTAACAAATCAATTGACAATGTGAACAATCTTCACTCTGGCCTTCGTTGCGCTCTTTCATCTTTGAAAGAAGCCTGTAACCTAACAGATGGTATTGACTGGTCTTATTTGCCTTGGAACAAAAAGAAATGGTATGTTTGAATGAAATTTGTGGTCACTTATTTCATAGGTGATACTCCCCAGCATGACCAACTTTGTGGACATTATCAAACGGCCAATACAAAGATGATCTGTAGGCATTGCAATTGTCCAAGAGCACACAGTAACAACTCTCGTGTGAATGTTTTGAAGGTTCCCGTTGCAATTAAAAGTGGGAACGTGCAGGTGTCTAAGCACCAAAATGGGGAAGAGTATTTATCCATTTGGCTATGAAAGATGTACCATTTTACTGCTCCAACAGTGGACGAAGGAGTGAATGTTGAACAGTATTTCAAGAATGTCTCCCACCACCGTGTACATAACACTAACGCATTTTATGATCTTGATTTTGGAGAAAATCCTCATAATATTCATCTAGCGTCACCAGGAGAGAGACTCCATATGCACCAACTTGGTTGCAAAAAGCAAGCAGTGGAGACTTTCCGTGCAGAATTTTTAAGGTAATAACATGCGGCTACTTGGTGACATGGACAGGATAGCCAGTTACTATGGTGCTACTGCTCAGAAGCAATCCGATTGTGATTTTCCGCGAACCAATTTTTCAGAATCAATACATACAGCCAAGAAGGAGGGGAACCAGTACATTGGCATGATTTCCATTCAGATGCTCGCACTTTTGTCTGCTGAAGGTCGTCAATTGTTGTTGTCCCAATGAGCGTCAACCAAAGTTGGCAACCCCAGGAGAAAGTGTGAGGAAGAAATTGACGGATGTATCTACGTCCTCGAGTTGTTGTTGGGTATGGAAGAGTTCCTGAAATATGCTGGAACGTTTGATGAGGTTTTCAAAGAAGACAACAAGGGTGTTTTAAATCTTGACAAGATGGTTGTTCATTTCATAGCTGTATAACTATCTACAACAAAGTAAGGGAGAGAAAATGTGACGAAACAATCTTGTGAAGAATCACATGTATTTCCATTTAGAACAGTACATGAGATTATTTAGCCTCCAACGGGATGGGGCTCTGGAACAAGTGAGAGCAACCAAAAAACTGAAGTGAAGGCTCCCGCGAAGAGAACCCAACAAATCAAATCCACACTAATCAAACAAACCTGCAAGCGAGTAATGGAATACTGTACTATTGATGGACTTGGCCATAAATTTGATCTGTTTCATCACAAATCATTTCCAGGAGTAAGTCATCCTACAGCCGGTGGTTGGTCAGCCGGGTCAAAGTTTTTAATTTGTGTTATGGATGTTTTGCCTTACCGTACATGAAGTAGGACAAAAATAAAAATGTAAGTGTGCCATGGTTTCCATCGGGTGTTCTCAAATTTTGTTGCAACGTGGTTCTTCTGGCTGCGGGTACCAACACGCTTTGTGGATCCACGGAGCACAAGAGGTATGATGATTATTGCCAGATGGGGTTACTTTTTCACGCTCATCCATCATTTAAGTCTGATTCTGGACAGTTGTCAAACGTATGGTACAACTGGGCAAATTTTCAACTAGACCTCCTTGACGGACATGGTCTGCAAGTTTATCCATGTCAGATTCTGTGCCTGCTTCACCTTGAAGGCCCTTTCCCCCCTGGAAGTTCTGTCAGCGGGTTTGAATTAGTACACGATGGTTACTAAGCCGCTGCTTGTTGCTTTCTTACTGTTGACCCAATCTCGAGCAAGAGGGCTGAAGGGAGAAGAGACCACCATGCATTGGTGAAGCAAGGTGTGTTGCGAAAAAAATTATATTTGTTTGATTGCAATACGATCGAGTCTGAAGTTGCCATGGTCAGAAACCTTGGTAGGAAAGATCACTACTTTGTCCTTGGAAATACGGAACAATGGTTGTTTCATTTCCGTGACACAATGGCTGGGTTGGAAAAACAAAAAATGGAATTGATAGTGAAAGCTGGGGAAATCACTACTGATTTGTAATCCTTCTTTCAATGGCGGTGCAGGTAAGTGACAGTCAGGATTCCATTTTTGAATTCTTGGATCAAAAGTTTCGTACACAACTTTCTTTATTGGTGCCACTCCAATGCTGTTTATTTGAACATGGCCGATTGCCGTTTCATTTTTGTTTAATCCCGGAACAGTGTAGGAGAAGAAATAAGCTCAATGTTTGGAACGATGTTGCAGGGTTAAGTGACTGTAAACAGCGTTTTAGATTGAATTGCCTAAGTGTCTGCAACGGTGTTGCAGATTGAATTCCCTTGAATGGAAAATAAGCACAATGTCTAGAACGCCATTGCAGGGTTAAGTGTCTGCAACGGTGTTGCAGATTGAATTCCCTTGAATGGAAAATAAGCACAATGTCTAGAACGCCATTGCAGGGTTAAGTGTCTGGAACGGCCTTGCAGATTGAATTCCCTTGAATGGAAAATAAGCACAATGTCTGGAACGCCATTGCAGGGTTAAGTGTCTGGAATGCCATTGCAGATCCAATTCCCAGTAACAGAAAATAAGCCATGTCTGGAATGACATTGCAGGGTTAAGTGTTTTCAACAGTCAGGCACATTGATGTGCCTGGAACGGAAAAGAAGCGCGATATCTGGAACAGTGTTGCAGGGTTAAGTGTTTTCAAGGGTGTTGCACATTGATGTGCCTGGAACAGAAAATAAGCACGATATCTGGAACGGTGCTGCAGTGTTAAGTGTCTGGAACGGTGTTGGAGATTGAATTGTCTGTAACAGAAAATAAACAGGATGTCTGGAACGACGTTGCAGGGTTAAGTGTCTGCAACAACATTTCAGATTGAGTTGTCTGGAACGGCAATCATGACTTCTTTATTTGCAAGGAACATTTTTCACAGTACTTAATTTTTTATTTACGTTTTCAACGATGACAGCAAGTTGTATGTATTCGTAAGTAGAGATAAGTTTTGCAATAATGCTTATTAGTAGTGTTTCACACGTCCCCATGCGCCATGAGGAACGGGATAGTTGTTGTACTTCTCCAGATCTTCAGGCAATCTCCAACATTTTTCGTAAAGATGTACTAGCCAGTGCACAATGTTTCTCTCATTTCCGTCTTCTTCCTCCCCTTTCTCTTTGTTTGCTAACTGTGTTACTTTCTGTTTTTTTCTCTTGGACTGTTTTGTTGCTATCTTCATGAATGAATCCCAATTGTCTTTCATAATTTTTTTCCGTTTCTTTGTTTGGTTGCTGTACCTCATCAGCTTCTTCTGTGTGTACCTTCTAGATTCCTCAGTAGAGCTTGTTGACGTCACTGTTTTCAAACCTTTGTTCACAATTCCATACCGTGTAATCATAATCCACCAATCAGTCAACCAAATTGTCGCCAGACAGATACGGTTTGCCGGATGAAAATGTATACATCATTTAATGTGCTTTTTTACTGGCTGTGTCAGCTGGCACCATGTCTTTGCTGGAAAACTACGCCCATCCATTTCCATTTTCCTTCGTTCTTTCAAGTTTGCTTTTGGTCCGATGCCAATTGTGTCATAACAGTGTATGTCTGCCTTCCCATTCAGTGGGGGATAACCACATACTAGAAGGTAGCACAGAATGATACCCAGACCCCAAATGTGGTTTGTTGCATATGTGTTGCCTTCATCATGGTCCTGGAATAATTTGTAGTGGATTTAGTCCAGTGCCTCTATCCAAACCGCAGCAGCTTCTTTGGCTTCCTCAAATCTTCCTTCACTGCTGTTTAGCGTTGTTTGTACAATACTTGTCATCTTGCATCCGTCCAGGATTGTGAGTACAATATGTCCATTTCTGTCACATAGACAGTCATACCCTGTTTCAAAATGGTACAAAAAAGGATCGAGGTCTTCCCTTTGTACTTCATTCATACATTCCTTGTACTCATTGCCCATTACAGGAAACCTTTTGTCTGTGGAGTACGTGGCGTCCATTGAGTAGTAATCCCATTGCAATTTGTACTTTTTAATGATTGCCTCTTCAGTCATTGTGCGCCACTTGTTGGACCAAAGGCTTGTCAGACAGGGACGGTTACCCGGGTTAAAATGTATGCATTGCTTGATGTGTTTTCTGGCCTCCGGTGTCAGATTACACCATTCCTTTGCTGGGAAAGAAGTATGACCATCCCATTTTAGTCTCTCTCGTTCTCTAAATTGTACTTCTCATCCTATACCCATGTTGTTGTAGCACTGTATGTACTCTGTTCCTTTCAATGCAGGATAACTGCATAAAACGTACGCCATAATGATACCCATAGCCCACATGTGGTCAATGCCATCAGTGTCGCCTTCCTCATAGAAGGGAAATACTACCTCCGTTACGTACTTTAAGCATTGTTTCCAAATCTCCAAACCTTCTTCTTTGTCAAAATGTCCTTTTTGGCTGTTGAGTTTTGCTCTCACATCCTCAATCTTGTTGCATCCATTAAGGATTGTGAGTACCAAGTGGCTGTTTTGGGCACATAGCGCATCAAACACAGTTTCAAAATGATATAAGAATGGGTTCCCCTCATTGTTTCGGTCGCCGTCATTGAGTTCATCATTCTATTTTCTAGATTTCACAGACAGAAAAGGAAATCACAGCTTCAAAATCTTCCTCTTTTACACTGATTGTGTTCTGTTCTCCATTTACCTCTTACTTCTAAGCTCGGATGTTTGGCAAATACTCTGGTATGTTACAATTACTTGTCGTAATCAGACCCTGAGTCATGAAGCTCGTGGAGCCTGCATACGCTGTTGACTTTTGACCTGTTTATTTTGAACACAGAATTTACGTACACACTGGCAGCTCCACTGGACACAGCAATTTTCATCAAAAAATGGACTAACTATAAATAGTGTAACTTACATTATCTGGTACGACTGGTTGACATCGATGACACCGTGGGTGGTGGATCGAGTCCTCCAACACGGGTGACAATGACCATTGAGATCAGAATGCTCTATCACGTACTCAGTAACTTTTGTACAATTGTACACACACCCAGTAACTCTTTTTTTCTTCCTGCCCTATTCATATCCAGGATCCTTCATGAATTAAAAACTAATAACACATAGACTATCAGCGAGTTTTATATCAATGTTCTTTCATAGTTATTCCCATACATCATTTCAACTATCATCGTGATTCAATGTCAAAAAATGCATTTTATTTCCACTGAAAAATTATCTAGCATCTACTTTCCACCCGTCTTAGTATTTCAGAGCTTGATGATGGTGTCGTACACCACCAGGCTCCTCAATGAATTAAAAATTCATAAAGATTAAAGTAAGTTTGAGTTACACACCTTTATCATTGAAGAGTCCATTTCATCCATCGTATTAACAATGTTCATGCTGAAATGTCAGGTCGGAATGTAATCTCCTTTTCTTCCTATTCATAATACCGTACGCCTCACAAAGAAGCCGCCGTTGCAAAAGTCTATCTTCTATGAATCGTGTGTAACCCCTATTAACCAATATATTTTTGAAAAGATTATTAGAAGGCGCATCCCAACATGATGTTCTTTTCCCAGTTTTATGGAGCCCAAATAGAAGTATTTTATCTTCATTACTGAATATGAACATACAAGAGTAATGAGCCTATAATTGTTCTGTGAGCCTTCTTAGTAGTTTCATGAAATTCGCGCGCGCCGACTCAATTGTCAGCCCTTAGGCCATTACTCCAAATTTAAATTTGGAATAAAAACTCGTACAACGGCAGAATTAATCGTGCGGTCTATCGGTACCGGTACCTACCGTACGGTACGCTGGGGACGATGATTAATACGAAGTACTTCGTACTAAGTACTTCGTAATAATTTAAATTCGCGCGCGCTCACTCATTTGCACTCAAAAACGGACTAGTACGACCCATTATTTTGGTCCGTATCCAGGGTCCAAAATGAATCCAAAATTCATAATGCCTAAAGTATCTGCTTATTTCTTGTCCTTATTTTTCCATAGTCTATCCTATCCATAGTATGAGCAATATTGATGATGAAATTGCAGCCAATGTCACACATTTGCACTCAAAAACTGACTAGGAACCATTATTTTGGTCCATGTCCAGGGACAAAAATTATTCCAAAATTCATAATACCTAAAGTATCAGCTTGTTTCTTGTCCAGGTTATTGTTTCATAGTCTACCCCATCCATGGTATGAGCAATATTGCGACTCAAACTGCTGGAAACATGAATCATCTGATGCATATTGGGAACAGCTTTGTCACACATAATGCAGAAAATGTTGTGGTTTGTCTCTCCAAATGGCACACCAGAGATTATTTTTGGTGCAAATCCAGGGCACAAAATGACTGATTAGGTAATGACTCCCAAAGTATCAGGTCAAGACCATAAATAATTCTTTCATGACCCATCTGATGCATATTGGGAACAACATTGCCACACAGAATGCTGGAAATGTTGTGGTTTGTCTCTCCAAATAACATACAAGAGATTATTTTTGGTGCAAATCCAGGGCACAAAGTGACTGACTAGGTAATGACTTCCAAAGTATCAGGTCAAGGCCATGAATAATTCTTTCATGACTCATCTGATGCATATTGGGAACAACATTGCCACACAGAATGCTGGAAATGTTGTGATTTGTCTCTCCAAATGGCACACAAGAGAGTAGTTGTTTTGTTTTTGTAAGAAAAGAGGATGATTTACTTTTTATTTGTTTTAGGGTTTTCAATCCCCCTTGTTTCTTCTGTCCAACCGCCATATTTCGTTTTTGGTCTGTCCTACACCAGGTTTTGGTTTGTCCTTCATCCTATTTTGATCTGTCTATTGATGGGTTTTGGTTTGTCCTTCATCCGGTTTCAGCTTGTGCGCAGGCTCCAAGCGCGCATAGCCTAGTAGGAGTTTCACGGGGCGTTAAGCAACAGTCAATTTACTTATGTAAAAAAGAAAGGGTTTTCCATAGTTTTTGTGGAGAGGGATTTTGTTAAGGCTCCCATTTGTGTCCTTAATATCTTGAAAACAAGAGATCGGTGGACTATGTCAAAGAAGAGTTAAGCAATCCTTACTATCTCAGCATTATGTCAGTCTATTGAGTATTTTCCGCCGACGCCGGGTTGTTGAGACGACTTGGTCTCAATTCAAGAATTTTCACGCATCCTAAAAATAAATATTTTTACAGATTCTTTGTGACTCGTACGGTAGTATCCAGGGTCCTTGATTAATTAAAAAATATGAACACAAACAGTATCAGGGATTTTTATATCTATGTTCTTTGATAGTTATTCCCATACATCATTTGAAGTATCATCATGATTCAATATCAAACCAGAATGCATTTTATTTCTACTGAAAAACTATCTAGCACCTACTTGCTCTTCTTAGTATTTCAGAGCATTATGAACATGTACACCGGGCTCATCAATGAATTGCAAATTCATAAAGATTAAAGAAAGTGTGATCTTCACCCCGTTACCGTTGAAGTATCCATTCTATGCATTGTATTAGTAACAATGTTCAGGCTGAACTGTAAGGTTAAAATGTAATATGTTCTGTGGTGTACTAACACTACTATGAGCAAACTGACTATTGGCAACCCATTGTTATTTCTCTCACCACATTGAAATAAAGCAACTACTAGAACTCATAACTTCTTGCCCACATGCATCACATTGTTGGTTCATTGCCTAACATTATTGTTTCATGATACTGCATCCTGTTCTTGTGGATAATACAAAAAGGTTGGACAGTACTAGTAGAATATGAAAACATTAAATACATTGTACTAAATATGATTTAGGATTCTTTGTTACCTCAACAACCATTTCGTTGTTAAGATCAAGCCAATGTGGAGAAGTAGTACGATCACTTCTTTGCTGTTTTGGCACTCTTCGATGTGTTCTATGGTGCATGGCCAGTATGCATTAGCTGATGCACCATTTCATTTGAACAACTCGGACAACTTGGTGTAGTGCAGTGTATCCGACCCAACACGGTCATAAGGGAACCAGGTTGCGTGTTTCACTTTTGTGCCATCAGGTAGTTTCTTGTACACCATGTATCCAGGGTATTCAGGCCATGGATCCTTCCTCTTGGATGCATAACTCTTCACTACACCAGTTCCAGGGTGGGGAATACCCACAATTGTAACCTCACTATCAATTGCAAATTTAGGATACAAGATCCCAGGATCACGTTCTTGACACAACACCTTGACACTCCCAGAGGGTTTTTCTGTTCCTGTCGTTGGGTACGGGACGAGGAGCTTGCAGAAGGTATCCAAGATCTACAACATGGGCAAGGCTCGGAGTAACCTTCCTCTTGTAGTGGTTGGTATCTCCATTCAATTCGTCTGACGCTGACTTCTTACATTTGTGACCTTTAAATCACGACACCACAAACGACAACCAAACATCATGCAACAATGTACAAAGGTTTTGAGATTTTCCGTCCACTTTAACGGCCAGTTAATTGTATAACCTGCAACACCATTCCAAAAGAAAACTTAAAAACTGACCAAAACAAAGCATGACGATATGAAACAGTGACCCTCAATTTTGAGATCCGGTGCTCTATGTTGAGATTTTACAAACACTTTAACGCCCAGTAACATGTATAACCTGCAATGCCGTTACAAAAGAAAAGTTTAAAACTGACCAAAACAAAGCATAATGATATGAAACAGCGATCCACAATTTTGAGATACGGTGCTCTACATTGAGATTTTCCGATCACTTTAATGGGCAGTGATATGTATAACCTGCAACGCCGTTTCAAAACAAAAGTTCAAAACTGACCAAAACAAAGCTGCATTTTGAGAGTCAATGCTCTATTTTGACATTTCAAATTTAAACAAGTTTTGAACAGAAAGCCTGCAACGCCGTTCCAGTAATATACTTCTGAAACGCCGTTTGATGATTGTTGACATGAAATGTACAGAAAACGGTGTCACCCCTCCAGCATAAGTTATTACTCTCATACATTACTACTGCTCTCATCATACACCCGGACACACAAGATATTAAACCGTCCGAGAACTGTTTCGCGGGGTTCGAATTAACTTATCGCGGACAAATCTTGTGCGTAATTTTAACACGGCAAAATTTCTCGACACCCGGAAATTTGCGAGTACATCGCGATCAAGTGGCGGGCTATAAATAAACTCAGCACTATTTCTGTGTGCGTGATGCATGTTACTCTAATCATGATTAAAAATAATATATTTCATTCTCTAGCAGAACCCAATTATTATTCCGTACCAACAAATTTCTTCTATTCACGAATAAAAAAGAAATCTTGACTCAGTATTAATTCCAAAATATAAAGATACGAAATAACAATTCGGTTCTGCTCTCCTAATTGTGAATTCTTTTTCTGGACTACGATATTCCCATTTTTAAATGATAATTCTATTATTCTTCATCTATTCCTATTGCAACGTAGTATGAATCCTCCATTATTTCTAATATTCTCAATATTAAGTTCATAATTAGTAGTAGTTTTGTATTATATATGTACTGTTATTTTCTACATTAATTCACCAAGAGATAAATTGGCATTCATCGATGCTGTTATTTCCGGATCAATATAGAACTTCCTTTTCTTTTTCTTTTTGGGTCCACTACAAGTACTGGAGCTGCCACTAGTATTATTTGCATTACCATGCTTATTGGTGTATTGTGTCAGACTTACTTTCCTAAATCTGTCCCTCATCATTTCTTCCAATTCCCTTCCTGTATCTGGCTGATTGCGCAGCTTGATAACTTTGTCGCATAAATCACTGAACAACTCTTGTCCTTCCTCCATCCATCCATTTCTGCTTCCGCTGTCCGAATCGCAGAATTTTTTTCTGTCTCCCAATCGTGGCATCGCCCTTTTGCTGCTGCTGGTTCACCCATACATGATGCTCATTGTAGATCACCATCAACGCAAATGCTTCATCCGCTACAGAAAATATATCACTCAGTAAGTTTCTCTCCTTCCGTTGTTTGAAATTGGATTTTGTCGGATTGATTGCTGACATGATTCTTGTAACAAAATAATAAAAATCTTCATTTTCTGTGTCGTTGCATTTCCTGTATTGAGGGTTTAAAATACCTGTATCCTTATTTTCTGTGTCTTCAATAACTGCAACGGTACCAGGGAAGGTGTTAGGGACTCAACCTTTGCTGTTATTGGCTGTATTGATGTATCATCAGTATCAGCGGGCGGCATGTTAATGGTGTTGGACAAAAAATAGATTCCACAACTCCTAATTTCAACAACAAATCCCCCGACATGTATTTACCTATCCAATTTTTTCTTGCCAATGTTTGTGAGTTGTGCCTCAATGTAGTCAGTACTGCCCCTACTCTCTTCTTATAAAAGTTACAGAATGATGCCAGTGGAATATTTTGTGGTACCGTCACCTTTTGTTGTTTAACTGCCATTTCTGTTACATGTGCCATTACCTCGTCATTGACTGGGAACTTCATTGTATGGTACCAATCTGTTTTTATGTATTCCCTTAGCTGCCTGTCCACTGTTTTATCTGTATCACTCAAAGCCTTAAGAAGATTGTTATC
This sequence comes from Pseudo-nitzschia multiseries, assembly GCA_037355745.1. Taxonomy (NCBI): domain Eukaryota; phylum Bacillariophyta; class Bacillariophyceae; order Bacillariales; family Bacillariaceae; genus Pseudo-nitzschia; species Pseudo-nitzschia multiseries. The sequence goes on from CM074784.1 coordinate 8,339,900, forward strand.
TCTTACATGCCCATATAATTTGCCGGTAATTGTACTCACTTGATCTGGTGTATTGTCAGCATTGCAACTCCCATCTCCCTGCAAGGTTGCCTTTGTATATTGATGTACCAATACTACCTTTCCCACACCCATATGTTGTTCCCTCTGCTGTTGTTGCAAGTGTTTGGCCACTTCCCGTGCCAATATGTCATATGGGATTTGTTTCATGACACGGCTCACGACCTCCTCCATATTGCCGCACTCTTTGTTGGATGCTTTCTCTACCACATTGGTTTTTGTCCCTTCTTTCTGTTGGTTCATTACTGTAGTGGTGGGTGTGTTGGTAATGCTCAGTGCTGCTTCGTTACTCTGGTTGATGGTGTTGTGTTCTTCCACGTTTGTAGTAGTAGTAGTAGTAGTGTCTGTACCATTTTTTTACTGTTGCCCTTGGCTGCGTTAATAGTTGTTGTATTACTGTTGCACGCTTTGCTAGTAATTGCCGTGTTTGTTTTCACTCTTCTTTTCTTACCGTTCTTGTCCCCTGTACTTTGATGATCACCGGGTCGGATGGTTTTGTTGTTTCGAAGGGTTCCCCCTCTGATTTTTTGCTTCGTCGTGTCTTTCCTACAGTGCCGATCAAGAATCATGTGTTTCTTTTTGTGTGGCTTTGTGTGTGTTGTACTATGATTTTTTGGGATATTTCTTGTGTGTGTATGGTGTTTTGTGTTTCGTGTGTGTGTGTGTGTGTGTGTGTGTTTTGTACGGTGTTTCGTGTATGTGTACGATGTTTTGTGTGTGGACTGTTATCCGTGGGTTCTGTACTATGATGTTTGCCCTAACTTCTTCTGTGTGCTATCTGGCTTGGGTGGGCCCTTATTTATTTGTATAAGTAGATCACGTACCTGTGCAAGCCACCCCTCCCGCGCCATAATTTTTTCAAAAGGGAAACTTTTGATAACACTAAGGTTATGTATGTCAATCCTCTAGTCACCTGTAGAATCTCATAGACTGCACCAAACATACCGTACCGTCTTGTGTGTCATTTGGATATACAAACCACAACATTTTCTGTACTGTGTGTGGCAAAGTTGTTCCCAATATGCATTTAAAAGTTGTTCCCACTATGTATATGATGAGTCATGAGAAATGTATTCATGGCCCGGTACGGATACTTTGGGAGCCATTACCCAATAAGTCAGTTTGTGCCCTTGAATTGCGCCAAAAATACCTGTATGTTTTCCATTTGTAGAGACAAACCACAACATTTCCAGCATTCTGTGGGGCAAAGTTGTTCCCAATATGCATCCGATGAGTCGGGAGAAATGTAGTCATGGCCCGGACCAGATACTTTGGGAGTGATATCCAATAAGTCAGTTTGTGCCCTGGAATTGCACCAAAAATACTCTCATGTTTGCCATTTGGAGGGTCAAACCACAACATCATTTCTGTCGTAGAATGCTACGAAAATTCATTATCAGAAATTATCTAGTACGAAAATCGTGTTGTGACGAGAAAGCTGCTGTCGTAGAATGCTACGCAAATTCATTACCAGAAATTATCTAGTACAAAAATCGTGTAGAAAGCTACTGCCATAGAATGCTACGCAAATTCAATACCAGAAATTATCTACGAAGTAATACAAAAATGGTGTAGAAAGCTACTGTCGTAGAATGCTACTCAAATTCATTAACAGAAATTATCTAGTACAAAAATGGTGTAGAAAACTACTGTCATAGAATGCTACACAAATTCATTAACAGAAATTATCTAGTACGAAAATTGTGTAGAAAGCTACTGCCGTACAATGCTACACAAATTCAATACCAGAAATTATCTAGTACGAAAATCGTGTAGAAAGCTACTGTCGTAGAATGCTATGTAAATTCATTACCAGAAATTATCTAATACAAAAATTGTGTAGAAAGCTACTGCGGTACAATGCTACGCAAATTCAATACCAGAAATTATCTAGTAGGAAAATCGTGTAGAGAGCTACTGTTGTAGAATGCTACGCAAATACATTACCAGAAATTATCTAGTAGGAAAATTGTGTAGAAAGCTACTGCCGTACAATGCTACGCAAATTCATTACCGGTAAAAACACCTTCACACATGTGGTATGTACCACCGATACATGAAAGATCTCACTGGTGTATCACAAGTTGAGAACATTAACTAAAAAATAAGGGCATTATTATTTATTATTATATTCAAAACGCGCACGCTGCGCGATATTATTTACTTAATGTTCTCAACTTAATTAAGAAAATCAAATTATTCTTTATTATTCTATATTCAGTGAATTAGATCTCATAGGTTAAGTATTGATTTTTTTTTATCAAACACACACACACACACACACACACACCGGACACACACACACACACACACACACACACGAAAAGTTTTTTTTTTTTCCACCTCGCGACAAAAAAACTCTCTCACACACACTACAGTGTGAATTTTTTTTTTTCGAGGCAAAAAACACTCTTTCCCTTCATAATCTTACCCAGCTTATTTTGAGCAGAGTTGCTTTACCGTACTTGTATGATTGGCACTCTGTCCGAGAACGCGGAATCCCACTGAACTGATCAGCAATGATCACTAGTAGGCAGGTGATTCAGGCTCGAGATATTTTAGTCCAAATAACAGCCTTGTACTGAAAAAAGAATTAGAAAGCATTGGACGAGAGGTGGTTTGCTGGATAGATATTGTTTGAATTTGGCCCCCAAACATATTCGCCTTGAAAGCAATAAATCTGCATCCATTGCCTATATATCAACAGGCATGAAGTACTGTTTTTTGTGACAGAGGAGTAAGATTTCTCCAAATCTACAGCAGCAGCAGTAACAACGGATCTGAACAACAGATCGAAACAACGGATCAGAACAACGAATCGGAATGGTAAAACGAATCAGAACAAGCAACGGTACAAATGAGAGAGACAGACAATTATACTGCCTCCGGCATTGCCGATAATGTATTTCCTCCCTTCTGTTTTTCTTCTTATTTTCATAGGACCGGATGGGAACAACCATCGCCGCCAACAACAATCGCCGCCAACAGTAACAACAATCGTCTGCAACAGCAATTGCCGGCAACAGCAACAGCAACAATGATCGTCGGCGACAGCAATCGTCGACAACAGCAACAGCAACAACAATCATTCGCAACAGCAATCGTCGGCAACAGCAACAGCAACAACAATCATTCGCAACAGCAATCGTCGGCAACAGCAACAGCAACAACAATCGTCGGCAACAGCAACAGCAACAGCAACAATAATCGTCTGCAACAGCAATTGTCGGCAACAGCAACAACAATCGTAGACAACAGCAATCGTCGGCAACAGCAACAGCAACAGCAACAGCAACAACAATCATCAGCAACAACAAAAGGAAGCCAACATTGTAGGTTGGTAGCACATAGATCATATTATTCTGTTGTTATCATTTACACTATATCAATAGATACTCACCTCAATTTTTTCAATTATTGTAGATTGTTATAGACAACTCCGATAGACCCAAAAATCATTGGCAACACCGGATGGCAGCAACAGAACGGCAACAATGGCAATGAATCATAGCAATTGTCAGCAACAGCAACAGCAACAGCAACAACACTTGTCGGCAACAGCAACAGCAACAGCAACAACAATCGTCTGCAGCAGCAATTGTCGGCAACAGCAACAGCAGCAACAATCGTCGGCAACAGCAATCGCCGGCAACACCCACAGCAACAGCAACAGCAACAGCCATCATTGGAAACAGCAATCGTCGGCAACACCCACAGCAACAGCAACAACAATCATTGGCAACAGCAACAGCAACAGCAACAGCAACAGCAACAGCAATTGTCGGCAACAGCAACAACAATTGTCGGCAACAGCAATCGTCAGCAACAGCAATCTTCAGCAACAGCAATCTTCAGCAACAGCAATCAATCCGCAACAGCAACAGCAATCGTCGGCAACAGCAATTGCTGGCAACAGCAACAACAATCGTCGGCAACAGCAACAACAATCGTCGCAAACAGCAATTGTCGCCAACAGCAATCGTCGCCAACAGCAACAACAATTGTTGGCAATAACAATTGTTGCCAACAGCAATCGTTGCCAACAGTAACAACAATCCTCTACAACAGCAATTGTCAGCAACAGCAACAGCAACAGCAACAGCAACAACAATTGTTGGTAACAGCAACAGCAACAGCAACAGCAACAACAATTGTCGGCAACAGCAATCGCCGGCAACAGCAACAGCAATCGCTGGCAACAATGGAAGCAACCCCAACCGTAACCCCCAACCCGTGCGAATCAACCGCAACAACAACAAACCAATTGCCAGAAAAAGCATTGATGCAAAAAGCACAGAGGAAACATGGGAAGACATGTAGAAAGAGAATGACTTCAATTTTCTCAAAAACGCAGCACCGTCATCGTCAACAATCCACCAAACTTACAACCACTTGTCGGAGATAAAACCGAAGAAGGCGCATCGAAGTATAAATGCAAATCTCCAACATGTCGAGCAAATGGCATTGAAAACAGTACACAAAAGTGGTTTTAAAGGTAAATTCATGAAAACAAGTTGGGATTGGAAAACAGTTCTTGGAGAGAAGAAATATCCATTGGCAGAGGCTATGTCTATTGACAGTTTCAAGACATTGGATAGTACAGACGAGAAGTTTACATTAGCGTTCACTGAATCAAAACCATCGTTGCAAATCTTTGCAAAAGCTTCCAGAAAAATTGCAAAACAACGGTTGGGTAAACTGGAAAATATAGAAATTACAAGAACGTTTGCTGGGGAAATTGTTGAAGCTAAACCTAAAGTTGTCCGAGGAAAGAAGTGTGATAGTATCAACAATGGATATGCTATTATTGGGACAAGACCCAATTGATTGTCATCGGAAAATGGTGTGTATTTTTTCAAAAACAATGTGGACCCGACAACAAAAGAAAACCTTGAACTGACAGCCCTATACATTGTGAAGGAAATGCAGCTTTGTTTAAGTCCTCTGGCCAAATTTGTCAACCTTGAAACGACCATGATGAATGAGATTGTTAGTCGTACAACACTGAATGCAATAGATCATCACACAACGGCCTTCTCTATTGGAAAGGATTATCATTCAAAATGCCATATCGATGTCAATATGTTTTACACTAGATTGACAGTTATTGCTCCGACGCATGTAAGTGATGACAGGGTTTTACATTACTTTGTGTTCCCCAGCTATGGAGCGAAAGTGCCGTTGAAATCAGGGGATACGCTGCTGTTTAACCCATTGATTTTGCATAGCTGTTCAAATCCTAAATACGAGGGCTGTTATATTGTGAGCGCCTATGTATCAAGAAAAACTGTGCTTAGAGCTAATCCTCTATAATAATATTAAACAATAATTTAAAGTTAGCCGTTCCATTCCCACTTGCTACTCAATCTGAACTGTCAGAACTATCGCTGTCTGAACTGGATAGATAATCACTGGATTTGTTATCATTCAATGCCATCTCAAACCGTTCCAACTGGATGCCCTCCTGTAGGGTGCATGCTTTGTACAAAGATTTGTAAGATGGTGGTGTAGTAGCATTTTTGCTTTCAAAGAAATCAAGCCACGAGATATGATTGGATATCACGAGCCAATTACAATTGGTTATGCAGCCATCTTTTCCTTCCTCTGGGACAACTGCCAGCTCAGAATGGATAGTGCCGACTTGAAATAGGTAGAGAGAATTCATGAGGCGGCCACCTTTGACAAATTCAGAAGCTGTTTTCTTTGGCTCATCTTGAAAACAATGAACAACGGCATACATCCCGTTTGTATCAATCAGATACACACCAATACTACTGTATGAATGCTTCAAATTTTGTACAGTTAACAAGCATAACAGTTGGCACGGAATGAGCTTTGGATTGTTATTCAAATCAAAGTCCAATTCCATCAAACACCAATCCATCCATACAGAGTTCAGCAGAGAACTGCCTGATCTATATGAAGGATGTGAGCAGAATATAAAATTAGAACTGCAAGCAACATCAGAACAATTGTGTTCTGTAACTCCACAAATGTGCGAAGGATTCTCCAATAAAGGTAGCACAGAATCACAAACAAAGTCAAGTATGTCAGAAGGAAAAAATGGTTTTGATTTGTTCGTAGAACAATGCCACTTCATGGTTGATTCACCATTGTCAGTTCTCATTATTTGAAAATGAGAACCACCACCATCAGGACGTTCAATTGGAGGACGGTCAGGCGGATTCAAGCTGTAGTGATATGTTGCATGGCTTAGCATCATTTTCTCTTACTTTTGCTTGGCCATTTGATCAATGAGTGATGCAGCATTACCTTGCGTGTTCTTGGAAGGAGCTTTAATCTAACTTTTATGGTGAGATTCATTTGAGGCACTGTCCCAGCCCACGGGGCTTCTCCATAAAGATATATAATCTGGTAGGTGAAAGTACAGGTGATTCTTGATTAGTTTTGTTCCCATCCCTTTTCTGTGACATGTTGAGTTTATACAATTGGTAAAGTGCACAATTGTTTTTGGGAGATTCTTTAACGAAGCATTTTTCATCCGACCGTGTTTAAGAAATTCCTCCATCGATACAATGAGCTAAATTACCTCTATCTGTTTCTTTACAAAATGATGGTCACCAATAATGTCAGATCCATGTTTGGAAACCATAGCAATGAGAATAGAAATAAGCATTCCAGAAAAATCATGCCCTTCTTTCTTTGTGGTTGATAGAAGCTGAGTCCCAAATTTGGTGCAAGGAAAATCTCTATCAGACTGGCGTGATAACAAACCACCGTACCGTTGTGCTAAATGGCCGGTAGTGTTAGCAACAGCCACGCTATGCTTCAAATTGGGGGACATAAACACATGGAACACTTCCGCGGAGCACCAATTCAATTGACTCGACCGCCCGTTTGGCGGTGCCAAGCTGGTGCATGTGCAAACATTCCCCGGGAGTTGCAAAATGAATGTTGTTCTGATTGGTACCAAAGCATAGATCATGAAAAACATTTCTGATGTTGTGATGAGAGTTATTTTTTAAGTTCTTATTGATATCGTTTAGATCAGTGCCAGGAAAACAATGAAAATTGACAGGTGACCACTTCTTTGTTGCAGGTTGAACAGAAGGAATGTTTATGTTCGGAGAATAACAGTTGCAATAACGGCACATCTACATGACACCCTTATTGAAGGAGCCGTATTTTCCACACAATTTATCATGAAGTTCTGTGTTGCCAATAACATAGGCAATGTCAAATTTCCTTTTTACCTTCCACTGTTGATTTGCGTACAGAAGATAATTCCATTCAATACAACCGTCTTTGTTACACACGGCTTTAACGGAACAAAGCGAAACTTCCAAACCATTATGGAGATTCTGAATTTTTTCCTTTGAAGTGGCAGGATGAGAGTGTCTTGTTGACTCCCATTCTGGGTCGGGATGGAAGTAAATAGTTGTCCATGCTTCAGGTCGAGAACGAGTCTCCACATTAAAGATACCGAGTGTCATGTTCAATGGTGTTAACGTAAGTCGTCCGTGCGCATCCAAAGATATGCCGTCCATGTAAAATATAATAGGAACGCGAATTTCTTGGGAATTGGGATTACAAATTTCTTTCCAAGAAGATTTCCACCACAAGCCATGATGCAATTCTGAGATTAACGAATGAGGATTCAACTCAGGATTATTGTCAGGAGATAGAGGGTTGGAATAGTCGGGAAAAGAGAGGTTTTCTTCTCTCATTAGCTGCTGGTTTGAAAGTAGAGAATAAATGGCATCCTTAAAAGAACGGACATACACCTGAGTGGGTTCATTGTCAGGTAGCCAATTCAGTATATGAGGATGAAATTTCATATCAGAGATACCCAGATTGGATTGGAGATTGTCAAAAATTGCTTTCCGAGATCTAATTTGTGCATTGCAAAAATCAAAACCCGTTCTGATTTGACTTTTCTTTGCCCACTGGAAAATTGATTTGAATGTGTTCAGTGGCAATTTATGCCTGGCCATTGAATTCATGAGTTCCAATTCAGCAAGAAGATGATGGGGCGGCGGTAGTTTTGCGTGGCTATGAAATGCCTCCTCTCTTTCATTCAGATTGATGATTTCATGCCAAGATGGTGGTGGAGGGGCTTGCTCAGCAGTATCAAAGTTAACATCAGCACCATTAGTGTGATCTTCTTTGTTGTCTCCACAATCTATGTTGTTGGTAGAATTGTTGTCGTTATTTTCGTTTACGTCATCGTCATTGTCATCCTCATCCTCATCATTGGCATTGTCAATATCATTATTCAGCGGAAATGCATCTTCATCTTGAACAGCAGAAACAGCCATGTAAGATTCAATGGTGTTCCTATCCATTGGCGGTAAAAAGACATCATGTACACTCTGTCTGTTTAGAACAGAATGAAGACCCGTGGCTGATTGACTTGTGACGGTGTGGTGGGAGAGATGGGAAGGGGGAACAGATGGCCCGTTTTCTGTCATAGTCATCCCAAAATCTGACAGAGAATGTTGAACAGATGGCAAGGTAGGCTGCACTGTGACAGAGGTGGAGAGCTTATAGATCTTTCCTTTAATTAGACCCTGACTATGGTAAATGGCGCGGTACATACTACCTCTATGCCGGAGATGTTTTCTTAGGCCGGTGGAGACATATTTCAAGTCACCATTTGAAATTATATCCTAAAAACTTAGATTTTTGTTGTTTCTCCAAGCAAACACGGCAGTAGAATGTAAGAGGGGTCTTGATAGCAGTAGGCATGATGTTGCTGAGTTGTTTGAAGGAAAATATAAGTAGCAGTGGTCAAAAGTATGGAGGTCGAAAAGATGGATCGACAAAAGAAATAATGTATTGCATTACTTTTTGTGATGCTTTTTGTTGTACAGAAAATTCCTTACTACTTAGTGATGATTGCAACATTCCTCGTACAATATGTTTAGTAGTGCACGGTACAGTCAACAGAAAGGTTGTGAAGATGAAAAAAGTCATTCGTACGTAAGTTTTACACAAAATATTGCTTGTCACGAAAAAAATATGATATCCTTAACCCTAAAATTGTTATTTTATTGGAGGAGTGATGAGATATTGTCTCAAAAGTAAAAGTGTGCAACGCGCGAGGTTTTTTAGTAGACACGCGAGCTCAGAAGGCAGGAAATTATAAAAATGGGGTAGGGAATTTTGAAAATACCGCGCGATAGCCCACGGGGGGGGGTAGAGAAACAGTTCTCAGAGGTATGCTTTGGCTAAGACTATAACGGTGGAACATACCATTCGTGGGGTGGGGTAGACAGTAATATTGGACACCGCGCCAGGAATTTGGTCCGCGCCAGGATTTTCTGGAGACCGCATTCCAGATTGTCCGGGCACAAGCGGACAAACAATGGGCAGGCGTCAGTACAACCCCCCACAAAAGTACGACAATACTGCAAAAATAAATATTGATACTGAGCTCCTCAGGACACAGTAAATCAGGCACTTACAGCAACTACTATTTTTAGCACGGTACGACAGTGTGAATGAAAAGTAAAATCCGCATACTCCAAAATAATCCAACTCCCATAAAACTAGCGCGCCAAATAAATGAAAACGAACAGTTGGTAAGTTCCTATTTGCAATTTAATGAGGAAATAATGGTGGAACACATTTGCACACTGACGGTTCAGGGTACAATGATTGATACACAGGGAACAAACAGCCCACCAAGCAGTGTATCAGGAAGTGAGCCAGCAAACATAGATGATAGCATAATAGATACAACCAATAGCACCAGTATCAACAGCAATGCAATACAGCAGGACACGAAAGAGCGCACAGACAGCAACATTAAAAATTACATGAATAGGTACGTCAAGGAACAAACGTTCAGGCAAATGAAATTCCCAATAACTACCAGACAAGGTTCATGATACATAAAGACGATTATTACCAAGATTGTAAAATTGAATCATGAAAACAAAGTACCAACGACATGGAACATCCATGCACCAAGGTGGAATGGAATTTTCTGAAGAGCAATAACTACTTGTAGGCACAATGCCCAGACACTAGCCAGGAAAAATTATAAAGATAAGAACCGGCAAGAACAACATAGTTCCCAGTATAAACATTTTCAAATAGCTGACCATATTGTATCATTATCACTGATGCGTAGATGATAAAAGGAACAAACAGATACTGGATAGTTTCCCAGGAACAGTTCTAATCAAGGAAAGCGAAAACACGAACTCAGAAAATAAGTACAAATTACACAAAGACTATTGACAAAAAAATACGCCAGAATTACAATATTTCTTCAAAAGAATTCTTGGAGCAGTGTCGCCTAAACAGACAGACTTAAAAAAATTGGTCCAAACAACAATCAGTAACATTTTCACCTCAAGCGATGAAGCGTTTGCGCTGCTTTTCCTTTACAACGACTAAGAATTGTGGCTAAACACAACAAAGGGGACAAGGATAAGAAAGAAATTCACTGACAGTAAGTCAGGAATTAAGGAGGGGTGGAGTGAGGAGGGACAAGACCTTCACGGATATGTCAAAGAGGAAATAGAAAAGCAAAGGCAGGAACAACAAACAAATGATTTAGAGATTGAACTACTTCAAACATACCAACAGCAAAATGGGTATGATATACAACAATGTAAAAAGGAAGAAGACAAAATGAACGAAAGCAAATGGAAGTGAAAACATGACATGATGGACACTCTTGACAAGGATGACAAGGACTACCAATATTACCTTGCAAACAGAGACAAATTATAAAAGTAAATGGTAGTAACAACACTATAGTACAGCAGTTAGTAGTTTATTGGAATCTAATGTGGGTTGCCACAATAAATTTGTTTGCTGCTAAAATTGAATAGTAGGAACAAGATTATGGCAAATGTGGATAAAATACTAGCTTCGTCTTTGTAGAAAAATATGTTTGTTGGCTTTTGGTATTCGATACGTAGTGTGAGTATTGTGAAATGGGTGTAACAGAATAGATTGCTGGTTATCAAGAAGCTTATATATTTGTTAAGAAATTCGTAATAATGATACGACAATATCATTGTACATAAAAGATATTATTTAAAAAGATGAGTTTTGTGTGGAAAAAACAACAATCAAATGGAGAATAAATATTATTGGGGTAAGCATGAAACAAAGTTGTAGAATAGAAAAATTGTGAAGCAACCATAATACTGGGGCTGAAACTATCGGTGGGAAAACAGTCGTCCTTCACATGGCATGAATTTGACGCAACCATTAGCATCCTTTAAGCCACGTACTTGGTATGTAGTACGAAGTACTTGGTATGCACTTGATGGTCTGTCCTCTTTCCGTTTTTATGGTCTGTCTTTTTCCGTTTTTGTGGTCTTCCCTTTTTCCGTGAATGGTCTGTCCTTTTTCGGCTAGAATGGACTGGCTGGCGCGCGCATGCACGCGCCGGCATATGCTGCGCGGAGTTTCAAAGTCAGGTGAAAAGCTTTTATTTTAATTAGGTTAAAAATAGCTGGTTCTCCAAAGTTTTTTCTTTGTTTAGATAAGCCTCTTTTTTGCATGAGTTGATCGAGACTTTCAGCTGTTTGGAGTTATGCTCAGAATTACTGGGTGACCTCTGGTTCTCGAGATCAACTCCTGCAAAAATTGTTATGCGCGAAACGGGGGGAACTTCAGTGAAATTTAGGTACCGGTACGAACGGTACATTAGTCAATCACAATTGTCCCTCGTTTTACGGGTACCGGTAGTTCTCTATGGAGTACAAACTAATTCAAATTCAATTTCGCGCTTTCAAAGAGTGTCAATTGATACCGGACGCGTACGGGTAGTATCATGACCTCTGGGCCTGGCCACAGGGCCCAGTGGTATTGATAAAAATGAAATTGTAATCCTAATTCCTCAAAACGGCAACCCCGATACCGACGAGATCTGCTGCAATACAGATACACGAAGTACTTTATGTTAAAAAATTCATTTGCGATCTCCTGCGGTTCGGATTTACAATGATAGAAACTCTTTTTGCAGTACGTACTAGAAGTACGGTAGGAGGAACAATTTCAAATTCTCCGAAACGCGCTATCAACCGTGCCTTTCATTTTTTAATCCTCCCTCCAAAAAACGCTTCATTAGTTTTCACTGCTTCTTGATATTATATTCGCGACTACGACTACGGTAATTACGAACATATGCGTTTTCTACCAGATCTGCGAACTTGATCAAGGAATGTGATCCATAAAAAAAAAAACGATTCTCGACTTTTGATAGCCTATGACAGATACCGTTTCTTGACATATTTGACACGATTGTGGGAATGGCCTCCCGGTTCGTTTCACATATACGAGCAAAGTTATGTTTCCCAGGAAAAGACGTTGAGGCAATAGTTCGAAAGGACGACGCGTCGTCAACCGTAGACTTTTTTTTACTTCGTATGCACTTCTATTTTTCATGAATTAACGCTCGTGGCATTTCCTCAAGTTGTAGGGATTGAAGGTGAACTCGTACGTACTGGTACAACACCCAACGAAGACCTAGCTCAAATAAATGATATTATACCCATTCAAATAGCGTATTCCAAAGGACCAAGAATTATTCTTGAGGATCAGCTAATAATTAAAAAATGAAGCATTGAATCGATAAGGAATTTTTTCAGGTACGGTACAATCTATCAAATCTGAGAAGCTGCTCAGGAAAATCGGAATGAGGATCGAGTTTCTTTAAATAAATCTATGGTTGGAATAAGAAAGAATATATAAGAAGTATACATGAGAAGTATTCTTACATAGACGTCAACAAGGAGCAACAACTCTTCGATATTCAATCCAACTAAATGTACCTTTTCTCATTCCTATCAGAGATTCATTTATAGTTCTTGACTTCTTCTCATTGATGAAAGTGTTGGTGAGTCATCCGATGTTCATTATTTTAATGAGTTTAATCCGTTCTTATATCTCCTTTTTCACTTCAAGTTCCATAGTAGCTGTAAGTAACGTACCGGTACGCGATGATCTTCAATTAAAAAATTACGTCGTAGTTTTTTACTCGGGGTGAAGAATCACGTCGTTCCTACGTTTGTACTTAGGTAACGGTAGATATCAGTTCTTCTTCGTCGTCCTCGCGTGCTTCGTTGAATGAGCCGAAATTGTCTCACAATTGTTGTTCTTCACTAAAAGTTAGTCAGGTATCTGGATACGTTTTGCAAAAAAGAGAAGACGAATACTCTCACGATGATGCATACAAACAACCATATGCACGAGGATTCTGTTTCACCATCCCTTCCGCCACAGTTCTTACAAGATCGGAACCTAACAATAGTAGGATCGATCCTACAAATCAACAATGAAGGAGTGTCATTGTTGCGCGAAGGGAATAGTAAGGCTGCTATGTTGCGACTCGCTCGTTGCCTCGCTGTCATGAAGAGAAATCCCGTGGAAGGAGACACACAATTCCGTTACGAATTTCTTCGATCTTCCAGAGCAATTCATAGAAATGGAAACTTTGGTGTATCCGGATCGTGCCCGAGATACGTCTTTGGTGCACCAATTGAAGTCATTGCTGTCGATAAGAATGATACGACGCTTGCTTTATCTTGCTCTGAGAGTCATATCGAGCCACAGACCTGCAAACTTTTGTCTATTGTCTTGTTCAACCTAAGTCTTGCGCACCACCTTTGGGCATTGGAACTCAATGCGAAAATCCAAGACAACGCTAACGATGGAATAAGTCAAAATCAAGAAGTGTCTTCAGTACTGAGTAAAGCTCTTCGACTATATGAGCTCTGCCATTCTTCCTTAATTTTCACGAGTTCTGGCTTGCTTTGTTCCGATCTCCCAATAGCTATAGTGGTGACAAACAACGTCGGTGAGATTCACAAGGAACTCGATCATCAGAGAGAACAGCGCGAACAACGGTATCATACACCCAAGCATCACCAACACGAATGCAGCAAAACCGCCTTGGCTTGCAGCGAACAACTAGTTCAGATATTTATGTTCTTTACAGCAAATGGTGAAGCCAAACGGTTAGAAGACTTAGGCGATGTTCTGTCAAACGCAATGGCCACATTGACTGGCCCAGAAGTCGTCGCTCCGGCTGCCTGAAAACTGCTATCGGAAAAAGCTAACGCTCAAAAAATGTTTGTGATGAGTGATGCACACCTATTCGACGACGCTCAGAAGCCATATAAAACGGAACAAAACGCTATACTAAAATTAAAATTATACCTGCTACTCCTCGTAAGATTATCTGCAATTGGTCTTTGGTGGGTCGTCTATATTTGATAATAATCATCCGTCTCCGTACCAGGTATCATTGGACCAACGATCAGAACGGAAAAGCGAAGTAACGTATCAACACCGACGAGGGTCTGAAAACTAGTTCACAGATGGCCGTTCAGACAAATCATGTCGAAGTCCCCATTCATAAAGCATTGTTGGGAAAGACTCGAAATTAACGCCATAATCAATTCAACCATGTGGCTCCTCTGACTATCCCAAGTAGCATGGCCTGGCTCTAACAACCTGGACCTTCCAACTCTTACCAGGATCAATTTTTTTCACGGCGTGTTGTGCTGCTCTTGCCTTTTCTGCTGAAAACCATTTGAGTGCCAAGTGTGCTTCTTTGTTGCACCTTTTAAATTTCTTCCTCCGTGTTGCTAACAGTACTCGTATGAAACAGAGTCTTCCACTCATACCTTGCCTCTTCTTTTCCCCTCCCAATGGATTTTCACATTTGAACTAGGAAAACACCTGTTGAGATGGTTGGAATAGGGATTAACTGATGTGCTTACTTTATTACATTCCTCTACTCCTAATTTTGAAATATGAGACATGTACTCTCCGCTAATAATCCCATCTTCTTCACTCAAACCTGCAACTCACTCCAGAACCTCTACTTGCCACCGGCTCAATGGATCTCTTCAAAGCCTTTCAGATCAATCTTTCCAACCATATCTAGATCTTCACCTTTCTTAGCCTTGATACCCTAGATTTAATACTGTATTCTACATCCACAACTTCAAATTGTGGCCATGTTGCACCTGACCAACTTCTTGCACCACAGCCCTCCAAGGCACATGTATCAACTCAACAGTAATCTGTCAATTTCTCTGATATCACTGAGCTGGCACCTATGCCTGGTTCTATCTATTATCTATGATCTGTCTGTTGTACATGACCCATGATTAACCTGATTCAACACACTTCTCCATTTTAGCCAGTTCAGCACAGCTTAACTTAACTTAAAGGCTCAGCACTGCACCGGTTAAATAAATCTCTTGGCAGATTCTGTGTATGCATATCAGGGGTCATATCTAACTTGGACCTCCACTTAACTGTAAGGAAAATACTCTCCTTAAGCTCTTGCAAGAATTGTTGTTTGATATCAATATGCCTTGTCTGACCACCAACTCACAAATTGTTTGCCAGATCCACCGTGCCCTTATTGTCACAATACAGAATCATTGGTAATTCCACTTCAAGACCCATATTGATGAGCACATGATACACAAATATCATATCCTGTACAGTCATCACAGCAGAATACAATTTTGCCTTGGTGGTCAAAATGGCAATGATCGGCATCATTTTGCTGAATTGCTTAACCACTGCCCCTTCTAAATAAACAATTCCCGTATTCACACTTTATTGGCTGCTGTGTTTGGCACACTCTGAATCGCACTTGCCCATTATCTCTGACTGTTCCTTTGGTCGCCCCAGTCACATGGTTCTGTCAGATTAATGGTGAATTATTTGTTCTTTGTGGCCCCAATGTAGTTCATGACCCTGTTTAATGCCTTCATGTATGCGGCATTTGCCTGCTGCATGTGTCTGGACAATTCCTAGACAGCATTAAAAGCATCTGACCTGCTCCAAGGCATCATGACGTGCAATAGAATCCCTACTCCAAATTGATATTTGGTTTGCTTATCACCACTTAAACTCTCCTCCTTCTCTTTGTCAAACTCCAATACATTTCCCGGGTCTACTGGGGTTGTTGGTGCCCTATGATTTTGGTTGTTGTCTCAGGTAAAATTGAACTCATCTATAAATTCTTGGCTGGGTCAATTGAATAAACTCAGGATGTCTTTCAACCTTACATCCCACATACTCACTTAATTCTCCAAGATCCTTGCAGTCCCAAAGTCTCGTGAAGTCTCTCACTGTCTTTAACACCAGAATAAGAGAAGTATCTGTGACTGAATAATAAAATTGTGCTTACAATCTTTTCCATATCAGTTGTTGGGACAATCCGCCCACTCATGATCGTGGCCTGACTTTTGGCATGGGTTCTTTCCTTTGTCTTTGCCTTTGTTACCATTGCCATGCCATTGATATTGCCCTTCTGGCGTTTTTTGTTCTTGTTACGGTTGTTTCCCTTGCGTTTGTTTTTATTTTCCATGTTGCCTTCAACGAAACATTGAATGTGCTCCACAATAGACTGAGCCGCCGTGGTTTCCGTGACCCCATGATGGATACAGCCATAATCATTGACCCAGAGCATGGGGAAACTGTGTAGGAGTAGAGTGACTTGCTAGATTGTGATGAGATTTGCACAATGCCCATGCAATTTTTCCATGCATCAAAACTTTCAGGCAAAGAACGTGGTCTTTGGCAGAGGTATTTTTCATTTTTTTGCATTTGTTGCTGTGTAGATAGGTATGCATCATATCCTTGGCGTCCGGCGCCTAATAATACAGCTTGATAAAGTTGCCGATTGACGTCACACAAACAAGATTTGGGGTTCTTGGGGAATCAAGCGCATATGTGGGCCAAACTCCACTGGTCCCCCTTTGTAATTTCATCCTTTTTGAAATCAATGCCAAACTCATAATATTTTTTTGCACAATATATTTTCCTACCCCACTGGCAACTGTTTCTACTCTGATGCCCTGGAACTGAATTTGATGCCTGAAACAAATAGTACATGATCCCAACAATTTCTCAATCTGAATCAGTTCCTCATTTCTATTAGTACTGGCTAGCAATGGTCAGCACTCCTAAATATCAGGCTTGTTGTAAACAGTGCTAATTGTACTTGCCTCCAATTACTACCGGTTATGGAAAGAACAAGGTCACCAAGAAGAAGAAGAAACCTTGTTTACAGCAAGACAAAAAAAGAATACAGGAGTAATTGTTTCGCCTGCTCTTCTGAGCCGTATTTTGCACAACAGATCATGCTATTCTTATTATGACCGGTGTTTTTGGGTAGATGATTTTGCATCATCCCTTTTCATCAGAAGTTTAAAGAAGAAAGAGGATGCTAGTGAAAAGTTTTGGTCGATCAAACATCCCTAACGGTCCACTGAGTAGTGGTCTAGTACCAGAAGTGCTCAAAAATCAAGTTATGTACGATCCTTCTGTCAAACCGATGGAGCATGCCTTGATTGGTTGGGAATTAGTAAACAATGATGACAATGATGATGACTCTGTTTCCAATTATAATTGTTTTTCTCCTAACAATGAGGATGACAAAGAAGGAACTGACAGCAAAGTCCCTCCTCTTTGAGTGGCGATAGAGAAGGCAACAATATGGCTGTTGATAATTCCCTTCCTGATTTGAACACGGCAATTATAACACCCAATGCCAGAAGGCATGTATCAGACAAATTGAAGGTGAAGATCAAGTTAATGAAAATCATGTGGAATCATAACATACCTTTAATTGCAGAGAAGGAATTGTATGAATGGGCTATCAAATCTGAGCATCTCAATTTATTTTCATGGACAAAAAAAAATCTCATACAGACAAGGTCAAGAGTCATGAAGGACATTTATGCAACTGTGCCTGAAATATAAGGTGATGGCTTTGAACCTCTTTTCATTGATTGATGTTTTAGGAAATCAATTTGTCCTGATTGTAAACAAATCTACATCGGGTTGCTCCAAAAAGCGCTTCATTTGCTACTAACCAAGGTGATATTGGTAAAGGAAGAAAACCTGTCTTTCACCCATGCTGAAGACCCAACATATCTGGTTTGGTATCCAGAACTACATGATAACATGGATATAGATAAACTCCATCATGGTCAATGGTGGATTGATACTTGGGAAAAGAGATGCAACAAAGATAGAAATGAAATTTTGGTTCCTATAATTCTCTATATGGATGGAATCGCAATTGACAATAGGGGTCAAATGACGATTACCCCACTGAACATGACACTTGGCATATTCAATACCCTAACTCAGAATTCTTGGCCAGATGCATGGGAGAATATATGTTTTCTCCCCACAGGTACACATGATAAAGGTGATGAATCAATTGACCTTGTGAACAATCTTCACTATGGCCTTCGTGCAGCGTTTGCATTTTTGAAAGATGTCTGTAACCTAATGGATGGTATAGAACGGTCTAATTTGCCGTGGAACAAGAAGAAATGGTCTGTTCAAATGAAATCTGCAGTCACCTATTTCATTGGCAATCATCCCCAGCATGACCAACTTTGTGGTCATTATCAGACAACCAATACAAAGATGATCTGTAGGCATTGCAATTGTCCAAGGGCACTTGGTAATAACACTTGCGTGAATGTTCTGAAGGTCCCCGTTTCAATTAAAAGTGGGAAGATGAAGGTGTCTAAGGACAAAAATGGGAAAGAGTATCATTCTGTCCGTCTATGGAAGATGTTCAATTTTACTACTCCAACGTTGGACGAAGGAGTGAATGTTGAACAGTATTTCAAAAATGTGTCCCACCACCGTGTACATAATGGTAACATGTTTTATGATCTTGATTTTGGAGAAAACCCACACAATATTCATCTGGCTTCACCAGGAGCGAGGCTCCATATGCACCAACTTGGTTGCGCAAAGCAAGCAGTAGAGACCTTCCGTGAGGATTTTTAGGAAATAACATGCAGCTACTTGGTGACATGGACTTGATAGCCAGTTACTATGGTGCTGCTGTTCAGAGGCAATCTGATCGTGACTTTCCGCAAACCAATTTTTTGGTATCAAGGAGGGGAACCAGTACATTGGCATACTGTACATTCAGATGCTTGCATTTCTGTCTGCTGAAGGTTGTCAATTGTTTTTGTCACAAAGAACGTCAACCAATCTTGAGAATAGGAGCAGAAAGTGTGAGGAAGAAATCAATGGACATATTTATGCCCTTGAGTTGTTGTTGGGTATGGAAGAGTACCTCAAATACGCTGGAACGTTTGATCAGGTTTTCAAGTGGGACAAAAAGGGTGTTTTAAATCTTGACAAGATGATTGTTCATTTTATTAGCTGTATCCCTTAATCATTCTGTACGCACAGCAACGTACAAATCGCTCATTTTTGAGGGGCCAAACGAAAGTCTTAACTCTATCGGATTTCCAATCCGACTTCATATTCTATTAAATTCCTTTCGTACGTATGAAAGGGAACCACAGGCCGGTACTTGAACTTACGTAGATTCCTACGTAATTTACAGTACTACAGCTGGAGTGGTACGATACTATCGATCAAGTAATATGCACCTCTGTAAGCAAGATTGGAGTATCTCTGTAAGCAGGATCAAGTCATATGCACCTCTGTAAGCAAGATTGGAGTATCTCTGTAAGCAGGATTGGAATATTCTTCTCGAAGGCCAAATGACCGGGAAGGCCCATTCTTTCCGTAAACAAGATTGGAATATTCTCATATCTATGGTAAATGACCGGGAAGGCCCATTCTTTCTGTTTTCACGATCGAAGTTCGATACTTAAGATCGGAAGCAAGGTCCCTTTTGTTTTCATGACCAAAACAAAGTGAATTGCCTGGTTCCGGTATAGCCATTTTGATATCCTCCAATCATGCGTTTCGATACTCAGGGAGGCTCAAAGAAGCTTCTTGTAACAGCTGTTTCGTTGATCACGATTAGAAGGAAGCTTCTCATGATACATATATAGAAGTTTGATAGCATGCGATTCTACAGTGCTATACGATTAGCGGTGTACTGTATTCATCACTGCACTAAAAGAGATATCATGCTCTCCAGCAAGATTACTCTCTTATCTCATACTTTTAACATTCAACTGATTTATATCCCAAAATTCACACTAGTTGCTACCAACTACCTGTAATCTACATTACTAAGGTCTGTCTTGCTGTATCTGAATAAGTTCACAGTAAGAAGAGATCTGGCGTTTCCATAGTCTTGCCTGTAGTACAATTATCCGTTGCCGAAAGTATCCAACCACAATTGTTACGCGTAGAGTACAATCCTTTGTCTACTAACACACTAACGCAGCGTTGCTGTTCTTCAGAAGCCTTTGAATCAGACTCTCAACGGATCGGATTCAGAACGAAAATAATAGATTAACAGTCACAAGCTCTCAGGCAGCTTGCATAAGAAGAACCGCCGCAAACAATCCAAACCGCCGCAAACAATCCAACAGCAGACCCATCGATCAATTCAATAGTTCTCTGATCAGATTACACACAAGAAAGACACCAATCGGACACGCCGAAGTCTTTATTAGAAACCCATTGTATTGGACACGCCTATCACAATTTCTCCATCCAAGAATCTCTCACTCGGCAGATTCCATTTTCTTCCGCGTCGCAATCCATAGTGACACAATACCTTGCTTCCGATCCCGACGCCCATTTTGATAGTGCTAAGCACCGTAAACCACCGACTGCAATTGTTCCATCGATAATTGCCTTATCAGACCCACTCGTACGATGCTTACCATTTGATTCTACAATCAATCACCAAATCTACGATCAATTCTTTGCTGCCGCCGCCGTCTACTGACAACAAAGGTAACGACTTTTTCTCGGTTTCCGAAGTAATCGAATATCCTTTGTCAATGACGCCGCTTCAACGCCGCCACCTGATACGACCAATAACTCCTCTGCCGACAATTGCCAACGATACCGACACGCAACCAACGACAACGTCACATCTACAACAACAACAACACATACAACCCAACGAATTTTCGTCGCTTTGACACTTCACCGACCCGTCGTATCTCATCGAAAATGACTTCCCCTCATTATTCTGGATATACCGGTACCATCCTGGTCCTCTATCTCCCAATATTGACAGAGATATCCAATTTTCCTTGACACGAGCCCAAACGTGACGCTATGCCCATCCACCAATCCAACATGTCGGATTCCAATCTCAAATCACTGTTCCCATCATTTGATTTGGACCTTGCCCATATCCTACATAACACCCTGGATGTTCCTCGAGAAGCATGCAACCACATCTGTGAGGCTCTCATTATAGCAGGAGCAACCACCTGGAATCGATTCATTTGTGAAATTTATGAATATGGTTATATTGTTGACCTAGAATACCAAGCCCCAACCGGCCCCCGTTCTATCAGTACAAAAGAATCAACATACATTCACTACATTTGTTGATCTTATAAACCATATCATTCCCCAAGCTGGCCGTAACTGGTATGACCACAATCAGTACACTCGGGAAATTTTCCTTGCATTTTGTAATGTGCGTGACCAGTATCCTGAACTGGCTACTATTCAAAACAGGGCAATTGATACAATTCCTTTAACGCCATTCCCACATGTTACTGCTCAAGTTCCTCTGGCATCACAACCCAGCGTACAAGCTAAACCTTGCCTGACAAAACCAGTCTTAACGCCGGTGTCATCTTTGGTATCTGTTCCTGTAAAGCCTCAAGCACCTGTTTCGGTCACTCCTCCAGCACATGTTTTGGTCACGCCTCCAGCACCTGATCCTGTTTGCGGAACGCCTGTCATTTCTACTATTGCCCAGAATGGGAACCCTCTTGAATCCCATGAAACGCACAGGTTCGCTCCCAATACTGATCTCCCTGCTTCCACAAGTACTCCAACCTACACTTGGACTTACTTCCCCAGCACTGAATCAGTTCAATTCAAATGAGTAATCTCTTCAACCATTCCTATTGTCCACCCGGACACTCCACCTGGTGATGATTTCTCTACTCCAAACCATGAGCGTCACTCCCCAAGTCCTTCCCCTAGTAAGCCTTCAGCTCACTCAATGTGGACGTTTCATCCTAAATCTGCCACTGTGACATTCCACCGGTCACCCAAGAAATTTTCTTCCCCTAAGCCTAGTACTTCCATTCCTTTGTTGCAACTTCCACCATCTGGGGCATTTTCTAAGGATAGTGTCGTTCCAAGCTCAGATCATGCCATCGTTCCAAGCCCAAGTCATGCCTATCCACAGCATGGTGCATCCTCTTGCCCTGGTCGGAAGCCTCTTTATGGGGCACATTATTTGACCTACAACTTGCCTGCTGTGTGCATCACCAAACGGCATCGTGATGCTATCAAGCTCAAGCTGTATCATCTACATGCTACTCTCTTGGTCGCTAATTGGACATATGACGGCGTTGCTTGATATGGGGCATGATTGGATTCCTACGAATATGACTGGATTCCTACAAGTCGATTGATTTCTACGAGTTGATCTGTGACAAAGCCACTTGACATGTTGCCTTTCCAACTATCTTGCAGAAACGCTTGATATGCCCGGTTTCGACTCATTTCAAGTTGGTATCTAATGTTCCACATTCGATTCTATGATTCGTCTACGATCCGATGTGTATCCACATTGTATTTGGCCAATCGCATTCTCTGATGACTCCTCATCTGTCATACAATCGCATCACCAAGCTTCGATTACAATTGTATTTGATCAATTGCATTCTAAGATTAGCAACGTACAAATCGCTCATTTTTGAGGGGCCAAACGAAAGTCTTAACTCTATCGGATTTCCAATCCGACTTCATATTCTATTAAATTCCTTTCGTACGTATGAAAGGGAACCACAGGCCGGTACTTGAACTTACGTAGATTCCTACGTAATTTACAGTACTACAGCTGGAGTGGTACGATACTATTGATCGAGTAATATGCACCTCTGTAAGCAAGATTGGAGTATCTCTGTAAGCAGGACCAAGTCATATGCACCTCTGTAAGCAAGATTGGAGTATCTCTGTAAGCAGGATTGGAATATTCTTCTCGAAGGCCAAATGACCGGGAAGGCCCATTCTTTCCGTAAACAAGATTGGAATATTCTCATATCTATGGTAAATGACCAGGAAGGCCCATTCTTTCTGTTTTCACGATCGAAGTTTGATACTTAAGATCGGAAGCAAGGTCCCTTTTGTTTTCATGACCAAAACAAAGTGAATTGCCTGGTTCCGGTATAGCCATTTTGATACCTCCAATCATGCGTTTTGATACTCAGGGAGGCTCAAAGAAGCTTCTTGTAACAGCTGTTTTGTTGATCACGATTAGAAGGAAGCTTCTCATGATACATATATAGAAGTTTGATAGCATGCGATTCTACAGTGCTATACGATTAGCGGTGTACTGTATTCATCACTGCACTAAAAGAGATATCATGCTCTCCAGCAAGATTACTCTCTTATCTCATACTTTTAACATTCAACTGATTTATATCCCAAAATTCACACTAGTTGCTACCAACTACCTGTAATCTACATTACTAAGGTCTGTCTCGCTGTATCTGAATAAGTTCACAGTAAGAAGAGATCTGGCGTTTCCATAGTCTTGCCTGTAGTACGATTATCCGTTGCCAAAAGTATCGTAAAAAAACGTCTTAGAAAACACTTTGTCCCAGGTCCCTACTTGGTATTTTGGTTGAGCTATTGGCAGTCGAAGCTCCATTACACTTGGTATTTTTTTTGGTGTGCGTACAAACTCAAAATTCCTTATCACCATGGAAATAATTTATGACTGGACACTACACTCAACCAATCCAGGATCCAAGCACATCGCCGTCACCGTCATCAACAGAGCTACAATCCAGTAGAAGAGCGGACTGATTTGACGAAAAATAAAGGATTTACAGACTGATTTCCTATTTTTGCTCCCATCGTCGCCGTCGTCGTCACCCTTGTCTTCACCACCATGGCCGGAAACGCAAGAACAAGTGATGGGGATCCCCCCCCAGCAGCCTCAAACGCCACAGAAAACATCAATATGAGTAATAGTCCACAGATCAGGGACCTTGGCCACCTTGCTACCTTGGAATCACGATTTGGCAATGGGTATGATAGTGATGGAGCAAAAGGTCCCTTTTATGATGCTGTCCATGAAGAGGGGGATCAAGAGAAGGAACACTCTCAGGAACACCACTTTGGTCCTTTAGCACCTCCCCAACCCAAAAACGAGGACACAGACGAGTGGGAGCCACCGGCGGAGGATGACAGCGGCGAAGAAGACGCCGGCAACAAGAACGGCAACAACAACCACACCAAGAAATCTGTTGTTTGGCTACGACAGGAGCTCAAGCTCCAGCGCCAGCCAACCTCTAGCAACAAAGCAGCTTTGGCAAGGCGTTTAACCAAAGCAATAGACCGGGGTATCAATCGATTTGATACAGTGGAGGAAGCAAATGCAAGCAGGCCCAAACGGGGTCCTCGTTGACGACACCAGCAACAACGGCAAGAGGAGCCGACACGACGCCGTACTCCTAATACCATGCAAGTATTCCCTGATACGATCCACTGGAGAGAGCTCCATCCAGAGGGTGTGGTTGTTGAAGAGCCAGCTAATCCAACCTTCAGGATTACATGAGCTCCCACTATCTCTGAAGTAGAGGGTAGGCTTGCGCCCCCTCCCAAGAAGTACAACTTCACTGAAGTATTTGGTATCCCCGAGTTCAAAGCAGTGAAGACAGAGTACGGATTTGGCCGTCAGGGGAATATTCAGAAGGATGCAGCTGGAATTCCCATTACTAAGTGTACACCAAGGGAAAAGGATTGTGTTGATCCAGACTTCCAGAAAAAGCATGGCCTGTCATCTAAATCACATCCTTGGGAATTTGCAGAGGTATTTCTTCCCCTTTACAATGATGCAAAAGACAAGCAGAATTCCTTTTCATTTGAAGATATGAAGAACTGGACAAATTGGAAGGCATCCCTTGCAGGTGCAGGGGAGAAGGTGTACAAGGACTTTGAACCATTTGAAAGCAAAGAACTCAGGCAATTCTTTGGGCTCTATGTCTTGCATGGTCTCTGCCCTACAGCTCGCGTTGAATACAAGCTCCAATCTACAACAAGTGATTGCATTGCTGGCAACAATTTCATTCACAACGCCTTCACAAAGCCAAGGCGCCAAGGTGATAGTAGCACTGATGCAAACAGAGTGGGCAATCCAATGACGAGACACAAGCACTTCAAGGCCTTCCTTGCCTGCCAAGATCCTCGTGTCCCTACTCTTCCAAGGAAGGATTATCCAAACTGGAAGATCCATCTGTTGATTAAGGGGATGAATTTGCAGTGCCCGCGCGCTTGGATGCTATCCTGAAGCATTGCAGTGGATGAAATGACTATGCACTTTAAGGGTCAACACATTGATAAACGTTGAGTCACATACAAGAGGGAGGGCGATGGCTTTCAGGAAGACGCTTTGTGTGATAATGGCTACTGCTACCAAGTGTACATGAGGAATGATCCTGCTCCAAAGAGTATGTTGACATGGGGCTTTCACCTCTTCATTTCTGTACCATGTGGCTGTTTGACTCCCTCAAGGATGAGCATCATCATGTTGGAATGGACAACCTCTACAACTCAGTTATGTTCTGCAAGGCTGCCTTTAGGCATTCAAAACGAGTCCTGTGTCATGGAGTAACGCGCAAAGCAAATCGTGGCATCCCTGACTGTGTTTTCCAATAGGAGCTGAAGAACATACGCGCTCAGCGGGCAGTGCGCGGTACTGTGAAAGCTGCTGTCCTTGAAGATGATCCAGAGTGTTCATTTCTCATTGCTTCCAGTGTGTATGATACCAAGCCTGTTCACTATTTGAGTATGGTGACTAGTGTGATTGAGTGGGTGGAAAAAGAAAAAGTAGTTTACAACGTGGAGACAGATAAGAAGGAAAAGATGAAATTCTTACGATTGAACCAACTTGACACCTACAATAATGGAATGGGGGACGCCGATATTGCTGATCAGCTTAAAGGAGTGTACAGGTTGGATAGATGGGTCCGGAATCGAAAGTTGTGGTGGTCTGTTATGTTTTGGGCTATTGGAGTGCTCCTTACAAATGCCTACAAGCTGTACTTGAGTGTGTGCGAACAAGAAGGTGTTAAGAACCCCCATTATAAAGCTCATTACAACTTCAGAAGAGCTATTGGCGAGTATTGGGTAGATCCTCAAACAGTTGACGTGGAAGCAGAAGCCTGAATGTTCTTTATCTCCTCCACTGCTGATCAGTTTGATGTATCTCCATTGACAACAACAACAGCAACACCAACACCAACAAGCAATGATGACACCCCCAGTCAAAAGTCTGCTAGGGTGAATGACGCAACACTCATAGATGGAGGGGCTATGGGATGTAGATTGCAGAGGAACTTAGACCACTTTCCTTTCAAGGTGAAGAAGCGGACGCAGTGTGCTATGCATAAATGGCTTGGACTTAGAAAGGATGGGCCGCTGTTGAAGTGTGCTACTTGCAATGTCCATTTGTGTCTTGATTGCTATGGTCCTTTCCACCGGTCTGCTGATCTATTATCACAGAAGGTGATGCTGAAGAAAAACTACGAAAAGGAAGCAAAGAGACAAAAGAAGAACAAGTAGCTGCCGGTGGCGTTGATGTCGATGGAGTTGCTGTTGTTGTTCTTGTTCTTGTTCTTGCCATCTGACGGTTGATGCGGATTGCGAACAAAACCTTGACCTCGATGACAGCAAGTATTGCTTCAAATTCACCACTCCTTTCTATTTGTGTGGAAACGGCGTGGGATTTTGTTGGAGTCTTTGGTGTTTTCTAGGCCGGGGCGGACGACAGTCGTCATCGTCGTTCTTGTTCTTGTTCTTGTTCTTGTTGCTGGGCGAGACGCGGATTGCGAATGAAACCTCGACCTCGACGGCAGCAACTATTGCTTCAAATTCACCACTCCTTGTTATTTGTGTGGAAACAGCGTGGGATATTGTTGGAGTCTTTGGTGTTTTCTAGGTGGGGGCGACGACGACTACGACGACGATGAGGGAAACTGGACCCGATGTATGAAAATCGGCCGATTCCTGACAAAATTAGCCTAAAATACCCAACTTAAGTAATAAAAAACCCTTCTCTGTGTTATTTCATACTAGGATGAGTGATAGATTGTTACTTTAGTTGAGAATGATGCCCTTTTATTGACTCCACTTGAAAGAACTCGGATGACTATCGTGTCATCAGGTACCAAAAAAACCAAAAAATTCAAAAAAAAGTTCGTACACGCTACGACGTATTTCTCCAGAACGATTAAGGGATAAATAACAATCTACAATGAAGTAAGGGAAAGGATAACAATCTGGTGAAGAATCACATGTATTTTCTTTTATCATGGTACATGACATTATTTGGTCCTCCAACTGGATTGGACTCTGCAGCAAGTGAGAGCAATCATAATGAAGGCTCCTGCAAAGAGAACCCAAGGAATCAAATCCACACTAATCAAGCAAACCTGCAAGCGGTTAATGGAGTACTGTACTATTGATTGACTTGACTGTGAATTTGATTTGTTTGTTCACAACTCTACAACAGGAATAGTTCATCCTAAGGAGGGTGGTTGGTCAGCTTGGTCAAAGTTTTTTATCAACATTATGGATGGTTTGCCTTACATGAAGTGGGGGGAGAAGAAAAATGCCAGTGTCCCTTGGTTTCCATTGGATGTTCCCAATTTTTGTTGTGGCATGGTCCTTCCACCAGCACACTTTGTGGATCCACGGAGCACAAGAGGTATGACAATTATCTTGGGATGAAGTTACTTTTTTGCGCCCATCCATTCTTTAAGTCTGATTCAGGACAAGTGGCAAATATATGGTACAACTGGGCAAATTTTCAACTAGACCTCCTGGACGGACGTGGACTGCAAGTTTATCCATGTCAAATTCTGTGCCTGCTTCATCTTGAAGGTCCTTTCCCACCTGGAAGTACGGTCAGCAGGTTTGAATTAGTACATGATGGTTACTACACAGTTGCTTGTTGCTTTGTTTCTGTTGACCCAATATCAAGCAAGAGGGAGAAAGTGAAAAAACACCGCCACACTTTGGTGAAGCAAGGGGAGTTGCGAAGCAAATTATATTTGTTTGACTGCAATGCCATTGAGTCTGAAGTTGCCGTGGTCAGAGACCTTGTCAGCAAAGATCAATACTTTGTCCTTAGAAACCAGGAACAATGGTTGTTTAATTTCTGTGACACAATGGCTGGGTTGGAAAAAAAAATTGAATCGATAGTGAAAGCCAGCAAAACCAGTAGCGATTTTTAATTCTTCCTGGAACAGCATTGCAGGTAAGTGAAGGTACTAATGATTGTATTTTTTAATTGGTGGATCAAAGGTTTGTACAAAATTGCCTCTATTGCTGCAACTCTGTTCCATGTTGACATGATTGATTTTAACATGGTTGATTGCCGTTCCACTTTTTTAAATCCCGGAACGGTGTAGTAGAAGTACGATTATCAGTACCATACAAATTTAAGGATTTTTTTTTGTAGAAGTTTGGACAAATTCTGGTCTGTTGTTTGAAACTGTATTTTGAAATTCATTGTCTGGAACAGCATTGCAGGGTTAAGTATCTGCAATGCCATTGCAGATTGAATTGTCTGGAACGATGATCATGACTTCTGAATTTTTAATGAATAGTATTTCACCTTACATAATTTACACTTCCATTTTTGAGTACGTGACAAAGATGTATTACTAAGTAGTGACAAGTTTTGCAATAATGGTTATTAGTAGTGTTTCTCGTGTCCCCATGCGCACCAAGGAAAGGGATGGTTGTTGTAATCCTCCAGATATTCAGGTGAATTCCAACGTTTCTTGTAAAGATGCAGCCAGTGGTGAATGTTCCTCTTGTTTCCGTCTTCTTCCTCCTTTTTCTCTTTGTTCTTTAATCCTTTCAGTTTCAGTCTTTGACTGTTTTCTTGATTTGTTCATGAATGAATCCCACTGCTCTTTCAAACATTTTTGTTCTGTGTCTTTGGCCATTATCTTTACCTCCTCCGCTTGTTCTGTGTTGGCCGTATACAACTCAGTGGGGGATTTGGAGATTACATTTTTCAAACCTTCCTTCACAATTGCATACCAAGTAGTCATTATCCACCAATCAGTGGACTGGATTGCCATCAGACAGGGACAGTTCCCTGGATGAAAATGTATACATACTTTAATGTGCTTTTTGACTGGCTGTGCCAGCTTGCACCATTCCTTTGCTGGAGAACTATGTCCATCCATTTCCATTTTGCTTTGTTGTTGCAAGCCTGCTTTTGGTCCAATTCCAATTGTGTCATAACAATGGATGTCTCCCTTCCCGTTCAGTGCGGGATAACCGCATAGAAGGTACAAAATAATGATGCCCAAACCCCAAATGTGGTTTGTGGCGTCAGTGTTGCCTCTCTCACGGTCCGGGAATAATTTGTAGTGGACATAGTCTAGGGCCTCTATCCAAACCATGGAAGCTTCTGCTTTCTCAAATCTTCCTTTTCCGCTGTTTAGCATTGTTCTTACAATATTTGTCAGCTTGCATCCATTGAGGATTGTGAGTACAAAATGTCCACACCTGTCACATAGAGAATCATATCCTGTTCCAAAATGGTACAAAAAAGGGTTCAGGTCTTCCATTTGTACTTCATCCATATGTTTCTTGTAGCAATTTCCCATTACAGGAAACCTTTTGTCAGTGGAGTAAAACCTGGTATCTTCCGTTGAGTAGCAAAGTCATTCCAATCGGTCCTTTTCAATGATCACCGCTTCAGTCTTTGCGCTCCACTCGCTCCACCAAATCGTTTTCAGAGAGGGACAGTTACCAGGGTTAAAATTTATACAGTTTTTATTGTGCTCTCTTGCCGGCAGCATCAGATCACACCATTCCTTTGCTGGGAATGCATGACCATCCCATTCCAGTCTCTCCTGTTCTCTGAATTGTACTTCTGGTCTGATACCCAAATTTTTGTAGCACTTTATGTCCTCTGTTCCTTTCAACATAGGATAACTGCACAAAAGGTACGAGGGAACGATGCCCATAGCTCACATGTGGTCAATAGCGTCAGTATCGCTTTCCTCATCATCCCGAAACAATTTCTTGCTGACGTACTTCAAGCATTCTTCCCAAATCCACAAAGCTTCTTCTTTCTCAAATTGTCCATTCTTGCTGTTGAGTATTGTTCTCACATCGTCAATCTGCTTGCGTCCCTCAAGGATTGTGAGTACCAAGTGTCCATTTTGGGCACATAGTGCGCCAAACCATGTTTGGAAGTGATACAAAAATGGGTTTAGGTCTTTGTTTAGGTCTTCATCTTAGAGCTCTTTCCTCCGTTTCCTGTACTCCGCAGAAATAATAGGAAACTGGGCTGTCTTTTTAGTCCTCTTCTTTGCTGATTCTGTTTTGTTTTCAATCTTACTATTATTTGTAAGTTTGGATGGTGGGCAAGTAATTGCCGTATACTCAAACCCAGAATGATCAAGTTGTTGGAGCGTGCCTACCATGTATGTTCACTTTTGGGCTGTGGATACTTCTTTCTGAACACACCAGGCACCAGTACATACCGACAGCACCTCGGGACACAGCAATTACATCATTCAAACACAGATAGACTTTAAATAGTGTAACTTTCCTGGATGTTGGTACAAATGGTTGATATTGAGGACACTGAGGCCAGTGGATCAAGTCGTCCGTCCTCAATGACACTGAGGTCAGTGGATTGAGTCCTCCGTCATCTGCGCTGCTTTGTACTGCTTGGGACTGGTGGGTAACAAACATGCTCTTTTTCGTTGATCCACATTTCTTTACTAGTACTACCACCAACAGGACACATTCTTGATTTAGTACGTGAAATTTACGGGCACTTGCATTTGGTTCGTAAGATCACCAGGCATATGGGGACTAGGATCAGTTTGCCATTTCATCATTGTTTGTGTTCTTGTGTGACACTTGTGCATTAGGCAATGCATCCTTCCTATTGAATAAATTGGACAACGCGGTGTACTGCGGTGCATTTGGCCTAATACGGTCATATGGGAACCAGGTTGCGCCATTCGGTTTTTCCTTGTACACCACCATATATCCAGGAAACAAAGGCAATTGGTTCTTCTTCATGCATAACGCTTGACTATCCCTGTTCCAGGGGGTGGCATATCCCTGGTTACAACCTTGCTATCAATTGGGAAACAAGAATACTTGATCTTTGGATCAACATCTGACAACAACACCTTCACGTTACCAGATAACTGTTCCGTAGCATCAGCCGCTATGGGACGAGGAGATTGCATGAGGTATCCTGGATTTTCAACATTGCCCAGGTTTGGAGAAACCTTCCTCTCCTTGTGCTTGTCATGTAGATTTGATTGCTCTGAAGCAGTCTTTTTACATTTGTGACCCAGGTGCAGCAACAATCTTCCTCCCTCAGGTTTCACAGGCGGCTTCTTATCATTTGCATTGGGCTTTGCGGGCTGCTTCTTATCATTTTCCTTGTCCTCCCATTCTGAGTCATTTGGGTATCCTTCTCCATCACTTTCCCATTGTGGATTGACTGCTGATTCGTCAACCCAAGGAGCTCAAAAGAATGACTTCCCTTCACTGAGCCCTTTATTAGTGAACACTAGCCATCCAACAGAATACCTAGCATTATTTTTGCTGAACGATTCCAATTAACGGCGTTGCTTTTTGAGGAAGTCCCACTTTGCAATGCCGGATGCATTGTGACAGTGAAAACCTGGTACTCTGATATTCTTGAAAACTTCCCTCAAAGAAAGACTATCGGATTGTAAATTCTTTTCATCATCTTCTGATACAAAGCCAACTTCCAAGTTTGCCCAAACGACTCTTTTTTGTTCCTTAATATTTCACACAGAAGTTCCTGAGTCAGAGGAGTGAACAACTTCCCCCCAACTGGTAGTTAATTGTACATAGTGAGAAATTCCAGGGACCTTGTGAAAAATTTACTAGCGCAAAGTAGTATTTCCGGGTGGGGGATGAAAACCTCAAGAAATGTGTGTCTCATATGCTAGCAGAACAACTGGTGGTCCCCCACTGTGTATTGGCAGTTTTTGTCACAATGGAGGAACCTTGTGACTGAAAGGAGTTTCTCATCTTTATTTAAGGGGTAAGTCTCCTTAGACTCATCACCTCTTAGAAGTTCTGGTGGTGTCAGTTTGTTGAATTGAATGGAACTCCTGCCATTTGTGGTGTAAATGTGTAATTGATCTTGGCAGTAAGAAGCTTCATGGGGGTTGAAGTTGGACAATGATTGGCACTCTGCTTTCAAATATCCATTCATATTCTCAATTGCAGTGTCAAGGTTAAGAGTTGTTTGTGGTGTGTCGAATACTACCCGAACAATTGTTTTCACAACCATACTCCAATCAACAAGCCCACCTTTCACGTTGTGATCATGTTGGAATCACGTGACAACTGGCTTCTTAGAACATTATTGAGCAACTCATCGCAAAGAATTATCAACATTTCAACAGAGTCGGGCTTCAAAAGAACACTGCCACCCCAACACAAAGTCAGGATTAAATGTTGCAACAATGTCTTTTTGTGTTGTTCATGTTCCGGGCACAAGTTAGTGACAAATATGTCCCGTTCTGTACTCAACTTTGAAGTACACAGAGTCGCCAAATTTTTGTCAAAGTCAACGGCTACTTTGTAATACTTGTTCAAAGTTTTCCTGTGCTCCACAAGCTTTGAAAAATGAAGAGGAGATAACAGTTGAAATCCAATTCTGCCAACCAAATCTTCCAGTCCTGCTATGCTGTACCGTCCAACCACAAGTGAACACAGATACAGATTTGGCAAAAAAAATTCTTGTACAATTTGTCATCAAGAAATGACTCATCGGCAAAGTGGTTGAGGTTGACTTCTTCAAAAATTCTTGTCTTCATTTGTTGGAATTGTACCCACAAAGACATGAGGACCTTGTGAAATGCAAGATCTCTCTTTGACACATTGGATGGCCAATCCAACTCAAGGTACTTTGCAGATTTAGTGGAAGGGACTAACTCTACTGGTGGTGGGCCTGTTTTTCTTTGGCCTAAGACTTCCTTGGCCCAAATTTGTTTGATAGCCTTGTCCATTTGTGTGAGCTAGTAACGTGCTGAAAGAAAATGTTGTAGTGTGTGTTGCAACAAAATGCCATCAAACAAAGAGATCATCGCGCCAACATATTGTTTGCCTTTACCAATGTTGTCTTGAAATCTTTGATAGAAAAATGGACCTTGATCTTCATTCGAAGGTGCCGGTAGGAATTCAACAGAATGAACGTACACAAACCATTACCGTTCAAAAATTTGTTATTCTACAGTAGCTGTAAGAGTAATTACTGTGTAACACACTAGGGGTAGAATTGAATAGGAGTGATAATTATGATGGATTACTAATACTTTACGCAAATGGATGGAAACTTCTTAACAGCTAAAATAATGAGAGATTCTTGAGCGTGCTTGCTTCGATCGCACATGAATATTCATGTATGGCACATTGATAATAATAATATCGTGCGCCCGCCTGTCATCTATATCAGTGTATACAGATGTTTGGATACTGATTCCTAGAGTATTCCAGGTCTCATTAGTTCGATCGTACGTACCTATCTTTGATGGTATCTTAGATAGTACGATTTGTACGGTAGATCGTAGTACGTAGCTTCGCAGTACGTACAGCAGCCTATGTTACACCACCAAAGAAGGCTTTGATACACTTTCATGTACTTCATAATAATGATATACGTATTTCGTATGGTTTCATAGTTAACCACATTGGTTGACCAAACAGTGTATGATTTGTCTTTGGCTAATTCGTCTTCTCCTTTGATGCGGGTGTACTCTATTGTACCTGTACTATCATCGATGTGGATATCGGAGTTCAGCGCTCTCTGAAAGGCGTGTCATTTATTTTTCATGTTGTAGTAGTCCTTAAAACAAATTGTGAGTTGGGTTGAATCCAAGATGCCAACCTTTCTTATAAACTGTTGACCAGAGTCACACAGGAAAAGATTTACCATCACATCAACTGCCCTTGGAATAGCACCCAATACCAATGATGCATTCTCACCCATCGTCATCTGGCTGAAGTCAGGATGGGTTTGGAAAGAAAAGATACTGGTGACAATGTAAACCTTATTCATCAACTGCCTGAAGACCAATTTGAGGTCCCAACTTACAGCAGTGATCACTTTGTCAGTCAAATAGTAGAGAAGCCATTTGTACCCTGGTTTTGAAGGCAAGCTTTGACACATCTTTTCATTGCCACTTTGTGAACCTTGTATTCTGAGTCATATCAGATGGTAAAGTATAACTGCGTACATCACCTGGAGTTACTGCTGCTGTTGGAACCATGCCGTTTTGTGCTTCACCTCCGTGAGACAACATAGCTTTGGATGCAGATGCAGCTACTACATGTGCTAATGCACGAACCAGTGTGGCTACGGCTATGAGTGCCAATGGTGTTAAGGCACAACATGTACTTTTTGAGTTCCAGGAGGAGCAGCAGCATGTGCAACTGTTGGTACCATGGCTGTTGGAATCATGTCATTGGTGGGTATGGATGCCTCTGCAACTTTTGGACACAAAATTCTTGTTTTGTTTGCCTCTGCTGATTTGGGTGGAACTTTAGGAGAAGAAATTCTCGTTGTGGCTGCGGCTGGGGTTGCGGGTGGAACTTTTTGAGACAAACTTTTTGTCTTTCTTCTTGTTGTTTCTGGCATTTTTCAATTCACAATTAAGCAATCAAAGTTGCTATAATTTGGTAACAAATTAGAAAAAATGGTTATTCATTACCCAAATGATTACACAAACTCACCGGTTGACCAAGATTACGTAACTTCACATATAAAATACAACAAAACAGACATAGGAAGACATTCCAAACTGATGAAACAAAAAACATATTGGAACCAACTTGCAACAACAAAACCTGAAACGCCGTTCCAGCACAAGAGTTGGAAAAATATAAAAATAAAACAGACCACAACTTAACATCATGCAACACTGCCAAAAGGTTTTGAGATTTTCCATCCACTATGGCTGTAAAATGTAAAACCTGCAACGTCATTCCAAAACAAAAGTTTAAAACTGACAAAAACAAAGCATAACAGAATGAAACGCTGATGCACAATTTTGAGATTTTCCATTGGCAAATTGGAACAAGTTTCAAACAGAAAGCCTGCAATGCTGTTCCAGCACTATACTTCTGCAATACCGTTCCATGATTGTTGTCATCGAATGTACAAAAATAGATTCACCCCTCCAACATAAGTTCTTACTGTAATACACTACTAGTTTCATCATACATCTAGACTCACAAGATATTACTATGCTTTGGCTAAGACTATAAGGGTGGAACATACCATTGATGGGGTAGGGTACACAATAATATTGTGGTCTGCAGCAGGATTTTGGTCCGCACCACGACTTTCTGGAAACCACATTCCAGATTGTCAGGGCACACACAGACAAAGGATAGGCAGGCGTCAGTACCACCACCCTCACAAGTGCAACAATACAAAAAATAGTACAGTAGTAACACAGCACCCCTCAGGACGCAGTAAATTACGCACTTACAACAACTAATAATTTTAGCACATTACAACAGTCTGAATGACAAAAAAATCTGCATACTCCAAAACAATTCAACTCCCATAAAACTAGCCTGCCAAAAGACGGAACAGCAAACTTGGTAAGTTTGTATTTGCAATTTAAGGAAGACATAATGGTACAACAAATTTGCAGTTTGGTTCAGGGTACAATGATTAATACATATAGAACAAACAGCCCAGCAAGCAGTGTATCAGGAAGTGAGCAAGCAAACACAAATAGTAACCAAACAGATACAACTGATAGCAGTATCAGCAGTGGTGCAATACAAACAACAAAAGATCACACTGACAAAAACATGAAACAGTACATTACTGCATAAGTCAAGGAAAAAACGTTCAGGATGATGAAATTCCCAATAAATACCAACCGAGGTGCACTCTACATAATGACGATGATTGCCAAAATTGTAAAATTGAATTATAACAATGAAATACCAACCACAATGAATGTCCATGCACCAGAGTGGACTGGAATTTTCTGCAAAGCAATCACTACATGTAGGTACAATGCTCAGACTCTAGCCAGGAAAAACTGTAAAGGAAAGAACCAACAACATCATAGTTGCCAGTATAAACATTTTCATCATTTCTCACTCTATTGTCTCATTAACACTGACGCCTAGAGGACAAAAGGAACAAACAGATACCAGGTAGTTTCCAAGGAACAGTTCTAATCATGGAAAACAAAAACACAAACTCCAAAAATAAGTACAAATTACACGAAGACTATCGACGAAAAAATTCATCTGAATTCCAATACTTCTTCAAAAGAATTCTTGGAGCAGTATCACCAAAACAGACAGACTTCAAAAGAAAATCATTACCAACAACAATCAGTACCATTTTCACCACAAGCCATGAAGTGTTTGCATTGCTTTTCCTTTACAACAACTATGAATTGTGGCTAAACACAACAAAGGGCACGAGGAAGAGAAAGAAATTCACTGACAGTAAGTCAGGAAATAAGGAGGGATGGAGTGACAAGGGACAAGAGCTTTACACATACATCAAAAGTGAAATATAAAAATGAAGGGAGGAACAACAGTCAAAATAGTTACAGATAGAACTGCTTAAAATATACCAACAATAAAGTGGCTATTATACACAACAAGATAACAAGGGTGAAGAAAATACAAAGGAGCAACAAAGACCGAAGCAAAAGTGTGACATGATGGAGACTCTTGACAAGGATGATGAGGACTACAAACATTACATTGAAAATGCAAAAAAATTATAAAAGTAAATGGTGGTAACAACACTATAGTACCGTAGTTATTTTATTATTATTTTATGCCTCTTTGCACAATAAATTTGTCTGCTGTTAAAATTGAATAGTATAAAGGAGATATTGCAAATGCGGATAAAATACTTTCATCTTCATACAAAAATATGTTTGTTAGCTTTTGGTTTGTAGTGTGAGTACTGTGAAATGGACATAACATAATATATTGCCGGTTTTCAAGAAGCTAATACAATTCTGAAGAAATTCATAATAACACTACAACAATATCATTGCACATAGAGGATAATATTACAAAAGATGAGTGTTGTGAGGACAAAACAACAATTGAGTGGAAAATAAATTATTATTGGGGTACGTCCGAGAACTGTTTCTCTACCCCACGCGGGGTATCGCGCAGTATATCTACCCTATTTTCAAAATTCCCTGCCTCTTAAGCTTGCGTGTTTAATAAAAAACCTCGCGTGTTGTGGGCTTCTCCTTTCCAGACAATATCTCATTGATCCCTATCTGAATCATCACCTAAAACTCACTGTCGACTTAATGGAATAAAAATAATCAATTAAATAACAATTTTAGGGTTAGGGATATCATAAAGTTGTTGTGATGAACAATATTTTGTGTCAAACTTTGTACGCACAAATAATTTTCTCTCACCTTCGTAACATGATGTTAACTGCACTTAGTAACACACTGTGTACATTATAAGAATACCACAATAAATACACAGTACAAAAACCATGTACAAGTCTACGGGTAATGAACATGTGTGTGCTCCATACACTGAAATCTCTTCAAAAAAGAACAAGTGAAAAGACCCTGCAAACACAGCAGAAAAACCCTCAAAGACATGATTTATTTTTGATAGGAATTCCAATCATCGAAATCACCAATGCCATTCACTTCCATTTACAAAACCCTGCAACAACCCTTCTGTTTCTCCTTTGCTAGAACAGACCATGAAGGTTCACCACCATACATAACAAATAGTACAAAATGACACCAACTCAAATACCTACACGTTTTTGATCGGACAGGTTATTTAAATGGCAAAGATGAATCCGAATGACAAAGATACAAAAAATCCGACCCATCTTTTCCCCTTGGATAGAGGAGAGAATGGAGGCAGACATGTACAAACCCTACCAGGTTTGAACGCCAGCATGTTACTTTACTGATTTGCTGACTGGGAATAGCAATCGAATGGCTATCCAATGGCTATTTGGATGGCTATTCAGATGGGAGGACCAAGCAGAAACTCCAAATCCGTTTTTTCAACACCACAGAAAACACACACATCCTCCAAATAACAGCGGCAGCAGAGATCTCCATACTGAAGTCACCGACGGCAAGGATATTGCAGGGATCTCTTCATTATATCAAGAAGGACAAGGCCTGCAAGTTTCAAATTGATTGATTGAGTGGATTGGAAGTATCTAACTGGCAAAGCTTTGGACACACGAGGTCCATTTTGAAGGGAAACATGGAAAAAAATGATGAATAGTAATATCTCCATACTGAAGGCACCGAGGGCAACAATATTGCAGGGATCTCTTAATTATATCAAGAAGGACGAGGCCTGCAAGTTTCGTATTGATCCATTGAGCAGATTAGAAGGAACAGACTCAACATAGCAGAGTGACAAATTTGGTTGTATTTCAAGGTAGCAACCCAAATAACGGCAACAGCAAATATCTCTATAACAACGTCACCGACAGCAACGTTATTGCAGAGTCCTCTTTGTTACACCTATGAGGGGACGCTCGCCAAGTTTTGTATTGATCTATTAAGCAGATTAGACGGAAGGGGCTCAACACCACAAAGTGACAAATTTGGTTGTATTACAAGGAAGCAACCCAAATGACGGCAACAGCAGATATTTCTATAACAACGACACCAACAGCAACGATATTGCAGGGTCCTCTTTATTACATCTATGAAAAGGCGCCCACCAAGTTTCGTATTGATCCATTCAGCGGATTAGAAGGAAGGGGCTCGACATAGCACAGTGACAAATTTGGTTGTATTCCAAGTAGGAAACACCCAAAATAACAGTGAGGCAGATATCTCTGGAGCGACGGCACCAATGGCAACAATATTGCAGCGGCCTCTTTGTTACATCTATGAGGAGAGCGACACCAACCAAGTTTCGTATTGATCCATGGAGCAGATTAGAAGGAATGGACTCAACATGAACAGACCCTGAAAAAAACGAGGTGAGTATCTATTGATGTAGCTAGAGTAAACAATAACAAAAGAATAATACAATTCAATGGCTTGTGTTGCCTCTGATTCCGTGTTGCCTTTGATTCCGCGTTGCCGTTGATTCGTTGATGTCCTTGATTTGTTAATGCCCTTGATTCCTTGTGCCGATGATTTGTTACCGTGAGACCGTCGGATTTGTTACCGTGAGACCGTCGACTGGTTGTTGTTGTTGTTGTTGTTGTTGCTATCATCAGTTTGCCTCATTCTTGTGTTTCCTGAAATAGTAAGAAGAAAAACAGAGGTGAGGAAATACAACATCAGCAGCAAGGCAGGAGGCAGTATCATTGTTTCTCTATCTCACGTTGTTGTTCCTGTCGCCAGTTTGCCACATTGTTGTTGCCGTCCTGATTTGTGTTGCCTAATTGTGCCGGCAATTGTTGTTGCTGCTGCTGTTGATTTGACGTTGAAGAATTCTTACTCCTATGTCACGAAAAACTGGATCTTGTTCCTGTTGATATAGATACGCAAGGGATGCAGATTTTTTGCTTTCAAGACGTCTATATTTGGGTAGCTAATTTAAACAATATCTTCCCAGCAACTAATCTCTCGTCCAATGCTCTCTATTGTCTTTTTTCAGTCAAGGCAGTTATTTTCGACTAAAATATCTCGAGCCTGAATCACCTGCCCACTAGTGATCATTGCTGATCAGTTCAGTGGGATTCTGCATTCTCGGATGGAAGAGTGCCTACCATACAAGTACGGTTAAGCAACTCTGCTCAAAATAAGTCGGGTAAGATTATGAATGGAAAGAGTATTTTTTTTAATCACTTTTTGCACTGTGTGAGTGATTTTACAGTGAGATCTTAATTCGTTCGTAGGAACATTAAAATTATTTCGAACAAGTACCGTAGCTCCTACGAACATTAAAATAATGAAAATAAAAAATTAAATTATTTCGAACGAGTGGCTCTTACAGGTCTGTCAGTCTTCCTTTTTAGTACGGAATTTATGTAGAAAATCTACGTAAGTAGTTTTCTACACTATTTTCGTACTATATTATTTAAGTACGGAGTACGAAATTTATGTAGAAAATCTACGTAAGTAGTTTTCTACACTATTTTTGTACTATATTATTTAAGTTCGGAATTTATGTAGAAAATCTACGTAAGTAGTTTTCTACACTATTTTCGTACTATATTATTTAAGTACTACGGAGTACGGAATTTATGTAGAAAATCTACGTAAGTAGTTTTCTACACTATTTTTGTACTATATTATTTAAGTTCGGAATTTATGTAGAAAATCTACGTAAGTAGTTTTCTACACTATTTTCGTACTATATTATTTAAGTACTGAATTTTTGTAGCAACTCTACGTTAGTAGTTTTCTACACTATTTTTGTACTATATTATTTAAGTACTGAATTTTTGTAGCAACTCTACGTCAGTAGTTTTCTACACAATTTTTGTACTAGATTATTTCTGGTCATGAGTTTGCCTAGAAATGTACGTGAGTAGTTTTCTACAATATTCTCGTACTAGATTATTTCTTGTAATGAATTTTTGTAGCAACTCTACTACGTGAGTAGTGTTCTACACTATTCTCATACTAGCTGGGTTTTCATAGTCAGAATGTTGGAAATACTGTGGTTTGTCTCTCTAAATGGCACACTAGAGGTTATTTTTGGTGCAATTCCAGGGCACATACTAACTTATTGGGTAATGACTCCCAAACTATACAGTTCGGGCCACGAATAATTTTTTCATTACTCATCAAATGCATATTGGGAACAACTTTGCCCCACAGAATGCTGGAAATTTTGTGGTTTGTCTATCCAAATGGCACACATGAGGGTATTTTTGGTGCAAATCCAGGTTTTAAACTGACTTATGGGGTAATGACTCAGAAAGTATCCGGTCCAGAACATGAATATATTTCTCATGACTCATCAAATGCATATTGGAAGCAACTTTTCCCCACAGAATACTGGAAATGTTGTGGTTTGTCACTACAAATGGAAAACATGAGGGTATTTTTGGTGCAAATCCAGGGCACAAACTGACTTATGGGGTAATGACTCAGAAAGTATCCGGTCCAGAACATGAATACATTTCTCATGACTCATCAAGTGCATATTGGAAGCAACTTTTCCCCACAGAATGCTTGAAATGTTGGGGTTTGTCTCTCCAAATGGCACATAAGAGGGTATTTTTGGTGCAATTCCAGGGCACAAACTGACTTATTGGGTAATGACTAC
This sequence comes from Pseudo-nitzschia multiseries, assembly GCA_037355745.1. Taxonomy (NCBI): domain Eukaryota; phylum Bacillariophyta; class Bacillariophyceae; order Bacillariales; family Bacillariaceae; genus Pseudo-nitzschia; species Pseudo-nitzschia multiseries. The sequence continues at coordinate 8,381,129 of CM074784.1, forward strand.
CAAAGTATCTGGTGGTCCTAGCCATGAATAATTTTTTCATTACTCATCAAATGCATATTGGGAACAACTTTGTCGCATAGAATGCTGGAAATGTTGTGGTTTGTCTCTCCAAATGACACACAAGAGGGTATTTTTGGTGCAAATCCAGGGCATGAACTGACTTATTGGGCAATAACTCCCAAAGTATCCGATCCTAGCCATGAATAATTTTTTCATGACTCATCAAATGCATATTGGAAGTAACTTTTCCCCACAGAATTCTGGAAATGTTGTGGTCTGTCTCTCCAAACGGCACACAAGAGGGTATTTTTGGTGCAATTCCAAGGCACAAACTGACTTATTGGGTAATGACTCCCAAAGTATCTGGTCCGGGCCATGACTACATTTCTCATGACTCATCTGATGCATATTGGGAACAACTTTTATGAGCAGAATGCTGAAAATGGTGTGGTTTGTCTCTCCAAATGGCACACAAGAGGATATTTTTGGTGCAAATCCAGGGCACAAACTGACTTGTTAGGTAATGACTCCCAAAGTATCAGGTCCAGGCTATGAATAATTTTTTCATGACTCATCTGATGCATATTGGGAACAACATTTACACTCACAATACAGAAAATGTTGTGGTTTGTCTCTCCAAATGGCAGACAAGAGAGAATTTTTGGTACGAATCCAGGGCACACACTGACTGAGTGGGTAATGACTCCCAAAGTATCAGGTCAATTCAATTTATTTTTCTGGCACATTTCATCTTATCCATAATAGGAATAACATTTATAATCCAATCACCAAACATCTAGTTTAATGAGTGTCAAAACAAATAATTCATAAGTTGTTTAATCAAAATGGAAGTGCTGTTTTTGGATTATTCTCAGACAAAAAAAGTGTGCGGGCATTACTAGTTGTAGATGATACTACATGCAAAAAGGTACACCGTTGGGTACTTTGCAAAAATTGTACGTAGGTACCGGTAGGTACTGTGCTGACCCAGGACAGTGTGGAACCACCAACTGGCTATCAGATTCTACAGATGAGTAGGGAATTTAAGTACATAACCTTTGTGTAATCAAAATTTCCACTTTGAAAAAATTATGGCGCAGGAGGGGTGGCTTGCACTGGTACATGCTTTACTTATATAGAAAATAAAGGCCACACACAAGCCAGACACATGGAAGAAGTCAGGGTACACAGCATACACAACACACCCAAAACCACACACACATGAAAACCTGAAGAAACATGGAAAGCTGAGCACACACACCAAACTGCACACACACAAAACCACAAAAAAATAACCACATACTTATTGGTCGGCCGGTATTTTTTTTAAAAGCACAGAAAATGAATGTTGTGCAACAGTCACGGACAACAGAACAACAGAACAACAAAGAAACGCTGGTGAGTGTAACAAGGGAACAAGGGAACAACAAAACAAAACAACAACAACGGAATGCAAGTGAGTGACAACAATGACGGCAATTTGTTGGAGATTATATTTATTTCTGATCTTTCTTTCTTTTATTTTTATCAGATGGAACAACAGAGCGAAACAACAAGCGAAATGGAACAAGGGAGCAACAATGGAATGCAAGTAAGTGACAACAATGACGGCAGTTTGTTGGAGATTCTATTTGTTTCTGATTTTTCTTTCTTTTATTTTTATTGAATGGAACAACAGAGCAGAATAACAAATGAAATGGAGCAACAGAGCAACAACGGAATGCAAGTGAGTGACAATGACAACAATTTGTTGGAGATTCTATTTTTTCTGATCCTTCTTTCTGTTATTTTTATTTTTCACAGCAAAAATGGAACAGTGAAACAATGGAACGAAACAACAAACACGGAGTAACGCAAACGGAGCAACGCAAACGGAACAACGCAAACAAGAAAAACAGAGCAACAATGGAATGTGGCCGAAACGGAATGCCAAAATGGAACAACAAAACAAAGTAGCCGCAGCAGTAAGCAACAAGAGCAACAGTGTGGGCACAGTAGCAGAAACAGCGGCAAAAGCTAGAGTAATAAACACAACTCCAACCCATGAGTGATGAATGTTGATCTGGCAATAACAGTATCGATGAATGCCAATTTATCATTTGAATTAATGTAGAAAATAACAGTACATACATAATACAAAAACTACTAGTAATTGAGAACTTAAGATTGAGAATATTAGAAATATCGGAATAATAATAATACGCTGCAATAGGATTAAACAAAACATAATAGAATTTACAGTTTAAAAAAGGAATATTGTAGTCCAGAAAAAGAATTCACAATTAGGAGAGCAGAATCAAATTGTTATTCTGGAGCTTAATATTTTGGAAGTAATACTGAGTCAAGATTTCTTTTTTATTCGTGAATAGAAGTAATTGTTGTGGGTATGGAATAATAATTGGGTTCTGCTAGAGACTGAAATATATTATTTTTAATCATGATTAGAGTAATGTGCATCAGGCGCACAGAATTATTTTTTGCATGATTTTAAGGCATTGACTAGTGTTGCGTGGGGATGGGAATTTCAGGGTGTTGTGGAAATTTTGCGGTGTTAAAATCACGCACAAAATTTGTGCGCGAGAAGTAAATTCGAACCCCGCGAAACATTTCTCGGACGTAAGCATGAAATGAAGATGGGGCTGAAACTATGAGTTCAAAAATAGTCCTTGAAATTGTTGCGTGCAAAAATACATAGAGAATTATTTTTCATGCACGCAACAAACAATTCCAAATTTTTAAAACAAATCACATGAATTTGACACAAGCATGAGCATCGTTTGAGTGATGGAAATTCACTGTTAAGGAATGCTCCCTCAACATCCACCAAGTGCTGATACCAGTTGGCTACCAAGGGGAGCATAAAACACACCCTTACGCTCATCTCTGTGGCAACTGGTGATGACTTGTCTTGACTTTCGTAGTCCTTTCCATCAACCTGCTGGAATCCCCAAACTGTGTTCCACGCCCAAAATACTCTGTTTCATTTCTTGTTCATAGCCCAAGTTCTATTGAAGAGGTTCTCTCCTTTGGGTACATCCTTTCTGTTAATGACCTCAAACACGTTGTTTTTAAGCATCTTGTTGTGTTGCACTTTGATGGCCTTTTTTCATTCTTCCTTATCTACTGTCTGATTAGCCTATTGATCATTCATCATGTTCAGTTCTTCCGTATTTCCATTATTATGACCAGTGGCTCCCACCAAGAATAATTTTCCATTCTGATTCTCCAGTGCCACCTTCACCAATATAAATTCTCTGGTGTTTGGTTTGTGATACCCAAAGGCATGTTCCACTGACACGTAGTATACCTTTTCCTCCTTTGTGAGAGAGAACAATATATATTCTTCTTATTCGCATGACATTGTCATCATCCATACCCAAGACCTTTGTTTCCTCCAAATACCCATCTTGGATAGCCAGTGCTATGAACTCAGTTCCGTCGTGTGCTTGAGGAGGTCTAACTGTTGTCCCACTCCTGGTTCTGCACTGGTTCTTGTCACTTGCATCACTTTCACTATCACTCTTACTGTCACTCTCAGACTTGAACGTTTCCAGAGTATCTTTGTCATTTCTGAATCATGGCTTGTATGGATTCTTCTGTAGCTTTCATAGTATCATCCTTAATCACTGGGTCTGATTCTGACTCTGACTCACAGTCATCCACATGCTTCCAGCTTGGATTTAGTCCAATCACTACCACTTTAGCGCCTGGGCGCTTCTTTGAAGGAAAATACATTCAACCCAGCCACATCACATCTTGTGAATGAATGATCATCTGGGTTTTAGGATCATGCATAAGCAATCATTTGCGTGCCCAGTTGCATAGTGTACAAGCATACATGCCTTTCGCTGGGCATCCACCTTGGGTGTAGTTTTTGTATGCGTCTTTTCCACACTGGCCATCCCTACCACCTGCATGGGTTTCACCCAATGTGGCAGTTTTCTGTATAAGTGTTCATTCTGGGTTTTCTTTTGTCCATTGATCTCCATGATTGTCAACATATCAGTTTGGCAGCACCATTTGTAGAAATTGTGAACAATATGCATCAATACTGGCCCAGTACATTTGCCACTTCCATTGCTGTGTACGTTTTGTTGTTTATGTGGAACAATTTTTCTCCACTCGCGAATTCCTCTGCAGTGTATTTGCTGTGTATTTAAATTGTGCATTGAACTTCCAATGCTTTCTGTTGAATGTCTTTTCAAATGACTGGTTCTCCCCCGCATCATCATATGTGACTCACTTGACAGATTGTCCCAATGTCTTCAGTTTGTTGAACTGAACATAGAAATCCTGAACAAATTTGTTCTTCTTTGGATGCCACCCAATAATGATCATTCCCAACACGTGCTCAACTGCCATTGACTTCTTTGCCTTCTTCTTTTTCTTGCTTTAGAGACAGCATCCCATCAGCATACCACATTGTCCCCATTTGCACGTCCTTGGATATTTCTCCCAATACAAGATCAGCCTGTCAAGCTTTGCCCACTGTGCATGCCTCACATCAAAGAAACTTTGCCTTGTGTAACTTCCAGCCCAAGTGTTTTGCAGTTTCCTTGGTTGATCAAAGATTGCTGTGTCCACAGAAGGCATGTGGTGCAGCTTCCAAATTCATGTTGGTTGTAGTGACCAACGTGAATTCATGGCGTTCAACCTACTACAAGCTCTGCGCTGCTCCGATCTAGGGGATTGGTGTATCCATGGAGTTTGAACTACAAGCACCGCGCTGCTTCAATTTAGGGGACTGGTGTATCATCACGCCGCTTGCGGCAAAAAGGGAATCCATCAGCCGCACCTCGCGAGTCCGCACCAGGAAGGGCAGCGAATAGCAACAGCAACCGATGATGCCCCCGCTGATGCTACAATGATTCTGCCAACAAGCTCTCATTTTGGTCTCAAAAGCCTCGATATTCATCATGGTGTGCTCTCTAGCAAGAAATAAGTCTACATACTAATTCTAGCTTTTTTTTTGCATATACTAGTACTCTTGACAAGGCTGGTCCCTGGTCTGCTGTGTATTAGTCTGTTTTGGGTGTATCGAAAGTAGTGCTCAAAATACGACTGGAAATCAAGACAGAAAATACAAAACTCATCTTTTGTAATAATATCCTCAATGTGCAATGATATTGTCGTAGCATTGATTAATTAATATACTTATTTAAGTAACCTTAACCACCGAATGTGGATCTAAACTACTCAGTCTGTATCCAGACTTTAATGTTGCCTCAATCGAAGAGAGTTTAAGCCCCAAGTTGTAGAATGACAAATGTTTTCAAGCGAATCGTGAAAGCAAGCAGGGAGGGTACAAAGAACCAACTGATGAATGCTGCCCCAAGCAGAAGCCTAACAGGAGGCAGCTGCCAACAATCATACAGTAGGAGGGGAATACACATAGTGGGAGCAGCGCCGCATGGCACCACTCAGGCGGGCTGGTCCTACGTTATGTGGAATAGAAGAAGACAGGGGCCATGGTCTTGAAGGAAGAAGAACAGGGCAGGCGGGAAGGGAGGATACAAAGAACAAACTGATGACTGATGCCCCAAGCAGAAGCCTAACAGGAGGCAACTTCAACAATCATACAGTAGGAAGGGGATACACTATGTCGGACGTAACCGGCAACAGTAGGAAGGGTCGTCGATCGAATTTGCCGCCGAGTAGCGGGTTTTTCGATCGAAGCCAACAACGGTAGCTAGGAAGGGATACACATAGGAAGGGCATAGCGCCGCACTGCTTGCTTGGTGGAAGAAGCAAGAGATCCTACAGTAAGTAAATGGAAGCCCCTAAGTGATATTCAGTTAGTGGGGGGCACAGGGGCCATAGTCTTGGAGGAAGAAGAACAAGGCAGGCTGTACACAGGAGGGGTCCTATGTAGGATGGGAACCATAAAAGAACAACACTTAGGGGCACAGGGGCCATGCTCTTGGAGGAAGAAGAACAAGGCGGGCTGTGCACTGGAGGGGGGGGGGAACAGAAGGGAACTTGAAGTTTGGCCAGCGAGACCTCTCTTATCTTGCAGGGAAGGGACTTGAAGAACCGGCTGGAACACTAAGGAGGGTCCTGTGTAGAATCAGCCTCTAATCAAAACCACTTAGGAGCCAACTTGAAGTTCAACCTGTGAGACCTGTCTTATCTTGCAGGAAAGGGACTTGAAGAACCGGGTGGTACACTGGAAGGTTCCTATGTAGAATTGGCCTCTAATCAAAACCACGTAGGAGCCAAGGGGCTGTAGGTGTGAAAACAGATGCCAGCTGTAGGGCACACCTGATGGTATATGTAGGAAGTAGGACCTGAAACAAAAACACTTAAAGACCAGGGGCTATAAGTGAATTTACACTTAAAGGTCAGGGAAGAAACATAGAGGAACTTGAAGTTCGACCAGCGAGACCTCTCTTATCTCACAGGGAAGGGACTTGAAGAACCATGTGGAACACTCGAAGGGTCCGTAGAAACGGGCTCTAATCAAAACCACTTAAGAACCAAGGGACTGGAGGTGTGAAAACAGATGCAGCTGTAGAGCACACCTGAAAGGTATATGTGGGAGGGAGGGCCTTAAGCAGAAACACTTAGGGACCAAGGGCCATAAGTGAATTCTCGCTTAGAGGTCAGGGAAGGAACAGAAGGGAACTTGAAGTTCACCTGTGAGACCTCTCTTATCTCACAAGAGACTTGAAGAACCAGGTAGTACACTGGAAGGGTCCTATGTAGAATTGGCATCTAATCAAAACCACCTAGGAAGGGGGCTGTAGGTGTGAAAACAGATGCCAGCTGTAGGGCACACCTGAAAGGTATATGTGGGAGGGAGGGCCTTAAGCAGAAACACTTAGGGACCAAGGGCCATAAGTGAATTCTTGCGTAAAGGTCAGGGAAGGAACAGAAGGGAACTTGAAGTTTGCCTGTGAGACCTCTCTTATCTCATAAGAGACTTGAAGAACCGGGTAGTACACTGGAAGGGTCCTATGTAGAAACGGCCTCTAATCGAAACCACTTAGGAATGGGGCTATAGCTAGGTGTGAAACCAGATGCCAGCGGTAGGACACACCTGAAAGGTATACGTGGGAAGGGGGGCCTTAAGCAGAAACACTTATGGACCAGGGGACATAAGTGAATTTGCACTTAAGGATCAGGGGAGGAGCGTTGGGAACTTGAAGTTCAACCTGTGAGACCTCTCTTATCTTACAGGGAAAGAGACTTGAAGAACCAGAGGGGTATATAAAGTATAGCACAACCTCAACTTGCAAATACTTAAGGGTCAGGACGAAGGAACCGTCTAGAAGGGAGGGATGTGTGGATGTTCGTCAACTTCAGAAACCAAAACGTTAAGTGAAAAGCACTTAGGGGGCTTGGAAACAATTCAAAAGAACCTTGAGGAATGAAGAACGTTGAGTGTGACAGGATAGGGCTGTTAAGTAAAGATACTTAAGAGCCTTGGGGGAGAAGCTTGGAAACAGATCAAAGTGGTAGCGCTTTGCAAAAACAGATCGAAGAAGTAGCTTTGTGGGGTTAGTACTTGTCTACAGGATCCAGTGTAGGTAGAAGGGATACTGGATTCAGTGTAGGAAATTAGTGTTGGTTTGCAAGCCCAATGACCACCGTGACAACAACGATGACCAACAATGGTGGAAAAGGAGACAAAGAGGGACCAAGAGAGGCAAAAAGAGACAAAGCTGATAGCAAAATCAAAAAGGCCAGGTCTTGGTTCATACAGGTAGGTCCTGGTGCGGTGTGTGGCGTTGTAGAAGTGAGCAAGATATGGCAGGGGAGATTTGTGTAGAAATCTACATGATTTTAGTACTGGAACATCGGAAATTTGGAACGTCGGACAAAGTTACTCGAGAGCGAAATCGTGATATTGTCATAGCATTGATACAAACTTCTTCACAATTGTATTAGTTTCTTGATAACCAGAAATCTATTATGTTACGTCCATTTCACAATACTCACACTACGAATATCAAATACCAAAAGCCAACAAACATATTTTTGTACTAATAAGAAAGTTTTTTTTTCGCATTTGCAATAATCTCTGACATTTCACAATACTCACGCTATGCATATCAAATACCAAAAGGCAACAAACATATTTTGTCACAAATATGAAAGTATTTTATCAGCATTTGCAATAATCTCATTCATTGTATTCAATTCAAATAGAAGACCCAGAAATATATTGTGCAAACTATAAACTAATAATTAACTAACCACGCTACTATAATGTTGTTGTTATCACCAATTACTCTGGTAAACTTTTCATGTATCGGATGTAATATTTGTAGTCCTCATCATCCTTGTCAAGAGTCTCAACCATGTCATATTCTTGTTCCCTCCATCTTTGTTCCTCCTTTTTACTTTCTTCGTCCTCATCATCTTGTAGTGTATGTTTGCTATGTTGGTACGTTTTAAGTAGTTCTGTCTCTAAATCTCTTGACTGTTGTTCCTTCCTTTGTTTTTCTATGTCACTTAGGACGTATTTGTAAAGAATATGTCCCTGGTCACTCCACCCCTCCTTACTACCAGACTTACTGTCAGTGAATTTCTTTCTCTTCCTTGTGCCTTTTGTTGTGTTCAGTCACGATCCGTAGTTGTTGTAAAGGAAAAGCAATGCAAATGCTTCATCGCTTGAGGTGAAAATGTTACTGACTATTGTTCTGAATGATTTTCTTTTGAAATCTGTCTGTTTTGGTGACACCGCTCCAAGAATTCTTTTCATGAAGTATTGGAATTTTGGTGAATTTTTCCGTTGATAGTCTTCGTGCAATTGGTACCTATTTTCTGAGTTCACGTTTCCAGTTTCCATGATTAGAACTGTTCCTGGGAAACTATCTGGTATCTGCTTGTTCCTTTCATTGTCTATGTGCCAGTGTTAAGAAGACAATTGTGTTAGAAAAAAGGATGAAAGAGTGTATACTGGCAACTAGTACGTTGTCGGTTGCTTACCTTTGTAGTTTTTTCTGGCAAGAGTTTGAGCATTGTGCCTACACGTAGTGATTGCTCGGCAAAAAAATCCACTCCACTTTTGATCCTTTATATCTATCGTATTTAGTATTTCATTGTTATTCCCTAGTTTTACAATTCTCTTGATCGTTGACTGTATGATTTTTTTGTGTGGCGGGAATTTAAGTTTCCTGAACGATGTTTCTTTGACTTATTTGGCAATGTTGTTTTTCAAGTTATTGTTATTGGTGTCTTTTGTTGTCTGTAGAATATCCCTGTTGCTACTGTTGGGGGGGCTCTATCTGTTTGGTTATCATTTGTGTTTGTTCAGTCACTTCTGGATACACTGCTGGCCGGGCTGTTTGTTGTATGGGTAACAACGATTTTACCTGTCACCGGACTGCAACTATGTTCTACCATTATTTCTTTGTTAAATTGTGAACAGCAACTTCCCGTTTTGGCCTTTGATGGTTTTGGTGCGCTAGTTTTATGATAATAGTGTTGTTTTGGAGGAAGCGTTTGGAATGATTTTTTCATTCATTCTGTTCTAAATAGCCATGTTAAAATTAGTACGTGCTGTATGTGCTTGATTTACTGCCTCCCGAGAAGTGCTATATTACTATTAATTTTACTTGTATTGTTGTACCTGTGAGTGTTGTTTTACTGACAGTCTGCCTATCTTTTGTTTGCGGGTGCCATGATAACCGGGAATGTAGTGTCCTGAAAATTTTGGCGCGGACCTGAACATTTTAATGTTCCCCACCCTACATATGTTCACGTATTTATTCTTTTTCCATTTTCTGCAATGGTGTTGCAGGAAATGTCCTTTTTGTTGTTTTTGGGGACTTGTGCAATGTGATTGAAACTACCCTCTTAATTAATTTTGGTGCAGACCACAATCCGTATGTTCCACAGAGGATAATCATACGTAGCCCAAGCACCAATTCACGCACTTATTGTTTTTCCATTTTCTGCAATGGCGTTGCAAAAAACGCCTTTTTTGTTGTTTTGCTAATTACTACGGAGTACATTTTTTGAAAGACGTCTTTTTGTACTCAATTGTATTACTAGACTTTTTGTATTTCATGTTTCTACTGAATGCACATACATGATTTCATGCTGTATTTTTTGCTATATTTTGTAGAGCATTTTTGTTCCAATTGTACATATGTGATTTCATACTTGTTTTTCGTTCTATTTTTTTTACTGCATTTTTGTACTGATTGTACATAAATGATATTTTACTTCATTTTTGTACTATATTTTTTCAGTCCATTTTTGTACTGATTGTACAAAGGTGATTTTGCACTTAATTTTTGTAATGAACTCCTTACGGAGTTACAGGGTTAAGTGTCTGCAACGGCGTTGCAGATTGAATTGTCAGGATCAAAAAATAAGCAAAATGTGTGGAATGGCCTTGTAGGGTTAATATACAATATCAGTAGTGTTTCACACGTCCCCATGCACCACAAGGAATGGGACAGTTGTTGTACTCCTCTAAATCTTCAGGTGAATTCCAATGTTTTTTGTAAAGATGTAGCCATTGCTCAATGTTCCTCTCATTTTCGTCTTCTTCCTTCTTTTTCTCTCTGTTGGTTAATTCTTTTACTTTCCGCTTTTTAGTTTTTGACTGTTTTCTTGCTTTGTTCATGAACAAATCCCACTGCTGTCTCATACATTTTCTCCCTGTGTCTTTGTTAGTTATCTTTACCTTAATCATCGGAAACCTTTCGTATGTGGAGTTAAACCCGTTATTGTCTGTTGAGTTGCAATACCATTGCAATTGGTCGTTTTCAATGATTGCCTCTTTAGTCTTTGTGCGCCAGTTGTTGGACCAAATGGACGTCATACACCTACAGTTCCCAGGGTTGTAATGTATACATTGTTTTATGTGCTCTCTTGCCTCTGGCGTCAGATTACACCATTCTTTTGCTGGGAAAGTACGACCATCTCCTTCCAGTCTCTCTCTTTCTCCGGATTGTACTTCTGGTCCAATACCCACGTTGTTGTAGCACTTTATGTCTTCTGTTCTTTTCAATGCAGGATAACCACATAAAATGAATGCTCGAATGACTCCCATAGCCCACACATTGTCAATGTCATCAGTGTTGCCTTCTTTGTAGTCAGGAAATACTTCCTTGGTGACGTACTTGAAGCATTGTTCCCAAATCTTCAAAGCTTCATCTTCGTCAAAATGTCCTTTTCTGCTGTTGAGTCTTGTTCTTGCATCCATGATCTTCTTGCATTCATTAAGGTTTGTGAGTACCAAGTGTCTGTTTTTGGCACATAGCGCATCAAACCCTGTTTTGAAATGATATAAAAACGGGTTTATGTCATTGTTTAGGTTGTCATGATTCAGCTCATGCATCCGTTTTGTGTACTTCTTGGAAAAAAAGGCAACCGGGTCGGCAAAACTGTCCTCTTGTCCGCTGGTTGTGTTTTGTTTTCCATTTTCCTGTTATTTCCAAGTTCTGACATTGGCAGGTAGTTATACAAGTAATTGTCATAATCCAACCCAGAATCATTAAGTTTGTGGATCTTCTTGTCTGCTGTAAGTTCAATTTTTGGTTGTGGATACTTCTTCCCGAACACACCGAGTACCGGTGCCTACCGGCAGCACAACGGGACACAGAAATTATTGGATTGAAAAACAGACAGACTTTAAATAGTTTAACTTTCCTTGCCTGGATAGGATTGGTTGATATTGATGACACTGTGTCTAGTGGATCAAGTCCTCCATAAACGGTGAACATGACCGTAGGAAAAGGGCACACTACAACGTATGCAGTACCGTGTGTAGAACTGTGCATACTAGTCCCTGTATCTTTTTTTTGTTCCTACCATTCTTTGATTTTTTAATAAAGTACACACTAATCTGCAATTAAAAAATCTAAAGCCAGACATTTTTTGTGATTTGTCCATGAATTTGCTCCTGTTATGGATAAGATGAATCGTGAAAGAAACAGAAGTTTCTTATCTGTCATAGTTTGTGTGTCACCACCTAATCAGTGTATTTGGGGCTTGCATTTTTTGGAAAAATACACACTAATCTTCAATTAGAAAATCACAAATCAGACCTTTTTTGTGATTTGTCAATGAATGTTGTTCCTGTTATGGGTAAGATGAATAATGAAAGAAACACAAGTTTGTTATCTGCTATATTTTGTGTGTCACCCCCTGATGAGTGTATTTTTGTCCTGGATTTTTTGGAAAAATACACAGTAATCTGCAATCAGAAATTCAAATACCAGACATTTTTTGTGATTTGTCCATGAATATTGCTCCTGTTATGGATAAGATGAACCATGAAAGAAACAGAAGTGGGTTATCTTTGATAGTTTGTGTCTCACCCCCTGATGAGTGCATTTTGGTCCTGGACTTTTTGAAAAAATACACACTAATTTGCAATTAGAAATATGAAAATCAGATATATTTTGTGAGTTGTCCATGAATATTGTTCCTGTTATGGATAAGACGAATCATGAAAGAAACAGAAGTGGGCTATCTGTGATAGTTTGTGTGTCACCCCCTGATGGGTGCATTTTGGTCCTGGATTTTTTTTCGAAAAATGTACACAAATCTGCAATTAAAAAACTAAATCCAGACATTTTTTGTGATTGGTCTATGAATATTGTTCCTGTTATGGATAAGATGAATCATGAAAGAAACAGATGTGGGTTATCTGTGAAAGCTTGTATGTCACCCCCTGGTGTGTGTATTTGTTTCCTCTATTTTTTGGGAAAAATACACACTAATATTCAATTACCAATCCAAATAGCAGATATTTTTTGTGATTTGTCCATGAATGTTCTTGTTGCTGTTATGGATGAGATGAATCATTAAACAAACATAAATAAGTAAGTGATCTTAGACAGTTTGTGTGTGTCCTTACATTATGACTGCATTTGTTCGGTTCCTACATCTAGTATTTCATGTGATCGAGTGATACGACATGTTATTAACACTACTCGTCTTTTCTTGTTGACAGGTAGTATACACATATTAATTTTATTCAGAAGAAGATATGATTGTTGGTGTAAGAATAGACGAATTGATACAAATTGTAGTAAGAAGCTATGCTTATGAAGAATAGTAGTACTTATGGGTACTAAAGTTTGGACTTATTTGTCAGCAACAATGAGTTTGTTGTTGCTACAAAAAAAGGGCTGTTGACAAATATCATTACCACATATTATCACTATTATACTTTTATGTTCGTTCATTTAGTTCATGTGATGGAGTGATAAATATTGTTAACACTTGTCATCTCCTTATTCATCTTCACCATCACCGTCGTCATCTGGTTTGTAGTCTGAGCCATGGTCATCTTTGGATGTTCCGGTTTAGGTAGAAGAGGAGTGGCACTTGTCATCTACTAACAACTTCCCTTTCTATTTGTTATGTGACTTACCAGACTTACCATGTTCCTTGCTGTAACATTTCACTAAATCAGGTATTCTTTTCACGTGACATTGTGAAGCATATTCATCATAGTTCAACTCCTGTGGCAATATTTGTTGAGGATGAAATGACCGTGTTGTCTGAGATTATTTGTTGTACAATGCTAAATACCATTCTTGGGCAGCAGGCGACAGCATTTTTGATTGGTCGCAATTATCATTCACGATGCCATGCCGATGAGGATATGCATTACACTTGTTTAACAGTTATTGCTCCATCAGATGTATCTGCTGACAAAGTGATTTAATATTTTGTTTCCCCTACGTACAGAATAAAAGTACCGTTGAAATTGGGGGACATGCTACTGTTTAACCCATTGGTGTATCATAGCTGTTTGAATCCCAAATTCGAAGGTTCTTATATTATGTTGCTGTACGTATCTCACAAAACTGTGTTAAGAAGTAATCCATTATAACAATATTAAACGGTAATTTAAAGTTCGCCAATACACTCCCTTCTGTTGTTTTACTTATAAGATTGATACGGAGGAGCATTACGTATGGTCAATGCGGAGGAGCAATACCCAATCAGAGCAATACCCGATCGATAAATGGATACGGCACAGAGGAGCGATTGAGATTGATACGAGATCGATACAGCACCCAGTAGGAGGAACCCATCAATTGATACAATATGGAGGAGGAGATCAATATGGATTTGCAATTAGTGGGTGGATTCAACCCAATTGAACCATTTTGAAATTCCTTAAGGGGTTTACACTACAACAACAAAAAACACAAACATTATTTCCTGGAACGCCGTTGCAGAAATTGGAAAAAACAACAAAAACGTCAATGGATGGACAATGAAGATACGCACACTGGAATTAGGGGGGTCCTTGCAATCCAATTGGACCATTTTGAAAATGAATGAAGTTCTCATTAGTACACAAAAAATGCTCAAAGAACAACAAGACATGCTGTTGGAATTAGGGGGGCTTTCAAAACACAATTCCACCATTTCAAAAAATACCCTAAATTAGGTGACTGTACCCCCAAAAATACGAAAAGGGAATTTCCTGCAACGCTGTTGCAGAAAATGGAAGTCCTTCAAGGAAATGGAAAAACAAGAAATATGCAACATTTTGAAGAAAAAAAACTTAAGTCGTTCAGTGTACCCCCCAAAAAACGAAAAGAGCAGTTCCAACGCTGTTGCAGAAAATGGAAAAATGAAAAATATGTCAATCAATTCAAGTCAAAGTATGACTTTTACAAAATATGGATTTATTTGTTAAATTCATGTAGGGTTTTCACCATCTTGAACTATTGATCCTATATTCTTCTGTTCCAACGCAGCCATTCTCTCACGGAAATTAAACTACCATTGTTCACAGTTTCCTAGAACAAAGTATTGGTCAGGGCTACCATGGTTTCAAACATCGGCAGCTTTGGACTCAATGGTGTTGCAGCCAAACAAATACAATTTGTTGAGCAACTCCCCTTGCTTTACCAATGCATGCGGGTGCATTTTCCCTTTCTCCCTCTTGCTCAGTATTCAGTCCACAGAAACAAAGCAACAAGTGACGGCATTGTAACCATTGTGCACTAATTCGAAACCACTAACAGAGCTTCCCAGGGGGAAGGACCTTCAAGGTAAAGCAGGCACAGAATCTGACATGGATAAACTTGCAGTCCACGTCCATCCAGGAGGTCTAGTTGAAAATTAGCCCAGTCCTACCATATGTTTGACAATTGTCCAGAATCAGACTTAAACGATGGATGGGCACAAAATAGTAACTTCATCTCACAATAATTGTCATACCTCTTGTGCTCCATGGATCCATGAAGCATGCTGGTGCTGACAGCCGGAAGGACCATGTCGCAACCAAATTTGAGAACATCTGATGGAAATGAGGGTACACTTGTGTTTTTTTTCATCCCACTTCATGTAAGGCAAACCATCCATAACACTAATCAAAAACTTAGACCCAGCTGGCCAACTGCCCTCTGTAGGATGATTTGGTCCTGTCATGGATCTATGTTCAAACAAATCAAATTCACAGTCAAGTGGATCAATAGTATGATACTCCATCAATTGCTTGCAGTTTTGCTTGATTAGTGTGGACTTGATTTGTTGGGTTCTCTTAGTAGCAGGAGCCTTCACTTCAGTTTTATGATTGCTCTCACTTGCAGCAGA
This sequence comes from Pseudo-nitzschia multiseries, assembly GCA_037355745.1. Classification (NCBI taxonomy): domain Eukaryota; phylum Bacillariophyta; class Bacillariophyceae; order Bacillariales; family Bacillariaceae; genus Pseudo-nitzschia; species Pseudo-nitzschia multiseries. The sequence goes on from CM074784.1 coordinate 8,396,657, forward strand.
GTCCCATCCAGTTGGACAACCAAATAATCTTATATACAGTGATAAACGAAAATACATGTGATTCTTCACCAGATTGTTCCCCTCTCCCTTACTTTGTTGCAGGTTGTTATTTATACAGTTGATGAAATGAACAACCATATTGTCAAGATTCAAAACCCCATTCTTGTCTTGTTTGAAAACCTTGTCAAACGTTCCAGCGTATTTGAGGAACTCTTCCATACCCAACAACAACTCAATGGCGTAAATACGTCTGTCAATTTTGTCTTCACTCTTTCTGCTCTTATTCACAAGATTGGATGTCGTCTTTTGAGACAACAGCAATTGACGACCTCCAGCAGACAGAAGTGACAGCATCTGAATATAAAGCATTCAAATGTACTACTGGTTCCCCTCCTTCTTGGCTGTATGTATTGATTCCTAAAAATTGGTTCACGGGAAGTCACGATCAGATTGCCTCTGAACAGCAGACCATAGTAACTGCTATCCTTTCCATCTCACCAAGAAGCCGCTGGTTATTTCCTAAAAATTCCTCACGGAACGTCTCTGCTGCACGCTTTGCGCAACCAAGTTGGTGCATATGGAGTGTCTCACCCGGTGACACTAGATGAATATTATGCGGGTTTTCTCCAAAATCAAGATCATAAGAAGTGTTTCCATTATGTACACCGTGGTGTGAGATGTTTTTGAAATACTGTTCAACATTTGCTCCTTCTTCCAATGTTGAAGCAGTAAAATTAGATATATTCCATATCCGAACGGATTGATATTCTTCCCCATTTTGGTGCTTAGACACCTGCATTCCCACTTTTAACTGAAACGGGAACCTTCAGAACATTCACACAAGAGTTGTTACCAAGTGCTCTTGGACAATTGCAATGCCTACGGATCATCTTTGAATTCAATGTGTGACAATGTCCACAAAGTTGGTCGTGCTGGGAGTATCACCTATGAAATAAGCAACTGAAAATTTCATTTGAACAGACCATTTTTGTCTTGTTTTGTGGCAAACTAGACCATTTGATACCATCTTTTTGGTTGCAGGCATCTTTCAAAGATGAAAGAGCGAAACAAAGGCCAGAGTGAAGATTGTTCACATTGTCAATCAATTCGTCACCTTTATCAGGTGTACCTGTACCTGTTGGGTGAAAACAGAAAATATAGAGTCTCCCAGGCATCCGGCCGGGAGTTACAAGTTAAGGTGTTGAATATGCCAAGTGTCATGTTCAGTGGGGTAAGAGTGATTTGACCACTATTGTCGATTGCGATTTCATCCATGTAGAGAATAATAGGCACCAAAATTTCATTGGATTTGGTTTTGCATCTCTTCTCCCAAGTATAGATCCACCATTCACTGTGATGGAGTTTGTCTATATCAATATTACCTTGTAGTTCTGAATACCGGACTGGTAAGGTTGGGTCTTCAGCATGGGGGAAAGACAGATTGTCTTCCTTTACCATCGTGATGTTCATTTATAGGAAATGAAGTGCTTTTTGGAACAATTGTATGTAGATTTGTTTACGGCCGGCAACATCAGCACCAATTGATTTCTTATAACACCAGTCGATAAGATGAGGTTCAAACCCATCGCCTTTTATTTCAGGCACAGTTGCGGAAAGCTCTTTCATGACTCTTGACCTTGTCTGTATGAGATTTCCTTTTGTCCATAAAAATAAATTAAGCCACTCAGATTCAATAGCCCATTCATACAATTCCTTCTCTGTAACTAATGGTATGCTATGATTCCACATGATTTTCATTAACTTTATCTTGACCTTCAGTTCGCCTGATACGCCCCTTCCAACATTGGGTGTCGTAATTGTGGTGTTTGAATCACGATGGGAATCATCAACATCAATGTTGTTGCCTTCACTACTGACACTCAAAGAAGGGGGGGGGGGGGGGGGGGCTCTGTGCTGTCAATTCCTTCTTCCTCATCGTCATTGTTAGGAGAAAACAAATTATCATCAGAATAGTAATAATAATAATAATAATAATAATATACGCATTTAAGTAACTTTAACCACCGAAGGTGGATCTAAACTACTCAGTCTGTATCCAGACTTTACATGTGGCTGAAACACTTGGAGTAGCACTTGGTGAAGTGCTAGTAGGGGCACAGGGTGCAACACTTGGTGAAACACTGAGAGCCACAGTTGGTGCATCACAAGGATTGGCACTGAGTGCATCACTGGGTGAAACACTAGGAGCCACACTTGGGACTGCGCGTGGTGAAACACTTGGAGCAGCACTTGGTGCAGGGCTAGTGGTGACACTGGGTGCAACATTTGGTGAAACCCTGGGAGCATCACTTGGTGCAGCGCCAAGTGTGGCACTGTGTGTAGCACTTGGGAAACACACTGGGTGCATTGCTGGGTGAAACACTTGGAGCAGCACCCTGTGCAGGATGAGGAGTGACACTGGGTGCAGCACAGGGTGAAACACTTGGAGCCCCACTTGATGCAGCGCTAGGTATGACACTGGATGCAACCCTTGGTGAAGTACTGGTGGGAAACACACTGGGTGTGTTGCTGGGGGGAACCCTTGGAGCAGCACCTGGTGCAGTGCTAGTAGTGACACTGGGTGCAGAACATGGTGAAACACTGGGAGCCACACTTGGTGCCACGCCAGGTGTGACACTGGATGCAACCCTGGGTGAAGCACTGGGAAAAACTCCAAATGCATTGCTGGGGGAGGCACTTGGAACAGCACCGGGTGCAGTGCTAGTAGTGACACGGGGTGCAGAACATGGTGAAACACTGGGAGCCACACTTGGTGCCGCGCTAGGTGTGACACTGGATGCAACCCTGGGTGAAACACTAGGAACCACACACAGTGCAGCGCTTGGGGAGACATTTGGAGCCGCACTTGGTGCAGTGCTAGTAGTCACACTGTGTGCAACACTTGGTGAAACGCAGTACCAGGAGCAGCACTGGGCGCAGCACTAGGTGGAACACTGGGAGCAGAACTGGGGGCAGAGCTTGGTGACATATTGGGAGCAGAGCTTGGAGGAGGGGCACCGGGAGCAGCACCTGGTGTAGAGCCTAGTGAGATACTGGGAGCAGCACTTGGGGCAGCACTAGGAGTGGCATTGGGTGCTGCTCTTAGTGATACACTAGGAGCCACACTTGCTGCAGTACTAGGCGCGTCACTGGATGCAGCACTGGGGGAAACACTGGGAACAGCACAAGGGGTGAACCATTGAGAGGCACCCTTGGTGTAGCACTAGGAGTGGCACTGAGTGCAGCACGGGGTGAAACACTGGGAATAGCACTAGGCGCAGCGCAAGATGAGACACTTGGGAACAGCACTGAGTGCAGCACTAGTAGGGAAACTAGGGGCAACACTTGGTGAGACACTAGTACTAGGAGGCACACTTGGTGCCGCGCTTGATGAAACACTTGGAGCAGGACATGATGTGGGGAACGTAGTGACACTGGGGGAACACTTTGGTGTTGCACTAGAGGAACCACATGGTGAAACACTAAGAGCCACACTGGGTGAAACACCGGAATGGCATGCAGGGCTATGCACCATTCAGCCATGCCCTCATCAAGGCAGCCTCCTGTTGGTACAGCTGCTGGGGCTGGGGAGGGTCTCCTGGCAAGCTGGATGGTCGCAAGCCATTGACGCTTTGCAGTAAGAGTGTAGCCACAAAGCACTTGGAGGGGAGTCTGTAGAAGGGAGTGGGATTGAGGCAGAGCACCAGCTAAGCCAATGGCCAATTCAGACAAAATGGAAGCATTGAGAGATTGGTGGTGGTCGGCCTCAAGCACTCCTCCAGTGCCATAGAGCCCGTTGTTCCGATACCTCCAGAGATCGTAGCAAGTGAGGAAGAATTGGTGAATAACTGCAGTAGCCCATGGAAAACAAATTATTATCAGAAACAGAGTCATCGTCATCCTCATCCTCATTGTTGACTGATTCCTGACCAATCAAAGCACGCTCCATCGGTTTGGCAGAAGGGTCTTACATAACTTGATTGGCAAGCACCTCTGGTAATATGCCACTACTCTGTGGACCATTACGGGTGTTCGTTAGACCTAATTGTTCACTAGCATCCTCTAGCTTCTTCAATTTTCTAATGAATACAGAAGATGCAAAATCATCTACCCCCAAACACCAGTAGTAATAAGAATAACATGTACCCGGATCATGTGAAATATGGTCCAGAAGACCGGGAGAAACAACTACTCCCATATGCTTCCTTCGTCTTGCTGTAAACAAGGGAGGTTTCTTTTTCTTTGTAACCTTCTTCTTTCCGTAACCAGTAGTGATCCGACAAGAGTCCAGGTAGCAATGTTTACAATAAACCCGATATTTAGGTGTTGTCACCATTTTTAGTACAATAGCCAGTAACAACAATAAAAATGAGGAGCCAATTGAGATTGAGAAATTGCGACCATGCACTATTTGTTTCAGGCATAAAATTCAGTAACATGCCACTAATTTGGAAACAGAAACCAGCGGGGTAGGAAAATATACTGTACATAAAAATATTATGAGTTTGACATTAATTTCAAAAAATAGGGTGAAATTCAAAGGGAGACCAGTGGAGTTCGGCCCAAAAATGCGGGTGATTCCCGAAGAACCCCAAATCTTGTTTGTGTGACGTAGCTCTTGGGAGCCTGAATGTACACTGTCGCCCTGTTGTCTTCCAGGATCAATGAAGTGGCTTGACCTCTCCACTTCTGCTTGATTGCTGTTATACTGAGAAAACAAGGTCTTTGGGTTGTCTCCCTTGCTCATGGAGATGGTGTACTGCTCCCTTCTTTGTTCCACCATTCTGGTTTCAGTGTTCAGCGCAGTACTCATCTAGCAGTTCCTGCACAACGAGATGGCACTCACCCTCTATTGGTCATTCATTGGACCAACTTTGGTTGACCCAAGCAATACAGTTGAGGGTCTCATTCTTGGAGAATGCAATTGTGAAGGCTGCAATTCCCAACTTATTGTGGATAATGACGTCCCCTTACTTCTCCAAATGGGTCTCACCTACCCCCGGTTGTTCCTTGTCCGGTAGATCCTTGCACTTGGTTGATTTGATAACAGAATCAAACTCCTTCTGGATCGCATACGCTTGGAACATGGGCCACCACGTGACAAACTCCTTCTTCTCATTCCTCTTGAAGAGAGGGACATCAATCTTGACCACGCTCAGTTTCACTACCGCGATTGCAATTTTGTTTTGATACTTCAATTGATTGCAGTCTCTTGCTACTTACCAACACTTACCTCAATCAACATTCTTCGAAGAATGTTGAGATAGTTGGAACAGGGATTAACTGATGTGCTTACTTTATTAGATTCCTCTACTACTCCTAATTTTGAAATATGAGACATGCACTCTCCTCTAAGAATCCCAGCTTCTTCACTCAAACCTGCAACTCACTCCAGAACCTCTACTTGCCACCAGCTCAATGGATTTCTTCCAAGCCTCTCAGATCAATCTTTCCAACCATATCTAGATCTTCACCTTTCTTACCCTTGATACCCTAGATTTAATACTGTATTCTACATCCACAACTTCAAATTGTGGCCATGTTGCACCTGACCAACTTCTTGCACCACAGCCCTCCAAGGCACATAATGTGATATATCTGTTGTACGTGATCCATGATTAACATGATTCAACAGCACCACCACCAACAGTCTCCAATAAACAATTGTCTTCATTGATGTTGTCCTTGTCCGGGCCAGATCCCTTCGTGGCTAGCTTTCTGACTTTGTCCTCTTCTTCTCCTGGTCCCTCAGGACTGGAGAAGTTTTCTTTGAAAAATATTTGGCGACACAGCTTACCAGCTCTGAACTCTGGTGTACGGATAAGAAGATCAGACCATTGTGGCCGCAATCTTGATTTTGTTGGCAACGGCAAAGTGGTCCACTGCTTGCAGTTGTAGTCTAACTGAGGAAAAATCAAAAGACCTCCCTTACTATGTATTGGATCAGCTTGGCATTGGAATTGTTGTCCAAATGAGATTTGTGTGGGTTGTTGACAATTATACTTGTGGAACACTGTTGAAATAAATAAAGTGGTGGTTAGCACTCACAATTGCCAATTTCACTATTGAGCTTTAATACAGCAAAAACTACTCGTACCATACCGATACGCGGTATGCCGAGAACGACTTAGATTATGCTGCAAGTCACAAAAAATTGAGAGCTTTATTGGTTGCGAAGACTACATTATCGATTTTATTCTTCTGACGAAAGTGCGTCAAAAACGATAGAAACGGCTACTGCACCAGGATCTGGTGTTCCTTTCAGTGTTTCTTCAGATAAATAATTAGATCGACCTGCAGACGCTGCTTTCATCTCGGCGGTTCCGTCGGCTCCAAGCTTTGCCTTGATAGAAGCATCGGTTAAAGACTCACTCTCGACCAGGGACTTCGCCGCTGGTATCAATGCATCCAACATTGTTCGAGAACCAATCGTTGCTCCACCATACAAACTAATGGCATCGACACCAGCCTGGACGGCGTGGGTCATTTCTGTGACACCAATAGTTTCGGAACGCGATAGTGTCGAGGAAATTTTTCGAAACATTAGTTCTAACAAAATGCCCGAAGTGCCACCCATGGCGTCCGAAACGGCATCTGCCATGCCGGAAAACATGATGACGGGATGGTTCGTGGAGATACTACCCTTTTCAATTCGTTCTTCCACTTCCGTTGCTCCTCGTTTCATTGTGATACCACAATCGCCGTCACCAACAATAGTATCATACTTGGTTAGAGTAGCCTCAGCTTCACCCAAGTTCTTAACTGCTTTCAATGCAAGGCGTTTTGCCAATTCGCCAAAAGTTGGTATAGTAACAGGCGGCAAGTTCACTTGTGGCTTGGCGCTATCATCGACTATGACTTGGGGGCGTTCCGTGTTCGATAGACGAATGTCTTGCTCTTCAACCTTCCAAACATCGCAAGAGCTCCACGCTGGGGCATCGCAGGGAGCATCCAAGAGTGATACCAATTCGTCACTCAAACACGATAAGTTGAGTATTGTGACGGAAGCCCCGTGCATGTCGAAAGATGTCATAAAACTTCCTACCATCAGACGTGTAACCTTGCCTCCGTTCTCATCATTTTCTAGATACTTGACGCAAGCGTTGGCCAAAATAGACATTTCGAAGTTGGATGTCCCGCCTAAATTGTTCACCAAAACACAGAGCCGATCACCTTTCTCGAACAGTGGAACGATATTTCCATCCTCGTCCATCCGTCCATATTTGCGAATGGTGTCAATCATTTCCTTCGCCATTTCATCAGCAGTCAACAAGGGAGATTGCTTCATCCCCGCTTCACCATGAATACCCAAACCAATCTCAATCGTTTTGTCGTCCAAACGGTCGTTGACGGTCTCGGCCCCCGGTATCGTCACGGAATCGAGAGCGATACCTAGAGTTCCCATGCACCCGTTAATCTCTTTCACCAAGTCCACGATTTTGTCCAGGCTTTTGCCAGCCACTGAAGCTGCACCGGCAATTTTATGCACTAGAACGCAGCCTGCGACACCTCTGGCTCCTGTGATTCCCTTAGTGCGTTCCAGGGCGCAATCGTCAGCTACGACCACCATCCGGGCCAAAATACCTTCCTGGTTGGCTTTTTCGCAGGCCATGCCAAAGTTCAAGCGATCTCCGGTATAGTTCTTTACTACTAACAAAATGCCATTGTTTTCTTTCATGGAAGCAGCTGAGGCTCTGATTGCTGCCAGAATACTGGCAACGCTGGGGGAGGCGAAGATGCCCCCACAAATGGCACCTGATAGCATCCCGTTGCCGATCCAACCGGCATGGCTGGGTTCGTGACCACTACCTCCTCCTGATAAGAGCTGAACCGCATTTCCATCGCATGGAGGCTTTGACGCCAGGACGACGTTGTGGTTCTGAAGCTTTTGAAGACGGTTTGGATATTGTAACAACAATCCAGAAATGAATTCGTTTACCGATTTTTTCGGGTCGTTCAGAATTTGCTTGGGTTTCGACATGATCCAAAGAACTCAGACTTTGATCTATGTTGATGAAATACAGGATATTAAAATGTAGACCTACGGTAAGAACAGCTTGGTACGAGTAATCTTTCTTATCCAATGCAGATTTTATCTAGGTTGCTGTCCTTCCTGTTTCTGCTCTAATTCGTTGCCTTGACGACGTACCGGTACCGGTAAAAGTCTTACTAGTGCATACAAGTACGGTACTGTTAATGCGTCCTGGTCAGGCCCAGAGAGGGAAACTCTACCGTACGAGTAAGATTACATAGTAGAAGTACAAGTACGAGTACTCGTACCGTACGAACTCGTAACTTACGTAAGATTACCGTACCGGTACGAGTACGTACCGGTACTGCAAAAAATGATTGTTCAAGGCAAGATTTTTTTCTTGATTACTCGTATTTACGTAACGTACTCGTACCGTAGGTAAGATTAGTGCAACAAGTGATGAAAAAATACGAGTACGAACTTCGTACCGTACCGTACTCGTACCGTACCAGCAGTCATAATTGTAGAGGGATGCGACGCGCAGTCCGTCTGTCGTCCGTTTTCGCTGTATGATACGAACTTCCCCAGCTATTTTTTTCATCTCCATTTTCACTGGGCCATCCGACGGTTTTCATTTTAGCCCAATTTAGGTATCGTACCGCTTCTTGGTTTTCAAAATGTCCGTTGAGTTTACTTTTCAAAATCAAAGCGTTAAAGCCGTTATATTTTGATGGCTAATTATGCCTCTAAAAATGTTCATGAACTTTTTTTAGACGCATAACTATGTGTTATGCGTCTTTTTGAAGAAGCATCATAAGTATGCGTTTATTTTGGGTCAAATTAGACAGGCATGGTCTTGCATCACCACCTGGTCCGCTGGACTAGCCTACTAGGCTGGACTACTAGTAGTAGTAGTAGTGACAAGCCTGTGATGTAGTAGGCTGGACGAGCCTAGTACTAGTAGGCTGGACGAGCCTAGTACTAGTAGTAGACTGGCTGGACTACTAGTAGCCTAGTAGACTGGACTAGCCTACTGCCTAGGCTACTAGTCCAGCAGCCTACTAGTAAGCTACTAGTCCAGCCTACTACTAGGCTCCTACTAGTCCAGCCTAGTAGGGGACTAGTCCAGCATAGTAGGCTAGTGCTACTAGGCTTGTTAGGCTGGTCCAGCCTAGGCTTGTCCAGCCTAGTACTACTACTAGTAGACTGGACGAGCCTAGGCTAGACTAGCCTAGTAGGCTCGTCCAGCCTAGTAGTTTAGTAGTAGGCTAGTCCAGCCTAGGCTAGTCCAGCTTAGGCTAGTCCAGCTTAGGCTAGCCCAGCTTAGGCTAGTCCAGCTTAGGCTAGTCCAGCTTAGGCTAGTCCAGCCTAAGCTAGTCCAGCCTAAGCTAGTCCAGCGTAGTAGGCTAGTTCAGCCTAGGCTCGTCTAACCTACTAGTAAATTAGTCCAGCCTAGGCTAGTCCAGCCTAGGCTAGTCCGGCCTAGGCTAGTTCAGCCTAGGCTAGTCCAGCCTAGGCTAGTCCAGCCTAGGCTAGTCCAGCCTAGGCTAGTCCAGCCTAGGCTAGTCCAGCCTAGGCTAGTCCAGCCTAGGCTAGTCCAGCCTAGGCTAGTCCAGCCTAGGTTAGTCCAGCCTAGGCTAGTCCAGCCTAGGCTAGTCCAGCCTATTTCTTGTTCATAGAAAGGATGTTGTCCATGAACAAACAACAGTGAACAACACCAAGGTCTGTGAACAACATCTGTGAACAACAATGAAAATCAGGTTTTGTTCTAAAGGGAGAACGAGCATAAGCCTTGAACTGAATCAAAGTTTTCAAGCAGAAGTACTAGGCTGGACTAGTACTAGTGACGAGCCTAGTAGGCTGGACGAGCCTACTGCTACTACTAGTAGTAGACTGGCTGGAGTACTAGTAGTAGCCTAGTAGACTGGACTAGCCTACTACCTAGGCTAGTCCAGCAGCCTACTAGTAAGCTAGTCCAGCCTACTACTCTAGGCTACTAGCAGGACCGGCACATAACAGCAATAACAACAACAACACCAGCAACAGCAACGTCAATGCCGTCTTTGACGACTTTATCAACAACAATGACAACGGCACCATCCTTGTCAACAGTTACTTCTTTTACTTCTTTGCTTCCTGGTAGCAGTTGTTGATCAGCATCACCTTCTGGGACAGTAGATCAGCTGAGCAGTTGAACATTCTATAGCAATCAATGCACAAGTACACATTGCAAATTAAACATCTCAGCAGTTATCCTTCCTTTCTAAGTCCAAGCCAGCCATGCATAGCACACTTAGCCCGTCTCTTTGGTCTACAAGGATAATGGTCCAACTTTTCCTCCAATTGGCAACTCAGTGCTTCACCACTCAGAAGTGTTATGTCATTCACTGTAGAAACCCTGCTGCTACTACTCATCCCATTGTTGCCACCGCTACTGGAAGCCATGGCGGACGGGGTTCTCCTCCTGTGCTGGTTGTGATGTTGAACATCATTGTGTTTACTTCATTTCCAACCAAATCAGGGTCTACCCAGTATTCTCCAATCACTCTCCTGAAGTTGTACTGGGCAGCATACTTGGGCTTGGTGACGCCTTCCTTCTTCTTACACACACTCAAGTACAGTTTGTAGGCATTTGTTAAGAGCACTCCTATTGCCTAGAACATTACCAACCACCACCACTTTCAATTTTGCACCCACCTATCTAGCCTGTACACTTCTCTTAGCTGATCAGCAATATCCACATCCCTCATTCCATTGTTGTAGGTGTCTAGTTAGCTCAATTGTAAGAATTTCATCTTTTCCTTTTGCTCTGTTTCAACATTGAAGATAACCTTCTCATTCTCCACCCATTCAATCACACTAGTAATCATACTCAATTAATGAACTGGTTTGGTATCATACACACTGGAAATAAGAAGGAAGACACACTCTGAATCACCTTCAAGAACAGCAGCTTTCACAGTTCTCTGTGCTGCTCGTTCAGCACGGATAGTCTTGAGCTCCTGTTGGAATACACAATCAGAGATGCCGTGGTCTGCTCTCTGCGCTACTCCATGACAAAGGACTTGCTTTGAGTGCCTAAAAGCAGCCTTGTAGAACAGCACTGAGTTGTAGAGGTTGTCCATTCCAACATGGTAATGCTCATCCTTCAGGGAGTCAAATAAAAACATGGTGCGGGAATGAAGAGTGGAAAGCCCCATATCAAGATACTTCTTTGGAGCTGGATTGTTCCTCATGTGGCTTTGGTAGCAATATCCATTATCACACAGTGCATCAGCTTGGAAGCCACCCCCTCTCTCTTGTAGGTGATAAATCATTTATCAATGTGTTGGCCCTTGAAGCGGATAGTCATTTCTGTTAGAATAGGTTGAAAATATTGGTAGGTATTAACAGTGTTCTCTATTGATTAGTACTTGTCTAGGAAATTATGAGTCCTCTGACTGCTTGATTCAATAAATATTCACTCAACCTTTCCATGCATTCATCTCGTGTTAATCTACAACTCTTCATGTACCTTATATATCTTTGACTTCATTGTTCTTTATGTAGTAGTGACGTTGCCCTTGACATCCTCCTGTGATTGATCTCTATTGGCTTAGTTCGATTGTATCCATTCTGGTATTTCCTACCATACGTGTATCTGTTGTTAATCAGTTCATGATTTCTGTGACACTTCCTGATCTGAGGTTTTACTTAGACTCATTCAATCTGTTGAAGTGAATCCCACTTAACAAGATTTGTCTCCATAAATCAACTCATTTGATTCATTTCAACACACTTCCCTGTTTACAAGTCTGTTTAGCCAACAAGCTCTGCACTGTACTTGTCAAACAACGTCTTGGAGACATTCTTGGTATGAACATCTGCCGTGTTATTGTCTCCTGACACCCATCTTACATTGATGAAAGCCCCTTTCTTTGAGTTCCCTAATGTAATGCATCTTGACTCCAATATGCCTGGTTCTTCCTCCCACTGACCAGTTATTTGTGATATCGACAGCTCCTTGGTTGTCACACCACAAAGTCATTGGTAGCTTCACTTGCAGTCTCATCTGTATCAGTATTCGATAGACAAACATCATATCCTGTATGCTCAACACTGCGGAATACAATTCAGCCTCTGTTGTAGACAAGGCCACTATTGGCATCATCTTGCTGAATTGTTTGACTGGTGCACCCTCCAGATATGTGATTCCAGAATTTACACTCCTTCTGCTTGAGTGCTTTGCATATTCTGAGTCACATTTCCCGGAAATCACAAATAGCCTGTCTGCTTTGCCATCCCAGCTTCCCGGTTCATTTGGTTTTAGCATATACCCAATTTTTTTCGTACTGACAATGTAGTTCAGTACTTGATACAAAGCTCTGTATCCCCTTTGAGAGGCCTGCTGCATGTATCTCGATAATTCCCTGACTGCGTTCAATACATCTGGCCGGCTCCATTGCATCATGTGTAACAGAATTCCAACGCCAGACCTGTACTTGAATTGCTTTGCCGGCTCCAGGGACTCCTCAGTTTCCTTGTCAAATTCCAATACACTTCCCGGCTCTGCTGGTGCCTTTGGGGCTCTCTTATGAGGGCCCCCATCGCTGGCCGTGCCAAACTCATCTTGGAATCTCTGTATCTTTATTGGTTGAGTAAGTCTTATCCACTCGGCAGTCCGTTCTACCTTACAGCCAACGTACTCCCTTAGTTCTCCTTCATCCTTACAATCAAACAGTCCTGTGAACTCGCCAATTGATTTCTTCACCAATTGCTTGGGCCCTGACACACAACAGTTGTCAACCCACAGTAGGAACACTACCAAGTATCCTTCTTCCATTTGAAGAAGACACATGGCTCAGCCTTGTTTCTCTTGAACTTCATGAATGCTAGAGCCTTTACACACTCTTGATAGTACTGTAATGCTGCTTGCACCATCCTGTACTGCGTTTTCATTAGCTGTAGAACTGCCCAGCTTGGATATCACTTCTTGTAGGCATGCGGAACCTTCATATAGAGCTTGTGATCAGAGTTGAATTCCCCATTTAGGAATGCACCCTCCACATCCACTAGATGCTGATACCAACCTCCCATAATTGCCAAGACAAACACTACTTTGATTGCCACTTCTGTCATGACAGGAGAGGACTTGTCTTGCCCATTGAAGTGTTTTCCATCAACTTGCATGAATCCTCTGATGGCATCCCTTGCTCGATACACTCAACTAGCCTTCTTCTTCATGGCCCAAGTGCTATCAAACAACTTTGTCCTTGCTGGCAGATCCTTCTTGTTCGCGACCTTGAAGACATGGTATTTGACCATCTTGTCATGTTCTATCTTGACGGCCTTTCTCCCATTCCTTCTTGTCTACAGTAGCCATTGCTTCCGCGTAGTTCATGGTCTGGAGTTCCCTGGTGTTGCCATAGTTGTGCCCTGATGCCCCGACTAGATACATTTCTGAATCCTTGGCCTGTAGAACAGCTGCAGCCAGGTGATACTCCTCTTTGTGGTTCATGTATCCATAGCCTTCTTCAAGTCGTTGATACACTCTTCCCTTCTTGGATAACCTGTGCAGTATCAAGCTTTCTGCATCGATTGCTTCCTCAAGAACCTCGGTATTCAATAGATCATATTCTATTGCTCCCAACTCAGCAGTCTCCTCCAGGTAATTGTCTTCAATCTCTGTTGCTACTGCCACCGGTTCCTTGTCAATGAATAAGGAAAGGCCATTGTATCAGTTCTTGGTGCCATCTGGGGCCCTTGTTGACCTCAGTACTCTCCCACTTCTTGAGGTAGTCAATGATACTTCCTCCTCCTCATCATCATCAGAGATCTCTTCATCTTCTTCTTCCAAGAAATCTCCCTCAGATCCTTCTGGGGGGATAGATTCTTCTTCTGGACGGGCCAACTCTTCCTCGTTTGTGGATCCAGAAGCCACGGAAGCTTCCTCTTCCATGTCTTCTTCTTGGGCTTCTGACAGCAGATCTCTTGAGAACATGCCCTCAATAGTTATAGGGGCAACTTGTCCTTTCTTCTCCCTGTAGTACATCTGGTCCAGCCATAGGACATCTCTTGACTTTAGAAATGATCTTACCTTGGGATCAAACATGGTGTAGCAATCTCCTGCATGATCTTGGGAGTAGTTGACAAGCAGACATGTCTTTCCTTGCGCCGTGATCTTTGGTGTGCCAGTTTGGTGTGTCTTTACCACGCCGGCCATTCCTGCAACTTGCATGTTCTTTATCCAGTCTGGATTCTTGTCAACCATCCACTCATATCTTGTTTTCTTGGTTCCATCTATCTTTTCAACATTCAGCATGTCTACTTGGTGACACCACTTGAGGAAGGCAGCAAATAGGACGTATCTCAACTGATTGGGTACTCTGGCAGCCTCCAGAGCCGCTCTGGTGAGACTGCATATATTGAATATCTGAGTTTCCACTCTGGAATTCCTCTATGGAGTCTTGGCTGTAAACTCAAACTGGAGTCCAAATTGCCAGCTTGCACCGTTCATAGCCTTTTGGAACTTGGTGTTTTCTCCAGCATCATCACACCGAATCCTTTTCAGTTCCTTTCCAGTTTGCTTCATGCTGTTGAACTTTGAACAGAATTCCTCAATGAATCCATTCTTCTTGCTGTACCATCCTAGCATTGCTGCTCCAGAGATGTGTTCTACTGCCACGACCAGACAGTTGTTGGTCGGGAAGTAGACTGTACCCTTGGGGTTCTTCGGTTTCTTCAACCGCATTCCATCGATGTACCATAGTTCTCCTATGGTGCTTGGTGGATTCTTCTCCCCTTCTCCTAGGTTCTTCTGCCTGGCTTTTCCTTGAGCACAAGCCTCACACTTTTGGAACGGGGTCTGGGTAAGTTCCCACCCCAAGTGGTTGGCGATTTGCTTGGTCCTTGCAATACTGTTGTGGCCGCAGAAGGCATGGGCCTTTGCCACTGACATCTTGCTGGGTGTGGCTAGGGCTACTTCCGGTGATTATGCGTCCGCATCCTTGCTCTCCAGATACATTGCCGAGAGAGTACCATTGCCTTTGGTTTGCATTGGGATATCGAAGTGTAGTTCTTGGCCCCCTTTGCATAGTTTGATACCGGTTGTGTTGCCGGTCATATCCCATCCTTGGCTTATCATCTTGGTTGCCGCACACAGATTGAACTTACACGTACCGTACCGACAGTCCGTAAACTTGATTCTATTCTTTCTTTGGCCATCTTTGTTGCATTGGACTCCGGCCTTGTCCACGAGCTTAGTTACTTGTAATCTTGTTCCACTCACAGCAACTTGTGGGCTCAGTAGCTTTAGCTTCTCTATTGATCCTTTTGATGGAGTAGTTCCTTTGGTGTGATTAATCATGTTTGCAGTTGCTACCATATCTACTATCCACAGTTGGCTCATATACAAAGATTTTGTCCCACTAGACAGCAGGGCGCATTCCAACATTGCTCCCTGTTTTTTCCCTGCATTGGTTTCTTCAACGGTAGCCGACATAAGTATGCAATCTTCTATCCCGGATTTCATTCCAATTTGGTATTCCCAATTTGGGAATTGTTGGTCCCTTAGAATTTCCTTGTCCCTTTTCTGTTTTGTTTTCAGGGAGGCGGCGTTGCCCCTTTCTGGTTTAAGCTTATTTCTTTCGTTTTCTTGTGGATTGATTCCCTTATGGATTTTTGGTACCCCATTGTGATGGGATCCCTCCACTCAATCTTTTGGTGTTCTCGTGGATATTGTGTCTCTTCCACTTCCACAACAGATGGAATCTCCATCCATCCGTGTTCTTCGATTTTGATGTAACCTCTTCCTTGTTTCTTTCTCAAATCCTTTCTACCCTGATCCTCATAATTTCCCTTTTGGTTGGATTTGAAAAGCAGATTCATTATCTGTTTCTTATTTCTTATTTCAGAATGGTGATGACAGAGGGCTCCCTTTTGGTTCCTCGGTTCTTCTTCCACCATGATGTCTTTGGCCGCGAGAAAGCAATACTCCTCATCTATTACACCAGCGGCTATACTCTCATCTGAGTCACTGTAGCTTTTCTTCCGGTCTTTCTTCTGTAACCATTTTGGTTTACTTTTAGGATTCTTTTCCCAACAGGCCTTTTCTGTGTTTCCTGTCTTTCCACAATGACGGCCCTTTGTTTTCTTAGTTGTTGCATCCACATCGGCACTTTGAGCTAACAAGCAAGCATGAGGACACTGATAATTTATCCACTTAATCAACGGGGGGAAGCGGCAAAGGAAAGGAAGAAGTAGACCATGTACGCCGGGGCAATGTTACAGATGTGGGACAAGGTATCCGGGGCATAGTAACACAAAAAGTGGTAGGAGGTGAGGAGGGAGCCAACCCGTCTGGAATGGGCGCCGGTGAACAACACATTCCATTTGTAGTGCCAAGGGCGTGGGATTTCTGGGTCTTGTTCAAGCTGCTGGGGCTTATTGGCGTTAGCAAAGACAATAATGAGGTGGGTAGCAACAACAAGGGGGAAGCTGGTGGCACCTTTGGGACCTGGGACACGCGTTCTGTGAGGCAAGGTGATAGGGTTGGCTTGTAAGATTGAGGACATGGCGTGTACTAAGGGGTTCCTGGGGCCTGGGGAAGGATGGCAAGCTCAGGCAAGGCGGCGGGCGTGATGGCTGCAGAAGCAAGCAATGACCTCAGCTGGGGGCGCGATGGACGCAACCAGGAGGACTGGGAATTGGGGAGCAAGTGGAACATTGTGGGTAAAAGGGATGACAATGGGGCTGGTTGGGACAAGGGCAGGGGGAAGGGACTTGAGGAGCTGCATCTGACAATGGCAAAGCTGGGAGAGAAGGAGACCTGCACAGGTGTAATGCAGTTCACATACGTGGCCGGTGAGTGACCACGAAATCTGGCTATGGGCATAAAACAAGGAGAGGATCTCCTCAAATAGGGTGTGGTAGTGGGAAACGGGACAGCGTTGCTGCTGGGGCTGTTGTGGTAGTAGGCCTCGATGGTGCGCCAGAACGCTCGACTACAGTTACACATAGAAGAGACTTTCTAGGCAACCGTGGAGAAAGAAGCTTTGGGTACAACCCACCAGATGATGCCGGGCGGAAATGACTCAAGGACATTGAAAACGCTGGACAGGAACAGCTGTAGGCGTTGGCAGATGCCAGGGAGTGTCGGTGGCATGGTGGAAGGTGGGTGAAGGGGAATCATAGCTCATGAAATGCTTTGCAAAACTTGGTGAACATGGAATGTGTTTGAAGGTGGGACTTCACAGGAACTGAGAAAAACAGAACGGAGCGACAACATTGTGGTAATGAGCGACAGCTACAGCGGACGAGTAGTATCAAAGGGAGTTAAGGTGGAAGAAAGTAAATTGTGATGGAGAAATGGTTTATAAAATAGATTGGAAATTGTGAAAAACAATTCAAAACCGGGAAGGAAGGGGGTCTAAAAGAGTACTACCTAGCGCTTGATAGCAGATTGAAATTGTGGACGGGAATCATAGTGACAATAGGTTACGAATGGTCAGGCGTCAAGGCGGCCGCATTGTTGAGGATGACATTGTGTTGGTGCGCAAGCACATGGAGGTTGTGTGTATATATTTGCTAAGAGCCACTGTTCCAATGTAACTATTTTTTTACAAATTTGGGACTTGCACCCGCTGCCTGGAGGATGCAGCATGCGCCAACCCAGATGGAATGACGCGTCAATTCTGCCAGGGCAGAAATAGAAGTGACTCTGTAGACCGCACGTGTAAGGGACTGCAATACAGCCTCAACATTGGAGTCAGGAATATGGTATACTATATGGGGTCAAAGGGTGATATACGTCCAACGTAGCGCTAGCGGATGAGTAGGGAGGAGGTTGCTGTTAGACTTAATATGGAAGAAAGAACAGTAGTAGCACTGCAATATGCGGAGCCAGGCGGCCACCATATCAAGACCAGGTAAGTGGTTACGTGAAAAACCCTTGGACGAGTGACGTTCACCATTTTGCTGCTACTGCCAACAGATGCTGACCTGCATAATAGTGTGCAGGGCAGTGAGAGCATGAGTATGGGACACCACATCGCCCTTTGCATCATGGAGGGTTACATTGACAGCAGTAATGGCAAGGGGATCATTGGCTACTAGGCTGAGATGTATTAAATTCCTTTCGTATGAATGTGAGGGAACCACAGAACAGTACTTGAACTTACGTAGATTTCTGCGTAATTTACAGTACTGCAGCTGGAGTGGTACGATACTACCGATCGAGTAATATGCACCTCTGTAAGCAAGATTGGAGTATCTCTGTAAGCAGGATCGAGTCATATGCACCTCTGTAAGCAGGATTGGAATATTCTTCTCAAAGGCCAAATGACCGGGAAGGCCCATTCTTTCTGTAAGCAGGATTGGAATATTCTTCTCAAAGGCCAAATGACCGGGAAGGCCCATTCTTTCTGTAAACAGGATTGGAGTATTCTCATATCTATGGTAAATGACCGGGAAAGGCCCATTCTTTCTGTTTTCACGATCGAAGTTCAATACTTAAGATCGGAAGCAAGATTCCTCTTGTTTTCATGACCAAAACAAAGTGAATTGCCTGGTTCCGGTATAGCCATTTTGATACTCCCAATCATGTGTTTCGATACTCATGATCAAAAAGGGAGGTTCGAAGAAGCTTCTTGTAACAGCTGTTTCGATGATCACGATTAGAAAGAAGCTTCTCATGATAAGCACATCCTTCTACAGTGCTGTACGATTAGAAGGAAGCTTCTCATGATAGCATGTGATTCTACAGTGCTGTACGATTAGCGGTGTACTGTATTCATCACTGCACCAAAAGAGACATCATGCTCTCCAGCAAGATTACTCTCTTTATCTCATACTTTTAACATTCAACTGATTTATATCCCAAAATTCACACTAGTTGCTACCAACTACTTGTAATCTACATACTAAGGTCTGTCTCGCTGCAATCTGAATAAGTCACAGCAAGAAGAGATCCGGCGTTTCCCTAGCTTCGCCTGTAGTCCGATTATCCGTTGCCGAAAGTATCCAAACACAATTGTCACGCATAGAGTACAATCGTTCGTCTACTAACACACTAATGCAGCGTTGCTGTTCTTCAGAAGCCTTTGAATCAGACTCTCAACGAATCGGATTCAGAAGGAAAATAATAGATTAACAGTCGCAAGCTCTCAGGCAGCTTGCATAAGAAGAACCGCTGCAACCAATCCGAACCGCCACAACCAATCTGACAGCAGATCATCGAACGCTCGACTGCGGCTGACAATCGATAGTTCTCTGATCCGATTACACACAACAAAGACCATCAACGGACAAGCCGTTGGTCTTTAATAGAAGCCTATTGCATTGGACACGCCAATAGCAATATCCCCATCCAAAGAACACAAGTTCCCGGATTATATACTTTCCGCGTCTACACTCCTCGTGACACCAACTTTGTCAGGGACCCGTCGACGACCATTTGATTGTGCTAAGCACCGTAAACCACCGACTGCAATTGTTCCATCAATAATTGCCTTATCAGAACCACTCGTACGATGCTTACCATTTGATTCTACAATCAATCACCAAATCTACGATCGATTCTTTGCCGCCGACGAACACGGCCGACGACGATACCGAGTATTGTTGACACGCCACCAACGATTGGTTATTCGTCAACAACACCTATTGCCGACGACGCACCCAGCGACGAAGATCTTCATTTTTCACTGTGAACGCCGACGACATCTTTTGGAAACTACCATCAATTGATTGTTTCTACAACGACAGCGAAACAACAAAATTTTGTTGCTTCACCGCCGTGCACTCCACCAAAACAAGAACCTACGATCGATTCTTTGCTACCGCCGACGCCAATAGCGACAACGTATTCACCGACATCGCCCGATTATTTCTACAACAACAGAAAAGGAAAACGAATTGTTGTGTTTCACCGCTACACACCATCAACAACAACAACAACAGGAAACGGAATTTCGTTGGTACCATCCTGGTCTTCTGTCTCCCAATATTAAGTTTCCGTGACGACACGTTCATTCACCAATCCAACATGTCGGATTCCAATCTCAAATTACTGTTCCCATCCTTTGACCTGAAACTTGCTCGTATCCTACATACAACCCTGGATGTTCCTCAGGAAGCTTGTAACCATCTATGTGAAGCCCTCATTCTGGCAAACTTAACCACCTGGGATTGGTTTATTACAATTATCATTGATTATGGTTATGTTGCTGACCTCGAATACCACGTTCAGACCGGCTATCGTTCTATCAGTATGGACGATCAACAAACATTAACCACATTCGTTGATCTTACATATCTCATCAATTCCCAAGCTGGCCGCAACTGGTATGACCATCATCAGTACACTCGGGATGTTTTCCTTGCATTTTGCGATACTCGAGATCGGTCTCCTGGAATGGCTGCTATCCAAAACAAGGCTACTGCTAAAATTCCTTTAGCACCATTCCCACATGTCACTGCTCAAGTTCCTCTGGCATCAAAACCCAGCATACAAGCTAAACCTTGCCTGACAAAACCAGTCCTATCACAGGCATCATCTACGACAACAACATATGTTTCTAAGACGGCTCAAGCACATGTTCCGGTCACGCCTCCAGCATATGTTTCGGTCACGACTCCAGCACCTGTTTCCTCACCATCTCAAGCGTCTAATCCTGCTTGCAAAACGCCTGCCATTTCCACTATTGCCAACAATGAGAACCCGGTTGGATCTCCAGAAATGCATAAGTTAGCCCGTCCCATTACTGATCCCGTCCCTGTTTCCACAAGTACTCCATCCTACACTTGGACTTACTTCCCCTGCACTGAATCAGTTCGCTTCAGACGAATTGTCTCCTCAACCATTCCTACTGTCCACCCGGACACTCCACCCGGTGATGCCTCTCATACTACTCCAAAGCGTCACTCCCCACGTCCTTCCCCTCAGCCTTCAGCTAATACAGCATGGACGTTTCATCCTAAATCTGCTACTGTGACATTCCACCGTTCACCCAAGCAACTTTCTTCCCACAAGCCTAGTACTTCCATTCCTTTGTTGCAACTTCCATCATCTGGGGCATTTTCTAAGGATAATGTTGTTCCAAGCTCAGATCATGCCATCGTACCAAGCACAAGTCATGCCTCTTCACAGCATGGTGCATCCTCTTGCCCTGGTCGGAAGCCTCTTTATGGGGCACATTCTCTGACAAATGACTTGCCTCCTGCGTGCTTCACCAAACGGCATCGTGATGCTATCAAGCTCAAGCTGTATCACCTACATGCTACTCTCTTGGTTGCTAATTGGACATACGATGACATTGCTTGATATGGGGCATGTCTGGATTCCTCCAACTCGATCGATACGGTTGAATATGATCAATCATTTCCTATGATTCGATTCTACGATTCAATCTAGTATGCTCACAAAGTTTCCAGCGATTGTTACTCACTCATCTTTGATGTGATATTCAATCGATTAGATTCTACGATTCGATCTATCCTTGATTCGATTACCAGCGATTGTTACTCACTCATCTTTGATGTGATACTCAATCGATTAGATTCTATGATTCGATCTATCCTTGATTCGATTACCCAAATCAATCGATTCTCTGATCCAAGCAACCGATACCGCTTTCTCCGATTCGATATACGATCATTCAATTGTTTCTATCCAACACGACAGATACTTGCCATATCGTCTTTCCGACTATCTTACAGGGGCATTTTCTTCTGTACAAGACAGCCATCATGACTATTTGCAATTCTGAGTTGGTATCCACGAATCGATTTACATACCACAATCCATGATTGGTCTCTACGATTGTTTTCTATGACTTGGTATGTGCTCAATCTAATTCAAGTCAAGATTTCTATGATTCGAATCTATGTTTCCATTTCCATTTCGATTACAATTGAATTTGACCTATCGAGGTATATGTTCAATCTAATTCACGCCAAGATTTCTACGATTTATTCCCAGATTGATATCTACAAATAAATTTCCTATGAATTCACTATCGATCCTCCATTCCATCGATTATACGGTTCATTCCATGTTGATATCCGTGATCAGTTGCTTTATACGATTACGATTGCATTTGACCCATTGCTTCCTACACGATTGTATTTGATCGATCTCATCCTCCGATTCGATTCGATTCTACGATTCGATTCATTTCTAGATTGGTATCTACAAATTGATTCCCTACGAATCAATCATTGCTTGGTGTCTCGATTCCATCTATGATTTGTAAATCGAATGCTTAATACCTTTCTGTGATAAAGTCCTCTGAATCTTCCTTTTCCCGCGTAAGAACATGGGGCATATTGCATGCTTCACGGAATTCATTTGTTCTTCTTCTCTTTTTGTTTCGAAGTATGTGATACACTTGATCACGTGCAAGAAGATGGGGCATATTAAATTACTTCCGGTACTCACGAAATTTACTTGTTCTTCTTTTCGAGCTATGTGACACACTTGACCACGTGCAAGAAGATGGGGCATATTAAATTCCTTTCGTACGAATGTGAGGGAACCACAGAACAGTACTTGAACTTACGTAGATTTCTGCGTAATTTACAGTACTGCAGCTGGAGTGGTACGATACTACCGATCGAGTAATATGCACCTCTGTAAGCAAGATTGGAGTATCTCTGTAAGCAGGATCGAGTCATATGCACCTCTGTAAGCAGGATTGGAATATTCTTCTCAAAGGCCAAATGACCGGGAAGGCCCATTCTTTCTGTAAGCAGGATTGGAATATTCTTCTCAAAGGCCAAATGACCGGGAAGGCCCATTCTTTCTGTAAACAGGATTGGAGTATTCTCATATCTATGGTAAATGACCGGGAAAGGCCCATTCTTTCTGTTTTCACGATCGAAGTTCAATACTTAAGATCGGAAGCAAGATTCCTCTTGTTTTCATGACCAAAACAAAGTGAATTGCCTGGTTCCGGTATAGCCATTTTGATACTCCCAATCATGTGTTTCGATACTCATGATCAAAAAGGGAGGTTCGAAGAAGCTTCTTGTAACAGCTGTTTCGATGATCACGATTAGAAAGAAGCTTCTCATGATAAGCACATCCTTCTACAGTGCTGTACGATTAGAAGGAAGCTTCTCATGATAGCATGTGATTCTACAGTGCTGTACGATTAGCGGTGTACTGTATTCATCACTGCACCAAAAGAGATATCATGCTCTCCAGCAAGATTACTCTCTTTATCTCATACTTTTAACATTCAACTGATTTATATCCCAAAATTCACACTAGTTGCTACCAACTACTTGTAATCTACATACTAAGGTCTGTCTCGCTGCAATCTGAATAAGTCACAGCAAGAAGAGATCCGGCGTTTCCCTAGCTTCGCCTGTAGTCCGATTATCCGTTGCCGAAAGTATCCAAACACAATTGTCACGCGTAGAGTACAATCGTTCGTCTACTAACACACTAATGCAGCATTGCTGTTCTTCAGAAGCCTTTGAATCAGACTCTCAACAAATCGGATTCAGAAGGAAAATAATAAGATGGTGGGTAGACAGAGGAAG